>OY757906.1:88495221-88532721 GCA_963585895.1 Sepioteuthis lessoniana | reverse complement strand
GAAAAATGTTAACTAACTTATGTGAGCATATTTTCGATAAAATTTCAAACAGCTCCTTCATGTTCACCATCTCTGCCAATACATTCTTGGAATCTCTCACTGGTGATTAAGAAATTAATTATTTCTATGGGTGCATCTTTATTAGGAAACCAGAAATATTATTACTGAAACCCTTTGGGGAAGATTCTAATTATGTATTGACAAAGACGATGAACAGAGGGAAACTTAAAAATCACAATACCATATAGGAACTCCCATAGAATTGTTAACCCTTTTTAACTCGCTGAACAACTGAAGAACGAATCGCATTTTGTATATGTAATATCAAAAGTATTATTTTTCAGTTAGTTGGATAAAGAAGTGTTTAATTCGACAAAAAAATCTATTTAGGCCAAGGATGAAAGAAAACAATTTCAACTCGAAAATTTCCTCGAATGTATGAAAATAAAATTTACGATAACTAATAAAATTCGTACTTGCCTACACAATAGAGTTGTAAAATATTTCGGTTGGTGAATTATTGAAAAAAAAAGACACCACAGATTTGACAGTAAATGTTTGTGGATATCTTCATTAAAATCTTACGCTATTTTTTCGCTTATCGCCAATAATGGCCGGTATCATTACAAGGGAATCAATAGCTTTGTCTTTATTGCTTAATCATTTTAGTGTTGGTGTTTGTTGCAATGCAGGAGAAGAAAAAGAGGAAGAAAAACAAGACGAAAAATGTAATGAAACAATCGATAGCTTTGTGATGAGTAATGTAAGAAAGGGAGTAAATGCTAATTATTGTATCAGGTAATGGTGTTATATGAGGCGTTAACATCAAGAAACAAGCAAGAAGTCAATATTCTCGGTATTTCTGATGTTGTAACACTCCCTGCTGTAAGGAAAAAATAAACAAATACAGTCAGCAATTATATCTGTTAAAGAATATTTACTCATTTCCTTGCAATTTAAAGTCGTGATAGCCTGGGTAGGATTTATTAATTCCTCAAAATTCTATTTAACTTACGTAGAACACAAGATTTTAACAAACAGACTTAGATAGGAAAATTAATTTTGAGTGCCCTTTCCCAACCCTACGTGAGTTTGGTTATAGTATAATATACCTTGATTGGAAGAACGTGACCTATTATCATGTGAATTTGAGGGCTACATTCTATTGTTTGCTGGGGGACCAGATAACCTTTCTTTCAGATAAGTCTCCGTAATCATGTTATAATGTAGAAAGCATTCGTAAATTTGCCAAGTCGGCTCGGGTGTAGAATACACCGACTGCTTCTCTGCAGAGGAGTAAAACCCCTCCAACGAATGTCCTAGATATGATACAAAACATGATGGTGAGGTTCCAGTAATGCTAGAGCTTTGTGAAATGTGGAATACCACTAAATTGCTATCGCTCACAGGTCCATTCTGACCCGGAGTGGTAGCACCTCATAGGGCCCTATCTATGGAACTAAATAGAAATAAACCGTTTACTAATACTTAAATGTATTACTTCAAATGGAACTCCTTTGACATTTAAACTACAATCTAATACTAAAATGAATTGTTTTAAATAGAAATGTTTTGATGCTGAAGCTATACTTATGCTAAACTGAATTGTTTGAAATGGAACTTTTTGACTCAACTGAATACCTTGACATAAGAATGTTTTTGACAATTAAATTATGTATTAATATTAAACTGAATTGTTTGAAATCGAGCTGTTTATTTGTATAAAATGGATTTAGCATTAAATAACCTACAAAGTTTGATACACCATAAAACCCAAACACACAAACATTCGTAAACGTAAGCATTAGCAAGGTTTTTGTCTTTTTTATTAGTTCTCACTCTCTTTTCAGACTTAGATTAACCGTTTTTCGAATAACTAATTTAAAAGCGTAAAACAGATGATAACGTATCTTATTTTGCGAACTTTATTTAAATTGGAGGAGAAAAGATATTGCCCAAAGAAACCAATTATTTTTGAGTTTGCAGCGAGACATTTTTTTATGAGCTTTTAAAGATACACAAAAGTAATGAAATTTAAGAGTTTACTTACCAAAACACATCTGAGTTCAATTGAATGCCTTTGATAATTCTGTTTCTTTTTCCTTTCTTTTCAAGATATTTTCTTATATTCTAAACTCTTAGAGATTCATTGCAGAACTGATCTTTCATGTAGTATGACATAAGATAGAAACCAAATGATACACATATTTTCCCAGAAAAATATATATCGAAGACTTGGTCACATCGATTTTGTACTTAGTAGAATCTTTTTTTTTCTTTCGTCGCCAGACGTACTTCATTAGGTTGTTTATCATTTTGTCATTTTATTCACAAAATAGGCAGCGATCTCCATCAACAGAACTTG
Source organism: Sepioteuthis lessoniana (assembly GCA_963585895.1). Lineage (NCBI taxonomy): Eukaryota > Metazoa > Mollusca > Cephalopoda > Myopsida > Loliginidae > Sepioteuthis > Sepioteuthis lessoniana. The sequence goes on along the minus strand of OY757906.1, from coordinate 88,530,356 downwards.
AAATAAATGCTGAAACATTTTTAAAATAAACTATCGAATAAATATGAGGAAAAAAACGCATAGTTAGCATTTCAGTCTTATAAACTTATTTCCTTAGCTCCCTCTGTCTCCCTATCTCTATTTCTGTTTGTCTTTGTCTCTGTCTCTCACTTTATTTCGTAACAATGAAAATAGATTAAGAGATGCCCGTGGTGTAATTGTTATCGTCGTAAGAAATGAACACGGCGACACGAGTTCAAATCCTGGACGAAACTCATTGCCTTTCACATAGCACTAATACCCTTGGGAAAGGTATGAATCCAATTATTCTCCCTCCAGCTATGGGTAAATAGTAGGACAGACTAGTTTCTTCAGCCTTGGTGAGGCAACTAGTCTAGGAGAAGGAAAACTCTGAATTCAAACCTGTAAAACTCCGCTTAAAAATTGACCTTGTGTCATATCCTGCCCGAGCGGAGGGGTTGGTAAATAGGATGAAAATAGATTAAGAGATTCTAAACAATTTTATCGCATTCGTGACATGATGATGATATATATATATGTGTGTGTGTGTTGTGTGTGTGTGTGTGTGTGTGTGTGTGTGTGTTGGTCTTTCCGTTTCCGTGTGTATGCCTGACTGTGCGTGAATAGCATTGGAAAATACTCAACTGACAGTCAATTAAATAAACTCCCGTTTAACAGTAAAGTGATATTTGAATATAAATCTCTTATACTATTACGAGAAAAGTGTTTTCTATCCTATATGTCCCATGCATTTGTCTCCTTTTATTCACATTAAACTACGTTTTGTAAATACATTGAAGTTTAGGTATTAATGTTGTTACTTTCTCAGACTATTTGGATTTAATGAGGTGCACTTTGCGTAACAGTGATTGTAGTAGGGAATGGAATCGGTGACACGTGTTCAAATCCAGGCCAATGCTCTGACATGAAACGTTTTGTTTTCCCTCCGACTATAGTTAGATAGTTGGGCATACTGTGTTCTTTAAACTTGGTAAAGTAAGCAATCTACGCAAAGAAAATTTTGATTTTCAAACCGGGTGTACTCCACTTATAAATGAATAAAAAAGAACAGTTGGGGCTGTAGAGTACACCAACTGGATTTCTGCAGAGGGGTACGACCGCCATGACAATTGTCCTGGATATGACATTGAACTATCTGATGGATAGACTCACACCTTGAAGATATGAGAAACGTTTACGGCTGCGATAATAGACGGACTACGTCTTATGGTTTACGAAATAACACTCACTTGCTCGGCTGTGAGCTCCGTTTTGCCTTAGTAATCTCAAAGGAAGCCCAATCTATATGCTTGTGTTGATGTCAAGGGAGACTTATATATACTTCCATTTATTCGAACGGTAGATCACAGTTTACGTTTGTGACTATCAAATTTGTGAGCGGTGGATGGGCATATATAAGGTTTAACTTACTCACACCTTCTATTGTCTTAGAGTACTTACACCGTCTCTGTGAAGTAAAATAATACTTATTTCGTATATGATAATATACGTGAAAGCAAAGAGGGGAAACATGTCGTATGTAACCATGATATGCATATCAATGCTATATATAAACGATAAAACTTTACATATTTTTTCAAGGTTTAAAAAAGTTACAATTGTATCTTGTTGGTGGGTTGGTTGGTTTTCTTTTACGAAATAGGTTATTTAATGTCAATTATTATTGATACATATTTAATAAATATATATGATTTGTTTGTAAATAGTTTGTAAAAAACTTTTTTTTTCAACGAACCAGATTTCATTTGGCGGCACACAGTACAACGGTTTCAAGTATTGCTATCGAACATTGATAGTTTCATCTACATGCAGTTATATGATTTAAAGTATAGTAAATGACTTCACCGTTCCATTTGACCTATACGTGGGACCCTAACAGGTACTTCCACACAAAGTCAGTCAGGACCTGAGAGTAATAGCAAGGAAGGGGTATTCGTCATTCGACAAAACATTTGTGCTAGAACCTCACCATCAGATGGTTTAGTACACTCGTTGCGAGCTTGGGCCAGATTCCTCTCCAGAGATGCAGTCAGTGCATTATGCAGCCCAAGCCAAGTGGGGTGATATGTATATACGAAGGTCTTTATCTATAATTACTCTATATAGATAGAAAAATGTCCTCCATTACTGATTTTTTTCATCCTATTTTTTAAAAGATTCTGTGGAGTTAAGGATTCTGTGTTTGTTTCTCTATCTGCTATTTTGTATATTTTTTTCACGCTGATGGATAGATAGATAGATAGATTGATTGATTGATTTGTACGTGTGGGCGCGTGCGCAGATGTCTGTGTGTGTGTGTGTGTGTGAGGGAGAGAGAGAGAGAGAGAGAGAGAGAGAGAGAGAGAGTAAAAAATGCCCATATCTCAGTTCCTATTTCTATCGTTGAGAATTGTTTAAATGAAAATTTTCAATTCTCATTCACAGAAATATGCATGGCCATATGTATATATATATATATAGTTAGGAATTTTTCTGTGGATAAGAATTGACAATTTTCATTTAAACAATACTCAACGATAGAAATATTAACTGATATAGATAGATAGATAGAGAGAGAGAGAGATCTTATATATTAGGTCGGTAAATAGACTTAAAAAGAAAAATTAAAAAAGAATGTCCAATGCAGGACTAATTAGTTTATGTAAGCATATATGAGGAAACTTATACAGAGAAAAATATCTTTAAGAACCAAAAAAATTAATAAATATACTCCATTATGAATTTATTTCACTAGTCTTTTAGGAGACTCTTCAGATTAATTTGAAAAAAAATGATTTTATTTTACTGCGTTAACCTCGGGGAATACATAATATTCAATGGGTTATAAATTTTAAAAAAATATGTAGACATATCTATTTATATCCTGGATTAGAAAATCTAACACACACACACACACACACACACATATATATATATATATATATATATATATATATATATATATATATATATATATATATATATAGTTTTATTTATCCACTAGATTTTTAAAAATCCTGTTATATTTTTCTTCGTGTTTTTGGTTCACACCAGAAACAAAAAACAGGATGGAAATAAATTTATAATCCTAAAATAACCGGTCTTTGTTTTTTTCTTTAAAGAAAAAAAAAGATTATATATATATATATATATATATATATATATATATATATGTGTGTGTGTGTGTGTGTGTGTGTGAGTTCAAATTATAACCCACTGAACCCTATGTAAGATGAAATTTTAACGCGGTCAAAAAGAAACACATTTCTGTTTTAAGCCATCAGATAACATGTTCATTCAACTGGCGAAACACAATTTTAATGGAGTATATTTAATAGTTTATATATATATATATATATATATATATATATATATATATATATATATATATATACACTTTTCTAAGGCTATTATCATCAACCTTGGATACTTTTTCCTCTGAATCTATTGGTCTAAATTTCTTTAGAATTCTTGCCCCCTTGTAAACGAAAGTATGATTCCGTTCTACAAACCATTTCTTCTCTGCCTCCACGTGTCTCTCTCTCTCCCTCTCCCTCTCCCTCTCCCTCTCTCTCTCTCTCTCTTAATTCTTCAGAATGTAGTACTGCTTGATGATTGACAAAGCATGAAACTCTATTGCAGTATGCGGTTATATTTTCTGTGTTATATTCATACGTACATGCGTTTGTGGTTGTGTATGCGTGAGCTGAAGGATTGTTTATCAAAGACATGAAGTTATATTAATCTAGTTTTATCAAAACATACTAATGTTACCATGTTTAAAACTTACGTATAACCGAGTGAAAAACAGATCAAATCTGTCCTCCCCGATAATGCATGCGCGTTGACAGTTTGTCGCCCATTCACGTCTTTTGTCTATATTTCTTTTGACAATTTCCATTCATACAATCTGTTGGAAAATCGGATGATCCTGAAAAATGACTATTGGTAAAAAAAAATTAAATGCCGTACAAAAAATAAGCTACTGAAAATAAAAGATTAATACAAAAAACAAACAAACAAAGAGAAGTGAAAAAAACCCAAACAGATCAAAGTTAAACCGAAAGAACGCATGGCATTAGATGTCGGCTGGTAGTAATCTTGAATGAATCAATAAAAAAATGAAAAAAAAAAAATGAAAATAAATAAAATAAAATACAAAGAATCTGGAAAAATCAAAGTGAAAACGAAAACACCACTAGCAGCAGCTGCTCTAACAGGGGGAAGGGTGTCGAGTGGAAGAAAATCTAAGAATACTGGAAGCCCAACTTGTCAGAAGAAAAGTAACACGACAAATTACATGAAAGAATCAAATGGAATGTTAGCAGTTATGAGAGATGAACAGGTAACGTTGGAAAATAAATGCTTGAAAAAATAGGCAGATGAAGCGAAAAAAAAGACGTTTGGAAAAAATGTGTCTTGATGACAAATGTCGATGGGAAATGGAGATATATTGAAAAAAAAGTAGACAGGATTAATGACGATAGATAAGTGGGGTGGGGAATAGAAAATAGTAATCGATGTGTCAGTGTCAGCGTAATGAGAAAGGTAAAGTTGCGAGAGATTTTTATGAAAAAAATTATTGTACAAATGTCAAGAAGGAAAAACAGTAAAAGCAAAAAGAAAGAAACAAACAAGAAAATTCATGAAGTAGACAAAGGGGATTATGATTTCCTCATTGATAAATAAAGAGAAAATATAGCATTGAGTTGAGGGACTTCCCATGATGTGCGGGGTGCGGAAGCAAAATTAGGAATATACTTATATCATTATAGACGACAGTTTTATAAACCAAAATTGATTTTAATTTTAAAAGATAACCAACAAAATAAGAGTGTAGACAGAAAAGATTAAATTTACTCAATATGGCCACACTTTTTTCAATAATTGTATCAACAAGTCTTTGAAACAATTTGCACGCTTTCAAAAAAATCTTCATACATTTTTACTCTCTTCCTCATCTATAGCTGTCTTAAACAAACTAATACTTGGATGGAAAGTCGCATTAGTTTTGTTTTCTAAAACGCCCCATATAGCATATTCAAGGACGTTAAGGTCTAGGCTTAAATCTTGTTTAATTGCTGTTCACAAATTTTCCTCGTAGACTGAGAATTCATTAGCGTGCTTACTTATTAACGTTGTAGGGTCCTTCTTAATCATCATAGCGAGAGCAGGTAAAAAGCGTTATATTCGCTTTTGGTTCAATGCTCCACCCATCCAACCCTTTCCTGAAAAAGGTCTTTTTCTTTGTTTTGTATACGGTAGACAAAGAACATTTGGGTTGGCTTCGGCGTTAAGCAACCGATTCTTTGTCGTTTCTTTCTTTGCTCACTCATATTCAGCTGAATTTTAATTTTTTAAAAAGTGCTTAAATAATAGAGCTAATCATAAAAATATAGATTTTTGCGTTTTTTGTTTAATTGGACTAATCTGATTGAAAAAAAAAATTAAATGACCTCATATTTTGCTTCCGCACCCTGTAGTGGCTAAATTCTAAGATGATGACATGCCAGCGAGTTCTAACTCGAGTCACGTTATTATTTTCACTTTTAGACCAATTCATGGTATGGATTTTTTCATACCCTATATATGGATGGGTTAAACAGCAATACAGAAAATAACAAACCGGAACATACCGATATGCAGAAAAATGGGAAAAAGAAAACCAAGTATGAACTAATGCATAGATTATTACCTGAAAATAGACCATCTATTTTCAAAAGCAGACCTAATTATAATCAACAGAAAAAAAAGAAAAAAAAAAGAGAATTAGCTAAATAGTGTTTTTTGACCTCCCGATAGCCCACCAAGTACAATTAAAAGAAAACGAAAAGAGAGATAATTTCCTGGACATAGCTAGAGAAAAACAAGCTATTGAACATTAAGCTGACAGCCATACCAATTGTAATTGGTAAACTCAGTACAATCATAAGAGGCTGCATAAATGGACTGGAAGATTTGGGAATTGGAGGAAAGTGGAGACCATCTAAACTACAATATTATTAAGATGGGTCAGAATAAGGTCAAAACATTGGGAGACTAGACCTCAGCCTGACTCCAGTGTAAAACTTTCAGGTAATGCTGGTGTGAAAAAATCTCAAAAGAGTAATTGAATTGACTACAAAACAGACACCACAGTATTAAAGAAATACTTAAACAACAAATGATCGAGTGTTATAGTTAGTAAATACTTGAGTAATAAAGGAAGAAATAACATCGCATCTCTACTCGACCTCACACCGAAAGATATTGGCATGGAAGGCAATAAAATCATAAAGAAGCAAAACCACTGGGACTAAATCAATTAAAACCGTCTGGGAACAGAATACCTTGCATGGATGATACGCTAAAAGAGTTAGAAATTCCGTTATACATAGAGTAAAAACTAATCGATGGCTGAAAATGCTTGATTGAAGGTGAAGTTTGAAAAGTCAGTGATAGTAGCATAGGACAACAACCAACCGACTGCAAAATATCTGGTAAATATTGTTTAAAAACTCATCAAACCCAATATTTAGATTATGCGAATAAAAATCTAATTTAATTGACCTTTTAATGTCGGGTTGCCCATTCCTAAAATTGCCAAAAATCTTTTTTTTTAATTACAATCTTTTGAAAATATGCAGATACTATGGAAAGCTGAAATGTTAAAATTTTTGCTAACAACAAGCAAAATCAATAAGAAACCCTAGAATTTATAATTTTGGGGGGCTTTACTCTCCAAGCTGATTAATTAATATCCCACTGCTAACAGATTATAACTTATCAGTCAAAAAGTATAATATTATGAGTAAATACTAAAACAAAGAAATAGAAATTGTATAACTTCGACACCTTAAAACTGCAACCTCGGCAATAATAGTGAATACATCTTTATGATCAAGAAATCGTCATAAAAACTTATTAACAAAATATCTCACGGCCTCATACGAATAATTTCACTTCACAGAACTGATAAAAAATTATACTACCCAAAAGAAGTAGCAAAAAATAAATATGTATAATATTTATAATCATTATTTTTCTGCGCTTAGGTCTTGGACAGAAAAACTTGAAGTGTACAGAAAGTAATGCAAAAATTTATTGAAGACGCTACAAAACGGCAGATATAGGTTATGTGGTGAAAGAGACGAAATGATCAATCACATAATAAGCGAATGCCACAAATTAGCACCGAAATAATATAAGACTAGGCACAACTGAGTGGGCAAGATAATCTATTAGGAATCGTGCAAGTAGTTGATGTTTGACCATACGAGCATATGGTAGATGCCCAACCCAGACTCTGTCCTGGGGAACAAGACGCACGGACTCATCTGGGATTTTAAGATACAAACAGATCACCACTTCTCGGACATACAACCAGATAATTTAATAATTACCAAAAAAGAGAACTTGCTGACTTGTGGACTTTGCTGTCTCGGCTGGCAACAGAGTGAAGTTGCAAGAAATCTGTGGAACATGAAAGTGACGATTACATTAATTGTAATCGGTACTCTTGGTACTGACACCAAAGGATTAGTACAAAGACAAGAAGGAATAGAAATAACAGGACGAGTGGAGATCATACAAACTACTGCATTATTGAAATCGGCTAGAAAACTGAGAAGAGTCCTGGAGACATGAGGAGACTTTTGTCAATCAAACTCTAGTGAGAAACAATCACTTAATGCGGGTGTTCAAATCTAGAAGAAGAAGAAGAAGAAGAAGAAGAAGAAAGGAATGCTAACAGAAAAGAAATACAAGGTAGGAGAGAGTGAAAGAGTTGATACATAGGAAATTGCACAAGAGACAAAATGTTGACCATGCTAACAAATGACATTTGAACATAAACAAAACCTGCCCTAATAAACGAAACAGAAAAATCCGCTGAGAATTTATGATACAAGAAGATAAGACCTAGTATTGATTAACAAGACAAAAGGAACTTCTGGACTTTGCTATTCCAGTGGACCTTAGTGAGAAAATAAAAGTAAGCAACAAATCATACCTTGATCTTACAGGAGAGTTTGAAACGTCTGACGCTACGGCTCTCAAAACAGGTTTGTACTATTACTGCCCCAGAGACGCTTGCACCACAGTGGTTCCAACGGGTTTACGAGTGTAGCCCTACGTATTTAGTAACAATGGGATCTCTTGGTAATGTCCAACGTGATGACAGAAATTGACGATTACACCAAAAACCATCTTTGTTCTCTAACACCAATGTTTATTAGCTAATATACCACTCCTAGTGGGTAGAGTATTCGCCAATGGTACGGGAAACCTGGGTTCAATTAAAAATGGTACTTGATAAGCCCTTGCTTAACACTCAGCAATATAAGGTACGTATCAAGGGTAAAGTGGAGCAATCCCGGAAAAGGAGTAGAGCTCTCCCGTACACCTCGGTATTGTAGCTATCGAAAAGGGAGACATCTGGTCGCCTTCGACTACGGTCGACAACTTTCCTTTTATATACGTCTTATTCGTGGTCGAAAAGAGAGAAACAGCAGATGAAAAATGAACTGATCGCTTTAGACTGATAGAGAGAACTAAAACGTCGTGAGAAGAGAGAGAGAGAGAGAGAGAGAGAGAGACCTTTTTACGGTTGTATTTCTTGTAGGTGCTTGTTCTTTGTTTCCGTCTTCAAAGCTTCGCCCCAGAGCACCAACTGCTGTGGTTACATTTTTGCTTCTTATGTCCGAATGCCATCATCACACCATCACGTCTCGTACCCAACTTGTCTCTCTTTTCCTGTTTTTTTTTATCTCACGGCTCTTCCATCAGTATTTCTTCCAGCTAATTATAACCGGTTTGTCGATTTGTGACTGATTCATTTCTATTTTTAAACCTGGCGTCCCTAATCATACCGCCCATGAGTTTGACGGTGAATTATTGTTGATGGTTTCCTTGGAAGAGTTCTCAAAGACTTCGAAAAGAGAGTGGTGGAACAGTAAATTAGAGGAAGTACCAAGATCATTCAGAATACGGCGCTTTTATAGTCAGAAAGAATATACAGAAGAGTCTTGGAGACATGAGAAGACTACCAATAAATCAGATTTATGTGAGAAACCGTAAGAGTTGTTTTAAAAGCAGTCAAGAAGAAAACAAACAAACAAATACACAGAATATTGATAAACGCCTAATTGGGTGAAAATAGAAACAAGTTGTGATGTAACCTTAGGGAATCATCTCAGAGATGTATCATAAGTGATAAATCTGTTTGTCAGCCTCTCTTTCTTTGCTGAGCATTATCTCTGTCAATGTTTTACAATCTATCTATCTATCTATCTATCTGTTTTACTTTTGTTAAACACTCAAATTAGGGAGGAAGCTTGCACTTACATCCCAACAAAACATAACGTTTACATCTTTAGAAACGACAAACATTCTTGTTTTTTCTTCATTCGTTCGACAACTGGCAAACTGACGACGAACACTCGGTTACCACAGGGTCTCCAATGAACTTTCTCCCTATCACACACTTACTTACACATAAGCACTCGCGCACACACGGCAATATATATATATATATATATATATATATATATAGCGTCTCATCAACAGAAAAAAGACATCGACACACGGCTAACAAAGGCATGGACACCTATCGTTAGGCTTTCGATCATACGGAAATCAGACCTGACCGATAAAATGAAACGCAGTTTCTTACAGGCAGCGGTCCTGTTGATACTGCTTTATGGATCCACTACTTGGACGCTAACTAAACGGCTGAAGAAGAAGCTAAACGGCAATTACACAAGAATGTTGCGAGCAATATTGAACAAGTCCTGGTGGCATCACACCGCAAGGTACCAACTATACGGCCACCTGCCTCCCATCACGAAAACTATCCAAGTTAGACGAACCAGACATGCAGGACAGTGCTGGAGAAGCAAGGACGAGCTCATAAGTGATGTACTCCTATGGACCCGAGCATATGGCGAAGTAAAAGCAGGACGACCAACTCGAACGTACATACAGCAGCTATGTGAGGATACGGGATGTAGCCCTGAAGACCTGCTAGAGGCAATGAATGATAGGTAGGAGTGGTGAGAGAGGGTCAGGTATATCCGTGCTAGCGACATGATGATGATGATGATGATGATGATAAATAAATATATATATATATATATATATATATATATATATATATATATATATATATATATTTCATCTTTTTATCAACATTTGATGTGTAGACATTGATTCTCTTTCAATTTTCACATATTCATTGCCCACTCTGTCAAACCTACCTTATAATGATTTTATACTAAAGTACATTTTCAAGGAAGAAGATTATGTTGAAATAGAAAACAATACTTTCTATTCAATTGTTAAGAATTATGCTTGTTCATTTTTCAAATTTACTTCAGTATTTGACTCTCCACTCTACACTGTAATCATACTAAGCCGATGATATGTCTCTATACAACATGCTATGTTATAAGAAAACAGTATTGATTATTTGATTTTTTAAAATATCTGTTTTCCCTTTAAATCTCTTTTCGGTTCTCCTATCTATCTATCCATCTATCTATCTATCTATTAAAAAACGAAAAGTTTTCTTAATAGGGATATGCGATCGATTGAGGAATGTATGCCAAAACAACTCGTTCTTGATTTATCTAAATCTTATCAATTGTTGTATATATGGTGGTGATTGTATGTATTTGTGTATGTCTGTATATGGGTGGGTGATAAAGAATTTTAGCAAAAATACTATAATTAGATAGGTATATATTTCTATCTATAGACTGAAATATATACGCATACATCTAAAACATTGAAGCATGTATCATATAAATACGCATTAACATATGCATAAGTTGTTTATGTGAATTCCGTCGTAATAATATAATCATTTTATCTAAACGTAAGCCAAGACGCAAACTACTGATTTGTGAAGAAATGCATATATATCATCATCATCATCATATCGTGCTGGCAGCACGGATATCCCTGACCCTCTCTCGCCACTCCTCCCTATCGTTCATCGCCCTAGGCAGGTCTTCAGGACAACAACCTGTATCCTCACATAGCTGCTGAATGTACATTCGTGCTGGTCGTCCTGCTTTTGCGCGGCCATGTGTGGGGATCCATAAGAGTACATCTCTTATGAGTTCATCTCTGCTTCTCCAGCAATGTCCTGCATGTCTGGTTCGCCTAACTTGAATAGTTTTCGTGATAGGGGGCAGGTGGCCGTACAGTTGGTGTCTTGTGGGGTGTTGCTGCCAGGACTTGTTCAGGATTGCACGCAGCATTCTTGTGTAATTGCCATCTAGTTTCTTCTCCAGCCGTTTTGTTAGCGTCCATGTAGTGCATCCATATAGCAGTATCGATGTGACCGCTGCCTGGAAGAAACTGCGTTTCATTTTATCGGTTAGGTCTGATTTCCATATATATATATATATATATATATATATATATATATATATATATATGCAGGTAGCAGAAAAAAAACATAATCAAATAGGTGAATATATTATGATGTAAAGTCGACGTTAATGTTTCGGTTTACGTAACCATCATCAGGACTTAGATATCAAAATAGTCTACATAGCGATGGATACTTCCTGAAAAGACATGAGTAAATGAGAAATATACAACGAAAATATACATAAACGTGCACATAGCGTTCATAATTTAAAAGTCATTAGAACGTGTCTGGCACGTGGAAAAATATTTAAAATGTAGGATTTCCCAAAGAAACTAGACAAAACTTCCCATTTATTGAGAATGACGCAACAAGTAAGTTTTCATATGTATAGATCGTTTGAAATCATCTATGTTAAATGTTAAGTAAGAATGTATTTGGTATTTGTTTTTCCGAAAAGAGAGTATGAAAGTAAATATGGATAAAAACCATATATATATATATATATATATATATATATAGGATATTAATCATAAATAAGATCACTCTTCATGACTTTTTAAAAATATATTCTCCTTCTTGATCAAATATGTTACATGTTAAGGTTTAACAACATGTTAATTGTAGATTTCAAAACCGGATATGTGTAAACAAGGAGACAACGGGAAAGAATTAACGTGAACTGAGCCAGTAAGATAATTGTGGGCGTCCAAAAAATTGATTATACGGAATGCTTGCGGCCCCAGGGAGTCAGGTGGTCAATCATTTAGAGATTACACACGTCAGCCACGTGGTTGGGGAGGTTACCTCCTGGCTGAGAACCGGCTCAGTACCAAAGCTCCTCTGAAAAAAGCACGGCTCTGGTTATGTTCAAACGTTATATCAATGAATGCAGTCCTTCGTCTCTCCCTCCCATAGCCACAACCATTACGACGTTTCTCATAAAAGGATTTATAATTTTAAAAAAATTGTTGTACTTGTGCCCAGCTTCACCCTCGATATGCTACAAAAGATACCAAATTTTTATTCTCTAGATTAAAATCATACATTCAAAATGCAAATAGGTATTATTTATTCCCAAATTCAGCACTGAAAATCTGTAATCAAAAACATATATATTTAAATGTTCAGAAAGAAGTATTCAACTTTTTATATTTTTAAGCAACTTTATTTTTGATCACCAAGACGTTTGCATATTATTTTTGGTTTCACAGATGTTACAATTTCTGTTTTTGGTCACATATTTGTTGCCATTTTCTTTTTGTTTACAAATGCTCAATGTTTTAGAAATAAGTAATAGCTAAGGATTCCTATTTTGAGTGGATAGGGGGATATAGAGATCGCTATTAAGTGGGATCAAAGTCAGATTCAATGGGAAACATAGAGATTTAATAATATAGAACTATCAATAATACTTTCTTGTAGCATATAACTTTGCATACAAATCTAATTGCCGCCTGATATGATGACAGAGTAAAATGGAAAGTCAAAAACAGAGAGAAATGTAGAAAAATAAACACATTATTCTTAACAGTCTCATTGAAAATACGATATTTTTTTAAAATAAAAAAGAGAGAAATTGGAAAGTTCAGGATATTAAGCTCATAAACAATGAAATAAATTATAACCAGAAAGAAAGAAAATGAAGACGGAAGAAAATGACATGAGCGAGACAGACGATACAATTAGAAGTGTTCACAGTAAAATATTAGGATTGTTTCATTTAAAAAAAAAAGGAAGTCAGAAAAAACAAGGACTTCAGGCAAAATTAAGTGATTGAAGAGATACAAAGCGTTTTCGAGTGAACGCGTAGGAAGAAAAAAAAGATATTAAGTCGAAAATGGCGAAGGAACCATATGAATGAATGATTGAATGAACAGAAGTTTACCGTGTATGAAAGCAAAGAAAAATGAATGTGATTGTGTTTAAGAAAGACGGGGAAACGGAACAAGTGAGAAATAAACGGGAAAGAAACCGAAGTGAATGTTTGCCTGAAATTAACAAATGAAGAAATAAATAAATAAATAAATGGATAATTAGGGAAAATAAGTGCAAAGATATATAGAGTAGGGAGACAGAAAAGAAAAAAAAGAGATATGTAATGAAAGAGTAATATTGAAAGTGAGAGACAAAGAATAATTTCAAAATGTAAAGAAAGAAAGAAACAAACAAACAAACAATGTCGAATTATGGGATCAAATAGAGAAAACAAAACGAAATAGAATAAAGATAAAAAACGAAAGAGAGAGGCATGATACGAGATAAAAATCAGTTGTGGGAATATTGAAAAAAGAAAGGAAGGAAGAAAGTAGTTATGAAAAAAGAAATGATTAATTATTGAAACAAAGGCAAAGAGAAATAGTTAAAAATTAATGAATATAAAGACAAAAAATATGTCTCAAAATCATAATATTTAAGTAATGTCAACTAAAACCCAATTCCTGAAACTTAACGTTTCATAATTCCTCAAACAAGACGCACAAAATTAAGGAACTTTGCAGCTAATTTCTTATGAGACGATTTTATGAAACAGTTAAAGATCAAACTGATGAACGAAAATTCCGATTGAATTTTTCAGAGATTCTGGAAGGAAGTATTTATTGAAAACTGATAATTTGAAACGGTTGCGAAAACGGAAACCTGAGGAAATGCTCGAGGCAATCGAATGGAAATAGGGCAACTGATGAATGATGGTTATAATGAGCTTTAAAATTCAGATTACATAATAAATAAAAAACGGTATCGGAGTAGAAGGTCACTAAATTAAAGGAAATTGAATAAAAATGAAAAATAACAAGAGAAGTAGAAATATCCATCCAGAAAAGAGGAATAAAAAGAAGAAAATGGAACTATTTTGATATGAAATGGAGGAATATGGAGAGTAAAAAAATGTTTTAATGAATGATGTATTATTCGAATAAAGTTGAAAGTTAAGGGAATTTCATTTGAACATCACGGATGATTCATCAAAATTAAAAGTACCCTCTGTATGCATACTCAGTGCGACATGAAATTATTTGAAATGTTTCTTGCATATTTTGTGCTTGCATATTCAATTAACTGATTGATTGATTTTAATGACATGTCAACCCATCTAGGTTTGTTTTATTCCACGAGATTTGGGAATAACATTCATTTTATATCAATATTTATATTTTTCCGTAGTTTTTCAAATATTTTTTTCACACAGTCCGATTGAATACGATGGGTTTTTGTAACTGATATGTTTGACCCATAGATGGAACCCTAAGAGTTACACAACATTATGAGTTAGAGTGAACCAAGGAGTAATGGCATTGAAATGGTACTCGATACTCCCTAGATCTCATGATCTCGAAAGTCGTCATCTGATAGAGTTTAGTGTTATTCCCCCTTTTTGGGGGCTAGGATTTTACAGCTTTCACGGGAGAAATACAACGTATTCTAAAACCCTCTGACAGGGATCTTGCTGAATATAAAATCATTTGAATTAACGTTTGCTTTTTCTTCAAAATTATTAGACTGTGTCACAACTTCTCCATGTATACGCAGAGAGCCAAATGATGAAAAATATGATAAATTAATTGGCTGATTGATTGATTTTAACAGCATGTCATCCTGACTTAGATTATTTTATGTTTAGAGTTTACAGAATTGCCTATATTTTACATTCAAATTCAGTATTTTTATCTATTTTTGTTTATATTTGCCCACGGTTCTATGATGTAAAGTATTCCTTTCTAACACTAACAATTCTCAAACAATTGAATCATTGATGGTACTCTAACAAGAGTCACTATTCCATGCCAGAGTGGACCGGGGAGAAATGGCAATGAACAGGATCTCTACACTTCTCAGAGTTACATTCTTAGCCTTTAAACTCATACTTTTTCTGAACTGTAAATTTATGGAGCCCAATCGGCTGAGGCTGTAGAATACACCGACTGCATCACTGCACAGGGGTAAGCCCCCCACTACGAACGTCCTAAATATGATACAAACTAATCTTATGATGAGGTTATAGTAATGCTGGAGCTTTAGGGAATACGGAGCACCCCTTCATTGCCATCGCTCTCAGGTACACTCTGTCTCGGAGTGGAGTACCTGATAGTGTCATATCTATGAGTCAAATTGAACTGAACTGCGTACTTATAATAAACTTAATTGTTTGAAATAGAAATGTTTGACTAAACTGAATAGCCTGGAATAGGAATGTTTTTGACGAACTGCGTACACATGCTAAACTGAATTATTTGAAATAGAACCGTTTATTCGTATAAAAATGGATTTGACGCCAAATAACCTACAAATGTTGATATGCCATAAAATCTAAACAACCGATCAACCAATTTTATGTAACTTTTGACAGATCACGTTTACAATATACATAATCCATAAGGTTAACTAATCAAAGACTTGTGATTTTTCTCGTTAGACTTTGAGAACATTACCAAATGGTGCATTTGATTATTTTATTTATAGAATTATGTTTTTCAGCCCTGCCTGTAGGTAGGACATAAACAACGTTTATTTGCGAATAACAAGCATTTTTTTAAAACTTACTACTTATAACGACATACAAAATAATCATTCTGTAATATTAAAGATCCGACTTTCGATATTACTGATTTACTGGCAAATAAAGTCGGCTAAATGGATATTTTTTTAGTGATTGATAAAAAACTAATCTGATCCAGTCTTTAAACAGGTTGCCAACTTTGTCTGCAAAAGATGCTTCATCAGTTCGACTTTGAATCAGACTAACCTAAGTGGCAACAAAATTATACCATTTCAGCTTAGAGCTTAGGATATTTGAATGAAGAACAGCGAGTTATTTTTTCTTAAATAGCTATTCACATTTAATCATTTTACTCCAGTTTTCTTATTTACTTCAAAACAATATTTACTAAATACCTTTTCTGTTAAATATATTGTTGATCCTTTATTTTCATTTGTTCTCTTTTGAGTGTTTTTCACATCAGCGTTAGGTGATGGTATCTCACTGAAGTTTGACTTACAACAAGTCTCCTCAAGTCTCCTGGACTCTTCTCCGTTTTCTGGCCGATTACATTAATGTAGTAGTTTGGATGGTCTCCACGTCCTGTTATTTCTAAATCCTTCAGTCCTTGTACTAATCCTTTGGTGACTTACCAAGAGCACAAATTACAATTGGTATAATAATAACTTTCATGTTCCACAGCTTGTTTGGTTTTTAATTCCCTAACAGGGACAAGGTACTTACCTTTCCTTTTACATTTTTTTCCATTTCATTTTGTGGTCCACCAGGACAACAAAGTCCACAATTCTGCAAGTTCATTTTTTTGTTGATTACGATAAGATCTAGTCGTCTGGCAGAGATTTGGTGATCCGTTTGTATCTCAAACTCCCAAAGGGATATGTGTGTCTCATAAGAACAGATTCTGGCTGGTCATTTACTATTGGCTTATATCGTCAAACTTTAACTGCTGGCACAATTCCCAGTGGATCACCTTGCCCACCCAGTCGTGCCTAGTCTTATATTATCTATGTCCTAATTTGCTGCATTCACCTATTATGAGATTGTAAAAAATATCTTCCCGAGTCATCTAATCGAGAACAAACACAAAATATTAGAAAAAAAAAGTATTACTGATTTCATGCCTACAACATCAATGCTCATAAAAAGAAGAAACAGTCGATGTAGAGTTAAAGAATACTCATGACAAAAAGAATCCCTAATGAATCAGGTCTGGAAAAAAGTCAATTTAGAAAACGAAAAAGTAAATAAATTATTTTTAGAAAATCCGAAGAGAGAACATAACCGAATTAAACGATCTAATGTATGCAGGAGCAGTAAAATTAGTCTGTGATGAAATTGACATCCTCTGTGGAACACAAACAGGAAGACCAAACTTGGCTGAGAAATGAAGCTCGAAGGACAAATTAAAAAACTGCGAAAACAAGTGCAAGTACTAAAGACAGAAGAATGCACAAAGACACAGCGTAATGAAAAGACTGAGGTCAAGACCAACAAAACAACTGAAAAAAATGAATCAAAGGTTATTGAAGAAAAAAGAGAGAATCTCATTATATATCGGGTCTACTTCATGTAATACAAATAAGACAAGATATTCCTCAATAACGAAAGTAAATTATTCCAACAATTCAGTGGAGAATGCACAGGGAAAAATAAACAACCGAATGCAAAGTTAAGAAAAAACAGTTGTGAAATAAAATATCGAAAGAAAAGTCCTATAACAGAAAAGTTGAGGAAAAACAAATGGTCTCAAAATTGAAAAAAAAACTCGAAAAACTCCTTGAGACGAATCTATAATAAACATATCTTCTAAAAAAGGTTTTCAAACAGAAAAACTTCTGTTTATAATGACTTACATCGTTACAGTTTCAAAAAATGAATGTCCATTCACAATACATAGACTCAGTAAATGAATAAATGCCTCAGAAGTTCTCTGTGTTGTCTAATAGATGACCAAGATCTTGTCCTATGCTAACCACGGTACTTAATTGTAGCCTTAGTCCTGTGACTACCATGCACTTTTCCTTCTAGTCTATATTCCAACTGTCTCTGTACTCACAATATCTTTGAAAAATCCACACTTGGAGGATAACACAATCTATCTGTGACTGACGGCTGGGTGTTGGCAACTCAAAGACAAGTGAAATTATCCGTTAAAAATTAACAATTATTATTTTTAAACGCGATAGTGTAAAGATATTATATATATATATATATATATATATATATATATATATCATGTGCGTGTGTGTGTGTGTGTGTGTGTGTGTGCCTGAGGCAATTGCCGGAGAGGCTTTAGTTCCGGGAGAGATTTCTTTTCTTATTCTCTTATCTTTGTTGTGGACATTGTATTGTCTCTTCTCTCATCTAACTCTAAAATCATCTATTTTATAGAGGATTTCCCTGGAAACAAACATTCTCGGTAGACTAACCAATCGCAGATGATTTCATATTCTTCTACTTTTTGATTAGTCAGCCAATCAAATGCGATGATCTTCGTCCGTAGGAAGAATAAATGCTTTTCTGATTTCAGATTTTAATTGGTCATTCAATCAAACGAAATATATAGGGGCTTTACTAATTAGAGTTATCAGCCCACGTTTTGGGGGGAATATCTCTTTTCATATTAACCAAAAAAAGCAAAAGTCTGATTAATCTATGCAAAGATTTGCCTTTGAAACCCCGACAGGTGGGCAAGAAATGATTTAAAATAACCAATGCACCGATAAAACCTTGAGGCTGCAAACTTTTAGTTTCAACAATGTGAAAGTTCTGTTAGGACTTACCTTTTAAATTGACTCTTGAATTTATTTCAAATAACATACACTCCATAAAAATTTAGTACAAGTGAATACCTCATATTACCATGGGAAAGTTATCCTGACTCGAGACCTTTTGGGATCACAGCAGTACTAAAATTTTCCCGAATTTATCAGAAGGGTCCAATAGACCTGAAGAAACTTGCTGTCCCTCGAACACCTGTGAAATCCCATCTGCAAAATATGAAGTAAAAAGCTCGCTCATAATAATAATAATAATAATAATAATAAAGAAAATTTGTAAAATTGTTGACTTTGCCGTCCCGGCGGACCACAGAATAAATCTGAAATAAAGTGAAATGAAAGATAAGTACCTCGACCTTGCTAGAGAATTGAAAAAGCTGTGAAACATGAAAGTAACGATTGTGCCAATTGTGATTGGTGCGTTAGGCACAATAACTAAAGGATTATTAAAAGGCCTGGAAGACTTGAAAATTGGCGGACGGACAGAGACTATCCAAACGACAGCATTGCTAAGAACGGCCAGAATCCTGAGACGAGTCCTGGAGACTTGAGGAAACTTGCTGTCACTCAAACTCCAGTGAAAAACCATCAGTTAACACTGACGTGAAAAACTCTAAAGGAGTAAATAATAATAATAATAATAATAATAATAAAAGTTTATAAAATATTTAAGATATTATAAAAAACGATCAAAATCAATAAAACAATCCAAATAAGCTCTAATTCTCTACGATTTCGCAATCCGAAATGAGAAGAAAAATAAAAAAGTACAACATATCAGTCACAGTGGTTGAGAAAAAGTTCCTTCTAACTGATAAGTCTCACTGAAATTGAGGATTGCGTAGATGTACCATACAAGGACTTGAGCTATATATATCAAGAAGAGTAAAGAAAAATTAATTATAGCAACCAATACCAATAGTGGCAAGAAATAAAACAAGATCTTCAAGAAAACATATGGTAAGAAAAAGAGAAAGGAAAATCCCAAGAAATAGAATGAATCTCCTCTAATAGCAGCACAAAACAAGGTCATAAGCACAAATTATGTTAAAGCAAAAATAAAATACGTGACAGAAGAACAAGTTCAAGTTATGCAGAGACAGGCATAAAGGGATTTATTACATTGTAAGTGAATGCAGCAAACTTGCCCAAAAGGAGCAGAACACTTGATACGAATGTGTGCTAAAGATGATACACAGGAAATTGTGCAAAAGAGAGAAAGTTGATCATACAACAAATAAGAGAGAAAGTTGATCATACAACAAAATCGTATCTACAAAAACGAGATCCCATCCAAGAAAATAAAATTCATGAAGTTCTCTGAGATTTTCAGTTGCAAATGGATCACTTAATCCCGTTTAGAAGACCAAAAATAGTGCAAATTAGCAAAAAAAGAGAACTCTGTTGTCTAGTGGATGTTGCCGTTCTAGTGGTTCACAAATTGAAAAAAAAGTGTTATGGTCTTCCGATAAGACCGGTGGAAGAACAACTCAAACAACGGGTGATAGGCAAACGTTATTGTATTATCAGAAAAATAAAGTCATACAAAGGAAGTACTAGCCGTGTTCGGCTTGCAGTCCGTCTGTCAAATGTTTCGAAAGGAACGAGAAGTTTTCTTCCACGAGCGAACTAAGCTAGGAAAATATGTTTAGGTTGGACGAGTCCATTTTTTTATGTCCCCATAACAAGAAGAAAGTGAAAAAAATAAACAAATACTTGGTGACTGTAATTCCTCGTGATGTTGGTGAACTTAGAACGGTCCCAAAATGATTGGAAAAAGTACCGGAAAAAATGACATTTTGAGGAAGAACGATCCTATCCAGACTAATGTATTGTTATGATGGGTTAGAATTCTTAAAAGAATCCTGGAGACCTGAAAAGACTTGGTGTCACTCTGACTCCTGTGACAAACCATCAGCTAACGTTGGTATTAAAAACTCACTAAGTGTATGATGAAATTAAAAATAAAAAAGAAAAGCCATGATGAAATTACGCTAAAGAAGTTAAATTGTCGTTCCAACAAATACAATCATCGGAATGATGAGAGCAAAAACTAAACAATTTTTATTGCAAGCAAATTATGGAAGAAAACAAAGAATCTCAATTAAATTTTGTTTCTATTTTTCATTTCTTCTTTAAATGGCTTCACGATGGTGGAACTATTGGCTTAGAGATCAACGAGTTACACTGAAATAAAATTGATTTTAGGTAACTCGGGAACAGAGATAAGTGAAAGAAAACAAGATAAATTGTGCAATGAGGTTGTAATGACAGAAATATTAGAAAGACACGTGGAAATAAAATGTTACAAATCTCAATAGAAAGGAAAGAAGAAAATATAAAGTGTAATTCTTAACAGAATATTTTTTTAAAAGTATAAGAACGCTCGAAGAAGAGTTGTACAGTAAAATTGAAATGTGGCTGTGCAATAATTTGAATGAAGTGTTAAGGATAATAATTTTAAAAAATGCAAAGTTGATTATAATTATTATCAAAATGCTGATTGCATTAGTTATAATGATGTTATAGAAAGATAGCAATGGGATTATGTTAATATGGCAATGGAACTAATGATAATTAAAAAAAAAAGTTGGGAGAATTTACAATCTTGGAATGAGATAAATCTAATTTTACAATTCAATTAAGGAAGAAGAAACAAAATAATAAAATAAATTCTAAAGAAAGAAATATTGAACCCAGTTAAATTTAACTACGGTTGATAAAATGATTGCCTGATTTTAACAGCATGTCAACCTATCTACAATTCTTCTATGCTAAGAGTTTAAGAAATAAGTGTATGTTCATATTTACTTGGGGGTATCCTCGTGGCGTAAAGGTTAAAGCGATGGACTGGGAATCGTAGTAAGCGAGTTCGTACTCCAGTCACGCTATTACGTTCACATTCGGGCAAATACCCTTGGGAAAGGTATGAACCCCCTTATCCTCCCAGCAATGGGTTAAATAGTACCACTACTGTTCTTCTCGGAGAATGGCTTTGGCATTAAATAACCCATAAAGATTCATATGTCATTAAACAAAGAAACCAAACCAACCATATTTACTTATTTTTCTTTAGTTGTAACCCAAGGGTTATTTTGTGCACATAGATCTGTTGAATACGAATATTTTAAACATCCACACTTGCAACATGGCTTAGTGGTAGAGTGTTTGCCAATATCCCAGGAGGCCGGTGTTCAATCTCAGGTCGAGTCATACTAAAGACTCAAAAGTGGCACTTTATATCTCTTTGCTTAACACTCAGCATTATAAGGTACGTTTAAAGGGAAAAGTGGAACAATCCAGCGAATGAAGTAGCGCCATCACCTACACCTCGGTGTAGTAGCTATTGGAAAGGGAGCCTTTGAGTAGCCCTCGACTACGGTCGCTAACATTACTTACTTCATTCGCCACATATAAGAGAACATAACAGATGCTACCACCCTGGTTCAGAGTGAGCTTTGGAATAATCGCAATAAAGGATGTACTCCACACTCCCCTCTGTCCTCTAGAAATAGAGACTCACTACCAGGAGCAGTGTCTTGTTATACCAAAAACCTGCTTTTTTCATGGGGGTATTACCTCTGGTTAGGGGATAGATATAACGTATTTTAAAACTCGCAGCTTGAAGGCTTTTATAACAGATACAGTCTAGACGGAGAGAACAGTAAAGAGAGTGGTTAATTCATTATCTTCATCAATAGATGCAGTGACATGCTAGTGATTAGTACTTTCGTCAAGATATATATCAATGAAAGAAATTATTATTTAATAAAAAAAACAAGAAGAGAGTTATATAATTGAAAGATAGAGCGACTGTATTTTCTTTAATTCAAAAGGAAGATAAAAAAAAAGTCATGCCATAGAAAATAACTAAACAAACAAATAAAATAAAAATGATTGCAAAAGGATAGAAATGAGGAAATGCGTAGAAGTAAGAAAAAAGGGATATGGGTTTACCCCCCACCCACACACACACACTCACATACACAAAAACACAAGTCAAGAAATAAAACTGAAGAAAAGTGGGTTTGGATATGATAGCCAAAGAAGAAAAGAACAGGAAATAAATTACGAATGCAGAAAGAAGATGGGATGAAAAATGCAAGTTTCGAACAAAGAGCAATATATCAAATGGTACAAAAAATAAGCGACTGCATTTTTTTTTTCTTTTGCTCACGGCACAGTGTAATATCCGGCTTTTTAGTGTCAGAAATGACAACACACATTAGAATATGGCGGAGAACAACGAGAAAAGTACAAAAGCACAACATCAAACAAGTAGAAAGCATAAAGAGAAGCAACAAGCCAATAAGACAACGGGTCTCTAAAAGAACATGAAATAATCAAACAAGCAATTTAAAAATTCAGCCAAGCGTCAAATGAAGCATTGAGGTGAATGGCGGAAGAGTTTAGTCACCGCACTGGCGTTGCTTCAATCGATATGTTAACGACTCTTTAGTTAAAATGATAAACACTTAGAAGAAACAGTTTTACAGACTATCTATCTATCTATCTATCTATCTATCTATCTATCTCATTGATCGACTGAAGCTTAGAGCATTACAACGAAATTATTAAGCTGGCAAGTTTGTCAGAAACTTGGCATGGTAAACCCTGATATATATTTGGGTACAAATCCCAACCCCATCCGCTAGGGGAAACACGTTGCTTATATATATATATATATATATATATATATATATATATATATGAGATGAAGAGCCTTTTATACCGTGTACAGGGTAAGACTTGAATCAGTGAAGCTCTTTAATGTGTTTTTCTTTAATTCTTTTTAGTGAGGTAAGTAAGTACTCTGAGCGGTCACATTAGCCAATTTTTACCATGAATACATTTAACAGAAATAACATTCAAGAATTTTATACATTCTACATTCTGAAATAACTAATTTTATGGACTTTTCTTAGAAATGTGCGAGTTTCACTCAAATAAGTTTTATTAATTTAAGGCTTTTTTTTTTCATTTTTGCAGAATGTTTTTTACAATAACGCTTTGCAATTATTATAAATCTCCCCCAGGACAAAAACGACCTATTACCTTAACTAGAAATGTTTAATTAAATGTGAATGGTTATTTTCTAAGTTGAGGAATTTTCAATTATCAACAAGTTGTTACGGCTTGCAGTGATATCGCTTCCAGGGGATTGTATCTCACTGATAGAAATTCAGATTTGGAAATATATTTCCCAATTAGAAACGAAAATTGACCTTAAACATTCCTGTGTCCGGTGAATTCTCTGGGCCATCTTGGTAAATGTATGAAAAATTGTTTCATACAAATATAGTTCTTTGCGATATTGATGATCATTGTTTTACATTCTTACCACTAGCGTTGGTCGGGAGTCTTTTCTTGGAGTCTGGTCAGGTAGGTCTTCTCAGTTTCCAGGATATTTTTGAGTATTCTAGCCGATCGAAACAATGCTGTGGTTGAATGGTCTTGATTTTCACTCTGGATTCATTTTCTCTAGCGTTTTGTGACTGATTCAAATATACCAACCTCAATAAGTATCACCATCACCCTCATGCTTTACAATTTCTTTGATTCTCTCGTAATATTAAAAAAATATATTTCGCTATATGTTATCTTTATCATGTGGTCCGCTAGAACGGTAAAATTACCGAGGCACCCTGTCGTTTTCTTGTTAATGAATAATGGGTTTAGTTTTCTGGTCGGGATTAGGTAATTCATTTGTATTTAAAAAAAAAACGACTAAGAACTTAATGTCTGACTTTCTCTCGAATGGATTCTTTTTTGTGTATATACCATTTGGAAATATGCTCAGTTCTTTATTTATTGAACTAGTCCCAGTGGATTTCCTTTCACATGGAGTTGTGTTTTGTCTCATACACCTTTTGCGTTGGATTGCTGAATTCACTTTTTACGGGATAAACTTTTTCATCTCTTTTTCCCACATCACCTATTCTATGAGAGATTTTGACACCAGCGTTAGCTGATGGTTTTTCACCGGAGTCTGAATGACAGCAAGTCTTCCCTATCTCCAGAACTCTTCATAGTATTCTGGCCGATGTCAACAATACTGGATTATTATTAACTCATCAGAGTTTTTCACATCAGCGTTACCTGATGGTCTTTCACTGGAGTTTGAATGACAGCAAGTCTCCTCAAGTCACCAGGACTCTTATCAGTATTCTTGACGTTCTCTATAGTGTAGTAATTTGGGTGGTCGTCACTCGTCTTTTTATTTCCAAGTCTTCCAGTACCTATTATTATTATTATTATTATTATTATTATTATTATTATTATTTACTCATTGAGAGTTTTTCACATCAGTTTTAGCCGATGGTTTTTCACTGAAGCTTGAGTGACAGCAAGTCTCCTCAAGTCTCTAGGACTCTTCTCAGTATTCCAGCCGTTCTCCATAATGTAGTTTTCATGGTCTCCATTCGTCCTCCAACTTCAAATTTCACCAGTCCCTATAATAATCTTTTAGTTACTGTACTAGAAGCACCAATCACAATTGGTATAATTGTCACCTTCATGTTCCATACATTTTTCAATTCTCAAGCAAAGTCAAGGTATTTATTCTTCTTTTCACATTAATTAAGTTTTATTCTGTGGTCCGCTGGGAGAGCAAAGTCGACAATTTTGGAAAATCCTCTTTTTTTGTGGATTATAATAAGGTCTGGTCTTCTGGCCAAGATTAGGTGATCCGCATTATTATAATAGTTTTTTTTCACATCAGCTAACGCTTATGGTCTTCGAGTGGAGTTTAAGTGGCAGCAACTCTCCTCAAGTCTCCAGGACTTTTCTCAGTATTCTAGCCGTTCTCAAAAACGCAGTAGTTTGCATGGCCTCCACTCGTCCGCCAACTTCTAAGTCCCCCATTCTCTTTAGTAATCCTTTATTTACTGTACCAAAAACACCAGTTGCAATTCGTATGATTGTCACTAGCATGTTCCACAGTTTTTTCAATTCCTTAGCAAGATCGAGGTACTTAACCCTCATTTCACATTCTTTCAGTTTTATTCTATGGTCAACCGGGACAACAAAGTCGACAATTTTGCGATTTCTCTGTTTTTGTTGATTATTATTCGGTCTGGTTTTCTGGCCGAGATTCGGTAATCCGTGTGTATGTCAAAATCCCGTAGGAATTTATGTGTGTTATTTTCTATGACAGATGCTGGGTTGTGCATATACCATTTGTTTTTATGGTCAAATTTCAATTTCTTGCACATCTCTCAATGGATCACCTTGCCGACCCAGACGTGTCTAGACTTATATTCCTCTTGCGTTAATTCGCTGCATTCGCTTATCATGTAATTGATGCTTTCATCTCTGTCACCGCATAGCCTACATTTGCTATTTTGTTGTGTCTTATCTATTCTCGCTTTGATATGATTGGTTCTTAGGGCGTTGTTTTGTGCTGCTTTTAAGAGAGATTCTGTTTCTCTCTTAAAGGTTCCTTTTCTTAGCCATGTCCAAGTTTTGTCATATGAGATGTTGTTTATTAGTTGTTTAAAACACCCACAGAGTAGTTTGCCTTCCCATTTTTTCCCTAGTTATTGTCATTGTATTGTCCATCATGTTATCAGTATCGTTTCTGATGGCTATTATTATTATTATTATTGTTGTCGTTGTTCTTGTTATTATTATCATTTTTACTCCTCTAGAGTTTTTCACATCAGTATTAACTGATGGTTTTTCACTGGAGTTCGAGTGACAGCAAGTCTCCTCAAGTCCCCTGGACACGTCTCAGTATTCTGGCCGTCCTCAGCAATGCTGTCGTTTGGATAGTCTCCACCCGTCCGCTAACCTCCAAGACCTCCAGGCCTTTCAATAATGCTTCAGTTACTGTGCCTAACGCACCAATTACAATTGGCACTATCGTTACTTTCATGTTCCACAGTTTTTTCAATTCTCTAGCAAGGTCGAGGTAATTATTATTATTATTATTATTATTATTATTATTATTATTATTATTATCTCACGTGTGTTTTTCAACCGGTGTATTTTCACTGGACTGTGAGTGTCGGTAATAATTTTTAGATCTCCAGGACACTTCTAAGTATTATAGCAGGTGTTAGCAGTGTCGTGTGGCTAATACTCTTGATTCTTTTTCTGATTATCGGTTACATCATTTTTTTTTATTTCTGACATCCAAGAACCTTTTCTTTGGGTATCAAATGTAACTGGCATCACACTCTTCTTCATATTCCACAGTTTTTCAGCTCTTTGAAAACTCCAAATATCTATCAATTTTTTCCTTTTATTTTATTTTCACACAGTGACAAAATCCACTTTATGAGAATTTGTTTTCTTATTGTTTATTGATACTAAGTTTGTTTATCTTATGGGGTTTAAGGGATCCGTTTGAATCCCAAAGTCCCCGATAATTCTATTCATCATATTTCCTGGTAGAGATTCGGGCTTGACCATATAGCATTTATTTGCATGGTCATATTTTAATCTCTTGAACGAATCCCAGTGGATCACCTTTCCTGCAAAGTCGTGTCTAGTATAATATTTATTTGGTGCCAGTCTGCTGAATTCGCTTATCATGTAATTAACTGTTTCATATCTGTCAACAGAAAATCTATACTTGCTATTCTTCTGAGTATTATCAAATTTTACCTTTATATAATTGGTTCTTATAGCGTTATTTTGTTTTGCTTTTTGAACAGATTCATTTTCTTTTTTGAGTGTCCTTCATAAAATTTAAAGATCGTATCGTCTGGAATTTACTTTGTTGTTCTAAATATGCATGCATTCGTGTTGTTTAGATTTTTTGTTTGCTGATTTTCTGATTCACTTAATGTTCATAATGTTGGCAGCTATAATGTGAGGTTTTTTTGTTTTTTTTTCACCTTTCTGTTCTCCTCGAATCCCAAAATTAGTGCATCTTCAGAATCTTCAGTCCTGGCGAATTTTCTTCCTAATTTAGCATTGACTCATATATATCTATGCTATCAATCTGGGTGTAATCCTTGCGCTCATTAATTAATTGCAATGTTATTTGTTCCATCAGTGTGATTTCCTCCATTGTTTATTTTAGGAATGGTCCAGATTATTATTAAAGTTGACTACCCAGTTATTTATTTCTTGGCTGGGTTTTAAGCGGCAGAGTTCGGTTTCGAATTTTTTTTTTCTCCTATTGTGGCACCCCATTCTTATTTTTCTTTCATCTCTGATTGATAGTGGCACTTCTAATAATCCCAGATACGTGTAGTTTTCTATTCCCTTTAAATGTTTTGAGGCATAACAAATTGGGCAAGTTTATTTTTTCCGCTGTTTCTCTTTTCTTTCAGTGTTAACATGAAACATTTTTCAAGTTCATATTTCATCCTATATCATGATTGTTGATTATATTAAATTGTGTATGTGTTTCTAGGTTCTTTTTCATTTTTGACAAATATTTTAATTTCATGGATATACCTGCGATTGCTTACCTTGTCTCCTGAATATATAAAATTCTTGTCTACAGTGCATTTTCTTAGAATATAATTAATTGGCATCATTACTATAACAATATTATTGGCGAGAGTTATTCTTCTTAGAAGAAACACTTTGATTTTTACTTCTGCATGTGTTTGTTCTCTAGCTATTATATAATGACTGTTGACATGGATTTTGGGTTCGTTCCTGGTGACCCCGTGTGCTTTGACAAGCTGTCACATTGTGATTAGTAAACAGGAGGATGGAAGTGCGTCGGGGTAGGCCGGTCGAGCAGTCGACCGGAATGAGACCACGTGATATGAGAACCACAAGGTCAGATTTTGAGTCTAGTCCGAATCGAAAGTCGAGCCAGGGATACGCAGCCGATCAGAGGCGTTAGGTCGTCTCTGACGATACGGCTTGCAAGGTGGTGCAAGCGTTGGCACCCCCTGGCTCCAGGAAGAAGACATGGGGCAAGAAGAAGTCCCATATCTGAGTATATGTCTCTCCATCTATCTCTCAAACTTACAACCGACTGTGTGCCTCTTTTGATAATGAAATGAGAGAGATATATATTTTATAAAGAAGTGTGTTTCGTTTGTTCATTATCTTTGATTATGTTCTTGGTTGGGTCTATGAGAAGGATACAACATAACCACTTGTTCTATTTTTAGCTCATTTCACAGAGCACCAACCATAACGAACCTGAGACTAACATCCCTTTACCACAATTTTCGGATTTACCGGTCAAACAACTAGTAGATATTTATTTTCACGCGTTTTTCTCTTCTTTACCCTGTGATCTATGACTAAGCATATCTATAATCTGGCAAGTTTATTTGTTTGCGAATAATCCTGCCGACCAGCTAGAATATCACGTTGGGTTGTTTGTGATATAAAATCTTGAAATACTCTATTTCATTCGAGAGGGATTCTCGATTGCATTGATAGCATTAATTCTTTCTTAGTTCTTCCAATTGTCATATAAACTCACAAATAAACGTATATACCTTAAAAGTAAAAGAAAAAAACATATACTTGGAAATAGATTTTTCACACCTTCTCAGAAAAAATTAACATCACTTTTCCTAGCCAAAGTACATAAACACATACGTACGCAACACACGGGCATTGCAACCCTATTTGCAAGAAATATTTACTGATACACACTTTTCTCATTGGAGAAAAAAATACTATACCCATGAAATAAGAGGGAAAACGATCACAATGAATTAAAAAAATGAATGAATAAAAAAAAAATGAATGAATGTATTTTGACTGCCATATTGAATATTTTTCTCTCCGATGGGTGGCGTAATATGTCTTCTTTAGGAGCATCGCACAGCTATGGAAACAGGATCGGGAAAAGGAAAGAGAGCCAGTGGCGTTTTGAACAAAACGAATAGGATAACCTACAAATAAACCACGTTCACCTGGTGGGGAAATATTTCACTGTTTATTGCTTCCTTTTCTGCATTCGCTTTTTCATTTCCCATTTTTCTTTTATTCATTTTAACCTTCTTTGCTGTGCACGTATCGCTTCCTTGTGTACTTGGTTTACGATGATTGTAGACGCCATCTTATATTTTGTTTGTCTTCCCAGATATTTAGGGAACCAAAGCGCGCCAAATTATGTTTTACATTTTCTCATCCTATAAGAGAATTTTTCTCTCCAGTGTTTGCGAACAATAAACTTTACTACAGCCAACAATAACACAAAAAACATTATCTTTTACGCAAACATACAGAGTTTCACTATAATTTATTTATGTAAATATATTTTTATAAAGGTATTGATCATATATGGATGAATAATTCTGTTTATGTATATATATATATATATATAATTTTTTTCAAAACAGCAGTCATGTCGATTCTACTATATGGAAGCACCACATGGACGCTGAGTAAGCGTATAGGAAAAACACCTAGACGAGAATTACACAAAAATGCTACGAGCTATATTGAACAAATCCTTGAAGCAACACTCCAACAAAACAGCAATCGTAGAGCCACCATTCTCACATTTCAAAAACGATAGAAATAAGACAAACAAGACATGTGGGGCACTGCTGGAGAAGTAAAGACGAATTCATAAGCAACATTCTCTAATTGACCCCTTCATACAGATGTGCAAGTGTTTGACGACCAACTAGAAAGATTTTGCAAAAGCTCCGCTAGGACGCAAGATATAGTCTAGAAGACCGGCTGGAAGCGATGGATATTAGAGAGAAATGGTTTGAAAGATTCAGGAACACATGTCCTAGCAGCTTGACACGATGATGATGATGATGATGATGATGATGATGATGATGATGATGATGATGATGATATTTACATATAAAATTAGAATTTCAATTTCTTTAATAATGATACTGAGAAAAAGTAGGGAATAATAGGTTAACACTTTACTTCTATTCGAAAGAATCATTCGTTAATTTTTGTGTATGTTTATAATGAAGTTCCGATTTTCCATATTTTTAATATCACTACACTAAAAACAAAAAAAAAATATATATATCAGAGAAGACTGAAAATAGGCTTAGAGTATAAAGCTATTTGCAAGTCTTTTTTTTAACTTCATAGAAATGATGGCATGGAAACGTCGTAGAAACTTACTGCGGTTATAATATCTTCACAGGAAAGACAAATATAAGATGTAAATGTGACTTGAAGTCAAATCTAATGAATCCCTTTCTCCATCAATGTTCTTTCTCTTTAACTTAGTTTCTCTACACTGGTCTTATTTATTCATTATGTTTGCATTTGTTGCATCTTTTAAGAGTCCATCATTGCCCAGTCAGCTGGGGGAGTAGACTACACTGACTGCACCACTGCAGAGGGGTAACCCCCCTCCAAACGAGTGTCCTGGATATAACACTAAACAATCTGATGGTAAGGTTCCAGCAGTGCAGCAGCTTTGGGTAATGCGGAGTACCCCTTCATTGCCATCGCTCCCCGGTCCACTCTGGCCCGGAGTGGTAGCACCTGATAGGGCCCTATCTATGGGTTAAATATAACTAACAGCATACTTATGCTAAAATGAATTGTTTGAGCAAACTGAATAGCTTGAAATAGAAATCTTTTTGACAATTAAACCGTACTTACATCTAAACTGCGTGCTTAACTGAATTATTTGAAATGAAACTGTTTTTCGACATTAAAACTATATTTACACTTAACTGAATTGTTACATATAACTGCTTTCATGGTTTGAAATGGAAATGTTTTTGACAATTAAACTGTGTACTTATGCTAAACTGAATTGTTTTAAAGATAACAGATTATTGATATAAAATGGATTTGGCGTTAAATAACCTTCAATGGTTCATATGTCATAAAGCCCAACAAACCACAATAAACCAAGAGTCCATCAGGGTATCTGCCTGTCTTCTTCTTCTTCTTCTTCTTCTTCTTCTTCTTCTTCTTCTTCTTCTTCTTCTTCTTCTTCTTCTTCTTCTTCTTCTTCTTCTTCTTCTCTCTCACTCTCTCTCCACACACATTCACACACTTATATACACACATATATATATATATATATATATATATATATATATATATATATATATATATATATATATATGATTGGTTTGTTGGTTCATTTAATGTTAGATCGACCTTCCAGGGTTAATTCATCCCAAAGAAGTAGAAGAACTGAAATATAACATTTTAAACACTAGCTGAGAGGAATAATGATTGTTATACCATTTCTAAGGGTACAAATTTTAATGATTATATATTTATCAAATTATACTTGTCACAAATTAAAGAGCAATAACAGCTTCTACATGAAGATGTACTGAATTTCGTTCCTGTTCATGTGATGATCAGTGTTGATGGAATCTTTAAAAATAAGACTACGTTTGAATGTGTTTACAAGAAACGCTTTACAAACGTATCTCTTGCTTTTAGTTTCGTCAGAGATGACCTTCATCTTTAAATGTGGGCACGTTCATGTTGTCACGTTTCTATCTCAACAATTTGTTTTTATCTTTGTCACCAAATTTCAACCCTCACGCATAACACAATAATCAGCCCCAATCAACTTTATCTGCTCCCTTCGTTTAATGTACATCAATGTTTATTGAGCAACAGAAACCATCTTTCTCTTTCTCTCCCCACCTCACTCTATCTATCTATTATTTTTCTATCTCTCTCACGCACACACTCACACACATACACACAAACGTATACAATCTACACACTATCTGTCTCCCTTTATCTATAAATCCATTAATCTCTCTGTAGGAATAACCAACACACCCACACTTATATACAAACGATCGGAAACACACATATATATATACTGTCAGGAAGAGTTTCAGCTTGAACTTCAGATTATGAAAAGATCAAGTCTTTTCCTCATGTAGTCATCGTATCACAAGTTGTAATTAAGGCAGAAAACAGATAGTTATTTTTTTCTAAATAAAGGTAAAATACGAAATAAATAAAATGTTCAATTTCAAAAAGTAACAAAATATAGAAGAGAACGTTAACTGGAGTAATAATTTCATCAAACAATTTATTTCTTCATGTCTGCAATGGATAAATGTAAATAACATTCAAAAGTGCATACGTTTTCCAAGAAAATACTATTTCGGGATGAAGAACTCGGCACACGTCTATGTTTTTCAACACACATGAGGAAGAACAAAGATTAAGTAAGTAAAGTTAGCGAAATTATTTAATGTTGATCCGAAGGCTCCCTTTTCAATAGCTACTATACCGATTGGTTTGGTTTGGTTTGTTTGGTTTTATGGCATATCAACCTTTGTAGGTTATTTAACGCCAAATCCATTTTTATGTAAATTATCTGTTCTATTGAAAAACAGTTCTGTTTAGCATAAGTACACAGTTTAACTGTAAAAAATATTTCCATTTCAAACTATTCAAGCAGTTATATGTAATAATTCAGTTAAGTGTAAATATAGTTATAATGTCGAAAAACAGTTCTATTTGAAATAATTCAGTTAAGTATAAGCACGCAGTTTAAGTGTAAGTATGGTTTAATTGTCAAAAACGTTTTTATTTCAAGCTATTCAGTTTACTCAATTCATTTTTGGATAAGTATGCTGTTAGTTATATTTAACCCATAGATAGGGCCCTCTCAGGTGCTACCACTCCGGGCCCGAGTGGACCTGGGAGCGATGGTAATGAAGGGGTACTCCGCATTCCCCAAAGCTCCAGCATTGCTGGAACCTCACCATCAGATTGTTTAGTGTTATATCCAGGACACTCGTTGGGGGGGTTACCCCTCTGCAGAGAAGCAGTCGGTGTATTCAACAGCCCTATACAGAGGTGTGGGGAAGGACACTACTCCAATCCCTGGATTACTCCGCTTTACCCTTGATTTCCTCCTTATAATTATGAGTGTTAAGCTAAGTAGCATCACGTAACATTTTTGAGTCTTTGGTATGACTCGACCTGGGATTGAACCCCGTTCTCTCGGAACACTGGAGAACACTCTACTCATGGGCCGGTTAACAAAGATTAAATAATCATTAAAAAACAGATATTTTTTTCCTTTCCGTAAAATAAAACTGTAAATACCAATTAGTTCTTGCTTTTGCAAAATGATAATACTCGTTTCAACATATTTTATAGTCTCGGTGAATTTCCAGGATCCATCATTTTTTCAAAACGTTTTTGCGTCTGTGATTGCGAAAAACTGACGCCTGTCTTTAATCAAATATTCCGTGTGTCCATTGGCTGGATTGTGGTTCAGGGGCAAAGTGCAACTGCCATTTTTCTATTGGATTAGATCTGAAATAAGCAAAAATCGTAAATTACCTTCTTTTCTTTTTTTTTTTTTTATCATTATATTTGTTACTTCTTTCAACTATTTTTGTAACAACTTATGACACTTCTATTTTTTTTCTTAATAGAGAAATAAGTTAGAAAATATATTCATATAATTTTTATTTTAAACAATCCAGTATTATGTTTCCTTAATTTTTTTTCTTTAAAATCTGCTTAACTAATCTCTTTATGATGAAATACTTACACTTTAAATCTATATTGATCAAAATATAGGGTTCAAGTCAATATCTTTCTAATTGATATTAATATGCGATTCAAGTACTTTAGTGGGTTGTCAGTATCTTTAATTTATTTCCCTGCAAATACTGAAATAATGTTGCAGAGTCCAGATTAACGGACGTGTTTCTTTTCAGTGGTGCTATAATTTGCTTTTGTCGGGAGTAACTTTCTACTTGTTTAGGTCCTCAGATAAAGTACGCAAACCTCTCCTTCTTGCCTTAAAACCAATATTTCATTCGTCGGTTCTGAAAGGGAATTATTGCTAAGGTCTATCAATCTTAATATTGGTTTAGACGTTAAACCTTCCTTGAGAATTGCGTAAGAATTTTCTTGGTAAATTATATGTTCTTGCTTGGTTCTCGTTTTTAGGTAAGATCTAGTAAGGGTTTTACTAATTTATCGCATTTGGAAATATATTCCAATAGACACTCACATTTCCCAATGGAAAAAGAGGTATTTTTGTTTCCCTCTTCCTTTGGAGTCACCTATTGGTCTCCGAAAAGAGATATTTGGAAGTGTATGTTCTGGAATGCTATGTTATAATTAGAAGGTGAGCCCGACAGTGATAATTCGTTGTTGGACTTTCTTTAACGGATTTTGCATGTGTTTCCGGTGAAGATCTACTGGTGAAAACAACATCTTTGTATGACAAAAGTATGCATTATTCTAGCTAGGATTGTTTTTACTATCCGTGCAAAAGTTACAGGTGATTTTCATAGTCAAAAATTCAGCCATATTCATTATTAAAACTCTTTTCCTGCG
Source organism: Sepioteuthis lessoniana (assembly GCA_963585895.1). Lineage (NCBI taxonomy): Eukaryota > Metazoa > Mollusca > Cephalopoda > Myopsida > Loliginidae > Sepioteuthis > Sepioteuthis lessoniana. The sequence goes on along the minus strand of OY757906.1, from coordinate 88,495,510 downwards.
ACTGAAAAAGTTGTCTTCTGTCTGGACTTAATTTGTTAACCGACCTTATTGTAGTATTGACTCAAATCTAAATTGCCGTAACCTCTAGGTCAATTAACTTCCTCTTCAAACTCTTGTATATTTAACATAGGGATTGCATCTGATATGATAACATTGTTCAACTGGATCCCTTTTTTCCCCAAAATATTTCGACTGAAGCAGTACATGGGGAATTTTATTCTTCAATTGTTTTCTGTAACCCTCTTCCTCAACTGTTTGTCGAGTTGGAAGTGGAAAAGATTACTGGGAT
>OY757906.1:88450221-88487721 GCA_963585895.1 Sepioteuthis lessoniana | reverse complement strand
TTTAGGGAAGGGGAGTATGCATCCCTTCGTCCATCTATCTATCGGATTTTGATTGTATACTGCGTTGCAGTGTCGGAGCAGTATGTCGTCGAATTGTCTGGTCTTCCATACTTCCGGGGGAATTTCGTCCAGTCCTGCAGCTTTTCTATTTTTAATTTTTCTGAGAACCGAGTCGAGTTCTTCTTGTGTGAACGGTCCAAGTTTAATGTCTAATTGTTTGCTAATTATTCTGGTGATTGGTTCAGGCGTTATTTTTGGTGGGTTTCCAAGTAAGTTTTCGAAGTGCTGTTTCCACAGTTTTATTCTTTCTTGTTGGTTTGCTGCTTTAAGTTTTGCTTTGGCCGTGTTCTTTCTTCTGCTCACTTCGTTTATTGTTTGCCAGGCAATTCTAGATTGTCTATCTTCCACCGAGTCTCTAATCTTATCTATCTGATTTTGAATGTATTCTGTCTGTTCCTTTATATATATGCCTGTTAATTGATATTGTGCCGTTTTTAGTTTTAAGGCATTTGTGTTTGTTGGGGTAGATGTAGACAGGTATATATATATATATATATATATATATATATATATATATATATATATATATATATATATATATATATAGTGATTTCCATTTATTTATTTATATAAGTTCGTTCAGATTGTTTTATTTTTATGAATTTGAATGCATTCGACTTATTCCCTTTTTTCAGAAAATGGCAGCTCTGCAAAAGACTTGATTAAAATAATGTCTATTGTTGCAACTAAAAAATATAACGAAATATCCCTGAAACTGCGAGATATGCAGTAAATTCTAGTTGGCAGTCCCATCTAAGTATGTTGCCAGGTTTACTTACTTTTGTCATCCCGATCGGTAAAATCAGTGTATTCTATCTATTGATTTTAAGACCATATTTGCTGGAGAAAAGAAAACCTATCTTATGTTATAATATTAAGCATTTCGATTATATAAAAAAGTATGTTGAGATTCCTTTTCTATATCCATTTAAGTCAAACAGTTGTTACAAACATCAAGGAAGGTATTTGGAATCAATAATTAAAGAATATAAAAACGAAAAGGCATGTGTCAAACAAAATCGTGCGTTTAACCTGTGGAAGCGTACTAATATTCAAATGTGTATACTGCTTTTTTTCAGGAAATAAGGAGAGTAGTAAAAGCCAATTTTTTTTTAGTGTTTTAATGAATTTTCCTTTTTTATTACATTTTTTCCCGAAACGTTAGCTTATTTAGTTATCAACTGTGCACACACACGCACACGCACATACACACACGCATATATATATATATATATATATATATATATATATATATATATATATATATATATATATATATATATATATATATATATTGGGTGACCACAATAACACTGTTCTATTGAAAGTAGCCATGTCATCAAAACTTATTTGGTGACATCCCATTAATCACCTCAAAATATCTATCACCCTACAGATTATATAGTACCATTACTATTCATCCATAATGATGCCATTGGCATTTGTAGATCTATGAAGGTTGATATTCCATTAAAGAAAGAAACTGTAAGAACCACGAGCAAAAAATAGTGACTCACCACTCTTAAAAGCGTTTCTTTGATTGTTTGAAATCCATGAAAATAAACTATGATCAGATATGATAATTTTTTCTTTATAATTTAATAATTACATAATTTGATTCTACCTCAAGTTGAAAAAATATTCATTTAATACGTAAAATAAACTATCTGAAGTAATTTGAGATACGTTTTATGAAGCTGGAAAATTTGATTATTGAATTATTGTTTTGCTTGTGTTTGAGCTTGGTTTATTTTTCATGGATTAAAATAACAGAATAAACGTTTTATAAACGTCCTGTGTCCATATCTATTGCCATGGATAGTTTATATATGTATGTATACATATATGTATGTATGGTTTCTCCTCGGGATAACCTTCTTTTCCAAATATCATCCGTATTACTTTTTCGCCATAGACCTGTCTTTATTTTCACTTTCATTTTCATTACAATAATTACATTTTTTAAATAACCCACAAATTACTGTCCTTAACTTGCGTTATTGATTTTTTTCCTATTGCCTTATTCATTCTTTCCTTTTTTTTATTTCATCCTGATTTATTTTATATCTTCATAAATGCATCATCTGAACTAGTACACGTATTTCCTTCGTCTTGATGTACGCATCGTTCTAACTGAATTGTGCATAATGTTTTTTTGGCTTAATTCAGCATCTTTTCAACCAGAATATTTTTTATTCTTTTTTCTACGAAATCATCAGTTCTAACATTTTTTTTAAATTTCTTCCTTCCTTCTTCATTAATTTAAAAAGATTTTTGTCATTCATTCTTTTCTAATTCTCGTAGAATCTGCCTATTCAACTCATATTATATATTTTTATTCCTTCAGAAACTGTTCACAAATAATTCTTTTTTTAACCTTGTGGTATAACATTTAATTCTACAGAGACATTTGTAATTATAATCACTCATCAGATGATTTATATCAAATAAACATCACTAGAAATTGAGTAACTGCTACTCTTTTAAGATCTCTATAGAAATCTCATATCCTTACATTAAAATGTTAATACAGTCAGCTTTCAAAATAAATATTCATAATGTACACTTTCATATTTCATGACAATTGTTAGGGTACTAGGGATTTGAAGCACTTATTTCACGCCCATGTTTCAAGGATATTGCTGTCCTTTTGGAATCCCTTATTATTTATATAATGATCCTCGTTTTCGAATATTAATCTGATATTTACGAGATCAACTCTATCTTTTATCAATACCAAATAGATATTCTTTGTTATATAATGATGTAACCCAACTTTAAACCAAAGGTTTTTTGTTACAGTAATTTCTTTGTAAGATTGGCCTCCAATCTTATGAAGGTATCAGTCATATTCTGTAAGGTATTCCTAGTTTCAAACTGAACCCTTTATTCAATCCATTTAAAGAGCTATTGTTGATTGAGAATGGAGTTGTAAATGTTCTCTTGAATCAGCAAACCAGAATCAAATTTTAATGATTGATTTATTTATTGATTTCAACTTTATATCAACCTGCCTAGAATTATTAAATGCCCAGAAGTTATGCGCTCATTGTACATAGACATCTACGGTTTTTGTCTAAGTATTTCTTAAAAGATATCCGCACAATCTTATACAAAAAAATTCTAACCATAACAAAAATGTACATACAACTGCATCTTTTGAAGCATTTCTATCAAATACTGAAAATTTTATGATTTCGAATAATTATTTCAGTTTGATAATAGGGATAATTTTACTCACATTTCTATGAATTCAAGTAACTAAGGATAATACTTCGTAAACAATTTAAGCTTTCAGTTATTATTCTTGATAGAATTATTTGTAATTAAGTGACATTGATAATTCTTATTGCCAAAGAATGATATCTATACAGATCTATTTGACCGATCGAGTGGCTCTAACAAGAACTACAAGTGGTTCAAAGTTGGCTTGAGAGTAATGTTAATGAGAGGATACTTCACTCTTCCCAAATCACCAGAATTCTTGCATCACATTCCGATCCAGTTGTGTCATAGGCAGGACAGTCTTTTTTTTCTGGATGAAGGGATCTTGCCCTCCCCGCAAAGGATACAGCCAACGTATTCTAATCCCCGTCACAGTCGCTGCTTTTTTATTTTATGATTGGTTTACTTTTAATAAGACATCTGGTAGATTCAAATGAGACTTATTAAAGCCTCGTTAATACATTTCGATCAATATTAGTTCTAAAAATACGAAATATGAAACACTTTCCTGTTAGAATAAAACACACATTATTCTTTTTACGTCTTATAAATGTAATCTTATTTTTTTCTCCTGAGGAAGGTTAGCTGAATGAAGGTTAAGGACAAAATAGTGTAAAAAATAGCAATAAGGAAAATCCTTCATGCGCTTTTCTCACGGCTTTCTACTTTAGAAAAGAATGTAACATAAGCAGAAGAATACAGAGGTGTTTGTATCGAACTTGAAACGCGTCGCATAACCTGCCTGAGAATAGTTTGATACCGTTTGCTAATATTATGATTTGACATACAAGACAGAATAGGCTATCTACTGGGAAGAAGAGAGATCAGTATTGAAGTAGCTTGACAGATAGAAGAATTTAGATTGGCAGTGACACAGATATCTCTTTTTTTCTTCTAGGAGATGGAAAAAAATGATAATAAAAAAAAAAGACGAAAAGCTTGAGAGAAGATGTGGAGAGTAAAATAGAAGGACAGAAGGAAAAAAATAAAGAGGAAATGATACGTATTGATGAGAATGAGCCGGGAAATAACACGGAATAAAAGATGAAGGGGAGAGCTTATATTAATGTGAAGGGAAAGAGATACCGAACTAAATCAAACGAATCAATTCTGGGATTAAGGAATTTCGATAACAAGCCGAAAGTGCTGCTTTTAAGATTTTCCAGTTATTCCTTTCCTTCAAATTTCGTTAATATATATATATATATATATATATATATATATATATATATAGTGAGAGAGAGAGAGCGAGAAGGAGAGAGAGAAAGAAAGAAATATATATATATATATATATATATATATATATATATATATATATATATATATATATATATATTACTTTGGAAATGGGTATATATATATTTATTTTCCCAGCTTAGCAGTAGACGATGTATATGAATATACAGTATGGAACGAAAAGATACACACTTCCAACTCCCACCACATATATACGTTTGTGTCTTTCTCTGTTAGTATCATCACCTAAGATGTAAAAAAAAAACACATCAAATCTGTAATTATTTATCGAACTAATATTTTATATATTACAATGACTGTATTTGCGCACTGCACATTTGCACATTCATACACCCGCACGCGCATACATGCATATATATATATATATATATATATATATATATATATATATATATATATATATATATATAATGAAGATGCACTCTCTTCCTCGAGTTCAAATCCTGCACAAAACTGAAACTGTTACAATACACTTTGGAAATGCACGGACTCACTTTCTTTGCCAAAGGGTAAATCTCTTGTAGAGCAGACTTGATCCTTCCCTTCTGGCAAGGTACCCTATTTTGTAGAAAGAAAACCATTGAATTAAAAAAATATGAGATTGTTTTTGTCAGAATCAGTGACCCATTCATTTATTTTACGTATCTTATCAGTGCGTTTAAAAAGTGTGTTTCGTCCTACACAAGCATTCACTGCAAAAAAAAAAAAAACATGTTTAGAGGTATGCCACTGGTCCCAGATTCAATTGAACTACTAGGCTTTCAACCAGTAGAGAAACTTATATATACATATATATATATATATATATATATATATATATATATATATATATATATATATATATATTTACCGTTTTTTTGGTCACGTTGCATCAGAAAATTCTGAGACAAAAGCTAGCCCGTAGTAGAATTTAACTTATTGTAGATCCTTTTTTTTCGGTCGTCAACTAATATTAAATATATTCCCCTTTGTTACTTGCATTTGTTACGGAGTTGTCTGATGAAGCGTGATTGAAAAAAAGGCCTTTTTATACCTTATTATACAAGGATCTTTAAATAAGTTTCAAGACTTTTTTTCGTATGGGCACTTTTATTGATAGTACACACAAAATAATCAAGTCCCCTACGAAGTAATCTCCTCCGGCTGCAATGCACTTTTTGTAACGTTCCAACAACTTCTGGAAGGCCCCATGGAAATCATCTTGTGTGAGCGTGTCAATGACCTTTGTCACGGCCTCTTACATCTCCTCAATTGTCTCATAAAGACAGCCTCTGAGCTTAGGGAATAACCAAAAGTCACAGGGAACAAGGTCTGGACTATGGGGAGGCTGAGGAACTGTTTTGTTACCCATCTTGGTCAAATAGTCAGTGACAAGGATCGAGTTGTGGACTGTTGCATTGCCCTGGTGGAAATGCCACTGACTCGATTTCAAGAATGCTGGCCACTTCCGACTGAATCTCTTCCTGAACTCCCTTAAAACCTCAATATGGTAACCCTAGCCCTAACCATTTAGCCAGTTAACAATGGTGTATTGACTCCCGTACTCCTGCAACACCTCTAATCATCCCTCACAGATCCCTGCCTTCCTTGTATCTCTTATGTCACTAAAATACTGATGTTTGTGTCATGCAAGATATTCCAAAAGTGGTCTGAAGCATTCCATACGTTTCGATGGCATTTTTTCCAAGTTTAAAACAGAATTTTATTGCATATTGTTCTTGTAAAATGTCCTCATGTCCAGATTGTATTTTTGAAATTCACCAGCTATGAAAATCAGGCTTTAGTAGGGTGCATTCCAATTGCTGCTGTAGCTGTTAATTTTAATCTGAAATAATAATAATTGATTAGTTATCTCATAAGATGTATAGCAATAACATAGTGAATTTTCAAGAGTCTACGACAATTTTAAATACCTGTCCAAAAAAATCTGTAAACTTATTGAATGTGCATGTGGCCACATAATGTATCCCATCAGATGTTTTACTATGTGTATGTTATACCGTATTTTCACAAAGTAATTTGATGATCAACTAAGTAAACCTAAAGTTCGATCTTAATGATTAGAAGGCTGATGAAATCTGATAGTTTTCTAAATGAAAAATTGCAACACGTAAACTAATTCCCAAATAATTTACATGCAATTTACATTGCGTCTTCATGCAATGGAAATTTTGAAATAATCTGAGGTTCGTCAAATCGCTAAACTCATTAACCCAAGTTTAACTATGTTGATTCAAAGAAATCTGCTTCTTGTACTATTAGTATTCATTGTCTTTAATTGGCCCAATAGTCAATTGGGTAGAGTGTTTGCCAATGGCCCGGGAAACCGGGGTTTAATTCCAGGTCAAGTCATATCAAAAACTCAAAAAACGGTACTAGATATCTCTTTACTTACCACTGAGCATTATAAGGTACGTATCAATGGTAAAGTGGAGCAATCCTAGGAAAGGAATAGCGCCCTTCCCTACTCCTCGGTTTAGTAGCTATTGAAAATGGAGCCTTTGGGTCACCAACGTTACTTTTTACATTAAAATCATTCATGAATTGGGTAACATAAATAACCCATATATACAGTTTGAGCCCAAAGTATTTATGCACTATACAGATTTTTACTAATTTTTCTATGATCAACTGTCTTAGTGGAAGAGTGACAAATGCTCCTCGCCACAATTTGTGTATCCGCTCGGCATTTTCAGTCTTCTAGTGCTGCTTACCATGCAATTGCTTAGTTCTGACATTAAATTGTTTGCTATTATTTACAATATATATTTATATACATATAAAAGAGTGTACATGTAAAATTAAGCTGCATGGTACCAGCGGCGTGGTGTCTAATGTTCTAGACTGAGATATCTTGGTAAATTCCGACCGCTCTATCACAATAACCTTCGGACTAATACAATCTGGAAAGGTATGAAGTCTTTATTATCCTAGCATTATTACTATTTTTCTGTAAGGTGAGTTATAACATTAAATAAAAAGTATTATATATGACTTTATAAAAAATAAACCGAAATTAAACAATTATATACATACTTTTAGCCTATTTTTATTAGTAGGCGACCTTAGTCGAAGGTAACCCGAAGTCTCCATTTTCAATAGCTATCATACCGAGGTGTAGGGTAGAGCTCTACTTCATTCTCTCGATTACTCCACTCTTCCCTTGATATTTACCTTATAAGATGACAGTTAAGCAAGGCAGCATGAAGTACCATTTTTGAGTCCTTGGTATGACTTAACCTAGGTTTGAACCGCGATCTTACAGACCATCGACGAAGACTCTACTCATTAGGCCAATGGTCCGGTGATATATATATATATATATATATATATATATATATGTGTGTGTGTGTGTGTGTGTGTGTGTGACAGTATTTTTTGACAATCACGGAATTGAATGATATATGAGTAACCATCATTCATACAAATCCGATGTATACAATTAAAATACAGTTTTTTTCTTTCAAGTATCTGTTTCCAATGCGAATAATTTTCAAACATACGTGATTCATCCAAAAATATGACAATGATACCTTTGGTTTGGTTTCTATGTTTTATAGCATATCAACTGACGTTGGTTATTTAAAGCCGAAGCCATTCTTTTAGATGAACAACAGTGATATTTAACTCATAGCGAGAAGTATAATGGGATCCATACATTTACACAGGATATTTGTCCGAAATTAAGCGTAAGTGCACGACTGAAGTGACCAAAAGATGTACTCAGGGTAAGAATTGAGTCATGCGTAATAGTACCGAAGTGGGTATTCCACTCTCAGCAGATCTCCAAAACTCCCTATAAGAAACAGTGTTGTATATTGGCCTTCGACCCGGCCAAACATGCCATTCCAAAATGATGCACCAAAGGAAGTGACACATCCCGATGGCAGTTATGGGAAGAAATCACGTAGGCGGGCGTGGATGACAATATGGGACAAGGTAAAATCCCATGGTAAAGCCATAGACTGATGCACTGGAAGAGAGTAACCTGTGAACTGCATGACAGCCATTTCCGCTTGATGATGATCAAACATGCCATTCATGGATATTGAGTGGCCGATTGAACTATTATATAACTAGGTGAAGACAGGAAGGCAGTGAGTTTGGAGTTGGTGACGAGATGCGGTAGAGAACGCCCGCACCCAGCAGAGTGGGCCCCCGGGACTCCGGTTGAGCAGCCCTGGAGAACAAGAAAACACAATGCTGATGACCATAAGAGTGAGGGTCAATATGTTGCAGTTCTGTTCGATCTCCAACTCCCTCTCACACGCAAACACCTTTCAAATAAAGTGAGAAGTATACTTTTTAAACAAGTCTTCGCTCGTCATTATTATTGCGTCAATATGTATTCTGCTTGTGAATACATATTTACCAACCCCTCCGCTCGGGCAGGATATGACACAAGGTCAATTTTTAAGTGGAGTTTAACAGGTTTTAATTCAGAGTTTTCCTTCTCCTAGACTAGTTGCCTCACCAAGGCTGAAGAACCTAGTCCGTCCTACTATTTACCCATAGCTGGAGGGAGAATAATTGGATTCATACCTTTTCCTAAGGGTATTAGTGCTATGTGAAATGCAATCAGTCTCGTCCAGGATTTGAACTCGTGTCGCCGTGTCCATTTCCTACGAAGATAACCATTACACCACAGGAACCTCCAGCGTATATATGCATATGTATATGTATTTTGTGTTTGTATAGTTAATCATGGTCATGATGGTGACTATACAACAACACTTTATTGTCACACTAAGGAAACCACTTCAGGGGAATAATCCCTTGGCAAAGGATTCATTCGATATATTCTTTTGTCTCACGGACATTGTACTCCTACAAATGAATGAGATGTTAAGCGCCAGATTGTTTAAGTGAAGTTACTATATTGGAAATTGCTTAATTCTTGAAGTCTTTTTAATGAGAATGTGTTAAAAAAAACTTTTCTACCATGTGCTATTGTTCTGCCTTACATACAAACAACTGATTATTTTATTACTGTTGTTGTTGATGACGTAAAATCTAGTTGCAGTGTTAGAAATATCTTTAGAAGTAGAAATATTCTTAAGTACTAATACAGTTTGTGATGTCGAGGAAAAATATGAACCTCTTAATAACAATTGCATGCATTTAGAAATGCTTTTCATTGTACGTGTTCTTTTTCTATATTTGGCGTATGTGTCTCTTTCGTACGAGAGAAATGATGAAATAGAACTAATATCACATTTTCCTTTTCGAAACGAGATTTCCACACCCGATTCTCAATACCAGCCTCTTTTAATTAAATTATAGATTATTTAATTGATATCATTTCATGTGCAAACTTACTATCATGCGAGATTGAAGCCGTATTTCATTATCGATCTCTGATGTTTCGAAAAATTCCAAGCTTTGCCATTAATAAGACAGATCATCCTCTTTCGAACAGTTTTCTCGATTTTGTGTATTAGAAGGGGCGTGTCGTGATTGCAAATGCCATTTCATCTTTGCGAATCTTTCGGCAATATAAGGAGATACACTTGCCTTGTAAAAATATTTGTTACAGAGAGAACGTACACAGGTAAATATAAAACAGGTGCAATGTAAAAAGACAAAATATGAATATTAATTAAAAGAATCAGGTTTGCAGTGACACATATATTATGCCACTTGAAAAATAAATAAGTTAAAAGAAAATATTACTTACATCAAATCTAAAAATAATAAAAAAATAAATACTGATATCCAGGAGTCACTTTTGGATAGAAAATCACACTCAAATGGAACTATTTGTAAACAAACCAATCTATTCGAAAAGAATATTTAAAACAATAATAATAATTAAAAAGGACCCGTTAACAAAACCTTTTTATAACAGAATAATGAAGACGCTAAGAAGCCGCAAGAGACCAAGACAAGACATACCACGGCAAGTACGAAGAAGGTCCAGCAGACTGTAGCACACATCAAGAAGACACAGTAGACAAAATAATTTAGTTGTCGGCTACAATCCGAACAGCACGTAATTCACTCAATCAACAAATACATCAAGGCCAGCCAACAGGTTAAATACAGTTCGTTTCCATACTTACAAGATTGCCTGCAAATACATTCATTCAGAGACATAACACACAGCAGAACGACAAAGTAATAATCTCGCAGTGTAGGGCTCTCAATTATTATTGCCAGTAAAATATGCCATGTGCTCACGAACAGAATACTCTTTACACAAGAATTATCTTTTTTTCTGAGAGATTCTTGCTCACACACGCCTACACAGAAAGAAGTTTTCCTTTATAATTGACACATTTTATTAATTTCCTCTCTGATGATCAATTTACTCTACTTATTGTTGCAGAAAGGTTGTTGTCAAATTTAATGGCGTTATTTAGACCATTTTGTTTGTATGCCTTTTTCTATTTTCCCTTCGTTTGTTTTCTTACTTCTCAATTGGTCAACAGGCAAATAACAGAATTTTGCCTACTCTCTATGATAAAGAGAAATCGAATTATTCTACTATACTGCTTACTCCAAGATACATAAGTACATTTTAAGCTTTATAATTTTGCGCTCTAATATTTATTTAATTGGGAATGAAGTTTAATTTTGATCATAGTATGGAGAGAGCCCTCTAATAAAACCTTTGTTGAAAGACGTTGGTAAAATAGCACATTGCCCAATCGGCTGGTACTGCAGAATACACCAACTATTTCTCTGCAGAATTGCCTGACCACGCAACGAGTGTCCTGGATATGACACTAAACAATCTGATGGTTAAGTTCAAGTAATGGTGCAGCTTTGAGGAGTGTGGAGTACTCCTTTATTGCTATAGCTCCCAGATCCACTCTGGCCCCGAGTGGTAGCATCTGATTGGGGCATATATATGGGTCAAAAAGGACTAAACTGATTACTTTAGCTAAACGGAATTATCTAAAATAGAACTGTTTTTATACTAAACATAACTGTTTGAAATAGAAATGTTTTTTTTTACATTGAACGTTTGCCCATATGCTAAACTGAATTGTATGAAATAGAATTGTTTTGACAATTAATTGTATGCATAAAAAAACTATCCTTATACAAAAGTGAAGTGTTTGAAATAGAAAATGTATAAAACTACATTTGGCATTAAATAACTTCCAATGATTGGTGTGCCATAAAACCAAACCAAACAAAATAAACAGCACGTTGCTAAGATGAAACATAGAAACGGCATTTACTTTGTATTTCACTCTTGGCTATTTAGCCTTTGTAAGACAAACTGACACAAAAGAGGAAACGTCTGAGTTCAAACTTGCTTTATATAGCAGTTCAGTGATCGTAAATTGTTACAAGCGCATTTAAATCCAGTACGACATGCTCTTTATAGAGGTGTTGAGTACCTCCAAATAACATTTTCAATTCTTTATAGTGATGACATGAATGAAAATATCCTGATGAAGAATTCGAAGATCAGAAATAGATGTAAGATAAGGAAATGAGTATATTAAGTAAAGGTCTAGTGATCCTGCGACTGGTGTATTTGACAGGTTGCAGTAATTTAATGACATGAATAGTAATTAAGCTATTGATATTGGAAACAATTTTAACAAAGAGCTTATTCAAGATATCCATCTATCAGCCATTAATATATATATATATATATATATATATATATATATATATATATATATATATATATATATGTATATATATATATATATATACATATATATATATATATATTCGACTCTTTTCAATGCTAACACAGAATTCAAAAGGTATCGTCAGTTCTGACGATAGTGTATTGTGTGCTTTGTGTCAGCATGTATGTTCATGTATATTTCTGCATGTGTACTGATGGCTTGGTACACACACACACCCACACACACATATATATATATATATATATATATATATATGTATATATATATATATAAGCCTCTCTCAAAATATATACACACACATACACACCCACACACACACACACACATATATATATGGGGTGTATATGTATATATATATATATATATATATATATATATATATATATATATATATGATGCATTTTAAAACATGTTTGAACAAACAGGAAATAATCTTTGTCTATCCGCTCAAGTTTTCGTGAGTTGTCTGACTTTTTGGTGGAATAAGTTAAAAAAATTGCATGACATCCACTAACAGACTGTTTCGTTTTATCACAACTCTTCAGTGTGGCAAGTCACGTAGGACGCTTGAAGTCAGGATCGAAACCCACACAACTTTACATTAGACTTAGTATATATATTGAAAATGTGCTTTTCTACTTTTATAAAAAACTTCTTTTCTAATTTTATAAAAACTGTTCAATATCGATGATAGAGCATATGGAGTAGCGATCACAAGTTAATGAACGGAACAACAACACCAAATATATAATTTTTTCTGACTTGAAAAAAAACATTGCATTTACGTTTATGAAATTTTCACTAAATATACTTGGAGCATATATGCATTTATTACATATAAAATTTTCTAAGTTTTCTTTTACAGTAAATTAATAGTCAACTGAAAAAATACATGTATACATGTTGCCCTGATCAAAATTTAATGAACGCATCATAAATCCTCGTTAGATCAATATAAAAACTAAAGCAAAATTCAGTTTTTAGTGAATCATCCTTTGGATAACATCTTTGACCACATGAGCCAAATAACTTCTTACAAAAGATTGTTGTGATACTTCCACATTCTTCTTTCAAAAACGCCCCAAAATAATCAGTATTTTGACAATTTCTGTTCTGACCTTTCACTCCAATGATTTTCCATACATTCTCGTTAGGATTAATATCTGGGCTTTGTGGTGGCTACTTCATAACAGACATTCCTTTCTCTTCAAGAAAACATAACACAGTAATTGTCTATATTTTTTGGGATGAGGTGTTTTAATTGATTATGCTTTTCGTACTGACTTCCTCATCTAGGTTGTTTTTTTCACAACGTTTTGGCCGTCTGATCCTCCGGCCTTCTTCAGGTTTATCTCGAACTTTATCGGGAACTCTGGAATTTCGAACCCAACCCTTTATTGTTCCGGGGGTACCATGTTCTTATTCCATTAAGGCCATTGCTGCTGCTACTGCTTAATGCGGTCGCTGCTGCTGCTGCTTCTATCGACGCTGTCACTGCCATTGTTTTGTCACTGCCACTGCACTCAGGATTGAACTCAGCACCTTGGGGGACTTCCGATTTTTTATTCAACGCCTTAGTCGCCTCGGCCATGTGTCGAAGATGTATCAATTTTTGGGACTATTAAACCTAAGTTCTTACTCTAGGTTCTCTCTCACGATTAGAGGTTCCCAAATCGTGTTCAGTTCTATACTCGGTCTGCTCAGGAGGTTGTTATGTCCTAGCATGTGAGCTGTTTCTTTGAGTTTCCTCACTTTCCAGTGGGGCTCACTGTTTATTATTTTAACTTCATCCCAGAGGGGGCGATGGTCACCCTTTTCCTTCCATACATCATAGGCTATACGTTTCCCCTCTAAAAAACAACCTAGATGAGGAAGTCAGTCCGAAAAGCATAATCAATGAAAACATAACACAGTTTAGATTTGTGATAATGCACGTTGTATTGCATAAATATAAGTGTTTCCACTGTCCCTTTGCGTAAACGAGGAAAAGCATGCTGACGAAGGAGTCCTTTATAAACTCTGGCATTAATATTGCCGTGAAAACGAGCATGAACAATGAGCCCTACTCCCGCTGAAGAAATCATCTCCCATATCATTACGCCTCCCTCCAAATTTCAAAATTTTCTGAAGAAATTGAAGAGATAAGAGTTCCCCATTTTTACGTCTTACGAACCTCTTTCAATCATATCCAGACACGTTGGATTTAGATACATCACTAAAGTGATCCATACTATATCGTTCCTCTGTCCACAGGATATGCTTTGTGGCGAAGGCAAGACGAACCTTTTGATTTTTCTTTGAAATCAAAGGTCTGCAACATGGAATTCGAGCCACTATTTTTTCCATATTGAACCTACGAGAGACAGTATTCCTAGTTATTGACTTTCCAGTTTGCTGTATCGAAACGGTATTTTAAAGACATTTAAACAATCGTCTGATCTTCCCGTTTGGTAGAAATTGGAGGCCTGCCAGTTCTCGGTTTTGGTTCAAGAGTCTTGTCAGTCTTAAATCTACTGATTACACGATAAACAATGCTTTTTGACCTTCGTTCGATGCCAGCAATTTCAGAATACGATTTGCCTTCTAAAATGAGGTTTTTCTTCTTGAATTACATGCTTTTTGCCGGGCTTAAGAATAGTTCCAACGATATATAAATCAAAATGACTAATCAAGTAGTTTAAAAATTACTTAAATTACTATAATTCGACAGCGTCCCTTTACTTTTCACCATTGCAAACTGTATA
This sequence comes from Sepioteuthis lessoniana, assembly GCA_963585895.1. Classification (NCBI taxonomy): domain Eukaryota; kingdom Metazoa; phylum Mollusca; class Cephalopoda; order Myopsida; family Loliginidae; genus Sepioteuthis; species Sepioteuthis lessoniana. The sequence goes on along the minus strand of OY757906.1, from coordinate 88,472,819 downwards.
TTTTTTTTTTATTAGTTCACTTTTAATTTACTGCAAAATGATCTTATTAAGCTTATGTGAAAATTATTATGTGAAAATTTTGTAAATGTAAGTGGTGTTTTTTCAAATGAAATCATCTATATATTTTATGTTGATCTATTACTTACCTTAAGGCTGCTACTGTATATCCGCCTTACAAGTTCTGATGATTGTATTGGTAAATAAGTTAGAGTCAAATCCGTGTCTAATCTACGCTTATATATATATATATATATATATATATATATATATATATATATATATATATATATATTGTTCTCCATAGAAAAACTGTTCCTTTGTATCACAAGGCTTCTGTGTGGGGAGACAGACACTCAAGACGCTTTAAGCTGGGATCGAAACCCTCCTAAATTTACGCTAGACTTCTCATCTAATCACTCAGCCAGTTGTTTTATTAGCTTTCGTTTGTTTACATTTTCCTGCAATCGGATACAGGAAAGTTCAATTCGTTAGAACAGCCTTGCATTATGTGTGTATGTGTGTGGGTGTATGTGTACGTCTGTGTCACTGAGAGTCTGTGTGTGTGGGTGTGTGGGGGTGTATTCAGTGTCTTTATCTTAGTTGACAGGTAGTTTAATAAACAGGTTGCATTGAAAGGAACGATATTAGGCTTTTCTAAACTATTTAAAAAAAAACAGCTGACTGTCGCACCAAAACAGATCGGAAATATTGGACACCTAATAAGTATCCAATTCATTAGTCATCTAACCCAGCTCGTTAAATCTTACAACACCGAAAACTTCCCTTTTTTATCTCTTTTCATTTGGCTTACACATACGTATATGAGTGCGTATTCATATATGTATTTGTCAGCATTATTACATATTCTTGAATATTTGTACATATCTATATACAAATCAGTTTATGTGTTTTCATGCAATGGAGTTTTACAAAGTATACTTCAAAAATACTCTTCAATTCCTAGCTACATGTAAGGTTATCGATGTGAGAATACACACACACACACACACACACACACAAACACACACACATGCTTGTAGAGGCATAACACTCACACAGAAAAACATTCACATGAATAAACACACACACACACACATTTGTATGCGTGTATTATATGCGCGTATTTGTATTTATATCTGTGTGCGTAATCAAAAATAGCATTATATATATATATATATATATATATATATATATATATATATATATATATGTGTGTGTGTGTGTATGTGTGTGTGTGTGTATGTTTATTCATGTGAATGTTTTTCTGTGTGAGTGTTATGCCTCTACGAGCATGTGTGTGTGTGTGTGTGTGTGTGTGTGTGTGTGTGTGTGTGTGTGTGTGTGTGTGTGTGTGTGTGTGTGTGTGTGTTCTGCATGTATTTTTTTACAAGAAGAAATGAATGGATTGAAGAAGTTAGATTGAATTCTGGCATATGCGTACATATCTACAGGTGAAACTGTTTATGTGGCTTCACACTAGGAAAAGCATAACATTGCATTCTTTCAAAAATATTTTTCATTCTATATCTAGATGTAAGGTTGTCAATTGACGATGTGAGAATATGTAACTGCATATTTTCACTTATATAAATATGTGTCCATATTTAATCGAAAATATAGTGCTATATAAACACACACACACACATGTATATATAAATATATATATATATATAAATGTGTGTCTGAGTGAGTGAATATGTGTTCGAGCATGTGTGTGTGTGTGTGTGTGTGTGTGTGTGTGTGTGTGTGTGTGTGTGTGTGTGTGTGTGTGTGTGTTGCATGTAACTTTTTCTTTAAATAAGAAGAAATAGAAGGAAGGCTGAAGTTAGATTGAATGGCACAAAGGATTTACTAATTGGAGAAGAAGAAATATCAATTTTTGTTTCGCTTTCTTTATATAAAATAATGGATGCATGTATCAAAGAAAGAAAAAAGAAAAGTAGAAACAAAAGATAAGATAGAGAACAACACTAAAAGACATTCATGATTATTGCATGAAAAAATTGTTTCTACGTTAACGATGTGAAGACGGTAAGAGAAAAATAGAACACTTCATGTTGATTAAGATGAACTGGTGTATCTATGCATCTTGTATTTGCCCCATTGTCAATATATATAGAGATTTATGAAGATTATGGAAGGCAGGCTTCTGTAGTTGAGGGCAATGTCATATATATGTTTCGATACAATGAAAAGAATCTATCAACACACACACACACACACACACACACACACACACACACACACACACACACACACACACACACATATATATATATATATATATATATATATATATATATATAGTTAACAACCTCTCCACATGAGCATTACGAGAAACAAGGTCAACTTTTTAAAGCAGAGTTCAGCAGGTTTGAAATCAGGGTTTTCGCTTAGACTTCTTGATATATCATGGTTAAAGAGCCCACTCTGCCCTCGTATTTACCCACATCTTGAAGGAAAATAGTTGAATGCATCTATTTCGCCCCGGTATTTTACAATCACGGTGTGGGAATATATATATATATATATATATATATATATATATATAGTCATCCGCAGACAGTCTATTTCGTGTTGCTAGACATGGAGGACGCTTCAAGCTGGGATTGAAAACTGCCCAACTTTATGTTGGACTTTGTATCATACCACTCAGCCAATAGGCAAACCTCGTCAGCTCGAGAATATAAGGCATTTCGTTTTTTTTACATTTTGCCTCACCGGATACCAGAGTGCTGAATTCGTTCGACGAGTTTTGCATTATGTGCGTACTGCTGTTAAATCTTTCGCCCGAGTGCTCAACTCCCGGTAGCAGAGCGTATATATTGACATCCACAGACAGACCGTTTCGTTATGTCACAACACTTCGGTTTGGCAAGACGCGTAGGAGGCTTGAAGCTGTCATAGAAACCTGCCCAACTTTACGTAAGACTCAGTACAGAAAAAAAAAATTCTTAGTCTTTACAATCTAAATTACAACTTCAATATCTTGATTCATTTCAATTCAATTTTTGAATTAGATAATAAAATAGTATGTCATATTTACAACATTGGAGAGTACTGATATCATCTGTATGACACTTAGGCTAATCTCTGTGTCTACAGACCTATATACCAACGACAAACATAGCCAGATAAGTAACTGTGCTAACTGAAGGTGTTATTTTAGAGGACTTCCTCTCAGACTTCTACGATCAAAGAATAATTACAGTCAGCAGAGGTTTTACACTGTAGCTTTCTTCTTCAGTTTTAATTTGAGAATAAACTTCTAGAAACTTCTATTCCTCTCTCTCTCTCTCTCTCTCTCTCGTTCTCTCACTCTCTCTCTCTTTCTGTCTCTCTCTCTATATATATGTGTGTGTGTGTGTGTGTGTGCGTGTGCATGTGTGTGTTTTGTCGGTTTGTGTGACTTGACTCGTAAGTAAAAACATGTTAGGAACAAATGAAAATAAAAACATTAACATTCTTTGAAAACTGGGATAACGACTCTTATTTTTCATAGTCAAGAATTTTACAAGCATTGCTCTAGGGCATTTGAAATACTTAAGGCAATATGGTAATTTTAACTCGTAGGTCAAATAAAGTAGCATAAAAATGTATGAAGTATGACCTTATTGTTGGATTACTCTATATTCACATTTTGGGGTTATTATAAAATGTTCCACAAAAATAATACCTGAGTATTTTTCATTTTGATGATATTAAAAACAATTGTCAAAGGTATACGCCTACTTAATTAAACATTGTAAATATAGCATTAATTGATGGACTCCAAATATCATCATCAATAGGATCCAGATCGTACAAGCAAATTCATTCTGTTAAATAAATGTTTCAGCAGTTGCTTGATATATTTCAATACCACTGTCTATACTCTATCGGAAGCTAACCAAATATGTGTTTACCTCGATATATATATATATATATATATATATATATGTGTGTGTGTGTGTGTGTGTGTGTGTGTGTGTGTGTGTGTGTGTGTGTGTGTGTCAGTGTGAATATGCACTCGTATAGCTAATTTGGAGAGAAGAAGATAATTCTTTCATATCAGGACATAGAAGAATCATCATAAAATATTTTTTTCCCATAAACAAGAAATCAAGCACAATGCATGGAATTACATGAGGCTTGCTTATTTGCTTATGTATATATTTGATATACTTATTTATTTATATATTTATATATCTTTCCGCGTCTGACAGGATGTTACTCAAGGTCAATTTTTACGAGAAGTAAGCTAGGATTAAATTCAGATTTTTTTTTTCTTGACTACATGCCTAAGCAATGCTCAAGAAGACAGTCTGCCCTACTATTTACAAATAGTCATCGGAATTGGAGAGAAGAGATTGATGTATATGTATCTTGCGTGAAACAGCACGAAGTGAAATGCAAAGAGCCTCACGAAGGATGTGAATTCGGATAACCAATTCCATTCACTGCGAAGATAGCAATTAAATAAATTATGTCCGTCTCTCCATGTTATTCACAGTTTTTATTAGGCATTAGTGGTCATCCTTCACATAGTTTTATGTGTATAATGTTATGATTGTCAGTAGACCTCTAATGTAGTCACCACGTATCAAATTTCTGTTGACATAAATGCAGTTCGATTATATGAGACCAGTTTCAGTGTGAGGTTTGCCTATAAATGATCAAGATAATTTTATGAACAATTTAGTTTTAATTTAGTAGCAACATTCTAAACTAGAGTTCCTCGCAACCCATGCTAATTATCTAGACATTCGTTGTTTTTTTAAATTTTAGGTTTTTCAAAGATATAGAATTACTTTCTAGCCATAAATTGCCATTTTCAGCAAATCAAGTTGAAGTAACCCTGTCCAACCAATTTATTCATAGGCATATGATTCTGACATCTTGTTTCTGAGACACTAGTTTTCATTCTTTTATCACGTTGCTTGTCATTACCGTAAAAATTAAAAAAGAATCTTTATGACCACTCTTTCGTTTAATGTTACTTCAACTTAAAGATATAGGATTACATGGCTAATGCTCAAAGAGAAACTCTAAAAAAGCCTATGTTTTTTTCCTATTTTTAAGTTATTTGGCATGTATTATTCAATTTTAAACCTAAGAAGTAAAGAAAATGGATGAATCAATCAATTTTGAACATATAGCTGAGACAATCATCAGATGTATATTTAGTAAAATGAGATTTTTTTTTCTCAAGCAGCAATTTAAAATCGATATATCAATGGTCTAGAAATGGAACTTGGTCAATACTGTATTTAAGCAAATACTCTCTGTAAATTTATCCGATGATGACTTTGACAGATCCACAGATTAGTTGACCCATTGGTGGTCAGATTTAGCGACAGAAAGAGATCAAATCAAATATCTTAAATTTTGAATTAGAATAGCCAAAAGGTAATGTAAAACAATTAAAATAAATGTATCGATATGAGGAATCAAGGAGATCTTGAAATTCAATACCAATAAAATGCATACCGAATTTTATTTGTGAGACTTGAATAATTCAAAGATACCCAAGATAGTCTCGACAAATTTTCTATGAAAGGTATTTTTAACGCAATTAAGTCTTTCGCTTTGTTTATGTTATTAGTTTAAGGGAAATTTCCGTGGAATTATGGATGTACTGCGAACTATTAGTATGTGAGTTCGATCTCCAGTTACGCTATTACCTACATTTTTGGTCAACTATCGTTGGGAAAGCTATAAAAAAGTGGTATAGGAACAACCCAGAATTGGTCCAGGAGAAAGAGACGCACAAAATTCTCTGGGATTTGGCGATACAGGCGTATCACTTAATCTCGGCCAGATGACCAAACTTAGTGACAAATTTCACTCAAACTCTTGTGAAAGACCACTTGCTAAAGATACAACTGACCGAATCATCCGTTCTCCTAGGTTAATCTTACGCTTCCATTAAAGATTGTAGTTTAATAACGGTTAACGTCACTAGGAAATTGACCCAACGATCCAATTTCAAATCCGGGATCCATTTTTTTGTGCTTTATATAGGGTTAATGTCCTTTAGTAGAAGCATAGATCAATCACTTCTTCCCATCAAATATGTATAAAAAGGAAAAGGATCTGTTGAAAAATAACATTGTGTCGCATCTTCCTCGGGGCAAATCTTTTCGGTAAATAGATACACTGTAAACCAATCTTTAAAATCTTTAAGTTTTCTTTGTCGAATTTTCACAAAGTAATTCACGGAAACCATCTTCCTGGATACTATTAGAAGCAACGGAAAGTTTGGTGATTTCACTTCCAGCTATCCTTGTGATATACGATGATAGATTAAAACCTTTTGGTTAATTACAATCATATTAGCGAACGAATCACGGATTTTGTAAACAAAGACAACAAAAATTATTTGAAATATCTCAAGTGAAGTTTAAAAGAGATAATGAAAAAATACCGATTATAAAACGTGGAAGAACTTTTGATCTTCTCAGGGGACTGCAATCAATGTGACAGAAAAAATATCACCCAAATAAGGCGACAAAAACATAAATAGATAATATGTTACTACCCCGTTAAATGTCTTTGATAAAGAACAGGTGAAGTGTTGTTAGGAACCGAAATTCAACCTGAAAATTGAATAATAATAATAATAATAATAATAATAATAATAATAATAACTGAAAGAGAAGGACAAAGTTCTCTGAGGTTTCGAAATGCAAACGAATAACTAATCTTGGCAAAATGACCAGACCAAGAGAAGATAAAAAAAGAAAAAGAAAATTTAAAAAAAGAAATTAAAAAAATTAAATCAAAGAAAAGAACCTGCCAAATAGTGGACATTGCCATTTCGGCAAAGCAAATACTAGAATTCAAAATAAGCAAAAAAGAGAGATAAGAACATAGACATTACAAGAGAACTAAAAAGAATGTAACATGTCAGTGATACCAATTTTAATTGCAGCTCTGGGTATAATACTCACCGTATTCATTAAGAGACTGGAAGACTAAGAAATAAGAGGACAAGTGGAGACCATTCAGATTAGAACATTATTAAGATAGGCTAGATTACTCGGAAGACTCCAGTGTAAAACCATCAGTTAACGCTGGCGTGAAACACACTCTAAGGAGTTAAACGACAATCACAACACCAACACAAACCCCAACAACAACAACAGCAGCAACGAAAACAAACTCTAACTAAAAGGAAGAGTTTGTATTTCTAATTAAAAAAAAACATCGGTTTATTATTCTTTTAAATGCACATGAAAACACTGATTGAATATTTACATTTACACTCACATATCCTTCTATAACTCCCCGCCTCCCGCCTTCTCTCTCTCTCTTTATATATATATATATATATATATATATATATATATACTTTCTAACATTTTAATATCAGTCTCACGATTATAAGATCAGGTATTTTTATGACAACTACAATATCTTAAGATTACTTTCTTTAAATAAAAAAAAATATCTTTTTATTCGCGAGACTGATTATGGAGGTTAGAGAACATACATTAATTTATTTTACGTGCAATCCTTTTCCACTGTCTAGTTTTTGAGCAAGTTACTGACTTAAGATAACACGTTTTTACAACGATTTGTTTCTATCTCACTCTATTTCTTTATCTCTCTCTGTCAATCTCTCACTCTCTAGATTTATCTCTCTCACATGCTCACACACATAATCACACACACACACACACACATATATATATATATATATATATATATATATCAGTATAAGAAGGTAATCAATCGATGTATATCTACTCCAACTGTTTCAAATCCTGTCTAACATGTTATTTGGCCAATTTCTTTCGTTCCGATGTGGCCATCCGTCGCAGCAATTTATTTTCTGGAATAAGGCCACAAAATTACTGGCGTTTTCCATCTGATGAGTGTGAACATCTAGCGGGAGCAATCTGTCATGCATATTGAAGAATCCCATATATATATATATATATATATATATATATATATATATATATATATAACCAAAATATTCGTAAGCGGAATTTTTTTACACGAGAAAAAGTTCATAGAAAAAAATCCAAAGATTTATATTCATATTCTGCCTGATTTATTCCATCGTTCTCTAATATATATATATATATATATATATATATATATATATATATATATATATATATATATATATATATATGATCCTCTCTCTCTCTCTCTGTGTGTGTGTGTGTGTGTGTGTGTGTGTGTGTGTGTGTGTGTGTGTGTGTTTGGTATTGATCACCCTCGTGTCATGAAAATATAATAAAATGTCAATGAAGTTCATATTTCCCAGTTTTCTGCATAATATATGAGATAGCAATATACACTAGCAGACCTTCTTTGAAGCATTAAAAAAAAATAATTTGAATATATGATAAAGGTGATAGTCAAGAATGTTCATCGGTAAAAACGATTTGGCATTGAATTTGATCCACCTTGTGCATAAATTAGTATTTTATTGTATTTTTTTTTGTTTCATTCTTTTTTCTGAAAGTAGATATGGCATAAACAAAGCTACTTTAAAACCAACCTACTAATCTTCAGCTTTTCAATTAATGGCCTCATGTTATATTTTGACCTTCGACCCGGCCCAAAAATATTATTCCAAGGTGATACACCGGAAGGAAATGACGCATTCCAATGGCCAGTAATCGAAAGAGATCACGTGGGCGGATTAAGGCTTATGATACGGGACAAGGTGAAGGTCCCATTGTGCCACTACAGTGATGCACCGGAAGAGAGTAACCTCTGAACTGCATGACAGTTATTTCCGCTTGATGACGATTAAATATTCGATTTCAAAGATCCAGTCTAGAATCAACAGGACTTACATGCAACGAAAAATCTGCTTTGTAACTTAATTTCTCAGTCAGAGTCCGAATGATAATAATAATCGCAAATGTATTTTCTTTCCAAAAGAACTGTCGACAGAAACTTGTGACTATGAAAAGATATGAAATATGTTTGTAAAAAGTAACTCAAATGCAAGGAAATGCAAAGCTTCTTTGTGTGGGAGAAGGTAATACGAAGACTTATGTAGGTCATGTTTCTCAGGTCTAAAGCTCAAGAAAAGGCACAGAAACGGAAATTGCAAAATTATACTTCTATAACATTCTTCATCGTGATTTTCAGCGTCTCTCTCAATATTAAAGATCAATTAATAAAAATAACCTTGATCTGAACCATTACAGTGAAGCCTCACTTAGGCAGAAAAGACAAAATTAGTGAATTAATAAAAATATCACCACCCAAAATTTAAGCATATATGAAATTAACTTCGAAACTAGCGATAATATTTCAAAATGTATAAAATTGATTGAACGATCCATATTACAAAGAATAGAACAAATTTTATTCTACTTCACATAATAGAAATATTTAAAAATAAATTGCCACTTCCACTTAGCATCACCTTGGTGCTATTAACAAGCCTCAAATTAGTTATAAAATCAAGAATGAAACAATAATTTAGTCTAAATATTAAAAAAGCTTTAATTTAGAAGTAAAGATATACATTAAATTGATGCTGGTTCTGAAAAGAACCGTAAGTACTCGGTATACCGCAAATCGCTCTTTTGAAGAAACCATTAACACATTTCAAGATTGTAAAAAAATAAAAAAAATAAATAAAAACATAAAAAAAAGATCTCTTGAAATAAATAAATATTTAAAACATCGAAATAAGAAGGATTCCATTTGAACCAATATATATATATATATATATATATATATATATATATATATATATATATAAAGGTAATATGTTGATTCACCCATGGTTGTGCTTATCTGTGACAAAGATATGAGTTGATAAAAGCGGAAGTTGATTACCAGCCAACAAACCTAAAATTCCTAAAATTTAAGTCAACTACAACAAAACCAAATCTTTGCGATCACGAATTTAGGCAGAAACAAAGAGATTTAAGAGTTGATTAAACAAAGCCAAACAGCATTCAAAGAACATTCGAATACAATACCTAAAGAATGGCATGAATCATATAAATATGTACAAATAAATAATCAATATTTAGAGAATATTATGAAGGACGTTGGTTAATAAAGTGTGTCGAACGGAGAATATGAAAAGGTTGAATGTGTCCAAGTAAATAAATAATGTATAGAAAATGTTACAAAAATTTTAAATATCTTCGAGTAAATCAACCATCTTTAGAGAATGATAAGAAAATCACCGACATTGTATTCATTTTACGTCCATTTTTACTTGTTTGTGTATTTTTGTGTATTTATTTGCTAAGCGGGAAACTGCACTGAAAATTAAGGGGCATTTCATATTCCCCATATTTCCAGAAGTGCAACTTCACCATCTGAAGTAGGTTAGTGATAAACTTAAGACACCCCGTTTTGTGTTGATGTACTATTGAAACGTAATGTAAGATCCGCCAACGTTATGAAATATTTACCGTCACAGGAAATGGACACGGTTACACTAGTTCAAATCCTGGAAGAGACTGTTTGCATTTCACACTTCTTTGAAATGTATGATTATTCTCCCTCTAGGGAAAGGTAAAGAGTAAGGCAGACTGGGCTCTTTAACCTTGGTATGGTAACCTGTCTTGAGAAGGAAATATCTGAATTCATACCTGATGAACCCGCTTGGAATATGGCCTTGTGTCAAACCCTATTTCATGCGGATAGTTTGATCTGTATATCTATCTATCGATCGATCTATCTATCGAGCTATCTATCAGTGTGTGCGTGTGTATGTGAGTGTGTGTGTCCTGAAACTTGGAATCAATAAAGCCATTAGTTTATACAGATAAATAGATATACCGTTGTTAATTTTCCTGTGGATTCTTTTAATGAGCTGTTTCAAGGATGACACATTTCTATTATACGAAAGTGAAGATCGATTTGATTTAATAGCAGTTCTATTTTCTCAAGCCTTTTGTTTCATGAAGTTAGAGTAGATATGAATATAAGATTCAAAGCTTAATGTTACTGTGCAGTTGAATTCTTTCCAATATGTAAGGAACAAAAAACCTTATTCACTTATATTTTATTTTGAACAGGATGGGATGGGCTGAGTATTCACCATTAGAATTTATTTTTCTAATATTTATCCCCCTGAAGCAGTTCTTTTGATGTATTTTTTACGCTATTCTGATCAGCAATAACGATTTGTGTAAATTATTTAGAAATAGTTTACGTCTTCAAAAAACGCATAAAATAAAAAATGCAGTCAAACATATATATATATATATATATATATATATATATATATATATATATATATATATATATAAACTTGTCTTTACTGTCCACATTTCTTTTTATATTGTTTCTATCTTATTATCGAATTCAATACACTTTTATTTACATATTTTATTTGTAAACATAAGAAATGCATTGAAAAATTATCGACTCAGTCAAGAAGGAAATGACGTTTCTTTTTATTAATTTTTTTTTTTAGTGGTTTTTTGCATTTTTGAGGGGAAAATGAAATAAACATCAGAAATGATGTGCCAAAGGGATTTAACCTTGTGAGGTTAATGTGCAATATTTTGTATATTACATGATTATCTACTTCTAATTCTCCGCCAAGTCGATGAGACTTAGAATATGCTGAGTATTTCTCTTGGAAAGGTGTAATACTCTCTTCTTACGAGATAACCTGGATATAACACGATAATATGCAATAATACGTATATTGGTAAAATGTTTAGTGTTCGTCAATGGCCGAGGAGACCTTGGTTAAATCTCAGGTCGAGTCATACCAAAGACACAAAAAATGGTACTTGATACCTCATTGCGTAATACTCAGCATTATAAGACAGAGATCAAGAGTAAAGTGTGTCAATTCTTGGAAAGGAGTAGGTCCCTGCTCTACACCTTGGTGTAGTACCTATCGAAAAGGGAGCCTTCTGGTCACCCTCACTATTGTTGCCAACTTTTCTTACCTTACTTATATGACTATAAATTACTCGCTTCTAGGTCTGCGCCAAGAGGAAGTAACTTAAAAGATGTGGACATGATTTTGCATTGGAGTAAAAACTCTCTTAACAAGATCATAGATATGATAATCAACTGTATCTGTTGATGAGACCTCATTGATATTGATCCTATATTAAATCTGGCCCGGAACGGTAGTACCTATTAGATCAGTTTAAAATTATTTGTATTTGACAGGGCCGCGTGCTGATAAGAAACAACTATAGGAAACTAACATTAGATATAAATGCATTATGTATGTGTTTTACAAACCAATACACATAAAAAATAACCCAAACTTGAAATGTTGTTAAAATCAATCACTCAATCAGTTTTTCAGCCATTTCATATTCACATCAAACAAAATATTAGCAAGCATAAATTTGGTAGAAATAAATTGATCCGTACTGAGTCGAATGAAATTCTTTAAAATGTTAACGGAATACATGTGTTAATGTAAAGACTTGTATATATATAGTAATCCACAGACAAATTTGTTATGTTCTATCAGAACTCAGCAGTGTGGCCAGACATACTAGCTTTCCGTAGCTGGGATCGAAACCTGGTTGACTCAAACGCCAATCGAAGACTCTACCTCTCATCCCCGAGGAACCATTTGAAGAGACGTAAATTTTAAACGGTTATAAATCACAATAACTACGATCACCGGATGGAGACACAGAATACTTTGACATTGTAGCAGGAGTACTACAAGGTACTATTTACCAACCCCTCCGCTCGGGCAGGATATGACACAAGGTCAATTTTTAAGCGGAGTTTAACAGGTTTGAATTTAGAGTTTTCCTTCTCCTAGACTAGTTGCCTCAACAAGGCTGAAAAACCTAGTCCGTCCTACTATTTACCCATAGCTGGAGGGAGAATAAGGGGGTTCATACCTTTCCCAGGAGTACTACAAGGTGACACGCTGGCCCCGTACCTCTTTATCATTTGTCTAGACTACGTACTTAGAACATCGATTGACAAAATCAAAGAGAATGGCTTCGAACTGAAGAAGAAAAGAAGCAGAAGGTACCCCGCAACAACAATTACCGACGCCGACTACGCCAATGACATAGCGATACTGGCAAATACACCTGACCAAGCCGAAACACTTCTGCATAGTTTGGAACGAGCAGCAGCAAGCATAGGCCTCTATGTTAATGCACACAAAACGGAATATATGTGCTATAACCAAACGGGGGACATCTCCACTCTAGAAGAAACCCCTCTTAAACTAGTAGACAAATTCACGTACCAAGGAAGCAGCGTCGAATCAACCGAAAAGGACATCGAAACGAGGTTAACGAAAGCATGGACAGCTATCAATAGGCTATCGATTATATGGAAATCAGACCTAACCGATAAAATGAAACGCAGTTTCTTCCAGGCAGCGGTCACATCGATACTGCTATATGGATGCACTACATGGACGCTAACAAAACGGCTGGAGAAGAAGATAGATGGCAATTACACAAGAATGCTGCGTGCAATCTTGAACAAGTCCTGGCAGCAACACCCCACAAGACACCAACTGTACGGCCACCTGCCCCCTATCACGAAAACTATTCAAGTTAGACGAACCACACATGCAGGACACTGCTGGAGAAGCAGAGATGAACTCATAAGAGATGTACTCTTATGGATCCCCACACATGGCCGCGCAAAAGCAGGACGACCAGCTCGAACGTACATTCAGCAGCTATGTGAGGATACGGGATGTTGTCCTGAAGACCTACCTAGGGCGATGAACGATAGGGAGGAGTGGCGAGAGAGGGTCAGGGATATCCGTGCTACCAGCGCGATATGACATACATCCGCTTAACGGCTACCGAGAGCTCAATTCATAATAATATGAAGAGCCTTGCAATAAACGCTAATGGCAACGCGATTACTTCATTCGCTAAAGATATATATTTATATATATATGTATGTATGATCTATGTATGTATATTCAACTACAAATCTATCTATCTATCTATCTAGTTATATCTTATCTATGTCTTAGTGTTGTATGTGTACAGACAGTATATCTGTGTTCACTTGATTGGTTAAGTCTTTTTGTTTGATGAGATTTCACCCTTACTTCGTTATTAAATACCAAAGGGTATTAGTCCAAAAATGAACATTACAGCCGTACTGGATTTCGACCTGGCACACAGGGATATTGCAGTTTAACAATTTAACAACTACGCAATAGGGACTTCTGATATTCCTTTTTGCACATGTATTTTGAAACTCTAAAACGCATACAACGAAAAGCATCTTAATTTAATGGATTATGCTAAAGTCATTTCTTGAATTAATATCATCTCTATTTTGTGTTAGACCATCGACGTTTCACACGTCTATTTTTCATATATACACATGTACGTATAAACTTAGGTATGACATACAATCACCATGGATCGAATTTGAAATTTTTGCTCTGAGCTCGTAAAATTTTTCAGAAAATGAAAGGCAAAGCCATTATTGTTATAAACATGATGAAGTTGATAAATATATTTTCTTTTTCCTCTTGTTATAACTCACATATCATTCGAGACATTTATATCGCTTTCTGGAGCAGTTTATAGAACAATAGAATACATATCTCTACATAAAGTGGCGATGAATTCCTCAGCTTATTTATCTCTCAGATCCTTTCACCGCATCATTGATAAAACATTGTGAAAAAAAATTAAATAGATAAATAGCACAGATAAAATAACAAGGAAAAAGATCGCTACCTCGAAAAAAAACAAAACAAAACGGGTAATTGGTGCCAATATCAAGTTTAGCTGAGCTCAGGCAAATGTTTAATGGAAAGAGTGAATTATCACAAAAAGCCCCCTCTCTCTCTCCCTTTCTCTCTCTCTCTTTCTCTCTCTCTCTGTCGTTATATATATATATATATATATAATGGAGATAAATAAAAAATATTATTAGAGAGGACTGACAGAGTAGAGGTGGAGTTTGCAGTGGTTGACATACCGTTGAGTTAAGATTATATATAAACCAAGTGAAAATGCATGGAAGAAGCGGGTTCCCCAGTGCAATGTTTGACACATTTTCTGCTATTATTCTAAATATAATCGTCTTTAAAATCAGAAGATATTTCAATGCAGAATTGAATACACACCACCAGAAAAAGATATTACAATGCAGTATGCTTTGGAAATATATATATCATTTTGCAATGTAAAACTTGGCCAATTTTCATTAAAAATCTTCAAATCTTCAAATCATAAAGAGAAGCAACTCATAATGCTATTTTAACATTTTTTTTTCTTTTCATGTATAGAAATGTATATTACAAGTAAAAATAAGGCTTTCTAACATTATACAAAGTATTCTGAGTTCTTTCTACGCATGCTGTCGATAGATGAGATTATTTAACAATAATTGCGCAAATCATTATTCAAAGAAATGATATCATTTTATTTGAATACACAGTACATCCTAAATGAAATCAACGTTTTTGAAACAGCCGGTACTTGATTTGATTTATGCGCGGAGACAACATTTTAAGAATCTAAATGTAAATTGGGACACACCCATCAATGGGTGTTGACATACATTCATAGATAAAAGTATATATGCAAGAGTGCATTCAGAGGTATCTTGTCGTAGGGGCTTATAATTCGCTGATTGTATTCCCTGCAAAGATCTAAATCCCTTTTTAAAAGACGGTAGCCTAGATATGAAACCATACTGTATATGATTGGGAAGCACCAATACGAGAAATCTGGATTGTTTAGAATACAAATTAATTCCCATTACTTCAGTTTCACCCTAGTCCTGAGTTGTACACCCTATGTTTCAAATTGATCTGATTAAAAGAATTCTTTGATTGGAGAGTGTGCAAAAAAAATTTGTAAAACAAAAAAACAAAAACAAAAAAAAGTATACAAAAAATGAAAGCAATTTCCTAACTTCTACGCTGAAAATAACCAAAAGGATTCGACACGTTTCTCAAATCAATCAATCATTCATGATGAAATGAGTAAAAGATTAATAAAAATTTGAATATTATAATTCTTCTCCCTGCCTACGTATCAATCTGTCTCATATAAACCCACACAAACATATGCACACACATATCTTTTTTACATACACAAGCATTTCATTTGTAACCAAATCATAAAAGTCCCCAAAAAGACACATGCATGTACAGTAAAAGATCTGAAAGCATATACATATCAAAGTGTGTCTACATGTGCGTATATTTGTCAATATCATTTTTCCGAAAATTCTTACAAGTTCAAACGGATATCGAATAACACAAATACCAGTTTGAAATATGTGTATGTATAGTTTTACATAGATATATGCACGCATCTGTACGAATGGCCCAAGGAAAAATATTCTTTTATTAAAGTCTTGAGATTCATTTGTGTGAAGTTAAAGCTTCCATCCGATTATTCATTTTTAAGAGAGACATCATCGAGTGAGATTTTGTGTTAAAAATACAGTCGCAATCTGTGAGATAATAAATAGTTTCTTTCTATGTCAAACAGTGTTTTTATAAAATCACTCAAAACCCAAGTATATAAGGTCAATCATGGACTGGTTGTAGGATCCTGCAGTTTTTAGATTTTATCAAAAATTAAGAAAACAATGCCATTGACGTTTCGAAGACCATGGACAAAATTAACGAAGAAGACAGCCGATGGCCAATGCAAAACTGAAACTTCCTGTATTTTCCCAAGGTGCAATGACGTTTAATTACTACGGATGATTGGAAAATAAGATAAACTAATGTTTTCCATGCATTATAGCAGGCTGATTGCTTATGTTTCTTCAAATAAAAGCTCAAAAATCAAGTTTTTTTATCAGTTCTTTTTATTGTAATTATTAACTCAATTTGACCAGCAGTGATTTCATGATTTACATAAGAGATAACTTGATCCTAATGAATTAGCAGTCAACACATAATGAATTATTTGGTGTGAATATTTTTAAAAAACTTAGGATCATTTTAGAAATCTCACACACTTTCAGTTTTTTCTCGAAAATCTTCGGTTCATGATGATAGAAAAGGGATATGTATATTGTTTTTGTTTCATTGTTTACTGGCATATCAATCTGATTGGGCTGATTAATGCCAAAACCATCCTCGTCGAAGAACAGCCCAAGAAGTTAGTGAAGATTACGATCCCAAAATCATTCGCCAGAAATAAATGTAAAAGCGCAAGGTGTGTTCGAACTTATTTTCTTCCAGGCCGCAGTTTCGTACTTTAGCCATTACAATATACTGACTTCCTGTGATAGCGTTATAGTGATTTTAAAAAAAACAGTTAAATGGAGACTTTCAAACAAATCCATTGTAGCGGTTATTCCATGAATTATAGCAGTGAATATTAATTTTTATTGGTCTTTTGATCACTGAAAAAAACCCTGTTGGTTGAAGCCCATCCCAATGAATAGTAAGTGCAATATACCTTTTCCTTGTGATGGCGACTTTAATTCTTTATTTGCAGTGGATCATAATATCGCAAAGCCCAGCATTGGTTTTCGTTTTAAACCTAATAAATATATGTCTAAGTCATAACACCTGCAATGACACGATACAGAAAGCTTCATTAAGAATTGGAACAATTAATCACAACTTAACTAACTGATTCATGTTCCTATTTTTGTTGCTCCATTATCAGTCATTTTTCGTACTTGAAAGCAACACAAATATATCAAAGATTAATAGTAAACAGCAACACAGATATGTTAAAGTTTGAAAATTCAAGTTGAAGATGACAAAGAGGAAATATTTTGAGGTATCGCAGGTGTTAGGACTGATGATGGTTCTGTTTCAGTCACCACTGATACCGTGAAAAGCCGGTATTCCAAACATCACCGAATTATCGCAGGTGTTTAACCTGATGACAATTCAGTTTGAGGCACTCCGGAGAACGCGATCAAATCGAATTAAAAAACTGCACAAATCGTTTCCATTGTTATTTGGGTACATTCTGTTTCAATAACTACTCACAAGTCATTGATTGTTGCAGGAGTTTTCTTATGAGTTATATATACAGAATCCGAATATTATGGTTGACCATGGTGTGGATCATCTGTGTTCAGCGTAAAATTGGAAACAGGTTTGTTTAAAACCCAGGAAGCAGAAAATTTGCAAACCATCAACCTTTGATTTTTGTATGTGTTTGTTTGTGTGTGTGTGTGTGTGTGTGTGTGCGCGCGTGCGTGTATATATATATATATATATATATATAGGGAGTAACGAAATATGTATACCCACATTGATTAATTCTAAATACCAAATAAATCTTACAATTCAAATTAAAGAAGTTTCATATAAAATAGTTTGATGTATCACAAGTGTTTGAACTAATAATGGTACTCCTCCAGGCAAAGTCGATAAAGTGAAAAGGCAGAATTGAAAAAGATCACTGAGTTTGAAAAGGTACATAAACTGAAGACCATTTAACTTAAAGAACTGGTGAATAGGGAAACAAATGGAATAGAAAATAATCTTCAAAGATCGTTTCCAGTGGAATTTGGTTGCATTACGTTTTAATTTCTCCTCTTGAACAAATTAGTATTTCATATTTTAAGTTATGAATTTAAATAATTAAAGTAAAGTGACAAGTGAAACTATTCAGTACCCGTATGCTACAGTTAAACATTTCCCAGTTGACTGAAACTGAAACATTCGTACACATATTGAGTTGGAAACTGCCTAATATATAAATATATATATATATATATATATATATATATATATATATATATATATATATATATATATATATATTTGTCGTAATGGAGACTGCATATATATATATATATATATATATATATATATATATATATATATATATATATATATTCATATGAAAATAAAGAATTTAAAAAATCTCTTCTTGCGTGTCATTATGAATTTATTGTTGGTCGTGATGACCATCAACAAATGCCGCTGTAAAAATTATATATATATATATATATATATATATATATATATATATATATATATATATATATATATATATATATATTCTAAAAAGATAATTTCATTTCCTTAGCTTCGGCAAATTTTGTATCCTCCCGGAACAGAAAACAATTTTATACAAAGCAATCTGCCTCACAGCTTATTGACCCATTCTTCTATTCACGTTTTCATTCCACGCTGGCAATGTCAAATAACCATATATGTGTACAAAGATAGAAAAATATATATATATATATATATATATATATATAGAGAGAGAGAGAGAGAGAAAGAGGGTGAGAGAGCTAGAGAGGTAGAGAGAGATAGAGAAAGAAAGAGTCAGATACATTCATGCGCACATATACGTTAATGATACATACATATATATATATATATATATATATATATATATATATATATTCTGCGTTGAATATGACTGTTTACCAACTGCAAATTTCTGTGTTTGTAATGACATTTACTAAAGACGAAACAATAGTTGTATTCTTTTTAATTCTTTTAATATATATTTCTTTTGTTAGCCGAATTCAGTGTTATTGATTCATTGAAAATGGTCGGCTAAAAATGTACTTCGCAAAGAAAAAATCATTTGAAAACAATATTTTCTACTTTTCCTTTTTATAATAAAAAATAGATTTATTTGCTTCCGCAGAATAAGAATTTGCCTGGCAGAAAAAAAAGGAAAAAAAAGAAGAAAATGGAAATGTAAATGAATTGTAGTTTGGCGACATAAAAATAACAGTTTTGAAAATGGTATTATTTTGGTTAGTAGTTTTACCATATCTAACGACCTTTCGAATTCTATTTTGTTCTGGCAAAGCAAAAGAAAAAAGTTTTTCTATTTTCAAGAATTCATTCTATGATTCTAGTTGAAAATACTTTGTAAATATTATTTTCTTATGGAGTTGAGTGAGTCAAAAGATATTCAGTATTTGGGTACGTGTTAGTTTAAGGTGCGTATATCGTGTAATTGAAGCAGTTAAGTCAATGGGAAGTACACGGTTTGATTTGTTATGTCATTGTAGTTGGTGCGCTGATCAGTTGTGTATTGCTTCAGTACGTGTGTGATTTGAAGACCGAATATCCGAAGGTGCAACTTTTGCAGTATATAGCGCCAGATGCATGGAAATACCGAAACGGGCATGACGTCATTCACACCCCAGTCTTATTTCCTATTTGAGGCTTCTATTATGACATTTGTGATTGTTACATCCTTCGCGTGCGAGTGTGATCACCTGCGTTAAGAGGCGAATAGTTAAAAGCCTAACCAAACAGAATGATAAGATATAATTAACGAGAATGATTAAATAAAAAAAAATCATTCCGTAATTATATAACACACTTTATTAATCGGGAATTTATGCTTTTCAAGTTTTAACTGGGCCATAACACTTCAGAATCAACCAACTCATTTGTTGTGTGAAAGGTGAAATAGCAATCACAAATCACTTACCAAATAGTTGAATAAATTCCACTCTGCTTGCCAGAACTACGACTGTCAACCAACATCAGGTTGGCCTAAAACCTTAGATTCTGAATCCGTCTTCAAGCAACATAGAAAAACCCTGTGAATAGCACTCAGAGAGAATCAAGCAGATTCGGCATATCATAGCCCATTGTGGTTCGTTACTTACAAATCATATTGAGCCGCTGAATAGTGCTCGATGATACCAAAATATTGCAAAACTTTTGACTCACCCTCGTATTTCTTTATACATGTATTTCTACAAAACTATATTTTGGGTTGACGTGCCAGCTGTTTATTGTTTTGGTTGTCGGTATAAAGTCCCATGCAAACAGGAAAGCCGAAAAACATTCTTTTAACCTGCAAAATTTAAAGTTTTAATGTAAATGAGAATGACGAAGATAATCTCCGTGTTCGTAGCCTAGAGGTATATTGCATTTTAGGTGAACCTTTCAAATTATGAATATATGACGACATCATTTAAGTTTGCAACATAGAGGCATATATATATATATATATATATATATAAGGGGTGGAATTATTAGACTGTTATATATTCATAGTTTTGTTTACTGTTTCAGTGGTTGTAGTC
Source organism: Sepioteuthis lessoniana (assembly GCA_963585895.1). Taxonomy (NCBI): domain Eukaryota; kingdom Metazoa; phylum Mollusca; class Cephalopoda; order Myopsida; family Loliginidae; genus Sepioteuthis; species Sepioteuthis lessoniana. The sequence goes on along the minus strand of OY757906.1, from coordinate 88,451,906 downwards.
ATTGTTGTTTACAAATGAGTACTGTTAGTTACATGCAACTATATTACTTAAAAGAGGTTGCTGTAGGCATTTCATAACCCCAGAACGACAAATGTGCAAAAAGAAAAGATAAAGATAAAACAGCCAACCATATTAAAACTGAAATAAAGATATTTGATTAAAGACAACAAATTTTGTAACTTATTGAATAACTGACACGCATATGCACAAATATTTACAATCAACGCCCCAACACACACACACACACACACACACATACATATATATATATATGTATATATATATATATATATATATATAAATTAATTCGCAAGTTGGGACTATCATTCTACAGTTTCGCCTAAAACGGCTCCTCAGGGTACCTAATACCTATATATATATATATATATATATAAACACACTCACACACACACACACACACACACACACACACACACACACATATATATATATATATATATATATATATATATATATATATATATATGCAATTGCCCCAATTATTGTTTATACAAATCATACTAATTTGGTTATAGACTTTCCTCTTTTATAGTTTTATTATTAAGCTTATCTCTATTTTTTTAAATTTCTTTTATCAGACCGCAATTGAGAAAAGTGCTGTCCAAGGTTCTTCCATAAAGTGCTTTCGATCAAATCGTTTGTCGACTTCAGAAGGATTTTGTGTAGCTATTGTTTATTTTTTTTTAGGTTAGGTGAAAATTTATTTTATAGAAAAGATTAATTATTTGTAACGTTAATTGGAAACAGAACTTAAATCAACTCCCCTATAAAATGTTCCCTGCTCAAATGAAACTTATCAGAGATAAAAACATTATAAGATAATAAAAACTGAATTCCTGTTTTCTTTAACCAAACTTATCTGAAGAATACATACATACATACATACATACATACATACATAGTTATATATATATATATATATATATATATATATATATATATATATATATATATATATATATACCCACTATCAGTCAGCTGATAATAGAGGCAAGACATTGACAAACATCTAGAAATTCTGACAATGTCTTAGGTATCTTAACTTTGACATATATGATCAAGTATCGATATTAAGCACACTCTCTCTCTCTATATATATATATATATATATATATAGGTGTGAGTATGTACATATGTATGTAAGTATGTATGTATGTTTGTATGTATAAATTTAGATAAATAGATAGATGTGTAGGCTATTATATCTTTGTGAATGAAAAAGTTGTATACATATACGCGGATCCCTGTCTGCCGGTATCTGAAATTGAAAGAGAATCTAATTCATTTAATTTTGTCATCTGTAGTTTTCACTTTTGTAAACAAATATTTACCATTTAAATGGAATTTTTGATTCAGTTTTCAATAAACTAGTCCTGTCAGTCGAAAATGATACAACAAAAGACGGCTGTTGCATGATTTCGTTTTTAATATCATTTTTCCTGCTGCAACTAAGATTTTGGCCCCAGATGGAGAGAATTATCAACTCACTGGCAACTGGATACACACTTTAAAAGCAGTTATTGGCGAACATCTCGACAATCTAATGCACTGCTAATGTGCTACGTCTGTTTGGACAAGGAAGAAACAAATGTTTGCTTTGGCTTTCTCATTTCGTTCTCGATTCCCGGATTTGAATAGAACGGATATGCAGATCAATGGCTAAA
>OY757906.1:88420221-88445221 GCA_963585895.1 Sepioteuthis lessoniana | reverse complement strand
ATTAGGAGAGATTCAGTTTCTCTTTAAAGGTCTTCCTTTGTTAGCCACATTCACCCTTTTTCGTGTGAGATGTTGCTTATTAGCCGTTTAAAACGTCTATAGAGTTACTTTTCTTCCCATTTTTGTTTTGTAGTTATTGTTGTTCCTCGGTCTTCGGGTTGTTAGTATCGTTTTCGGTAGCTTGAATCAGTCCTTCTGATCGCTTTTCTATAAGTCTTCGAGTCGTTATATCGATGCGTTAACGCTGTCTTCAATGCTGGCAAGTCCTCTTCCTCCCTCCTTTCTTGATACATATAGTCTGTCAACGTCATCTCTGGAGTGGATACCTTATGCATGGTCATTTGTTTTCTTGTCCGTTTGTCCATTTGATTAAGTTTTTCTCTGGTCTATTTCAAGAATCGTCACGAATATCTTACGTGGGGTACAGGCCAATTAGATATTCCTTTGTTAAGGCTTCTGCTACAGTATTATTATTATTATTATTATTATTATTTGAGTAGTAGTAGTAGTAGTAGTAGTAGTGCCAAAATATCAAATATTTTAAAACAAAAAAAAATAACAGATACCCAATAGATCCAAGTCAGAATATATGCTGAATTATAAATATGCTTGAAAATCTAGGCAATTCAAATTGCCTTCCTTCTTTGTGAAGTCAAACTGCCAGTAAGATTTTCCATATTTGACTGATTAGAAGATGACTTAAATCTCAATGAGATCATATTTATTATCACTGGGTCAGATATGCCTTGATTTTCTGCGGAATAAAGATTTGAAAATTTGATCAAAACCGAATTAGATTAAAAAGATGAAGAAGTCTTATGAAAAGAATATATATTGCATAATCCAGGTAATTCGAAAGTAGAGATACAGACATTATCAGAGATTATCAGCAAGACTTCTGTTAATCTGGACACGTCAAAAGGTTTACACTCTAAACGTAACTGTGCAGTTGTCGAGTGGAACCGAGAGACCGGAAATGACCGCTTGGAAGACCTCCAAAATGTTGGGAGATTTGAATTCTCAAGTGATTCGGACAAACACAGAGATGAAGGGCAAGGTCGAGAAGAGGGTAGAAATGTATTGTGGTCAGTAATGAGCAAGATACCAGAAAATGTGACGAATAAAGTGAATAGGGATATGTGTTCTTATCTATTGTGTGTCTTTAGAAAAGTGAATATAGTCAGACGTGTTCTTTTTAAGTTTAACTGAGTTAGTTTACTCTTCCTAAAATAATTTTGAGGAAGTGACACCACTTTTTACGCAGCGAAAGCAGATAGAATAAAATGAAATATTGTAATCTGCGTCGGTATATTGCAATCATTTTTATTAATCCGTAAAATAAAGGTTGACTGTACTGATACGGTATTTGGTGGGAGGACATGATTGCAATTCATATGTTTCAGCCATAAATTGATCCAAAATTAATAACCCAGTTGCCTATGGTTGTTGAATACATCGACAACATATCTGTTGAGGAGTAAGACTCCCACAACGGGTGTCCTTGATATGACACTAAGCAATCCGATGGGGAGGCTCCTGGAAGTATGGAGCTTTACGGAATGTTGAGTACCCATTTATTGCCATCGCTGCCAGGTTCACTGTGTCCCAGAGTGGTAGCACCTGATAGGGTCAAATAGAAGTATTTGATATTTAAACAATATATTCAACACCGAAACTGACAGCAAATAAATGACTTATGCTAAACAGAATTTCTTGAAATAGAACTGTATAATTATTTAACTGAGTGTAAACAAACCGATAATGTTTAATTGTATTGTTAATGATACATAGCAATACTTGGAACCATTTAATTTTTTTGACATGCTAAACTGAATTGTTAGAAATAATACTTTTTAATCACCTAACAGTGGATAAACAAATGTCTGATGTTAAAATTAATTGTTAGCGTTAAATAACAGTTCACGGAAACATTTAACTATGTGCAGATAAATGATTAATAGTAAATAGAATTATTTGTGTTAGACAGGAAGAAGGGAAAACATTTAACTAGGCACAAAAATTAGCTCAAGCTTGTTTAAAGATCTTATCGACAAAATATGTTTAGTTGGTTGTTGGATTTTATGGCATATAAACTACGTAGGTTATTTAACGCCAAATCTATTTTAATGGAAATATTCTGTTCTACTCGGTGGAAGATAGACAATCTAGGCTAGCCTGGCAAACAATAAACGAAGTGAATAGAAGAAAGAACACAGCCAAAGCAAAACTGAAAGCAGCAAACCAACAAGAAAGAATAAAACTGTGGAAACAGCACTTCGAAAACTTACTAGGAAACCCACCGAAAATAACACATGAACCAATCACCAGAATAATTAGCAAACAATTAGGCATTAAACTAGGACAGTTCACGCAAGAAGAACTCGACTCGGTTCTCAGAAAAATTAAAAATAGGAAAGCTGCAGGGCTGGACGAAATTCCCCCGGAAGTATGGAAGATCAGACAATTCGACGACATACTGCTCCGACACTGCAACGCAGTATACAATCAAAATCCGATAGATAGATGGATGAAGGGATGCATACTCCCCTTCACTAAAAAGGGGGACCTCGGATTAGCCAAAAACTACCGAGGCATAACACTTACATCCATAGCAGCCAAAATCTACAATGCCTTACTACGAAACCGAACAGAACCCAAAATCGACAACATACTTAGAAAAAACCAAAATGGCTTCTGAAGAAATAGATCCACGACCTCACAAATATTAACCATCCGTAGAATACTTGAAGGTGTACGGGCAAAAACCTACAAGCGACATTAATTTTTGTTGACTTTACCAAGACTTTCGATTCCATTCACAGAGGAAAGATGGAACAAATCCTACTAGCGTACGGCATACCTAAAGAAACCATAGCGGCAATAATGATTCTCTATAGAAACACTAAAGTAAAAGTACGATCACCAGATGGAGACACAGAATACTTCGACATTGTAGCAGGAGTACTACAAGGGGACACGCTGGCTCATTTGTCTAGACTACGTACTTAGAACATCGTTTGACAAAATCAAAGAGAATGGCTTCGAACTGACGAAGAAAAGAAGCAGAAGGTACCCAGCAACAACAATTACCGACGCCGACTACGCCGATGACATAGCGATACTGGCAAATACACCTGACCAAGCCGAAACACTACTGCATAGTCTGGAACGAGCAGCAGCAAACTTAGGCCTCTATGTTAATGCACACAGAACGGAATATATGTGCTATAACCAAACGGGGGACATCTCCACTCTAGAAGGAATCCCTCTTAAACTAGTAGACAAATTCACTTACCTAGGAAGTAGCGTCGAATCAACCGAAAAGGACATCGAAACCAGGTTATTGAAAGCATGGACAGCTATCAATAGGTTATCGATTATTTGGAAATCTGACCAAACCGATAAAATGAAACGCAGTTTCTTCCAGGCAGCGGTCGCATCGATACTGCTATATGGATGCACTACATGGACGCTAAAAAAACGGCTGGAGAAGAAGCTAGACGGCAATTACACAAGAATGCTACGTGCAATCTTAAACAAGTCCTGGCGGCAACACCCCACAAGACACCAACTGTACGGCCACCTACAACCTATCACGAAAACTATTCAAGTTAGACGAACCAGACATGCAGGACACTGCTGGAGAAGCAGGGACGAACTCATAAGTGATGTACTCTTATGGACCTCCACACATGGCCATGCAGGACGACCAGCACGAACATACATTCAGCAGCTATGTGAGGATACGGGATGTTGTCCTGAAGACCTACCTAGGGCGATAAACGATAGGGAGGAGTGGCGAGAGAGGGTCAGGGATATCCGTGCTACCAGCGCGATATGAGGATGATGATCTAAAATAAATCCGTTTAGCATGAGTTCACAGTTTAATTGTCAAAAATATTTCAATTTCAAATTATTCAGTTTAGTCAAACACTTCTAATTCAAACAATTCGGTTCAACTTAAGCACGCAGTTTCGATGGCGAAACAGTTCCGTTTCAAGCAGTTCAGTTTAACATAAGTTCACTGTTTGATTGTCAAAAATATTTCTATTTCAAGCTATTCAGTTTAATCAACCAGTGCTAATAAAAGCAATTCCGTTCAGAATAAGTACGGAGTTTAGTCCTAATTAAATATATTTTATACAAATAATCAGTTCTTTTTCAAACAGTCCAGTTTAGCATGAGTACACGGTTTCATTGTCAAAAACATTTCTATTTCATGCTATTCAGATTATTCATACAGTTCTAATTCAGCCGATTCAGTTTAGTATCAGTATAGATTTTGTTTACAATCAGTTAAATGTCAAATCAGTACTACATTAAAAAAATCAGTTCAGCATAATTAGTTTCATTGTTTAAAACACTTACATTTCAAACAATTCCCTTTTGCAAAAGTACGCAGTTTATTTGTCAAAAACATTTCTATTTCAAACCATTCAGTTTATTCAAAGTGTTCTAAATTTAACAATTCAGTTTAGCATAAGTATAAAGTTTAGTTATTTTTAACAAAGATAGGACCTAAAAAGGTGCTACCACTCCAGGCAAGAGTGGACCCGGGAGCAATGGAAATAAAGTGGTGGTCTACATTCCCCATAGCACCAGCATCATTGGAAACTTACCATTAGATTTTTTAGTGTTATATATAGGACACACGTCAGGTGTGGGGTCGGCAGATAAGCAGTCGGTATATTCTACTGCCTCAGCCGACAGGGCAATTCACCGAGTTAATGTCAAAACAGTTTTATTTCAGATGATTCAGTTTAGCATACGTACATTGTTTAGATATCAAAGGAGTTCTTTTTCGAGCAATTTAATTTAGCATAAGTGCGCAGTTTAAATGTCAAAACAGTTCTATTTTAATACTATTATATTTAGCATAAATACATAGATTTAAATGCCAAAATTAGTAAACTTAAAAAAAAGTTGGCGACCATAGTCGGGGGTAACCCGAAGGCTCCCTTTTCGATAGCTACTACACCAAGGTGTAGGGGAGGGCGCTACTCCTTCCCTGGATTGCTCTACTTTACCCTTGATTCGTACCTTATAATGCTGAGTGTTAAGCAAGGAAGCATCAAGTACCATTTTTTGAGTCTTTGGTATGACTCGACATTGAACAGAATCCCGGGCCATTGGTGAATACTCTACTCACCAGAACAACACTCTAACCGCTAGGCCAATGTCCGCAAACCACGGTTTAATTCTATTTAACCCATATATAGGACCCTTATCAGTGATACCACCCTGGGCCCAAGTGGACCTAAGAGCAACAGCAATGAAGAAATACACCGAATTCCCCAAAACTCCAGCATTACTTGAGCCTTACCATCAGATTGTTTAGTAACATATCCAGGACATTTTCTTGGGTGGGTGGGGGGTCTTTCCCCTTTGCAGAGAAGCCGATAGTGTATTCTACAGTCCCAACCGACACGTCAAAAATGTGTTTAGAAATCATATATTTAATATATATGTATAGAAAGGATTTGGCGTTGAATAACCTACAATGGCTGATATGCCATAAAACCAAACCAAACCAAATCAAACAAAAATAAAAATGATTGCTGATCAAAGATGGGGAATTATCAAGCGCTCCAAAATAAGTTTATTTGTGTTTGTTTTAATTGCTGTTTCTTTGACAATTTTATCGTAAATCTTCAATAGAAATTCCATGCCAGACTTAAGAGCTTGGACAAATGAAGACAAAGGCGACATTTTGTTAAATGAAATAAATAAATAAATAAATCTAGGAAATGAAATAAACATGTGAGGTTATAAAACAGTTTCAAGACAAAATAGAAACCAAGAGAATTTCTACGAGTAACTGAAACACAGTAAAGCTGTGATTTAATCAGATAGACAGTACAGAAAAGAGAAAAAAAATATCCTAATGCTATTAACAGAGAGAAACAAAAATGTGTCATACAAAGCGGACAAGTGGTGAGAAAACGTGAAAGCGGCCGAATGAGCGATCATAAGATTAGAATCTAAGAAAACGAAGGAGAATGGAAACCGATAAAAATAAATAAATAAAACAACGCTCTGACAGATTTTTAAAAAATCAGAAGAGGTTTTAATTTCTTGGAAAAATTAGATCTGATGAGGTGAATATTGATAATTTCGTGGCATAAAGCTTATGAAATTATTTATTTGTTAAGTTTTGTGGCAGAAGACAGGACGTATGGGGCACACAGTGATATTAGAACTCTCTCGAATGAGATTTGCTAGTCTAGATTCCTAAGAATTACAGCGCGTTCGGCGTGAAAAATTAAGAATTTATCAATCTAAAGAATATATAATAAACTCTATTCCATGTCACGGTATAAAATACCCTACAATCTATTTCAGGACTTTTTTCCAAAACATTGCCCAAAAACCGCCTGCGAAAACCATTACGTTCAATGCGGAGTCTTCACTATTATCTAGAATTCATATAACGTTTAATTGTAAAAATAGATTACTGGGTGCACTTTTTAAATTTGCATTTTATAGTTATCTCCCCTGATGAATTCTAGCGCTTGTATTGTGTGTGGAAGTGGATCATGCATTATTATACATTTGATAATTGGATTAGAAATTGCTTTGTGCTCTAAGCTAAAACGTTTTAAATCTATTACGTTAAGATAAATGTCTCACTAATATGCCATTTTTGTTTTTAAGGTAGCATATACATAAAATTCAGATCATTGTGATTTAAAGTCATTCATCCTTTAGGGAATTCTGTCTGTTTCTTTCGTTCTTCTGTTAGCTTAACTTATTTGTTTTTATTGATCTTTGATAGTTTTTTTTTTCAAATTGCAAATATGCATATTATAAGCAGTTTTAGTCAGGAGTTAATTTTTCATTTTCTTGATATTATTATTATCATGGTTATTATTACAATTAATTTCTCAAAGCAGCCCTAGCTGATGGTCTATCACTGGAGTCCGACCGACTGGAAGTCTCTGGTTTTCAAGACTATTCTCAGTAATCAGGTCGATCTTGACAATTCTATAATTTGGCAGGTCTTGGCTCGAACTCGAATTTGAAACTCTTCCAGCCACTTACCAAGCCGCGTTCCGATTATTATTGGTATCACAGTCACCTTCATGTTCCACTGCTTTCTCATATCTCTGGTAAGGTCCAAGTACTTGTCTCGCTTTTAGTCTTTTTTTTTAAATTTTTAATGTGTGATACACGGGAGGGAAATTCTAGTCGGGATTAAGTGATCTGCTCCTATCTCAAAATCCCAGAGATTTTAGTGCGTCTCATTTCCCTGGACAGATCGAGGATTGTGTATTTACCATTAGTTTGTTTGATCAAATTTCAGTTTCCTACACAATTCGCTGTATATTTTACTTCTCGCAAGTTTTTCTTCACCACCGTTAGCTGGTAGTCTTTGAATGGAGTACAATTAACTGCAAGTCTCCTCAGGTCTTCATTATTATTATTATTATTATTATTATTATCATTATTATTAATATTACTATTATCATTATCATTATCACTACTCATTAGAGTTTTTCACATCAGTTTTAGCTGATGGTTTTTCACTGGAGATTGAGTGACAGCAAGTCTCCTAAAGTCTCCAGGACTCTTCTCAGTATTCTGGCCGTTTTCGAAAAGGCTGTTGTTTGGATGGTCTCCACTCGGCCGCCAACTTCCAAATTCTCATGGCCCTTTAATAATCCTTTAGTTACCGTGCCAAAAGCCCCAATCACAATTGGTATTATTGTCTCCTTCATGTTCCACAGTTTTTTATTTCAATTCTCTTACAAGGTCGAGGTACTTATCTCTCTTTTCACATTCTTTCAGCTTTATTCTGTGGTCAGCCGGGACAGCAAAGTCGACCATTTTGCAGATTTTCTTTTTTGTTGTTGATTATTATAAGATCTGGTCCCCTGGCCGAGATTAGGGGATCCGTTTGTATATTAAAGTCCCATAGGATTTTGTATGTGTCATTTTCAAGAACAGGTGCTGGGTTGTACATATACCATTTGTTGGCATGGTCAAATTAAAATTTCTTGCACATTTCCCAATGGATATTATTATTATTATTATTATTATTATTATTATTATTATTATTATTATTTTACACCTTGAGAGTTTTTCACATCAGCGTTAACTGATGGTCTTTCACTGGGGTTTGAGTGACAGCAAATCTCCTCAGGTCTCCAGGATTCTTCCAAGTATTCCCCTGTGTACGATTTTTTAAATGCCTGTTTTAATGGGTGGTTTTTCGCTGGAACGAAAATCCAATAGATTATAAGTTCTTTTTACTTTTTAATTAGCACCAGATTTAGTCTTCTTGATTGGATGAGGTGATACTTTTCCATATTAAAATTTAAGAAAATATCATACAACTCATTTTCATGCTGGATATTACTACTCATTTGAGAGTTTGTTCGCACCTGCGGTAACCGATTGTTTTCAACCGGAGTCTAAGTGACAGCAAGTCTCCTTAAGTCTCCTGGACTTTTCTTAGTATTCTAGCCGATCTCATTAATGCTCGAGTTTGTATGGTCTCCACTCACTCTCTAATCTCCAAATCCCCGTGTCCCTGTGCCAATCACTTGGTGACAGCACCGAGTGCAGCAATTTCAATTGGTATCAGCCTCACTTTTATAATCCGTTTGTACCTCAAAATCATAAAGAATTTTGTACGTCTCATTTTCTAAGAGAGATTCTCGGTTTCGTATATAGCATTTGTTCGTACGGTCGAATTAAAACTTCTTGAACAATTCCCAGTGGATCGTCCAGTCTTGTCTATTCTTATAATCTTCTGGCACTAATTTACAGCATTTGTCTCTTATTGTTATTAGTTGTTGTATTATCACAAGTTTTTCATGCTAGTTTTAGCGAGTGATTTTTCACTGGAGTCTACGTTACAGTACGTTTCCGCTTTTTTTTTAAAACTAGTATGAAATATGTAGCCATTCTTAACAGTGTTGTTGTTCTGGATCGTCTCGATTATTCTTATTTCCTATTTCTCCAAGCTTTTTCTCAGTCTTTCGGGATCGTTCAAAAGGCTCCAACAACAACTGGTATCACCATCAGCATCGAGTTTCTTTAAGTTTACTGGCATGGACCAAGTATTTGTGTGTCTTTGCGCTTTCTCTTGAGTCTTTTAATCACTGGAACAGCAAAATTCATTAAAATGCAAGTTATTTTCTTCTAGGGGATTTAAACTTGATCTAGTCTTATCAAAAGGATCAGAAGATCCGTTTTTATCATAAAATCTTAGACAATTTTATGTGTTTTATTCTCTCGCACGAATTCTTGTTTATCTGTATACTACTTCGTAGCGTCGTCTAATTTTACAATCTTGCACAGTTCTCAGTGGATCAACTTCCTTATTATTATTATTATTATTATTATTATTATTATTATTATTTCTCCTTACGAGTTTTTCATTCCAGTGTTAGCTGATGCTCTTTAACTGGAGTCTTAGTGACAACAATCTCCTTAGATTTCCAGGACTGTTCTCAGTATTCAGGCCGACATCAACAATGCTGTTGTTTGAATGGTCTTGGCTTGTTCCCCGATTGCCAACACTTGCCTCTCACTTAATAAGCATTTGGTGATCATTCCAAGAGTACCAACCACGACTGGTATCACTGTTACCCTCATGTACCATAGCTTTTTTTTTAGTTCTCTGGCAAGGTCTACCTTTACGTTTTCTTTGATGTTCACTCTTTTATACACTGAGACAGCAAATCTACCATTCAGTAAGTTCTATTTTTTGTTAACTATCACTTGGTCTGATCTTTGGAGGACCATTCCAAGGACTCCAACAGCAATTGTAATCGTTGTTAACTTCTTATTCCACTGTGTTTGTAGCTCTCTGGCAAAATTCATATAATGATCAATTTTTTCGCTTTCTTTCATTTTCCATCTGTTATCTGCTGTAACTGCAATATGCACAAAATGATAAGTTTTTTCTTGCTTGCTGATTAATACATGGTCTGAAGTCTAGCAGGTATCTGGTCATCAGTTTGTAACAGAAATTCCAGAGAATGTTGCGATTCTCATTTGTTTATCCTGTCTCACGGCACCTTTCCTATCCAGTAATCTCTTCACTTGTATTTTTTTTCTGCCATTTTATTTTTGTCACTAGTTATGTCATCTCAATCATCACATAGCCTTCACTTGCTATTCTTATGTCTATTATCATTTCTTGTATTGACAAATCTATATCTCACATCACTATTTTGAGTTTCAGTTAAATGAGAGGCACTTTATCTCATCAAGTTCCGCATTCACATCCCCACCCAAGTTTTATAAGTGTTTTGATAATAGAGGTCTGTCTTTTGAGTGGATTTCTTAAACGTCTGTCAAAGTGAGGAGAAAAGTATATGCATCTTCTATAGGTCTTTATCGTAGCGCTTCTTACTAACTTTAAAAACCTTTTAACCGCTCTATTCTTCCGTCCATCAAAACCATCAAACATCTGTTGGCTGAGATGATGATGGTGGAAGCCCGTTACAAGAGAAAAATAATTTCTATCCAAAATAAGCCTTACCGATATTATAATATGCATTAGTTCATTCATTTAATGTCAAATGTAATGGTTTTACGAGAGATAGTGACTTTGTTACCTGGGCTACGATGATGGAAATGGACCTTCCTTTATGACGTACTTTGTAGCGGAGTTTAGAGTAACGGAGACTGAAGGTTAATTTCGTATTTTGGTACCGTAACTTTCACTTATATTAACTGCGTGAGCTGAAAAGATTCAGGACCAAGTAGCAGGAAAATGTTGGCGGTTTTATATTTTCTTGTATGGAATAATGCAAGAAAAATTCACAACGAATTAACAAGATTTTGTATTCAAATCAGATTTTATAATAAACGTTTAATGGGTTTATGTAGAGAAAGGTCCAAATGTACTTCAAAGTGTCATTACAACACGTTTTACCATGCTTAATGGGTTTATGTAGAGAAATGTCCAAATGTTCTTCAAAATGTCATTATTACAAGTTTTGCCATCCTTAATGTCTGAGAAAAAAATTTACGTGTTTAAGAAAATCCAGCTTGCGTAAAATAACACAAATTTGTTTAGGGTGAAAGCTCCTGTCTATGCAGCAAGAATTGCACCCGTGCGTTGATGGCTCCGAGAGTGAAAGAAGATTTGACTTTGATGCTCTCACGTTATGCCCTACTTTGATCATGACACCTAGTGACCATTAACTGTATCATTTGTCAGACACGGGAGGTAATGAACTTTGTGTTATCTAGTGCCAAATTGCATAGCTGTTCGACAAGTGAGTGGCGTAATTCTTACATTTCTTTAAGTAAGACTAAATTAAATGCTTTTTATTCAGATATAAGATTTCATTTTAATTGTTTAATTTTCCTTTGTTTTTTCACATTCTTATGTTTTATCTAATTGATCTATTTATTTATCATGACTTACTTGACTGATATCTAATATATCTTTCTTTTCTTCCCAAAGGTACGAAATTTTGGAAAATTCATTCAAAATAATTTAAAATTGACTTTCAGGTAACGTATGTAATTTTTTTTTATGCTCATGTATTCTTTTTTTTTTCTGTTGGCTTGAAAATAACGATTACATATGTAATTGTTAAAAATACGATTGGATCTCAGATATCTTAAATCCTGAATGCTTCTTAGCTTTATTCTGAAAATAAGAGGATATTTACTTTAAATACATTTATTCAGAAATCTTTATGAGAATATGACTGCATGCTAGATTATTTTTGACGGAACCATTTATTGTTTAATATTCTATTTCAAAATATAGAATTTTATAATATAACTGATGGAACTTTTCATTTTCTTCCCTTTTTACAATGCGGTTACACGACCAGCAATGTAGGTTGTTTTGTTTGATGCTGATAGATTATATAATTTCAATTTGCGTATTGCCATAAAACTTTCATAAATACAGAAAAAGAGGATTGTTTAATCTAAATTTAGTTTATAAGCTGAATCGCATAGAATTCTGTTTATTTTCCAAAGATCAGTATAGTAATCCGTCAAACCTATATTGAGAACATAAATGTAACTATTGATTTTTTTCTGACGGAAAAATATCAACTCAGAAATGTTCCTGCTGTTTTTACTGATATATGGCATAAGAAGCATTTAGTTAAAGTTATCCTAATATAAAATAACGGTTTAATTGAAGTTTTCTATTTTAGACATACAGATGAATATGTGTAATATATTTCTATCGTTGTTCACGATTTTATCAATAGTAAATAAATGAAAACTACGGTTTTAAGAATCTTAGCTTTTTCATTTAAATTATGAGAGAAATGCATCTCATACGATAAGATAGCCCAGTTGGCTGGGGTTGAAAAGTTCACCGATTGTATCTCTGCAGAGGAGTAAGACATTCCTAACATGTATCCTGTTTATGGCATTAAACAAAATGATGGTGAGTCTCCAGCCTTGGCGATTTTTGAAATGAGGAGTACTCCTTCATTCTGGCTCAGAGTGGTAGCACCTGATAAGGTCCTATATATAGGTTAAATAGAATTCTCGTCTCTTTAAACTGTGTGAAAACAAATGACACGCTTACTTGAATTGTAAGAAATAGAAATGTTAGAAAATTTAACTGTGTTAACAAATGACGGATATCTAATTGAATTGTTAAAGATAAATTGCAATGCTTGGAAGAATTTAACTGTGTGAACAAATGAATTCTGTAGAGTAAAATTATTAGTTTATAAAGCATTAGTTCACTGTGAACAAACAGATGTCTGATGTTACATTGTTTCTGTTATATAGCAATACTTGGAACAATTTAATTGTATGCAAGCAAAAGATTTTTAGTATATAGAAATATTTGCGTTTGTTTTACCAGAGCGTTCAAATTTCCATATGCTTGTTACTCTGTCAATACCAGACCATTCTTTGCCTATGCGTACGTTGTCATTGCTTTCAGTAGTGGAGATACTGCTACCGACGTATAAAAGACTAGTTCAACACAATTATCCAATCTTTAACAATTATTTTATTTGTTTTCATGGGATATATACAATGTCTATCTGATTTTAAAATCTACCATAAAATTTATGACCGAATTAAATGAAATAATAACAAAGCAAAATAGTATTATTTTTCGTTTTCTTTCTCTATCACTAACACACACACACGCGCACACACAAAGACTCTCTCTCTCTCTCGCTCTCCCCCTATATATATATATATATATATATATATATATATATATATATATATATATATATATATATATATATATATATATATAAAATGATTGTACAGGGACGATGAGTTTGGAATTATTCTGATGCACATTATATGAGAAGTTTCAAAAAATTCTGCAGGAGTGTTCGATGTATGGGTATTTATGTATAAGCGTATTAAACTATATATATGTATATATATATATATATATATATATATATATGGGAAATTGATAACAAGTTAATCCAAGTGGAAGGAGAGATTTATTGAGAAGTCGACACTATATATATATATATATATATATATATATATATATATATATATATATATATATATATATATCATCATATCGCGCTGGTAGCACGGATAACCCTGACCCTCTCTCGCCACTCCTCCCTATCGTTCATCGCCCTTGGTAGGTCTACAGGAGAACATCCCGTATACTCACATAGCTGCTGAATGTATGTTCGTGCTGGTGGTCCTGCTTTTGCACGGCCATGTGTGGGGTTCCATAAGAGTACATCTCTTATGAGTGCGTCTCTGCTTTTCCAGCAGTTTCCTGCATGTCTGGCTCGTCTAACTTGAATAGTTTTCGTGATAGGGGGTAGGTGGCGGTACAGTTGGTGCCTGGTGGGGTGATATATATATATACATATATATATATCATTTAACTGGATTTGGCATTAAATTACCAGCAACGTTTGATCATCTATAAAACTTAAACAAACCAAACCAATTAGACGAAAGAAAACATTTCTGTAGTTTATCAGATGTTTAATTTTAATATTCTTATTATCACATGTATTAAACGTGGCTTGGGACATTTTCTGCTGGATATTTTTCGAAGATCAGTACACCATATTTTGTGACTGATAAAGATCAAATCAAATCAAAGAAAAATTCAAAAATAATCAACAGTATATAAGACGGAAAAGTGATTTCATACTCATAATATACCAGTCAGGTGCACATGGTGTATTGGTTATCCTCGTAGGAAATGGACACGGCGACACGAGTTCAAACCTGAACGAGGCTGATTGCATTTCACATAGAACTAAAACCTTTGGGAAAGGTATGAATCCAATTATTCTCCCTCCGGCTAGGGGCAAATAGTAAGACGGACTGGGTTCTTCAGCCTTGGTGGGGCAACCAGTCTATGAGAAGGAAAACTCTGAATTCAAACCTGTTAAACTCTACTAAAAAAATTGACCTTGTGTCATATCCTGCCCGACCGGAGGGGATGGTAAATATGATATGATATACCAGTCAATATTTGATGATAATCACATAGTGTTGTCAATTTCTTCGATCTGTGGCTTCTGCAAACATAAAACGAAAATATTTCTTTTATCGCATATGTTAGAAAGTAATTACTGACAGATGATATAATATATTCTCTAACGAAGCCGACTGAGTCTTCAAAGAAACTAACCACAATTAAACAATACAGCATCTATTCCTTAATGAAAAAGAGTTATATTTTACTAATAACCAGACTGAATTAAATTACACTTAATCCAGAAGTGTTATAGATTCTTACATGTACCAAAGATAATTACTCTCTCAGTGAATTGCCAAGAAAGCCACATGAAGGCGCAATGATTATTTTGTTGATCAGGGAATTTGAGACTTTAAACGTTCAATCATACGAGCAGTATTTACCGAATATTCTTGAGTAAAATAGTAAATCCCATGAAAAACGATGAAACTAGTTATTTTTTTCAAAAGTTAAAAAGGGTATGACATTATGGATTTGATTGAGCAAAATAACAAGTATTTTAATAAAGATAATGAAAGAAAATTATAGAATAATCAAAAGTAATAATTTCCCCAGACATTTTGATCATTTTTGCTTAATTATCTAGAATTTGGTCACAATACTATTATAATTTTTGATTACTGTGTCTCATGATCAAATGCAGACGAAACTTTTATATAAGTTTTATTCAATATATTAAAACCGGCTCTTGGTTTTGATTTCATGAAGACTAATTTCATTCAATGGAAAACGTCTGGAACCACGTCAAATAACACAGGTTTAAAATAGTTTCAATATTTTAATACTTAGACTGCTAGTTACTTCTTCCAAGTCTCTCTCTGTCTCTGTCTCTCTCTGTCACTGTCTCTGTCTGTCTGTCTGTCTGTCTCTCCATATATATATATATATATATATATATATATATATATATATATATATATATATATATATATATTCATGTATGTAAAAAGTTTGAAATGATAATAAACACATAATATGCATGTATTAAATTCTTGATCACAAGTAGAATGAGTATAAGAAGCTCATAGTCAGAGTTCTCATCATGTTTGCATTATTAACTGATTTCATACTTTTTTAGACATTTTATGGATTTATGTGCAATGAGCCCCGTGAATATCTTTATATATATATATATATATATATATATATATATATATATATATATATATATATATGATTCTATTAGAAATCCAAGGGATAGGAGTATCCCATTTGAGTACTCAATCTCAACCGCTATCGACGTATGATAAATTTCAGATTAAAAATTTACACAAATTAGACGAGTAGAGCCAAAATATTATTTTTATATAAAAATAAAAATTTAAAAATCCACTTCATTTGTGTCATTATGAATTTATTTCTGGTCGGATGACCATCATCAGATGCTAAACGAAAGAAATATGTATTTAGAAATATATATTTGGTTATATTTATATAGGTGTTCCTATATTGGTCTTATTGGCGAGAATTGAATTAAAAAAAATACATTATAATTAAAATAATGTTTTCATTAAAATAATTCTTAATATATTTTTTAATCAAGAATTTCTTTTTTACTGTTGGGATATTATATCTATTATTTTTTTTAATACAATGTTTATATATTCCTTAAAAAACAGAAAAAAACTTTACCCATAATTTAAATACTACTGAAACATAAAAAAACATAATTCGAGAAAAATTAAATAGTGACATGTGACTTATTTCATATTATAGATAAAATATGCTTTCTTACACGTGTAGAAACTTATATGTTTTGTAAATATTAAATAATATCATAATATCCTGTTATCAGGAAATAATAATTAGTGCTGATATTAATATAAAATATTCTACTTCTAATTATTAAAATTATGGTAGAAATTCATGTTATTTATGTAAGGAAGAAATTAATTTATCGAATGTTAAGTTAATCTAAATAACCAAAGAATTGATATGTCATAGATATTCTATTAAAGAAACAATTCCTAACTTTTATTATAAATAAATCAAATATTAGTTTCCTAGATTTTTGTCTCCATATAGAGAAAAGGTGTAATAAAAAAGTTGTAGTACAGGGATTGTTCCTTCTAATTATAATATATCAATCTTACTTTATATATATATATATATATATATATATATATATTATATATATATATATTATTATTATTATAATTATTATTATCTTATTTTAAAAACATATATTTATAATTTATCCTTAAAATATAATGGAATTTTTATTAGAAAAATTTATTCTAAATTATTTATTATTTAATCATTTAAAAAAATTATGGCTCAATATTCAATATATAGAATAAAACATTTATAAAACACTTCATTAATGGTTGTTAAATATATTTAATATTATTAATATATCAAATTGAATTATACTAAGATATATTTCTATGTCTACGTGTTGAAATCATTTTTTCTGGTATTTAGTAAATTTCCATTCAAATATTTCAATATACATATTTTCTCTTTTAAGCATAAATTACACTTACCATGTAAACTGTTTGTCGAGGAAGATCTGTTTATTTTCCAATTCAAAATAGGTGTCGAATTTAATGCCTTTTAAGTAATTTGCTATGTATTTTTATTTGTATAATCTGTAAAATCTTGTAATATTTAATAAAAGAATCCAATGTAACAAATATTAAAATTCTATGCTGGAAATAAATATAATTTCTCTACGCATATAAATATGAATGATTAAAAGTAAACCATCAAGAACCCGTAAATGCCCTAGCATGTTTCAGTTTCCAAGCACATGATATTTGGATGAATATATATTTACCACACAATAAAGGAGGCACTTCGATTGAGAATTAAACATCTAACTATTATGTGCAATAACCACTCTTAAAACATCTCCTCAAGACCGTCCACAAAGAGCACGTATTTGTAGTGTCGCTGCAACATATTTAATAAACTTATTGCGCAGTTTATGATGAAAATAGGAGAAAAGTATCGAGTAATATTTCTTATAATGTCCTAAAATGTGGCTGAAAATGCCTCGGGTCTTCTAGAAATAATACATATCCTGATATAATATGGCCGCCAGCGTAGTGAAATGACTAACAATCTTCCCAATATCAGTAGCGGAATATATTACATGTATCGATCTATATTCTTCTTCCAATTTTAATATTAGGAAGTGAAATTGTCAGCGTATTGCTCTATATGGCATGTCTTTAATCGATACAGAAAACTATATGTAAAAGTGCATTAGATTTTACGTATGCATCTATATTTATCACTGCATGTATTCAAGTGCTTATGAAGTATTGTAATATTATTAAGAAATTGGAAGTGTTTCATATCTTCTCCGGAAACTTCCATGTTAAAATTATGTTTTTAGTTGAACATGTATTTTCATTTGAATAACTACTACTACTACAACTACAACTAATAATAATAATAATAATAATTGTAATAATAATAATAAAAGTTGGAGTGCTTGAAACAGAAGGATCGGAACAATATGGACTGCAGTATTGTTAAGATCAGCTTGAATACTCAAATTTTTCGTTAAGACCTAAGGAGACTTGCTGTCATTCAGACATCACTCGAGAACCTCAACCTGACACTACCTTAAAGAACTCACAGGGAGCGAGTGTGTGTCCGTCATAATAATATCTGAAAGTAAAACTGAATGAATATCATTAATCGTGATACAATATACTGAATAATAATAATAATAATAATAATAATAATAATAATAATAATAATAATAATATCATTAATGAGAACAGCCAGAATACTGAGCAGAGTCTTCGAAATTTGAGGAGACTTGTTGTCACTCAAACCCCAGTGAAAAACCATCAGCTAATACTGATGTGAATAACTTGGCGGACGGGTAGAGACTATCCAACGACAGCATTGCTAAGAACGGCCAGAATCCTGAGATGAGTCCTGGAGACTTGAGGAGATTTGCTGTCACTCAAACTCCAGTGAAAAACCATCAGCTAACACTGATGTGAAAAACTCTAAGGGAGTAAATAATAATAATAATAATAATGATAATAATAATAATAATAATAATGATTGTGATTTGTGCTTTAGGCATAATAACTAAAGGATTATTAAAAGGCCTGGAAGACTTGGAAGTTGGCGACGGGTAGAGACTGTCCAAACGACAGCATTGCCGAGAACAGCCAGAATCCAGAGACGAGTCATGGAGACTTGAAGAGACTTGCTGTCACTCAGACTCCAGTGAAAAACCATCAGCTAACGCTGATGTGTAAAACTCTAATGAGTATAATAATAATAATCGGAAAACTTGAAGCAATCCCAACTGAGTGGGTGAAATTAAGGTCTAGAGAATGACGGAAGCTGTAAATACGCCAGCCTTTTTGAGATTGGTAAGAATATATTGATAAGTCTTGAAGAACTGTGGACACTTATTGTCACTCGGATTAAAAAGAAGCGAGGAAAAACCGGTTATTATTGGTGTGAAAACTCGTATGTAATGATTAATAATAATCTGTCTAGGAGAAAACGATGCACAAACTCCGCAGGGATTTTGATATAGAAATAAATCACTTAATCTAAACTAGACAACAAGATCTAATAATAATAAGAATCAAAAAATAAAAAGACGACTTGTAGAATTGTGGACTATGCTGTTCCGGCTGACTACAGAGTAAAATTGAAAGAAAGTGCAAAGAAATCACCAAAAGATTGGTTAAAGGACAAGAGTACATGGAAATAAGAGGATGAGTAGAGAGCATTTAAAATACAGCAGTGTTGATATCAGCCAGAATACTGAGAAAAGTCCTGGAGACTTAAGGAGATTTACAACCACAACCTTTTTAGTATGTTTAAAAAGACACTAATAAGCATATTAAGAAGATACTTCGCAGTCGTAGTCCGTATGAAATAGAACAAAAAATCTTTTTAATGGAACTTCCGATCTTTTTGAGGAAATGCAATGAATCTAATAAAATCCTATCACTCAAAAGAAGTAAAAAATACATAGATATGTGGAATACATGAAATCACTATTCCTCCATGCAAGGACTTAGGTAAAGAATAGGTGAAGGATTGTTAAAATCAAAATTGAACTTTAAAATTAAACAGCAGCAGCAACAACAACAACAACAATAATAACAATAATCAACAAATGGTATATGCACAACCGAGTACCTGTCCTAGAAAATGAGACTCATAAAATCCTATGGGACTTTGACACACACTGATCACCTAATCTCAGCCAGAAAACCAGACCTAATAATAATAATAATAATACCAATTATGATTGGTGCCTTTGGCACGGTAACTAAAGGCCTATTAAAGGGCCTGGAAGATTTGGAAGTTGGCGACCGAGTGGAGACCATTCAAACAACAGCACTATTGGAAACTGCCAGAATACTGAGAAGAGTCCTAGAGACTTGAGGAGACTTGCTGTCACTCAATCTCCAGTGAGTAAATAATAATAATAATAAAAAGAGAATATGAAAAATTGTCGACTTTGCTGTCCCAGCTGACGACAGAATAAAACTGAAAGATTGTGAAAAGAAGGATAAGTACCTCGACCTTGCGAGGGAATTGAAAAAACTATGGAACATGCAGGTGACAACTATACCAATTGTAATTGGTGCGTTTAGAACAGTAACTAAAAGATTATCAAAGGGACTGGAGGACTTGGAAGTTGGCAGACAAGTAGAGACCATCCAAACTCCTACAGAATACTGAGAAGAGTCCTGGAGACTTGAGATTTGCTGTCACTCAATCTCCAGTGAAAGACCATCAGCTTACGCTGATATGAAAAAACTCTGAAGAGTAAATGATAATAAAAATATGTGAGCATTGCTGTTCTGCCAGACCACTGGGTAAGAATGAAAGAAAAATAAACTACAGCATTAATTTGATCGGCCAGAATGCTAAAAAGAGTCATACAGACATAACGAGACTCTCTGTCATTAATAATCCAGAGTTAAACCCTCAGGTATCACCGGTGTGAAGAACTCTTAAATGAGTAAAATAATAATCATACGAATAAATGGTATAATAATCAACAACAAAAAAAGAGAATTTTAAAAATTGTCGATTTTGCCGTCCCGGCTGACCACGGAATAAAACTGAAAGAATGGGAAAAGAAGGATAAGTACCGCGTTCTTGCTAAGGTATTGGAAAAAATTATGGATCATGAAGGTGACAATTGAACCAATCCTGATTGGTGCTTTTGGTACAGTAACTAAAGGATTATTAAAAGGTCTGGATGACTTGCAGGCTGGAGGATGACTGGGGACTATCCAAACTACAGCACTGTTAAGAACGTCCAAAATACTGAGAACAGTCCAGGAGATTTTAGGAGACTTGCTGTCACTCAGTCTCCAGTGAAAGACCATCAGCTAAAACTGATATGAAAAGCTCTTAGAGAGTAAATGATCATAACAATAATAAACTGTTCTAAATAATGAGCCATATTAATTTTGAGATGCAAACGAATCACATCATCCCAGCTAGGAAACCAGATCTAGAGATAATTAAGGAAAAACCTTGCTGACCGAGGGATTTGGTCGTCCCAGCTGATCCCAGAGAGAAAAAGGGGATACGTATTTAGACCTTGCCAAAGCTATGAAACATGAAGGCGATTGTGGTACGATTAGTTATAGGCGCACATGGAATGGTCTCCAAATGCTTGGAAAGAGGACTAGACGAGATGGAAATCGAAAGAGTAATCAAGACTACGGCATTGTACAGATCGGCTAGAATTCTAAGAGCCCTGGGGACCTGAAAAGACTTGTAGCCACTCAGACTCCTATAAAATAAAACGTGCTAACTCTAGCCAGTAGAAAACACAATAATAATATTAAAAATAATAAGACTATTTTTGCACCATAAAGAAATGGTTTGATGACCTTGAGAACACGGTCATATACTTTATATTACATTACATCATGAGCTGTTTAGAACTTGGTAAAAAAAAAGAAGATAATCTGATAAACATTTCAAATATTTGGATTGAGATGTATTTTGACACCTCTCCACCTCGGGCAGGTTGTGGCACAAGATCAATTTTCAAACAGAGTGAAGATTGATTCATAGTTTTCTATCTCCAAGACTGTTCAATCAAGGCTAAAGAACCCAGTGTGTCCTGTTTTTTATCCGTAGGTAGCAGGAGAAAAGATGGATCCTCGCCTTTTCCAAGTGTTTTAGTTTGGAATGAAACTCAAAGGCTGTTTTCTAGGATCTGATCTCTGGTCGCTTATTTTATTTCTTACGATGATAACCGTTATGCTAAGAGGACTAGGGTAAAATATTTATGCGTTTTCCTCGTCACTGATTTTGTATTCGAGAAAAACGTCATGAATAAAGACACATTACATATCGGGACGCTATTCAGAGAAGCAAAATTACATTCAGCCTTAGTAATGTGTATATCTTTGACCCTTATTACTTGTTAGGCAGACCGTGTGACTCATAATATATCTTAGATGATACAGTTAAATACTGACAACTAGAATCATGAAGTAAATGAAGAAAATGTGGGCAAACCAGGGTGACCTGATGTCACTTGACCTTCACTGAAAGCCACTGATTAATGCAAGTAATAAAAATGTCAGTAATATGTTAATAATAATGTCATGATTGAATTAGGAAACTATTAACTTGAAAGAAAGTGATAAGCTGAAGTAATATCATGACATTATCAGAGAACAATTTGGGATATGAGAGGTATTATTACAGCATTCATCTTGACTCCAATTTACGGATGAATATATAGACAATCTCAGGGTGTCATCGGTGAGGTATTACTTGGTTCACGAGGATAATCCATGCATGGAACAGGTCAGGAATGTTCGTACACGGGATCTATAGTGAACTGGGAAAATCCTGGATTTTGATTTCGATCACTCCACCGATCCTCGTTTGATTTAGTCATCATCAATGAAGACTTTAAACCGGTTTATTAGCCTTGTAAACAACAGGCTTTTATTAAATTCAAGAAGGGTGTGTTACACTATGTACTTGGATGATTGTTTCCGACCAGAATCTCAATGATTTAAATTGGCAATCTGAGGTAATTATCACTGATATAAATTACTTACGTAATACATGGGAATATGCATTTGTTTGCTCTGTCATTATAAATGTTGATTTGCAATTATGTCTGTCATTTACTTAGCTTAGCTTATTTTGGAACAAGACTAGAACTATAGGCCATCTAGCGAGAAACAATCTTACAAAGATTACTAGGCTAGATATGCAATTACGACGGTTGATAATTTTGTTGCTGATATTCGCCATTTATTAGAGGCGAAAATTAAATATGTAATGAATGTAAGTAAGGTAAATATAAGAGGTAATTAATTCAATGATAATATATAATTTACTATGCCTAACTATGATTCAAAATGTCAACATCTCAAACGACAAAACTTGGACGCGGCTAAGAAAAGGAAACTTTAAGAGAGAAACAGAATCTCTCCAAATAGCAACACAAAACAACGCCATAGGAACCAATCATATCAAAGCGAAAATAGATAAGACACAACAAAATGGCAAATGTAGGCTATGTGGTGACAAAGACGAAACGATCAATCACATAATAAGTGAATGTAGCAAATTAGCATAGAAAGAGTACAAGACTAGACAACACTAGGTGGGCTAGGTGATCCACTGTAAAATGTGCAAGAAAATTAAATTGGACCACACTAACAAATGATATATGCACAACACAGAACCTGTCCTAGAAAATGACGCAAATAAACTCCTATATGACTTTGACATACACACGGATCACCTACTCTCGGCCAGAAGACCAGACCTTTCAATAAACCACCACAAAAAACAATAGTAATTTTAAAAATTGTCCACTTTGCAGTCCGGGCTGACCTCAGAATAAAACTGAAAGAATGTGAAAAAAGGATAAGTATCTCAACCTTGCTAGAGAATTGGAAAAAAATATGGAACATGAGGGTGACGATTGTACCAATTGTCATTGGTGCTTTTGGCACAGTAACTAAAGGATTATTAAAGGGTCTGGAGGATTTTGAGGTTGGTGGACGAGTGGAGAATATCCAAAAGACAGCATTATTGAAAACGGCCAGAATACTGAGAAGAGTCCTGGAGACTTGAGGAGACACGCTGTCACTCAAACTCCAGTAAAAAACCATCAGCTAACGTTGATGTGAAAAACTCTAAGGGAGTAAATAATAATAATAATAATAATAATAATAATAATGATAATAATAATAATAATTAATCCGAGAGACGACGTTGACAGACTATATGTTTCTAGAAAAGAGGGAGGAAGAGAACTTGCCAGCATCAAAGACTGCGTTGAAGCGGCGATAAAACTTCTCGAAGACTACGTAGAAAAACACGAACGAGGACTGATTGCAGCCATCAGAAACTATACGGACAACACAATAGACAATAGAATGACAACAACTAGGAAACAAAAATGGGAAAAAAACAACTAATAAACAAAATTTCACAACAGAAAATATGAACCTGGCTAAGAAAAGGAAACCTTAAGAGAGAAACGTAATATCTCCTCATAGCAGCACAGGACAATACCAAAAGAACTAATCATATCAAAGCGAGAATAGATAAGACACAACAAAATAGCAAATGTAGGCTATGCGGTGACAGAGACGAAACGATCAATCACATTATAAGCGAATGAAGCAAATTAGCACAGAAGGAGTATAAGGAGAGACACGACTGGGTCGCAAAGGTGTCCACTGGGAAATGTGCAAGAAATTTCAATTCGACCATACAAACAAATGGTATATGCACAATCCAGTACCTGTCTTAGAAAATAACACACATAAACTCCTATGGGATTTTAAAATACGAACAGATCACCTAATCCCGGCCAGAAGACCAGACCTTATAACAATCAACAAAAAAAAAAAAGAGAATTTGCAAAATTGCCGACTTTGCTGTCTCGGCGGACCATAGAATAAAACTGCAGGAATTTGAAAAGAAGGATAAGTACCTCGACCTTGCAAGAGAATTGAAAAAGTTGTGGAACATGAAAGTAACGATTGTACCAATTATGATTGGTGCTTTTGGCACAATAACTAAAGGATTATTAAAAGGCCTGGAGGACTTGGAAGTTGGTGGATGGGTAAAACTCTAAATAATAATAATAATAATAATAATAAACAATGATAAATAGGAAAAAGTAAAGAAAAGAAAAATAATTTTATGGATATTTTAAGCCGTGATCTGACCAAATCACACAGGTGAAGTCTTGAACGTGGCTAAGAAAGAGGAACCTTAAGAAGGAAACTGAATCTCTTCTTATAAAAGCACAAAACAACGCCATAAAGACGAATTACATTAAAGCAAAAATCGATTAGATGCAACAGAATTGCCAATGTAGTTTATGTGGTGATAGGGACGAAACAGTCAATCAGATAATAAGCGAAGGCAGCAAACTTTTGAAAAAATGATATAAGAGTAGTCTGGGAGGGAAAAGCGATTCCCTGGGAACTGAGCAAGAAATTTAAT
Source organism: Sepioteuthis lessoniana (assembly GCA_963585895.1). Lineage (NCBI taxonomy): Eukaryota > Metazoa > Mollusca > Cephalopoda > Myopsida > Loliginidae > Sepioteuthis > Sepioteuthis lessoniana. The sequence goes on along the minus strand of OY757906.1, from coordinate 88,420,335 downwards.
TTTGAATATACTACCAAATTGTATATGCACAAGCAAGAGTCGGTCCTGGAGAATGAGATGCACCATGTTCTCTTGTATTTCCAGTTTCAAACTGATCATCTAATCCCAACCAGA
>OY757906.1:88375221-88415221 GCA_963585895.1 Sepioteuthis lessoniana | reverse complement strand
GGTACTATGTTGACTATGATGCATAAGCGTATAACAATTATAACTTCTAGTAAGGAATTCAAATTTATTGTAAAATGTCCATGTCTTAATATCGAACTGTTTTATCAATTTATACATTCAAAATCTAATCAGAGATAACGTTTTCATTATCATATTTACCCAACCCCTCCGCTCGGGCAGGATATGACACAAGGTCAATTTTTTTAAGTGGAGTTTAACAGGTTTGAATTCAGAGGTTTCCTTCTCCTATACTAGTTGCCTCACCAAAAGCTGAAGAACCTAGTCTGCCCTACTATTTACCCATATTTGGAGGGATGATAATTGGATTCATACCTTTCCCAAGGGTATTAGTGCTATGTGAAATGCAATCAGTCCAGGATTTGAACTCGTGTCGCCGTGTCCAATTCCTGCGACAATAACAATTACACCACGGGCACCCCCCTTAACGTTTTCATTATAAGACATTGAAGTAATTTTTTTTAATTTTCGTCTTTGCTCATTATAAGAACTGATATTTGCTTTGGTTTAAGGGATTTTAACATCATGTCAATTCGTCTGATGTTATTTTATGCTTAGACGTTTGGAAGGTATGTTGAACGTCAACGTTTCTATTATTGTAGTTGAGAGTTTTGACGATATTTTACCATGGACGGGATTTTTGTTACACGGTTACTTTGATGTGTCTATATTTTGAATAATTTCATTTAGCTGAAAAAGAACACAGTTTGAAAATTGTTGATATTTCCAAAAAGATATTTCATGTTGTTACATTGAGAAGGCGTTATCTGATGTAAATGAAAGCTTTACATTCTATGAAAAAGTTTTTACCAGTTCAACAGGATTTACATTTTCAAATGCTGTTTGGATTAAGAAACCGAAAGAAGATTTGTACTGAGCCTGATTATATCCTTTGTTTATGGGAAAGAATTAGTTTAAGTAACATAAAGTGAAGCGATTTTTCTCCAGCAAACCGTAAGAGACCTATTTAACCCAACAACTTGAAATAAAAAAAAGGCTGTTCATACTTTTTCTAAATCGCTTTCTACGAAGCTACTGAGCCACGGAGACCCCTTACTGAATTATCAATATACCCACCATAAGTAGAATACAGTGAAACAAAACAGCAAGGTTGTTAAAAATGATAATGAATTAAATTTACAAAAATATCAAAGTAATATTTTGCCCATTATTGGACATTGCATAATGGTTAGAGTGTTCGCCAATGGCCCGGTAGACAGGGGTTCAATCCCAGACCAAGTCATACCAAAGACTCAACAAATGATACTCCTTGCTTAACACTCAGCATTAAAAGGTAATGATCAAGCGTAAAGTTGAGCAATCTAGGGAAAGGAGTAGCGCCTTCTCATCCACCTCCGTGTAGAAGCTATCGAAAAGAGAGTCCTCGCGTCACCCTCGACAATGGTCGCCAACTTTACTTACTTTATTGTACCCAGAATATAAGATCTTTTTTTTTTTTCTCAATTTTCTTAAATATTTCTACAATTTTACAAATTATGATAACGAGAATGCTACTAAAAGTTAAAAAAGTCTCATTTTAGATATGTTGCACTCTTCTCCCATTTGTGCAGGCCTCATCCACATAGAAATTAAGACAGAAATCGGAATTCGTTTTCTAGTATTATAATAAATGATAGTGTGTTGCTACAACAAACATTTTCAGCAATGTCACATACTTTTTAGGGAAGCGCAGGCATTTTTTAACAACCCTCATACCATGTCACATTGACACATATCAGAGCATCTTTTAAAAGATGACAGAAAAGAAAGAAAGAAAGAAAGAGAAATACATTTTTCAAACGCTATTAACTCGCAGACGTGAAATTTTCTGACAGTGAAACCACAATACTCTATTTGGAGGAGCACGAACATTTCCTGACATCCATTCTTTCACTCAGCAAATGACACATCAAGTGCTGTTTTCTTTAGTGAGATATTAGTTTAACCTGAATGAGATTAACTAAATTAACTGAACTTGATAATCAACTTTTTCAATTCAGACGCAAAAAAAAAAAAAAATACCAAGACATCTCGTTAGAATGGCACGCGAAAACATTCTGTGTGTGTCATTTATTGTTTATCAGTGAAAGTATAACGTTCGATTAGATGTTCACTTAGGACAGCGTAAGATATACCACAAAAATTGAGATTTAACAAGTGATGATTTATGAATTCATATTAAATGTTATTTCTTATATTTGCTTTAGGGTAAGAGTGTTTGTCTAAATATGTATCAAAAGATTTTGTACGTCTCAAAGAGAATCTCCAATGTTAGAGCGTCGCGTAAGAACTGAAATTAAATAACTAACAGTTTCCACTAATTTCAAAGATTAAAAACATATTTATTAATCTTACTCTCCTTCAAAACCACAAAACTATGATAACACTCTGAAATTATCCCTGTGTAAAAAATTATTATTATTGGGACGCGCTCATAGACAAAAGTAAAATTTAGAAATGACTATACCTGTCAGCAGAAAATAGAAAAAAAAGATAGCAACATTTCGTTTATCTTTGCTGTGAGAAGATTTCTGAATACATTCAGCTTAATTTCAATGTGAACATTCGATTGCAAGCAGTTATATCTAAATTATTAGCGTATACGTTTTTGATTAATTTCAATGGGTTGGAAAAAGGTCAGTTTGAAAAAATATATAATATAATATTAATTTATTTGTAAACATTTTCCTAAGAAAGTATTCATTCATTCAATTTGTAATTATCAATTATTAATTAGCTCTCAATATTTTTAACTTAAATATATTTGAAGACAGTACTAATGCTACTACTATGTCCACATTCATAACTTTCAAAACCACGCTACCATAACGACTACGACTACTACTACTACGACGACGACGACGACGACGAAGAAGAAGAAGAAGAAGAACAAGAACAAGAACAAGAACAAGAAGAACAAGAAGAAGATTACAATGATCAAAACCATATAATTGTGCGATGAATTTTGTAAAGGCTCGTATATCATGTAAATCAAAATATACGAAATCCAGAATAATGAAAGTTTCATTACTTCAGGAAGCATTCGCAGAGAAACAAACAATACCACTCATATAATATTTTTAAAAAGTCTTTAAATCTTAAAGAAAATTACAGGAATTATAGCTACAATGAAGTGTACGTACTTGTGTGGATGAAACCAAAACAGAGAAATAACATCCTTATTATCGTTGTCTGAGAGGAACTATTTAAAACAAAAAAAACGTACTCATTGATATAAAAAAAAATAATTTTATTCCTAAATTAAATGCGAATTAACTAAGATTTGACCGTATGCAAAGCATAAATTCTTCTGGGAAATTAAATCATATGATGAAAAAGGAATGATATTAAAAAATGATCTCGTTGATTTGAAGTGCCAACCTGAGAAACATATATAATTCGCTTAAACACACACACACACACACACACCTCTATCTATCTATCTATCTATATATATATATATATATATATATATAAAGAGAGAGAGAGAGAGAGAGAGAGAGAGAGAGAGAAAGAGAGATTGATGGATTGATTGTACAAAAAATAGAAATGGGAGTGCACTTAAAGATATGAAACATGAAAGTGACAGCTGTATGTATCTTTAATGGAGCGCCTTTAAGAGTTGCAAAGAGCAGTACAAAGTAAATTAGAGTCCTGCAGCGCATTATAAAGACTGAGAAAAACTAGCGAATCTGAGAAAGAATCGAAACCGTAGACACAGCAGCATTTCTAGAATTGCCTAAAACATAGAGATGAATGTTGGCCAATGGCGAGTCTTGCTGCTAGTTTAAATTTAGCAAAAAATAGTATACATAACTAGTTTAAAAACTGAGAGAGCGATATGTGTCGGAACAACGATTGAAAGAATAGAGAATGGAAAAACAAGTAGACGCGAGGAGGAGAGATAGAAAATTGAAGAAATCAAGTTGAGAAAAAAAGTTAAAAAAAAAAGTTAAAAAAAAACAAGGAAGAAAATAAATGAATTCATAGCGAACAATGATGAATAGAATGATTGAAAGAACCAAACAGAAATAATGGAGTGGGGAGAGGAAATGAGATTAATGAAACAAAAGATGAACGGAAGAAATTCAGATAAAGTCATGATTGGAAATATCGTTTGAATGATGAATATGAAGGAAAAATTGGAACTGATAGATAAATGAAATCGAAAGAAAGAAAATAAATGAAAAAGAAAGAAAGATGGATAGAAAGAAAGAAAGAACATATAGGGTGCTTCAGATATATTGATATCATTTTCTAATCTAATATCCTGATCGATTTTGGGTAAAAATGATATCACATTCTTACAACATGTGTAGAAAGCTCTCAAAAATCTGTTGTTTTTTTTCTGTATTGAAATACCATTCACTGAAATAGAAAATGCATAGAAACTTAAAATCATATATTTCTTAGTTGTTTTTACAGATGCTGTTTATATTTGAGATCATTTAAACGAGATTTGGTCAGCTTATTAGATAACGAAATTATATCCATTTTTCTAAAACATCTACATCAGATATGAAATCAACCTTTCTAAAAACACCCACTACAATATGAAGAAGTTGTTTATACCATTTAAGATGTAAAGGATTAAATCATTGTCACGGTAGGATTACCATATATATTGCCCACAATCTAACCTGTTCACTAAAACATTCCGTTCCCCAATGATACCTACATCAAAAAAGTTAAGTATAACAAGTTTCGTCTTTGGATTATTCTTACCATTCTTTTAACCAGGACATTTTGTTTTGTTTTATTGGTGTGTATAAAATTTTACAGATTTATCTTATTTACATAATTTTGGATTGCTAGTTCAAATTAATTAATTATAAAATGTATTTCACAGCTATTTTGTAATTCATATATGATAATAATAAATTAGTCATGCAGCAAAATGGATTCCCACTGATTATATATTAAATCTTTTTTTCTTTTCTATGAGAAAGAGAGACAATCCATCTTGCTGAATCCTGATCGTTCCCAGGCTTGGAGATTTTCTTATTTTATGCTTAAATATTCTCTGTGGAATTTTAATCATACTTATTAAATTTGTTAACTCTGCTCCAAATCGTATGACTCTCTAAAAAGACGGACACACGTAATCATCCCAATTAGTGATAGTGATTAAAAAAAGATAAAAGGAACATAAAGATTAAAATGAAGATGAAAATAGATGACATGCCGTGATGAAGTTAAAAATAATGAATAGATTAATAAATACATGAATAAATATATAAAAGGAAAGAAAGGAAATAAGAAATTATTACACTTGGGAAGAAAGAAAGAAAGAAAGAAAGAAAGAAAGAAAGAAAGAAAGAATCAACGCATCAAAAAAGATGTGAGAAAATGAAATTGAGAGCAAGGAAATAATCAATAAACGATTTGCGACTGAAGATATTAAAGACATTTTCGGTCATCGCTTCTAAGCCGTCAAGACGAGTAAAATATGAAGACTTCCTTTAAGCTTCAGCGTCCAGCGATTTTATGGACAGACATCTATTTTTTACTTTCCTCTTTTTCCGACTATTTTAGGGGTCTGTTGTCTTATTATCGAAGGTATTTTTAATTTCTTATATATTCCCTCATTTATTCGCTTATATATTTTTCACTGTAATTTACCGATAGACTCTTTGTGTGCACCAGAGTTTACATTCTCATAATTTGTATAGAGTTAATATAGTGACTCACTTTGCTTATAACTCATATCGAAATATGATATCTATTATTAAAAGTTTGTGGTCCATACCTACATATTACATTCTGAAATAAAACTGCCATCTATATTCATTGCTTGAAAAGCAATCATTGTACAACACACACACACACACACACACACACACACACACACACACACACACACACACACACACACACAATTGCTCACAATTATATGTAAAATTTTACGCTAAAACATTTTCAGTCTGTAAAATATTCACACTGCTTTATGTCCAACGATGTCACGTAGAATCACAATATTTCAACAAAAATAGGCTGTCAATCAACACGATATATATATATATATATATATATATATATATATATATATATATATATATATATATAAATGTATGTGTGTGTGTGTGCGTAGTTAATATGCTGAAATAAGGAAGAAAAATAAGACTTGAAAGCGAATTTTTGAGAATGTTTACATATTTATTCTGATGATACTATTTACCAACCCCTCCGCTCGGGCAGGATATGACACAAGGTCAATTGTTAAGCGGAGTTTAACAGGTTTGAATTCAGAGTTTTTCTTCTCCTAGACTAGTTGCCTCACCAAGGCCAAAGAACCTAGTCTGTCCTATTATTCACCCATAACTGGAGGGAGAATAATTGGATTCATACCTTTCCCGAGGGTATTAGTGCTATGTGAAATGCAATCAGTCTCGTCCAGGGTTTGAACTCGTGTCGCCGTGTCCATTTCCTACGACGATAACGACTACACCACGGGCACTACATATTTATTCTGATGATTAACCGTCGAAGGTCATACCGACTGAAACGTACCATACGCACTCATACACACATACAGACACAAGCACTGATACACACACAATGTACGTATATATATATATATATATATATATATATATATATATATATATATATATATATATATAATGATCAAGTTGTGCTGACAGAATGGAGCTCCCTGACTCTTTCTCGCCATCCGTCCCTATCATGCATCACTCCTGGCAAGTCTTTAGTATTGCATATTGCACCCGCACAGAGTTAATGTAAGTCTTTGCTAACACTGGTTCCTCCATGGGCAGGGGTCCATAAAAGAACGTCACTTATACGTTCATCCTTGCTTCACCAATTGTACCCCGTATGTTTTGTTCATCTGACTTGAATGATTTGTGAGATGAGAAGTAGGTGGTTGTATAATAGCAGTGTCGTTGGGTGTTGTTTCCTACATTTGTCCATTATACCACGCAACATTCTTTATTTAGCTCACACTAGATTTTTTTTCTGTATTTTGTTAGCATTCAAGTGGTGCCTCCATATAGTGGTATGGACAGACCTACAGCTTGGAAGAAATCCCGTGTTATTTTCAATAAACTGTCATTAGTTTTCTACGTATTAACAACGCCTTTGTTGAAACACACACACACACACACACATACGTGTATATATATTTATATATATATAAAAGTAAAATTGGCGACCGTATTGGAGTGTGACCCGAAAGCTTTCCTTTCAATGGCTACAAGACCGAGGAGTTAGGGAGATAGCTACTCTGTTCCATGTATTGCTCCACTTTACCCTTGATACCTACCTTATAGTGATGAGTGCTAAGCAAGGCAGCATCAAGTACCGATTTTTGAGTTTTTAGTGTGACTCAACCTGTAATTGAACCCTAGTCTCCCGGACCATTGGCAAACACTCTAATCGTCAGGTAAATGGTCTGAGTTATATATATATATATATATATATCATCGCAGAGTTCAGTATCAATTGTCGATCACCTTAGATTTCGATTCTAGCTGGTATTTGAGTAATATATGTATGCATTTAGCAAACCCTCTACCTGAGCAAGATGTGACACAAGGTCAATCTTTAAGCAAGGTTTAATAGGTTTGAAGTTTGATTAGTTTGAAGTTTTCCTTCTTCTAAACAGGTTGCGTAACAAAGGCTAACAAAGCCGTGTGCCTTACCATTTAGCCAAGGCTGAAGGGAGAATAACTGGATTCATACCTTTCCTAAGGATATCAGTACTATTTGAAAAGGGCCAGTCTTGTTCAGGATTTGAAATATATTAATGATATATGTACAACTGACGTATTCTGCTCGTCGGCACAGTCGCTATCACAGCAAATTAGTCTGTTTTGGGGAATTATCTACTAGGGAAGAGAGCACCTAGTTTTATGTATTACGTGAGGATTTGAGTAAACCAGTTTGTGTGACAAACTTGACAGTTTTTATATTAGGACACGTGTATCTATTCGAAAGTCCACATTACTGATCAATTATACTGTAACACTTTTTGTGGGTTATCTTGTCAATTACCATGATATATAGCCTCAAGGAGCACTATACGAGCGATGGAGACGCATGTAGAGTAACGGTTACAGTTTTACAATATAGAATCTTTGACCTGATATTAAAACCTGGACGTTGCTATTTCCGCTTCCTTTGTCACTAATTCCCTTAGGAAAAGGACAACTCAATCTATAATCTCCCTACTAAATTATGGGTACATATTAAGACACATTGGGTAATTTTTTCTCGGTTATGTAACCAATGAAGGAAAAGGAATTATTTTAATCCAAATTAAATCTACTCTACTTGAATATTTCCCCTCACTACTGGGATTAATATGCGTCACACACACACACACACACACACACATGCATATATATATATATATATATATATATTGGCTTAGTGGCAGAGTGTTCGCCAATGGCTCGGAAGATCGGGGTTCAATCTCAGGTCGTGTCATACTAAAGACTCTAAAAGTGGTACTTGATACTTCCTGGCTTAACTCCCTGCATTATAAGGTGCGATTCAAGGTTAAATTGGAGCAATCTAGGGAAAGGAGTAGCGTCTTCCCCTACACCTTGGTGTAGTAGCGATTGAAAAAAATGAGTTTTCGGATAGCCCTCAACTACTGTCGCCATTTTTACTTCATAAATGATGTGTACTTACAACAGAATACAGAATGACACTTATTCGAATGGATGAGGATATGAAGGTGCAAGATAATCCTAGCTGTTTTAAAGTAATGTCATCAATAATATGTTATGTGCAAAGAAAATATGTACTCAAAAAACAATTTTATAATATATCAGATAATTGTAGGAAGATTGAAATAGTGAAGGAAAAATAACAAGAGAGTAAATTAAACTCATGACATAAACGTTGGTCTTTTAGTAATGATTCTCTTTCTGTGAGAATGTGAGTGCACGTATACACGTGTGTGTGTGTGTGTGTGTGTGTGTGTGCGCGCGCGCGCACGTGTGAGATAATCAACTCTGACCACTCTGATGCTTTAGTGTACGACTTCTTAAAGGGGTTTACTAGTTTCTTTATCGATTTACACAGTAGCTAGTGACAGGGTTAATTTTACAAGCCGTTTATTAAAAGGACTGTGCGACTCTTTGCTGTCCTACGCATAGAGTTGCATAACACACTCAATAATAAATTTTCACTCTGAAAGGAGTTGCTTCTAAGAATCGATATCCTGTGATCTATTCCTTTAAGTATTCCCAAAAGTCTCTCATCTCTTGCTGACTGTTCACTCTATCTTATCGAATGTTCGTTTTGCACGCATATTGACCTGACCTGACTATCAAGCAAAGCAAGGTCAAATGATAGGCAGTAGACATACTGGATTGGGCTGTAATTTGTGTGAGAATGAAAAAATACAACGAACACAAATATACAATAAACTACAGAGGGAGAACTCGTGAAACCGATGGTTAAGATAGATAGATTTATAGATAGATAATGAGAGAGAAATTGAAGATAAGTATCTGACAGGAAGCCTAGATAAATATTGGATACCTGCCCAGATGGACTGGAAGGGTCATTACAGGAACTGCGCTAAATGCAGTGAGGTTTGTGTCGGATGTGTGTTAGGGCTATTAAGTGAAGGCTTAGTGAGGTGCTGTTGTCGATGGTCAAAGTGTTGATAATCAGGGTGGAGCTTAGGTGTTGTCTCGGCAGTGCATGATTGCTGGCTGTATCGATCCGTTAATCGATAAATAATCTGACCCGATTGGCGCTACGGTCTAGAGCTGCATGTGCAGAAGAAACCATGCAGCGTACTTCAAATCAGGAATCAGTCCTATACAGCTCATATTCAGAGCTTATTTGTATGCGAAATTTCCGCGTCGCGTTAAATTATAATTTACCTGGTTTATTTCTATATTAGTGAGCAAATGTGTTCACTTGAATAGAATTCTTTGCATATCGAATCATTTCGAAAGGTGGTCCTTCCATGTTTGAAACTGTGTTTTGGATATAATCATATTTATATAAAACTATCCGTTGTATGGCATTGTCTAACTACGCTAATTCTATGATTTGATTCGCAGTCTCTTTTTATTAAGTGACATAAAAACTGGTTTGAATTAAGTTTTCACCCTTATAGATTTGTTGCACTATCAAGGCTAAGGAAATCTTTCTACCCAATATTGTACTCATTATTAGGAGTAAAACAGATGAATCCATGCTTTTCCAAAGGCAATTAATTGAAAGTGCTTCGTTCAGAATTTGAAGTCAGGTCACCGATTCCATTTTCTTTAATGATAACCGTTACGCTGAACGCGCATCCTTCGTCTAAATTGTCCGAGTTATCTACAGGATGGAACAATAAAATTGTAACCCTCGAAAAGACGATATGATTCCATTTCCGTTTAATGAGAACCGGTTTTCTTTTTTTGTTGCAGACCATCTTCTAGTTTGCCAGTTGTGTAAAAATCCCAAGAGCGATAGGAGCCTTCTATCATGTCTGAAAGTGATACAATGTTCAACGAGCGATATCGGAGATGCGCCGCTGTATAACTCATGCTCTCTACCGATCCAAGTTCTGACAACAGGACCATTGCCAGCACCCTCAAAATGTAAATCTGGATTGCCACGAATGACAGGGACGTGCCCAAGGTGATGAAAACAAAGTTTCCAATTATGGTTATGGTCTTTGGTGTGGTTTCAAGTGAAGGCCACATCATACCACCTCACATCTTCATAGTCGGCTTGAAAGTCAACACCAAAGTGTACCTAGATGTGCTGAAGAGTTTGGTGATCCCCTGGTGCAATCAGGAGGCTGGTGGCTTCATAAGGAGTGTTATGACTTTGTACCCTTCTCTTACTGGCTCCCCTCCCCACCGAACTGAACCCGCTGGACTACTTCGTTTGGTCATACGTCGTGAACATCACCAACATGACCTCCCACAACACCAAAGCTAGGCTGATCGCCGCCATCCGCCGAGTATTCGCCGAGCTCCCGCCGGCGCTTGAGGAAAAGGCATGCTCCCAGTACGGGATCCGTTTCGAGGCAGTGATTAAGTAGTGTTGTTTTCTTTTGGACGACAATTTTATGGTTCCACCCTGTATTAATACTTAAACAATATGTACAAATTTGCATTTTAATTACCAAGACTAACAGAAAAGTAAGAATCGAGTTTTTTTTTTTTGGCTGGAGCGATACAAACTATCTGAATTAAAAGTGTAGTTGATTTCATTTAAAGAAAAATATAAATCTCAACATTAAACTTATTTTTACTGAAATTTCATTCACCTTTATTTCAGGTGCTTTCATCATAACCCCAGATTGTCTTGAGAGCAATTCAAATAACAATGAACTCTTATATAAGCATTGGTTGATTTTGGGGAAAGAAGTAAATCAGCAGTAACGCATCGTTAAACAGACCCCTTGATTTTTATTTCCCTTCATAAGTTTTATTTTACAATACAAGCAGAAAGAGGAACATAAAAGTCGTAGTCTCAATAGATGAAAGAATATTATTTTGAGCTCAGTACTTCGTCATCTCACACCGGCTCTCCTGGTTTCTTTTACAATCATATTTTCCTCTGAACTGGAACCTTATCACAGCTCCGTTTCTCGAGGTTATGACAGTTCAACAGAGCCTTTCTTCTTCCTGTGCTTACGATGAGGTATTTTTCTAGGTATGCAACTCCGCCTTCTGTCCAAATATATATTCCATCTACCAAATACCTACGCCTTTTCTGACTGGATTATTATATCTAAATGATTGAGAACTTTTCATTTTGACTTTCGAAATTCATCTGATATATAAACGTAAGTTTTACGGTGTCACCAGTCAATAAGTAAACTTGTCTTATTCCTTCTCATTGCAATAAATCAAGTTTACGAATCTGCAAGATTTCTTAAAAGAAATAAATGCAATTAAAGTAGTAATGAGCTGTAGCCATGCAAATTCAATGATTTATAAAATTATTTTTTGTAAACAAATTATTCAGAGAAGAAAAATACCCATAAAAAATGCTAGTTTATTTATAACTCATTAAGTCATACTTACAAAACTATTGTGGATTTCATTCTTTTACTCACATCTATATATAGGGTCACCGAAAAAAAAAGAAGAAAAAACAGAACCCATATTACTTCTACAAAAATATATGGGTTCTGTTTTTTATTGGGGGGGGTCACACTGTAGCTCTGTATTGAATGATCTGTCTGTATGTCTGTATGTCTTGTCTTTCTCGTTCTGTCTGTCTATTTATATTTTCCATTCCTCTATTTTACCTACTTTCTTTCTTCCTTTTTCTCTTGTATTTCATTTACTAAGCAGACGCTGAGCATCTGATACATAGCGTTATCGCTCACGAACTAACATTTTCTATCTCTCTCTCTATCTCTCTCTCTCTCACTCTCTCTCTCTCTGTATATATATATATATATATCACTTATTTATTTACATCTCTATAATAGAGGTTTTTTTTATCCTTCTATTTCCAACGAATCAAAATGAAATGATGGAAGATATTTCTTAGTTAATGACCAGACGAAATTTTCGATTTATATCAATATTGCGTACTGGTGATACATCGTTTTAAACGTTTGGATTTGAGGGAGCAAAAAAGTGTCTATCAAACGAAATACGTAATCTATTTTCTTCTGTTTCTTCGATTTTCTTTATGTTTCTCTTTATCTTTTTGAGAAAGACAGTGCCAATTCTATTTATTTGTAAGCTGGACATGTGGGATAAAGTGTATGTTTCACAGATCATGGTGATCTACTTAGTTGGCCCAATAACTTTTCGTCACCCACTTTAAAAAGGCTTGAAATTATATTATAGAAATTCGAGATGAAATCTTTTTTGATGGAGATCTTTTACAACATTCCTGCTCACATCTTTTTTATACTTTTTACATATTTCTTTTCAATTCCGCAATTTTTCCAGTAAATTTCAAAGAATAGAGGAAATGCCCGACCTTTTATTCGTTTACCTTTTATTTTCCGCTTATGCTTACTTTCATATTATTCTTTTTTAATTTATTTCTTTTCAAAATGTATCATTTTATGTTATTTTTATTTTTATATTCATTTTTATTTTACTTATTTTAAATTTATTCCAGCAACGATATTACAAAAAAAAATGACTTCCAACTTTTTATAAATTTTATCGAAAGGATTTAAAATTTCTTTCTCATCCTGATGTAATTTATATATTTGCTTGCATATGATTTTTTCACTTGTATTTTAACGAAACGCTTGGAGAAAAATGTAGTTGGGAACTACACAACAATGCTACGTGCTGATTTGAACAAATCGTGGAAACAGCTTACCACAAATCACCTGCTGAACGACAATATGTATGAGATCTAACAAACCATATAAGTTGTACTAAACATGCATGGCACTGATGGAGAAGCAACGACGAACCCATAACCCCATGTCTGCATGTGGTTCGCTTAGATGGACACAAAAGTTGACCCACCAACAAAGGCTTACATTTATCAGGTTTGTGCGGACACAGGGTGCAGTCTACAGGACCTGCTTTGAACGATAGACGATATGGATAGATGGAAACAAATAGACAGACAAAGAAGGGATTCTGTGCCATTAACACAGCTTGATGATGATGTTGAAAATGTTTATAAAATAAATACATTTGTATTACTAAATTTACGTATCTCTGTATTAGCGCACGCGTATGCATGTTTACGTACATTTAGGAGTATCTTATATATGTATTTGTCGCTGCCTTCCACCAGACAGGACTTGACTCAAGGTCAAAAGCCCGAAATCCGATTAAAGTGGGGATAAAGTGGAGTGGAAGGTCGCGAACGAGCCGAGACTCGAACCCTGCTAGTCATTGACCCACTAAGTGCAATGTGGGTCTAATGAGTCAAGCAGTATCACGGACCTAAATCTAAATCCGGGCACGTATGCCAGAATATAGCTTGAACTAGACCGTGAGGTCTAGTTCTATACAAGGGGTGCATAGGGTCTGAAAAGCAGCTCTCCCACCCGAGGGTGGCCTTTCGGCCTCGAATCTGCCATTGGTTTCGATACCCCATCCTACACGAATGCCAGACGGCCCAGCCAAAAGGCCAGGGAAGTATATATGTTTGGGAGTATCTTATATACGTTTGGGGTACAAAAGTATCGAGACTGAAGCTGTATTTATCAGCGCAAAAAATACCATTAAATGAGACGTACTTTTTCTTGAAGTAATTCTATTGCACTCAACACAATTATTCAAGATTGTTTTTCTTTGATCGATGGAACCCTGAAATTCATACTTTGATCTGCTGTGTTCTGCATTAGAGAACTTCTGTTTGCTGTGTTCTGCATTAGAGAACTTCTGTTTATGTCCTTTTTGTCCTCATATCTTAGAATTTGGATAGATTTTCGGCTTAGAAAGTCCGAGAAAGTTAGACTTAGTTAGTATGTAGAGTGCTAAATATGAACTTATATGTGTTTAGACAACTTTGCAAAACACAATTATCCGGATTGTCTATAAAAAGAAGAAACAAAAAAGGAAAGTAAATGAAACAAAAAAAGAAACAAAACGTGGAATGAATTTAAACTCGCATTGAATCTTCTAGATTCCGTCGAGACCTTTCGATCTTACGTATTACCATATATGTTATTCAGTCTTGAATACATTTTAATTTAGGTATCAAATTTTATTATTTTTAATATAAAAAGAACTTTCCGTCACAATACTTTTTGATAACTATATATATATATATATATATATATATATATATATATATATATATATATATATATATATATATATATATATATATATATATATATATATATATATATATATATATATATATATATATATATATATATATATATATATATATATATATATATATATATATATATATATATATATATATATATATATATATATATATATATATATATATAACCGGACATTGGCCTAGCGGTTAGAGTGTTCGCCAATGGCCCGGGAGACCTCGGTTCAATCCCAGGTCGAGTCATACCAAAGACTCAAACAATGGTACTTGATGCCTCCTTGCTTAACACTCAGCATTATAAGGTACGGATCAAGGGTAAAGTAGAGCAATACAGGGAAGTAGTAGCGCCCTCCCCTACACCTTGGTGTAGTAGGCTATCGAAAAGGGAGCCTTCGGGTTACCCTCGACTACGACTATATATATATATATATATATATAATTACTAAACCACTCCCAGGACTATTGAATACACCGACTGCATCTCCGCTGAGAAGTAACGAGTCTCAACGAAGTCCTGAATATGACACAAAGCGTAAGTGAGGACTACATCTTACTGACATTATTCTAGATCTGACCAAGAATGGTGGTACAAGTTAGGGTTCATCTATTCTTCAAATAGCACTGTTTAACTATGTATACATGAGTACATATATTACTGATTTTAATTTTACTGATATTAAACTGAATGTTAAATAGCAACAGTTGAAAAAATTGACTAAGTGAAAAATGAGTTGTTTACCGTATAAAATATTTGTTTACAAATCATATGTATTTAATAAATATGTTGAAAAACAGGATTTCGCATGTAAAGAGATTCAAAATTTGATATATCAAAAAACCCGACCAAACAACCAACTAACTAACAAGCAAACAAATTCCTTTGTATTAATATGATTCGATTTCTAAGCGGAGTTTGAATCTAGAGTTTGCCTTATCTTGGACCGGTTGCCATAATAACGTCAAAGAACTCAGTAGGCTTTACTATTTAACTATAGCTGAATGAAGAAGAGTCGGATTTATACTTTTCTGTTGGATATTATCGCTATGTGAAATACAATGTGCCTCATCCCAGAGTTGAAGTCGTGTCACTCTGACAATAAGCATTACATTATGGGTGCCTCCTATATATATATATATATATATATATATATATATATATATATATATATATATATATATATATATATATTGTGTACATAGACGACAAGACGTTATCTAGGCATGTTCGGTTAAAGACCGTGGATTGTTTTTCTTTTCAAGATCCTCGACTGAAGACGTTTAAGTCTTCCTGTTATTTTTATTGAGTCTGGGTTAAGGAGGTGAAGAAAACGGTCTTGAAAAGTAAACAATCCGTGATCTTTAAGCAAACATGCTTATATATATATATATATATATATATATATATATATATATATATATATATATATATATATATATAATGAGTGGGAAGCTGTGTGTGTGTGTGTGTGTGTGTGTGTGTGTGTGTGTGTGGTTGTAAGTGTTCTAATAATTACAATAGATATTTAGTTTCGGACATATTGGCGTTTAGAATTAAACGAAAGACACTGCGCAAGAAAAGCAAACTTCTGTTTTCCTACCGGCATCGTTCATACCTCTTTCGTCTTGAAGGAAAAAGTATATGCAATTTTTTTTTCATAGAATTATATACAAATATATGTTATGTTTTTCTAAAAACTTGTTCAGAAACAACTTTTTATAATAAAATTCCTAACTTCTTTATGGTAACTCACTATATTAAGGAGTTCCTAGAAAGCAAAGAGCAAACGACTATCTGCAATGTGATAGTTTCTCCGTTAGAGAAAAATGCCGTCTATCTATGCATCGAATAATTTCAACTAGAGAGGACATAGTTTGTCGTCGATTAACGCAGTAACCTACCAATATTCGAAAGGTTGATAATGTTAAATTATCTATCTATTATTATACACACACACACACACACACACACACACACACACACACACACACACACACATATATATATATATATATATATATATATATATATATATATATATATCAAAACTTACATGGTGTAATTTTTAAAAAAAGTGTTAATTACATTTACTGGAAATTTTAATTCAAATACGTCGGCCTTAAAAGAAAATCAAACAAATATTCCAGAAGTTTAGTTTTAGTTATGTAAACTGTCATTAAAATATGTGATTTTCACTCGTGACATGAAATAGTTTACACTGCAGTGTCTCTTCTGGCGTCAGTGAGAAGTACGTAGGAGCATTTTTTTGTTTCACGAAAAAAATTAATAAGGTGCAATTTCAGGAGTATGTACTTTAGTAGAGCAAATGTTTCTCTTTTGCCCTTCTAGACATGCAACTGCTACGCATCCTTTAAAGGAGGTTTTAATCGACGTCAGCATCCTTCACATTCACTTCACTTCCATTTGCATTATCCGTGTCTTCCCTTCCCATCTTTTGACTCATTCTTTCCAAAATTCGATTTTATTCGCCTACTTAGAAAAAAAAAAAAATCACATTTCTCCACTTTTTCTTTTATAATATTTATGGAATTTTTCTTAGGGTCTCTCACTTTTGCTACTCTCTCATTTTTTGATTATTTTCCCTTTTTTTGTCGGTGGGGGGAGGATCGGTTGTAAGCTTTTAACTTATGCCATATTTTTGCCTATTCCTCTCTATTTTTGGTTTAATTTTTGTCTTACTCTCATCATTCTAAAATTTTTCCCATATCTCTCTATCTATTTCTCACCGTCTCTATCTATTTCCCTCCCTAAAGTTCTTCCTTACATTCAATAGTTTAATTAATAGTTGTATTTCTTCATATCATCCCCCTTCATTGTTTTCATTGTATTTTTTCATATTAGTTTTCCTTTCTCGGGTTTAGCTCTGAAAAATCTGTCAAGGGCACGCTCAAGTGTTCCCTCTCTCGGATGATGCTTTCCATTTTTATTATCATAAAAAAGAAAAAAAAAATTGTCTCCAGTATAGGGAAAAAGAAAAAATGCAGCAACTGAAATATTTCAATCAGGCATCTCGAATCAGAACAAAAACATCGTCTCTTATATTTCGTAAGAATTTTGAAAAAATTTATTTGGCAATAAAAAGAAGTGAAACCAAATGCATATTGAGAAAAAACAATGAACGTATAAAATTAAAAAGATATTGAATACTTTCTATCTTTCCATGAGACTAAAAGAGTTCCGCTGGGTTTCTCCGGGATTTTGTATACATTAATATTTGAACATATTGATGGGTAGGCATTAGTATGTTTTTTATACATCACTTTGTGTTATATAATATTCAGAATTTTAATGGTAACACCACGATAGCTACATTCTTGATTATCATTAAAAATGGTTGAAAGTAATCGGGATACGTCCAAATAAAAAGAAAATTGTAGACTTTCTGCCAAGCTATTAACCTCATTTAGGACCATCATAGCACATAGTTTAAATGTCAAACAGTTGTAGTTGACATATAGATAGGACCCTATCAGGTATTATCACTCCGCGTAAGAATGGAACTGGGGGCAAGAACAATGAAATGGTACTACACATTTCCCGAGATTTCAAGATTGGAGTCTCACAATCGGGTAGTTTGGTTTTATATAAAGGACCTTCGTTGGGGTAGTCTTAGTCGTCAGCAGAGATGTAGTCGGTATATTCTACATCCCATGCTGACTTGGCTGGTGTGTGTGTTTGTGGAAATGAATATGTGTGCATCGTAATATAGAAAAATAGCTAAATTATTCAGATAAAGCAAGTATGTGAAATTAGCGACCGACTTTTTCAATAGCTACAGCACTGAGGTGTAGGGGAGCACGCTACTCCTTTCCCTGGATTTCTCCATTTTACCTTTGATACACACCTTATATTGCTGATTTTTAAGCAAAGAAGTATCAAGTACCATTTTTAAAGTCTTTTGAACCAAGGCCTCCGGAGCATTGGCGAACATTCTACCCATTAGGCCAATGAGCCGGTTAAATTAAATTATTAAGGTAGGTAGGCAAATTATAAAGATGATATAGAAAGAGAAATATTTTTTAATAGAAATGACTGGTGTTTTTAACGACCATTATAAAGCAAAGACTTCGGCTCTAGTAAGTTCAGATATATGTAGACAAGCATATCTTATTTGAAGATATTTTTAATTTAGGAGGTCAGGATGGGATAGACGAGTTCATCTACTTCGAAAATTATCATTCTATATCCTAAATTTAAATAGGTCCAAAAAACCAACCACTGTTTCCAGTTGAAAAATCCATCGATCTAAACAACTTAAAAGTCCAATATATTAAGATCTATTTACGATTGGTTTCGCTGCGCACATAGCTATATTCGTTACCATCCAATAACTATCAAAAACACGACAGAACATAACATATCTACAAGATAAGCTGAGAAACAATGGCACCGTCACAGATGACCTTTTCTTAAGTAACTTCATTTTGTATATTTGTAGAGGGAAATAATTTAAAAATAAACATAAATTTAATACGGTAAAAGATGAAAAGTATTTCTGTAAGTACATTATATTATATTTGTAACACAAAATCAATTTTCAGTGGTTTTGACCGAACAAGAAAGCCAAATCTTACTTAGTATGAAGTTATTTCAATCTCGATTTTATGACGATAGATAACAAAGAAAGAGAAGCTGAAACAAAATAAATCCACGAATATATATATATATATATATATATATATATATATATATATATATATATACTCGATCACTGGCTTACCTGGCATATCCTAATAAAAATGTCCTTACATACCTGTTTGATGATATAAACGCGTATGCTTCTGTGTGTGTAATAAATGAAATCGTTTGTAAAAGTCTAATCTCTTTTGATAGTTGGTTGATTGTAATTTCTATACAGTTTTCCTTCATCAGCCGATTAAACCATCATATCTATTTTAGAAAGAGAGGAAAGTTTCCAATTGCATAATGTACAATATGAATTCAGACTTGTCCAATAAGTGTACATGCACCAACCGTGGCAAAAGAACCCGATTAGAGGCATGCATAACGTCACAATTTTGCAACGGGAAATTAAATCGATTACCCGAGTTCAAATCGTGGACTAGCTTGCTTGCCTTCGGCATCAACTTAAAGTCATTGAAGAAGGTATGGATCCATATGCACACCTCAGAGAAAAGCAAATATTAGGGCTGGTTTCGTTCTTTAGCCTTGACTAGGAAACCAGTCAAGAAGAAAAACTCAATTCAAAAAGACTTTACTCAGCTTAAAATCTGACTTTCGATAACTTTATCCCCGTGGCAGAGGGTTCTGGTAAATAGCTAAAAATACGGAATAAATGCAGCTGTCTTACGTATACATTCTTTGAGAACTATATCTAAAATTTCCCCGGGGTCAGAGTAAACGCATTATAAATGCACTAGTAATCTGATTTTAGGTCTTCGCTTCCAGTTGCTGTTGATAACTATCTTCATCAGTGGGAATTAAAAATATTTTGACTCTATCCACAAAATGAGGTGTCTTTTTTTGTTTTTAATAGAATATCAACCTTCTTGGATTATTTAATGCCTAGGCTATTCTTATAAAAGAT
Organism: Sepioteuthis lessoniana; assembly: GCA_963585895.1. Classification (NCBI taxonomy): domain Eukaryota; kingdom Metazoa; phylum Mollusca; class Cephalopoda; order Myopsida; family Loliginidae; genus Sepioteuthis; species Sepioteuthis lessoniana. The sequence goes on along the minus strand of OY757906.1, from coordinate 88,394,915 downwards.
CAGTAGTTGTACTATTTAACTCATAGGTTGGAAAATTAAGGGTTTCATTCTCTTCCTTAGAGTAACAATCTGAAAGTATGAGTAATGTAGGACTGAAGTTAGATACCTGATACTACAATCTCACAGTCTGGCACTTTTAACATACTACGCCACTGTGGTGTCGTGGGTATTACACTAAACCTCTCCAATCCGGGAAATTTAGGGAATCTCGATCACTGTGACATTACCGTTACTTTGAGCATCATTCTGATTCTGTGTGAGTGAACTTTGTAAGGCCTCATCTATGTATCTAATATACCCGTTTCAAAATGGACATTCTGCCAAAATCATAGAAGGAACACTTACACCAAATTATAAATATAACGTACAAGGCAATGTTTCTCTAATCTCTAAACTCTAAGCATAAAATAAACCTTGAAAAGTTGAAAACATTAAAATTAATCACTCAATTATTCTGATGATTATTATTACCTTCTTCACTTTAACTATTTGTGAAAAGCAATTAAACTTGCTAATAAAAAAGTATGAACTATATTTACTTGATTATCATTTGCGTATTCTATAAAGAATCCGATTTTTGTTTATAAGTTGAAATAATATTTTGAATGCCCACGTGAGAATTAAAGCCTGTTAAACTTCTCTTAAACCTAATCTTGTGTCAAATACAGATCGTGATGACGTTTTGCTAAATGCATGTCTTACTAAAACACAGTAAAAATTAAATATCATGGTGAAATCTTTCATTGAACAATATTGTTAAGACTCTAAAATAAACATATGCCGCTTAACAATAATTGGATAGCTCACCCTGATTGTTATAGTTTTTAAAGGGAGATAACATCAAAATACTAATGATAAATTACTTCCCCAGATTTATTTATTTTTTCACAATCAATAAATATGTAAACCATATATATAGGAATTACTAGCGAAAACAAGGGCACTAAACAAAGTTGCCCTAAGAAGTGTTTAAATATAAATCGATGAAAATAACACTGAATATATTTTTGTGAAAAAATAGTGAAAACTAATTCTTAACCTCTAACGAAACATAGTCAGTTATGTAATAATATTATCCACATTTACTCGCCTTGTTGAGGGGACTGTTTTGAGATTACTTGAATAAGCATAAAAATCGATTTTCTTGCCTGGGTCTATTTTTGTCGATCAAGTATTAATTACTTCTAAGTTTACTTGTTAGAGCAACAGTTTATTTTTTCTTGCTATAAATACCACCAGAGGTAAATACAGGTACATATCTATATATATATATTGATTAAGATAAACTAGCACAAACCATCTGGAACGATAGGGTTTCCTCTGTATTTCAATATGTTTCATTAAAAAACATATATTTTAAATTGTGTTAAGCTCCTACCAGTGACTATTGAAGCAGGGCACATGGCGTAACGGTTATAGGCGTTGGTTCCCTAAGCTTCTAAGGTAACAATCATCTGGAGGTTGCAGGTTCAATCCTCACTACAGGCGAGTAACAATACAAGAATACTTAACACTTATGGCTAACGGAATCAGAACAGGCGTCCCCAATGGATTCAATAAAGAACGTAATTCGAAGTTCCGTGAAGGTTCCTGAGTTCGACAAACACCTGAAGAAGGCCGGGGGATAGATCGGCCGAATTGTTGTGGAAATAACAATAAAGATGAAGACAATAGTCCGAAAACCCTGGAAATAACTTTATTATCCTTATGTGACCGAATATTATTCTTTTCTTTATATATATATATATATATATATATATATATATATATATTCACATAACCTCCCAAACATCTGTGTCTGGTGAGTGACAGATAGTGACCCCCAAGACATCGGTTCGGAATGCTTGATCCAACATATTTTGTTTTACCCAGTCTGCTGAAAGAGATGCTGAACTCTGTCAGCTTGATTTACTTTCAGTTGATGTTTTTAGATATTTTATCAATTAGTTTTCTACAAGCATATGTTAAAACTATTACAATGAATTATGTCGTAACACACAACTCAGATTCAACATTTCTTATCATTTGGAAAGATTACATCATGCGCTAACCTCATTCAGGCAGCCAATATTTGTATTTTGTCAGCTTGGTTATTTTCCTTGGTGAAATTATTCTGCGTGTAAATCGTGCAAACGCGTGAGCGACAAATTTAGTCTGAAAGTTTACTAATTACCCTTTCCACCATGCAAACACTTTGCGCTTGAGCAATAAACTTAATGATACTGATGTTTGAAAAGATCGAAAAAGCCTTTGTCAGCTATTTTTGCTTATTGACGAATTTCTTCATAATCTATCATTTGTTTACCTCTTTAACATGAAATAGGAAAGATATATTTTCTGATTTGACTGTGTACAACGAAGACTTTCCTGGATACATATTAGTTAAATAATCTAAATATCATTTTTATTAAAGCTTATTGAATTTTTTAGTAAAACGCCTTGTATATGTATAGAATATTGTGCGGGCGGACATTTTAGTGGATCAAAATTCAAAATTTACTGATTACTAGATGTAAATGAACCAGATCAAAACGACTGCCAGACAACAGTTCTGTCTTTTCTGCGTAAGATAAAAAAGGAACTATTACATATACAGGACATATGTGAGATCAGCATAGGTGCCATCTAACGCTATTCGATCAGGTCAAACTACTATGCAAATCATTATTTCTAAGATTCAGAAATTTCTGGATAAAAGGTCTTAAAGTAATATTTCTTCATGAATACATTCATATTTGTTCCCAGTCTCTTTATCAAGTTCAAACACACTGAGTCATTGTTTCGGTTGGCTTATTACTTAGCAGCAAAGAACATCGTTTTCGCCATAACCGATTTATGTCTGGAACCTAGAAGACATCCCAAGACATTTTGCTCATCATTGGAATGTAGTTACATAAGGTTTACTCGACTAGGACCATTAATCATATTCTCACTTACAGAGCCTCCGTCTATAAATTGACTTGCTGACCTGAGGTCAACCTTTGGGCGAATGTAGGTGGAAAATTATCGATTCGTTGGGTATAAACACATTTGCAAAAAATTAGAACCTTCGGATATCAATCAATCACAAAACCAAAAATGTGTGTGTGTGTGTGTGTGTGTGTGTGTGTGTGTGTGTGTGTTTCAGGGCAGTGGTAGGATTACCCATATTCCTGGTAACAAATTTAATTTTTTCCAGAATCTTTTATACAGCGGTGATAGAAAACCCAACCCACGATAGTTTAATAATCTCTGACTACCTTATTTATCCTCTTCATCATTCTGTCAGTTTTAGCCTAAATTATGAATTAATCTATTCAAAATAGGAATAAAAAAGTGGCCTCCAGAGATAACTTACATTCCATACCTCGAAAGCATCCTTTTCTCATCAATAAACTTTCATCGTCAACCCTTTTTCACATATGAAAAATCAAAGGCCAGTTGGTCGGTTGTTCATTCTGAAAACTAACAAAATTCAGTTATAAGAAATTTTTAATATGAAAAAGATGTCATATCAGACTCTTGAAACGATTCAAGAATTTTAACATTTTTGTTGCAACAAATATACTCACTTTTCTTGATAATGATATATCCATGGATATCGTTTTAAAAGCTGAAAAATAAAGCTAGTTGGATTTGTAACCCTCATATCAGTTTTCGAATGAAATAAAACAGAATTTTAACTGAGAATTCAGGTGCAGGTATAGTCTTCCTTCTATTTATGGAATGAACGTCTTTCATATTTATGAGATTATCCGGCTCTTTTAAAATATGTATGAAAATGTTATAATTTATACGGAGTTTAATACGATCGTACTAAAACGTACGATTTTCTCTCTTCTTTATATATTATATAAATGTGTATTTCGAAGGAGTTTCTGGTGTAATTGTCCCTGTTGTAAAAGGTGCATACGATGACCTGTATTCACATCCAGAATAAGACTGATTGCATTTCCCATTGCACTAATACCCTTTAGAAATGTATGAATACTACTACCTTCCCTCTACGTATGGGTAAATTGTAAACTTCACTTAAAAACTGACCTGATGTAGCATCCTAAAAGATTATCAAGTGAACAATGAAAAATAAATTAAACTCAACTTTCAAACAATAACGAGAATCAACATGCAGCTATTTGGCTTTTCAAACAAGTGGCAGGAATAATCTAGGATAATAGAACGTTTATAGGATACACATTTTTCTAGCTTTAAAATAAGCAATAAAAACATACTTAAGAACATTCTAGAAATTTAGGATCAAACCCGCTTTAGCATTTAAATTATATTTTTATATTTTTCAACCAATCAGCTAAAAACAGGGAATAGAACATTCTAGAAAATTAGGATCGGAAGTGAACCTACAGAAAATATTTAGGCTCGAAAATAAAATAGTAAAATACAAATCTGATTGGTCAATAAATGTCTAAGCGCCAAAATTTTAGGGCGATTCTTTGATCCACCTGTAGGATATAAATAACACAGAGTTAGGAAGCCAGATACACAAGACACAAGCTTACACACAAACGAAGACACAGACGAACACAAGCCACTAAGCTAGTAGCCGATACTATGTCCAACAAAATTCCTTTCCTTCCTCAACTAAAGTTCATGACCTCTTTTCAAATGGCCGAGAATTATATTCAAAAGGAAAACCTGACAAACTTTCTTTCATCAACGAGACACGCTGTCGCCACAATCATAAAACCCGCTATAAACTTAATGTAAGTAAGAACGACTTATTTACGGACTTCGTTAACATGACCATACACACATCTTTAAACAAATTTATTTTCCTTTTGTCAAACTTTATTTTCCAAAAGGCCATTTACACATCATATATTTTGTTTGTTTTCATATTCTGTTATATGCATATTAAATTGTTTGTTGTTTAATATTCGTTGTGTTCTATTCGATTTCTTTCACGTGATTGTAAAGTTTTGTGTTGTATTTGTGGTGGGAATAATTTAGAGAGCAATCTACTGAAATAACCAAATTACATACTCCCCCACACGTTATTGTAAACTGTTCTACGGCATTTAGGTACCTCTCAGTTCATTATTTTCCCGCAAAAGAAAATAAAGACAGTTTGAAATAACAAGAAATTTAAAAAATTTTATTTACCATGGACTGTTAGGAAAACCAAGATAGATATCCAAAAACTGGTGTTAGAACGAGGAAATATCAGTCAAGGATTCTACCGCCAGGTGATAATAATGTTTAGAAAACAATATGATATTCGACTCAAGTCGAACGGAAGCATGGTAACAATAATTCAAATATCGTTGCACACTGAATAGAACAGAGAAAAGTACCAGGATTATGCATTATGGTACACAAAACTGCTATTTTAGTAACAAAAGAATTTATGAAAGATGAACATGTGAAACCATCTTCTGTGATTTTTCTAATTTTCCGTGGTGACTCGCCACTCCAAACATCAATCAATGTCTGCTCCTTTGCCTAATATAATATTCCTTTCAAATAAGGAAAGGTATGTCAATATACGTGTATGATTATGATACTTTAGGCATATTATAGACTAAGATAAAGAAAAAAAACCTGTGTATGTAGAGCGTTTTCGTGTTATAGGAATGTACTATATACATGTGTTTTTTACAATATTCTCTAACGATTAGAAACATGACTAAATTAAATTAGTCATATCAGGTGAATACGAAGAATGAGAAAAAATTTCCAAGCAAATATTAATAACTCTAGTCGATGCACAAATCTCTAGATAATTTAAAATTACCAAATAATTATTAAAATGTTTCCTTGACCTAATTCATCTCTCAAAAAAAATCAGTTTTCCATAGTAAAAGAACAAATCTAATTTTGGTCTGGATTCGTTTTGTTTAATGGAATATCAATTTTTGCAGGTTATTTAATACCAAAGGCATCCTGGTAGTAGGTGAGTAGTTGTATCATTTAGCTCATTGCTAGTGGATAACGGACTTTTTTCCCAGGGTATTAGTGAGAAAATTAGCGCAAGTAGAGTTCAAAAACACGACAACGTCAGCCACTAAGCCACGGGGGACAACCACCTCGTTTTGGTTCGAGAAAGTTTACGATATATTAGATTTGTCAGAACCAGGGGACAAAATATTTCAGATTGACATGGTTATGAGTCATGTGAAAGCTTATTATTTTCAAACTGATGATTACTTACTGCGTTATATTAGCAAATGTATAACGCCAATTATCATGGATTATCACAAACGAAATGCATTAAACTTATTATTAGGTTAACAGTAGTCGTGTTGGATGGGGCTGTAGAATACACTTACTGCATCTCTGCAAATGGGCAAGACCTTCCCTACGAGTTTCCTGGATAAAAACGTAAACAAACTGATGGTGAGGTTCCAGTAATGATGGAGCTTTGGGGAATGTGGACTAAACCCTCATTGCCATCGCTACTAAGTCCGCTCTGGCCCAGAGTGGTTGCACCTGAAAAGATCATATTAATGGGTCAAATACAACTGCTTAGTATTCAAGCTGAGTGCAAACAAATGACTTTTGCTCAATGAAATTAATCATGTTTACCCACCCCTCCGCTCGGGAATGATATGGCACACGGTCAATTTTTAAGCGGAGTTTAACTGGTTTGAATTCAGAGTTTTCCTTCGTCTAGACTAGTCGCTTCATCAAGGCTGAAGCACCTAGTCTGTCCTACTATTTACCCATAGCTGGAGGGAGAATAATTGGATTCATACCTTTCCCAAGGGTATTAATTCTATGTGAAATGCAATCAGTCTTATCTAGGATTTGAACTCGTGCCACCGTGTCCATTTCCTACGACGATAACCATTATACCACAGGAAGCTCAATGTAATTAATTGTTTGAAAGAAAACTGTTTCATCATTTAGTTGTGTGTAAACAAATGACTTTTGTTTTAATTGAATTATTAATTATACATAGCAATTCATGGGACCATTGAACTTCCTTGATTGATGTTAGATTGAATCCTTTTTTTTATAATCAAACTCAGTATTTACCTGTGTTAACAAATGACTGATGTTTTAATTGAATTGTTAATTATACATAGCAATACTTGGAACCATTGAACTACGTTGATTAATATTTGAATGATACTTTTTAAAAATCGAACTCAGTATTTACCTGTATAAACAAATGACTGCGGTTTTAATTGAATTATTAATAATACATAGCAATACATGGAAACATTGAACTACGTTGATTAATATTTGAATGATACTTTTTAAAATCGAACACAGTATTTACCTGTGTTAACAAATGACTGATGTTTTAATTGAATTGTTAATAATACATAGCAATACTTGGAAAAATTCAACTTTGTTGACTTATGTTTACAAATCATATATATCTAATATAAATGTATAAAGCAGATTTAGCGTCAAATAACCTACAATGTTTGATATGCCGTAAACCCAAACCAAACCAAACCAAACTAAATCAAACCAAAAGTTAACTATCAAGTAGACTCCTCCTTTTAACTCGTATTTTATATACATACAACATTTTAACAAAATGAATAAAGCACTTAACTTTTTTATATACATCATATATTAAAAAAGTATACACTGGCAAAAAAGCGAAAAATAAATCTTAATGAATGTTTTATTTAAATTTCCCTGACCTTGTACTGATTTGTTCAGAGAAACTATTTCATAAAACTTTAATAATAGTCGTATATAATCATGTCTACGAATGGGTCTTATTCACTGAATTTTATGAAGTACTTATTTTTTTAAAAATCGGTCACAGAGTTTTCACTTGTACTAAAACAGATTAGATTTGAATAGTGTGCCCGTGGGTATTCCTCGCGGCGTGCAGGCGCGTCGAAAACAAGTCTAGGCTTTTATAATTCTCTTACTCTTCGCGACAGCAAACTTCAACGCACTTACCTTTCCCCTACGAACATTAAAACGGGGTTGTCACAATTGATTTTCATTTGCTGTTGACAGACCATCGCCGATGTCAGATGTTATTTATTGAACTGATTTTCCAAAAAATAAAGCGTAAAATAAAATTTGTGCAACCGTGACGTATGTGAAAATAACTGAATAAAATAAATAAATACGAATCAAAAGTAAAAACAAACTTTTTTTTCCAATAAAATTGCAGGAATATTACATTTTCTTCGGTTAGTTTTATGAAACAAATCTAAATAAAACAAATATAGAGCTACGTTGGTTTGAACATTTTAACTTCGGAAAATGTCCTTAATAAAATCAATAACATGAAAAAGTTTTACTTTCTTCATATACTTTACAATACAATGAACAAGTCTAACAAAATAGCAAACAATTCACAACGAGATAAATGTGCACAAAACAGATAGATAGATAGATACTTGCGTTAATTGGGAATGAAGAGTGAGCTTTGAATATTCTATGGGTGAGAATTTTCGCTTTTCAAATTAAGGTATGATAAAGCTTCCTTATCTGCGGAGATTAATTTCAAGAAGCCCATCAGATGCTTCAAACCTCAGAAAGTCCAGTATATATATATATATATATATATATATATATATATGTGTGTGTGTGTGTGTGTGTGTGTGTGTGTGTGTGTGTGTGTGTAAGAGAAAAATCGTAATAAATCTGACGTTATTTAAATATAAAACTATAATAAAAAGGAAATATTCAGATGTATTTCTCCGGTCGATTATATGGCAAGTATCAAGAGGTGCTCGTGGTGTAATGGTTATCGTCGTAGGAAATGGACACGGCGATACGAGTTCAAATCTTGGACGAGACTGATTGCATTTCACATAGCATTAATACCCTTGGGAAAGGTATGAATCCAATTATTCTCCCACCAGCTATGGGTAAATAGTAGGACAGACTAGGTGCTTCAGCCTTGGTGAGGCAACTAGTCTAGGAGAAAGAAAAACTCTGAATTCAAACCAGTTAAACTCCGCTTAAAAATTGACCTCGTGTCGTATCCTGCCCGAGCGGAGGGGTTGGTAAATACGATTATATGGCAAGTTTCAGTTTTTGTTTTGCTATCTTCGAAGCAATGTTAGAATGCGATGTTAGAAATCTTTGTACAAACATTAATTTTAGTAAAAAAAAAAATTTAAAAAAACGAAAAGAAAATGAAAAATTTCTTAGGGTTCTGTTATCGAAAATAGCGTTCCATTTCAGAATATACTGATATAACTAGTGTTATTTTTTTTTTTAAAAAAAACATAGATAAACTGTTTACAAATTTTTATAAGAATAAGAAAAAATCAAATGAAAAAAAAAATACCGGCGTTCTTTTAGAATTCTTTAACAAAATTCATAATCCGTTAAATGATTTTTTTTGGTTTTCAATTTACAGCAAAAACGTTATCTTTTTTTGAAGGAACAATATTTCGAACATTACATTTTGAAATAGAATGCTATTAAAGATTATAGAACATGAATAGGTTTTTCTTTTTGGTGGGGAGAGTCGAATTTTCGGATGAAATGTTGTTCGGATAAAACATTGTCACGTCACATCCTAACATATCCTGATAAAGGTTTAACAAAACTCGTAAATCTTCACATATTATCCTTTAAAATTAAATACAACCACTGGCTGTTATATATATATATATATATATATATATATATATATATATATATATATATATATGTGTGTGGGGGTGTATTGAGGACTCTTCCAGAGGAACTGTCGGCTGCCATCCACGTGGTGCAGGGCTCTTCTAACGAACTGAGCTGACGTATAGCGCAAAAAGTAAACAAACGAAAGCTATTGCAATCCCTGAGCAGGCGTACGTTTTCAAAGTGGCTAAATGGTTAGAAACTACGTATAGCATAAAGTTAGACGGGTTTCCTTCCCATCTTGGAGCGTCCAGCGTGTCTGGTCGCAATGAAGAGTTGTGATACAACGAAGCAGTCTATCTATCTATCTATCTATATATATATATATATATATATATATATATATATATATATATGTTGAGTTTTTGCATGTATTGATATAGGTTTTTTATATATAAATATATATCATAAAATTTGATTTAAAAATTAGACAAACTAAACGAAAAAATGTAATATAAATAGAAATTTTATTAGGACAATCATAAGAATATAATTTATAAACAGTTCCATGAGGATTGAAGATTTATAGTTGCTGTGAGTTTTAATAGCTTCACTCACTGTTTTTCCTTACTTCCTCGAATACTTTGATGGAAACATATTTTCAAGATATAGGAATATTACTCTACTGGCACTTGAAAAGTCGGGTAATTATCATTATTACATCTTTCATGACAATCGGTGTAACCAGTTGACTTAGATCTTCTTTTCAAGTAAAATGACTCACTCTAGAAGGAAGAAACCCTTATATGACGTATCATTGACACGGTTAAAGGACTCGTTCTCGTCTGATATTTTTTCACTTCTTACGGAAAAAATTCAGCGCTTTCGCATGGCAGTATATTTAGAATTAAAGTCACCACAAATGGATTTAAACTCTCTTTCCCGATTCAATTTTTCTACTGTCAGCTTTTATGATGTTTGTATAACCTCAAAAAATACTCATATTTTTAGTAATAATTTGACAAATGACTTTTAATTCCTGTATCAGAATATATCCATTTTTGACTTCTCTTTCCTTTCCACGTTTATCTAACCTAATGACAAACAATCTTTTAAACCCAAGTTTGGTTTGGTTTCTTTTGTTTAATAACATATCAACATTTGTTGATGAACTTTCTGGGTTAGGACTAAGTAAAAAAAAACGGGAAAAAGTCGTAGAATCTAAAACTTTCCTGAAAAGCAGATCATCCGTATTAGGTGATAGACAGGTAAAATACAATCTCAATAAGACAAATGAAACGGAGACATCAAAATTTCAAGAGCTTTCAATTGCTATCCGTGACTGAAGAGACTTATTGGATTTCAGTATGGAAGACATTTTTTGAACGGGTTATCTTGTCTCCCGTAATTGTTTTACCGTTCAGTAACGTAACACAAGAAGCAGATCACAAAAGTTAAGAAGCGATGATCTTGTTCTTTACTGAAATTCATGACGGTTTAGAAAAAGCAAGTACAGCATGCAGAGAAGCTAAAAAATGTCATCTGTCACATGATGTAATGGTTAACAAGCAAGTCTTGTGATTTTGGTTCTTATTTGATGTTAAACAGTTGGTGTTATCGGCTTCTGGCTATGTGCGATACTAAACTTACTTTAGAAAACTCCAACACCATATTTCTCTCTCTCTCTCTCTCTCTCTCTCTCCTTTCTCTTTCCCCCTCTCTCTCTCTCTCTCTCTTTCCTTCCTCTTTATATCTCCCTTTCCTCTTTCCCTCTCTCTCCCCTTCTTCTTTCTCTCTCCCCTTCCTCTTCTCTCTCTCCTTCCTCTTTCCCTATCTCTCACCTTCCTCTTTCTCTCTCTCTTTCTCTCTTCACTGTTTTAAGATTGTTACTCCCTCATCTCACAATTATAATGAAGTTTAAATCTGTCTCTGAATCATTTTTCTGCGTTCTGTAAATTATCATTCCTCTCACTTCTAACCATGTACTCTAGATTAACAGTAAATACATTTTTTATGAGGGGTAACCTTCATGATGCATAATTCATAAGATTTTATTGAGATATTATTTTTGTTAATAAGCAACGTGCTGCAATCTTTTCTTTTTTTTATTAGCAAAACGTTTCTTAAGAACAATAATGAATACATAAAATTATGTTTAATTTGAAAAATACATTAGTAAAGATACGTTCATAAAATGTGGAAAATAAATATGAATAGTCTCATGTTTTCTATAAACATGAAGTCGTCCAATTGAAAAGTCGGGTAATTATCATTATTACATCTTTCATTACAATCGGTGTAACCAGTTGACTTAGGTCTTCTTTTCAAGTAAAATGACTCACTCTAGAAGGAAGAAACCCTTGTATGACGTATCATTGACACTGAGAGAATATGCCTCTCACACGGCTAAAGGACTCGTTCTCGTCTGATATTTTTTCACTTCTTACGGGAAAAATTCAGCGCTTTCGCATGGCAGTATATTTAGAATTAAAGTCACCACAAATGGATTTAAACTCTCTTTCCCGATTCAATTTTTCCACTGCCAGCTTTTATGATGTTTGTATAACCTCAAAAATTACTCATATTTTTAGTAATAATTTGACAAATGACTTTTAATTCCTGTATCAGAATATATCCATTTTTGACTTCTCTTTCCTTTCCACGTTTATCTAACCTAATGACAAACAATCTTTTAAACCCAAGTTTGGTTTGGTTTCTTTTGTTTAATAACATATCAACATTTGTTGATGAACTTTCTGGGTTAGGACTAAGTAAAAAAAAACGGGAAAAAGTCGTAGAATCTAAAACTTTCCTGAAAAGCAGATCATCCGTATTAGGTGATAGACAGGTAAAATACAATCTCAATAAGACAAATGAAACGGAGACATCAAAATTTCAAGAGCTTTCAATTGCTATCCGTGACTGAAGAGACTTATTGGATTTCAGTATGGAAGACATTTTTTGAACGGGTTATCTTGTCTCCCGTAATTGTTTTACCGTTCAGTAACGTAACACAAGAAGCAGATCACAAAAGTTAAGAAGCGATGATCTTGTTCTTTACTGAAATTCATGACGGTTTAGAAAAAGCAAGTACAGCATGCAGAGAAGCTAAAAAATGTCATCTGTCACATGATGTAATGGTTAACAAGCAAGTCTTGTGATTTTGGTTCTTATTTGATGTTAAACAGTTGGTGTTATCGGCTTCTGGCTATGTGCGATACTAAACTTACTTTAGAAAACTCCAACACCATATTTCTCTCTCTCTCTCTCTCTCTCTCTCTCTCTCCTTTCTCTTTCCCCCTCTCTCTCTCTCTCTCTCTCTTTCCTTCCTCTTTATATCTCCCTTTCCTCTTTCCCTCTCTCTCCCCTTCTTCTTTCTCTCTCCCCTTCCTCTTCTCTCTCTCCTTCCTCTTTCCCTATCTCTCACCTTCCTCTTTCTCTCTCTCTTTCTCTCTTCACTGTTTTAAGATTGTTACTCCCTCATCTCACAATTATAATGAAGTTTAAATCTGTCTCTGAATCATTTTTCTGCGTTCTGTAAATTATCATTCCTCTCACTTCTAACCATGTACTCTAGATTAACAGTAAATACATTTTTTATGAGGGGTAACCTTCATGATGCATAATTCATAAGATTTTATTGAGATATTATTTTTGTTAATAAGCAACGTGCTGCAATCTTTTCTTTTTTTTATTAGCAAAACGTTTCTTAAGAACAATAATGAATACATAAAATTATGTTTAATTTGAAAAATACATTAGTAAAGATACGTTCATAAAATGTGGAAAATAAATATGAATAGTCTCATGTTTTCTATAAACATGAAGTCGTCCAATTGAAAAGTCGGGTAATTATCATTATTACATCTTTCATTACAATCGGTGTAACCAGTTGACTTAGGTCTTCTTTTCAAGTAAAATGACTCACTCTAGAAGGAAGAAACCCTTGTATGACGTATCATTGACACTGAGAGAATATGCCTCTCACACGGCTAAAGGACTCGTTCTCGTCTGATATTTTTTCACTTCTTACGGGAAAAATTCAGCGCTTTCGCATGGCAGTATATTTAGAATTAAAGTCACCACAAATGGATTTAAACTCTCTTTCCCGATTCAATTTTTCCACTGCCAGCTTTTATGATGTTTGTATAACCTCAAAAATTACTCATATTTTTAGTAATAATTTGACAAATGACTTTTAATTCCTGTATCAGAATATACCCATTTTTGACTTCTCTTTCCTTTCCACGTTTATCTAACCTAATGACAAACAATCTTTTAAACCCAAGTTTGGTTTGGTTTCTTTTGTTTAATAGCATATCAACATTTGTTGGTTATTTAATGCCAAAACCATTCTCCTAGAAGAACAGTAGTGGTACAATTTAAGCCATAGCTGGGAGCACAAGGGGGTTCATACCTTTCCCAAGGGTATTAACCCAAAAGTGGAAATTTACTAAGCTCTTTGCTTAGATGTGGCACAAGGTCATATGAAAGGGGCACCCAATGAGACTCGAACTCACTCGTGTAGGTTTGCTAGTCGTGCTTGGTAACCATTACACCACCAGAGGCGTATTAACCCAAAAGTGAAGGTAATAGCGCGACTAGAGTACGAACTCACAACGATTCCGCAGTCCATCGATTTAACCATTACACCACGAGGACACCCCTTTAAACCCAAATGAAGGAGATAAGTGTAAAAAAACATATATATATATATATATATATATATATATATATATATATATATATATATATATATATATACTCTTGAGACATTATCTAAAATTATAAACAAATACAACATATTTTTTATATCCCCAAGATTACAATTATATAATCCATATTATGATAATATTGATGTTATTACTAACCCTTAAATACTTAAATTTATAAAAAAAATCATACCAAGTATTTTAGATAATACCACATTAAAATTATCATCACAATTTATATATATATATATATATATATATATATATATATATATATATATATATATATATATATATACAAATGTAATGGGAGAAAAAAAGAGAATTATTTGACTAGAACACACTGGTGTAAATGGTTGTTGCTTTACATCATTCCTCCTATACAGTAGCACCCACTCTATATATATATATATATATATATATATGTGTGTGTGTGTGTGTGTGTGTGTGTGTGTGTGTGTGTGTGTGTGTGTGTGTGTGTGTGTGTGATATCGACAGTCAGGGTACGCGTTGTAATTAAAATTGATATTACCCTAACTAATTCTATACATTCATGAATACGTTTATTTTAAAGGTGCGGGTTTTGTCACATTGCTTGCTCTCCATGACAGTTGCTGGAGGCAAAAATGAAATAAAGATAGGACAACGACCTCAATGAAAAGAAAGCGTCAGATTTATGGCCTATAAAGTAACTTCTTGATTATTGTGAGTAGACTTTCCCTCAAAATCGGTCTTAAATCAGAAAGACATTAGGTGGTATATTAAGTCATTGAATAAAATATCTCGTTGTACCATAAATTGGAGCTTACTCTGTGTAATGCTGGTTTCGTTAGCGCAGAGATTATGAAACTTTCTTATTAGCTTTTCTAGCACTTACCACGGAAATCATTGCAGTGTAACCATTTTTTTTCGGTCATCAGTTTCACAGATGGAGAAAAGGCTGGTATTACATTACAACTTTATCAATTTTACAAGGATACATGTATTAAAATAAGTATAATTGTATTCAATTGCAACCTTAATTACTAGAATTTGATTGATAATGTTAGAATTATTTACAAACTCCCTGAAGCAGATATCGCAAAAATATAAAACCAAATGCTCAACCATTTTTATTTGGTCATAATTTTAAAAGATTTTTTTTCCCTTATAAGCTCTATTGCAACTGAATTTTCACAGGCAACCAGTTGTTTCTGTCTTTTTCAAGAAAAAACAAAACAAAACAAACAACAAAAAGATGAAAAAAAAAAAGACAAAACAAAAAACAGCTGAACCCGATACTTTCAGTCATCATCTTTTCAACGCCGTCTTTTCCTCCTGCAACTTTCAGTGAGACCATTCAAAGTTACAAATACGCAAAAATACATCAGTAAAAATATTGTTATAAAAGGAATAAGGATTCTATCAATATTTAATCATTTACTGACTTATATTTACTGATAAAAAGTGATTTATATTCATGCATGTTCCTGATTCATTTTCGTAAAGACAAAATATTTATAAATGTCTTCCTTTTAGTTCCAGTACTGTGACGCAACCATTATCTGTGCTAAAAAAGCTAATAAGAAAGTTTCATAATCTCTGCGCTAACGAAACCAGCATTACACAGAGTAAGCTCCAATTTATGGTACAACAGATATTATCTGTTCTATAAATTATGCATGATGGAACCACTTCCTTTGTACAGAGCATTGGTTTATTATGTGAATAGGAATTCCAAAGATGAGGAAAGTTGAATATATCATTGAGTAATGTGAATAAATCTTTTTGGCGTACTGATGCCAGAAAACGTATAGTTGATTGTTCAAAGATTACAAATAGTTACATTCAAAAGAATGGCCAATAAAATTTAAATTTGCAAAAGATTGATGCTTTAAATGAACTCTGCCGAAATCAATCATTTGTTATTAATTAGTTATTTGAATCCATAATAATACTGCTACATTTTTAATTGAAAAAATGTTTTATTAATGTTTATAAACTTGTCATATTTTGAAGATTATTTCTATTCATGGTCAGTTACGTTCAGTGTCATATATATATCAATCATATATATCAACTGTCAGTCATATTTGACAGGCATGCTCATACATTATTTTATAATCAGTAAAAGATAATTCTAAATTATCCTCCTTTCAAGCAAAAATTCAATACTTTTGGATCTTTTTTATTTGTTTTTGAAGAATCAGAAAATGCCTGAAAATTGAAATGACATGAACGTAACTGCATGATGTATATAAGGATAAACATATGTTTCATGGTTCAAGTAATATTTATCTTCATTTATCAAATACAATGTTTAATCAACTCTTTATCATATTTAAGAGTATTGTACTTCTTTAATCGTTCATTTTAAATATATAGTCTAAAGAACACGTATGTTCGGAGTCATGTATAGCCATTGTGTATGTTTGTGATCGATATACACAATTGGTTTGGACTGTACAAAACGACGAAAACATCTCTACAGACATGTAATAACCCCATAACGCTTTTTGAAACTATCTAATGGTAAGGTTACAGTTTTGGAACATTAGGGTATGGGAACTTGTTCTCCATTGCCATTACTCACTAGACAACTCTGATCTTGAATAGTAGAATCTATTAAGGAACCATGTATGGGTCGAATCATACAACTCATTTAGTATACATAAAACCATTTAACTATATGCAAAGAAAAAATCCATAGTGGAAGCCATTTAACAGTGCGCAAACAAATAAATTACCTTAAATTAAATTATTACAAATACATACTTGAAACCATTTAACGGTGGACAAATATAAGTATTTGAGATTGCAATTGTTGAAACCATTTACATCTCTCTCTCTCTCTCTCTCTCTCTCTATATATATATATATATATATATAATTTGATTTTGAAAAACCCCAAATGTTTGATATGTTACTTTTGTGGGAGCCTTACCCATCTCACCATAATGGACTCTTTTCACCTTTATTAGTACTGAGAGTTTTCGCTGCGAGCCGAACAATACCGGAGTTATCCAAACAGTACGAGACTTATTACCTTTACTATGTAACTCTATCTTTCTTGTGCAATATAATCTGTTTAACAGTATACGTGTCTGCGTTTTAATTAGTGACCCTTTCCGGGGCCACAACAGTTACAAAGCACACCCAAGCAAACAACATATGTACAGTTAGTTGTCAAATTTGAAAGATAAGTTTAAATTTTAATTCATTATGAGAAAATGCTAAATAATAAAAATAAGTTAATCAAAGTATTAGTAAGAAAAATAGAATGATGAAAAATCATAATTCCTTAAATGATATTATAATGTGGACGATTAATTTCAAATGAAAAAAAGGTAAATCATAACAACATTATAGATAAAATTATAATTAATAAAAAATGAATAAATTTAAATTTTTAATGGGAAAATAAAAAAAAATTGTAACTCATAATAAGAAATTAAATAAATTTCAATTCATGGTAAGAAAATTATAAATCATAATATGAAAATATATATAATTATAATTCATAATGATGGATTGGATAAAATCATATTGATAAAAATGATAAAAATTCACCTCATTTGTTGTTTTCGTTGCGCATATTCTTTTAACTAGTATTGATCGTTCATGTAGAACTAATGGTCTTTTTTCTTGGTCAAGTCAAAATGATTGTTTGGGATACAATTTCAAAATCATGTAGGTCATCACAATTGATACAAGACAATAGTCCTTCCTCAGTTGGTATATTTAACAAAGGAAGCATATTTTGATAACTATGAATTACAACTAAGGGGATTATATGAGCTATTAAATTTGATATATTACACATTTTACCTTTATCTCTGAATCGTTTTCAGTCATGATGGACCTCTTTTCCCAATACTATGAGTTGAGGTGTATTTATTCTTAAATTTCGTTTTTGAAACAATCTCCAAATTTTTTGAGAACTGTAGCTTTTTTCATGTCATCGACTTTAAAGAGACTTTATTTCATTTTATAAATTAGTAATTTAGCCTTCTTTTTAGCAATTGATCGATTTTGGCCAAGTGCATTTTTCGACATCGTTATTTTTCCTTCTTGACCCTTCCTCTTACGTCATTGATTTTTGCTTATTCTGCTTTCTTCGTTTGCCACACTTCGCTTACGTCAATGATTTTGTCCCTTTACTTTTTCTAGCATCATTAGCTTTATTTTTTATACCATTTCTTGGCCCATCGATTTTGTCCTATTCACTTAAGTAATATTTTACATAAATTTTTCTGTTGTTTTTTCCCTTGAATTTTTTCTTAGTTTTCGTCATTCTTTCCTACAAACGTGCTACATCATTTCGGTTTCGTGGCTTTACCGGAACAGAGTAAGTCATCCATACAAGCGCATGCGCTGTGATCAATAACAATATGCTACCCTGAAATGTCTGCAATAAATAATCAAAGAAAGAAAAGCATTCATTTGATCCTATTTAGAAAAAAGGGTAATACTTAAGATCTTTGTATCGATCGTGTCCAAAACAATTGTGTCTGGTTTTAGATTGTTATTGGTTCTGCTTGGAGACATAGAGCGACGTTTTTATTCTATCAAAGTCGAACTCTTTTATGAAAAGAAAAAAAGAAGGGCCGGAAGTCTAAGAGGACAGTTACACACATGGAAAATGTCTTCGATTATCAGCGCACACACACGCACACACACACACACAAATCAGCGCACAGAGTCACACGTATGACCAAAGAGACATGGAAGACAGAAAGACATCTATAAGCACATCGCGATAATCAATCAGTGACATTAATGTGCATTCTACGTTCGCACACACGTTGATTCAAATATGTATTTCTGCACAATGGTTGTACACACACACACACACATATAGGGGGGTGTCCTCGTGGTGTAATGGTAAAAGCGATGGACTGCGGAATCGTTGTATGCGAGTTCGTACTCCAGTCGCGCTATTACGTTCACTTTCGGGCAAATACCCTTGGGAAAGGTATGAACCTCCTTAACCTCCCAGCTATGGGTTAAATAGCACCACTACTGTTCTTCTAGGAGAATAGCTTTGGCATTAAATAACCTACAAAGGTTGATATGCCATTAAACAAAGAAACCAAACCAAACCAAACCAAACACACACACACACACACATATATATATATATATATATATATATATATTCATATATATATATATATATATATATTTGTGTGTGTGTGTTTATATATATATATATATATATATATATATATAAAGCAATGAAATCGATATGGAAAAGTAAATTGACTTTTCTAGTTAAAATGATAGATTATAAATAAAGTTTCTCTTTTCTTATTCTCATAGTAACATATATCAACTGTATTGTTTTTCTTTTTTTATCTTTAATTAGTAGTCTCGTTATCTTTCAGTTATGACTTTGATATTTAAAACACTGGATTGTATCTTATTCATTTGATCATTTGTTAATCTAACCCTTAGGAAACTTATTTACTGCATATATAAGAATTGATTTTGTTTTTTTTACTGCCAGGT
>OY757906.1:88342360-88375021 GCA_963585895.1 Sepioteuthis lessoniana | reverse complement strand
TCGTAAGAATCATTTAAATCAACGATTCACTAAGTATCTGACAAAAATTCCTGCCAAATTTGCCAATGAATTATTCTTTTGTGTTTTGTAAATTCGCGTTGAACATCCGATTTCATTATCCAAAGGCTTATACTACGGAACTAGCAATGAAATGCTCCTAAGAATATTACATTACTTCCGAAATAGAAATGCCAGTAATACCATTGGGTGCTTTTAAAACACTAAGTCAAACGTTTGACAATTTTTCTCGTGTATAATGTTTAAAATCCCAATTTATGAGAGCATATATACGCATATGTACGCGTGATGGAATGGGGCACGTCAGTTGCGTTTTGATATTCTCCATTGATCTCTTAAGGAACTCACAAAAAATGAAAATCAGTAAAGAATCTACGCTTAGCAATTTGTTGCCAAGTATATCGTTCATTTTATATCCTTTATTTTATAGATATAAACCATAACATGCATAAAGAATATTTATCATTATTCGTCATAAAACGTTTAAGCGAAATTATTTAAGATTTTTTTGTGCCGACAAGACAATTTTCTATGTATCACACATATAAATGCATTATTCCTTGAGCACATATATGTATTTTTTCTGAAGGAGATAAATATATATATATATATATATATATATATATATATATATATATATATATATATATATATATATATATATATATATATATATATATATATATATATATATATATATATATATATATATATATATATATATATATATATATATATATATATATATATATATATATATATATATATATATATATCCGGACATAGACATATAGGTTAGAGTGTTAGCTAATGGCCCGGGAGACATGGGTTCAATCCCAGGTCGAGTTATACTAAAAAATAAAAAAAATGGTACTTGATGCCTACTTGCTTTACACTCAGCATTATAATGTATGGATCAAGGGTAAGGGGAACAATCCAGGGAAAGGAGTAGCGCCCTCCCTTACACTTCAGTGTAGTACATATTGAAAAGGAAGCCTTCTAGTCGCCCTCGACTACGGTCACCAACTTACTTTTACATATATATATATGTGTGTGTGTGTGTGTACGTGTGTGTACGTGTGTGTACGGGTGTCTCTGTGAATGTGTAGGGTTTGTGTGTGTGTGTGCAATGATCTTATTTTCTAACCTGTGTACATATTTATTTTGGGGGTCATTTGGGATATTTAGAAATATGCTGATGCAGATAATTTACTTTTCTCTATTTTTATTTCATACAAGGCTTATATAAACTGGTTGCATTTGTGCATAAATCCAAAGAGAAAATAATGTCTCCCCACTGCGAGTGTGTACCCCATTTGATACCAGGATAAATCAATAAAAATCATGAATAACTGAACAAATTGGAACATACACAGCAAAAATTTTAATAGAAACGAGGAAATAATATAAGTAAACATTGTAAGGCATCATATCGGTTTCAAAATTATATGATATTTATGTAAGTTTTGCGAATAGGTCTCCTTTATTGTAACATATACGACATGATAATATTTTGCCAGACCCAAAAATGCAAATGTGATATGGAGATATAAACGGACTTATAGGGAACAAACGAAATAGAAAAGCATATCTACAGGATTTTACAGATGCAACAAAATATATACATTCCTAAATAAAATAATTATTAGCAAAGAAGTATCAAGCTAGATAGTTAGATGGAAATATTTGTAAATTGTCAAATACATACAAACAACTCATAAATATATATATATATATATATATATATATATATATATATATATATATATATATGAATAAATAATAAAGACATATTTTATGTGTATAATTTTATTAAGATCCTTTCAAGTTACCGAACAAGTGTCTAGATTATAGTTTGGAGTTTCTACAAATTTTCTCCAGCGCTTTCGAATTTTTCATAGGCCATCATCAGGGATTGTTTTTCTTACATTACAAAATTCTATAAATGCAAAGTTGGATAAGATTGAGATGCCGATGACAGAGTGCTATCAACGGAAATAGAATATTATCAAGAAAAATAGAATAATAAAAAAAAGGGCGGAAGGCCTTTCAAATCATTGCTGCTATTTTTAACGTTAATTAAATTCAAATCACTTGTCAGGGAATATATATATATATATATATATATATATATATATATATATATATATATATATATATATATATATATATATATATGGGCATAAATTATAACTGATAAATTACTAACTATATACTTTTTTTTCATCACCCCTATCACAAAATATAAAAGTTAAAAACTGTTCATTCAATATATATATATATATATATATATATATATATATATATATATATATATATATGTGTGTGTGTGTGTGTGTGTGTGTGTGTGTGTGTGTGTAAAAGCTCTATTATTGATATTGTGAACTATTTGATTTTAGTGCAACATTGGCTCCTTCATGAACTCACCAAGTGAGCTAAAAAGAACCATAAACCTCTTTAATATATATATATAGAGAGAGAGAGGGAGAAGGAGAGAGAGAAAGAGAGAGAAAGATGGAGAGAGAGTAGAAGTGTATCTAATAGTTTTTGCATCTATGAGTTGATTATTTCTGAGTGTGGATATTTGAGTTTTTTGTATGAGAGGGTATGTGGGTATATTTCTATGTATTTGTGTATGCATGCTTCCTTTTATATTTAGATATATGTACTCATTTAGGTATCTCTCGTCGTGAATCAATGTCTGTATTACTGAATTCAAGCATACATCTGCATATGTATGAAAATATCTACAGATTATTATGTTAGCTGGTTGGCTTCTTGCTTTGTTGCTTTTACGGCATATCAATAGCAAACTTTGTATAATTGTATACCAAAAAATATATTAAAATAAAACATAAATAGATGTAATCTTTTATGTGCAATCTCTTCTAGTTTCTTGAGACTTTTTAATTTAATATACTCTTTTATTACATTACGTATATTTTTTGCTAGACTCCTTATAGAAGCCTGGCTAAAAATAAACGTACTTAGATACGTAAACGGTTTCATTATACAAATACGGAACTACTTCATATACATAAATATGGAGACATACATGCGTGAAGACACTAACGTTATACATACACGTATACATTGAATGATATCTATTCAGCAAATGATTATGAAATGTATTTTTGCATGTACATAATATTGCAGAGACGTAAAATCAGCTGTGTGTATGAACGAATCTTAATAATAAGCCACAATAAGTTACTTTTAAACTTTCCTCATTTATGACGCAGTATATATGCATCAAGTCTTTACACTCTTGTTGCTGTGCTTGCGAAGAAACGGCAAAGTCTGATGGATCTTCGAACAGGGTTGTTAGGTGACTTCACTGAACAAACACATGAAAATAACAACGATGTTTATTTGGGAGTAAATATTCTAGTTTTCAATTCAGAGATTACGACCTAGATGATTGTACATCATAACTAGAAGGCCCAATGTGCCATGCTCTTTTACCAATAACTGAAATGTCTCATATTTTAATCGTATTTGGAACGCAGTCAGTAGAATAGTTTTATATTTACACATACATAGAAAAATTTAATACGAATGTTAAACTTTGTTTAGGTCTTTTTCTGATAAGAAATATTTTTATACACGAAATAAATACACGAAAGAACCAGAACCATAGATTTTCAACAACAGATCTCGAGAAAATAGGATTCATTGCTTAATGTTACATAAAATTATGTTATCGCTCAGTTTGATTGATTAAATAATGTCCAATAATTTAACACATAAGTTGTACTTACTGCTACCTTGTCCGTTCTCTATCTTTCGTTAATTTTTCTTTCTCATAACGTGTATGTGTAACCTGTTTATTTAAAAGGCCCATATTAGAGATATTTTTCTGAACACATTTAGTTGAAAACACAACTGTAAATTCAAATTTAAAATCTTGAATGCAGCAGATGTACCATGTGAAGTAAAGCGGATAGATAGATAAACTATCTAAACCTGAAAATTTGTCATGAGTTGAGTTAATTTTTTTATGGATAAACAGCTCCTTCCTAAAACTATTCGCAAGATATGCAATAACTATAACGATTTAATTCTATTGTTACCATGTGAGTTTTGCTTCGTATGTAAAACATTTTTCCTTTTCCTGAAATAAATACTTTTGTCCGTTTCTGTCATCGTTTGAACTTAATTTGTCAATATAATAACGTTTTTTCTTTCTTTCATTTCATTTTCCAGGTAAGACTTATGTTCAATTCTCCAACAGTTAAAATATTGCATTTTATGCCGAGGTGCTTAAATTCAATCCATATAATTTCGATCTTAAAAGGTAAGTGCAGATTAATTTTGAAACTATAGTTTTATTCAGCTCTTTCCACATATAAGGATTAATTAATAACTATCGGTCGTAATTAAACAATAACTCCAAACGCCTTGTTAATGTGCGTGCCAGATATAGATTTGCGCATTTATGTACCTACTATATATCCTCACTGATTGGCCACCGAAAAGACGCGAACACATGGACTCATATAAGTTAGGCATTCGTCAGTCAAATCCCTCCTAATTCCTTTGTGTGATGCAATCACTATTAATGTTGAACGAAACTAGAATATTCCATTGATGTAATATATTCAGTAACTTAGCGTGACCAACGATGGTGATACCTAGCGTGATCAAAGGGTTACTATCTAATATCAAGTAAGGTGACGTGATTAAATAAAGACATGACACGTTTCTCATACCGTTACTAATTACAGATTTCGCAATCATGTGAACAAGTAAGTAACCAGTGAGCGGGAGATGATTTGAATTTGGCCAGCGAATGAATATTATATAATGCCAGTTGGACATCCGTAATGCATCTAGCTAAGAACATTAACGTAGACAGACATTTTCTTTCTTTGCTAACTCAAAGCGCTGGGGCTTCTGGTAAGAGCAATGCAAATCATGATTTTAGCACGAAGAAACTATATGAAATAAAGAAATATTAAACTATATGAAATAAAGAAATTCTAGGCTTTTATAACCGTGAGGCTTGAGCTTTTCCTCGTTTCCTGTACTTATCTGAATTAGTTAAGTGTTAACAACCATAGAAAAGTAAATTAGTTTTTATCTGATTGTACCAATTTTATAAAATAATATTGATCTGGGAAACTTCTTTAATTATCATTTTGGGTACGTATCACACAAAGGATTTATTTCAAATCTTCTCAAATGTAATTCCTTTATGCAACAATCTAATCATAAATTAAAATTCGATGGAGGAGGCTACTTCATATTTTTATTTCAATCTGTTATTACACGGAAATTCGTGGTTTTGTCAAATACTCATCTTTCAAATATTGCATTTTAATTGGTACACTGAAATCGGTTATGTTAAGGATATATAACAAAAATATTATGCTGAGTTAAATGTCTGTCTGTACGCGCATATTAGTGTAATGTTATCTTTATACGTTTAAACTTGTATATATATGGATTAAGTATATGCATAAATGTATATATATATATATATATATATATATATATATATATATATAATGGCTTCCAGAGAAATAGATCCCCGACATCACAAATTTTGACTATCCATAGAATTCTTGAAGGTGTACGTGCAAAAAATCTACAGGCAACAATATTTTTTTTCGACTTTACAAAGGTCTTTGACTCCGATCACAGAGGAAAGATGGAGCAAATTCTACTCACTTACTGACTACCAAAAGACACCGTCGCAGCCATAACGATTCTCAATAGAAATACCAAGGTAAAAGTCCGTTCTCCGGATGGAGACACAGACTACATCGACATTGTAGCAGGTGTACTCTAAGGAGACACACTAGCCCCATACCTCTTCAATATCTGTCTAGACTACGTGCTTAGAACATCTATATATAAAATCAAAGAATACGGTTTCAAGCTAACAAAGGAAAGATGCAGAAGGTACTCTGCAAAAACAATTACCGTTCCCGGTTACGCCGATAACAGCACTTCAGACAAACACACCTGCCCTAGACGAAAGCTTGTTACATAGTCTCGAATGAGTCACTGCAGGCATTGTCAATGCACACAAAACGGAATATATATGCATTAATCAAACAGGTGACATCTCCACACTAAACGGTAGCACTCTGAATCTAGTTGACAAGTTCACCTATCAAGGAAGCAGTGTCTTATCAACCGAGGCAGACACCAATACTCGACTAGCAAAGGCATGGACAACTATCGATAGGTTATCGTTCCTATGGAAGTCAGAACGGACAGATAAAATGAAGCGCAGTTTCTTCCAAGCAGAAGTCGTGTCGATACTGCTATATGGATGAACTATATGGACGCTAACTAAACTGCTGGAGAAAAAGCTTGACGGCAATTACACAAAATGCTGCAAGCAATATTGAACAAGTCCTAGAAGCAACACACCACAAAGCAGCAGGTGTACGGTCACGTGCCACCAATCATGAAAACTATCAAAATTAGACGAACCAGACATGCGGGACACTGCTGGAGAAGTAGGGATTAGTTCATAAGTGATGTTCTCTTGGGAACCCCCTCACGTGGCTGAGCAAGACAGGGCGACCAGCTCGAACCTGTACACCAGCTCTGTGTAGATACGGGATATAGCCCTGAGGACAAGCCGGAAGCGATGGACGATGAGAAGGGGTGTCGAGACAGGGTCAGGGATATCCATTGCTAACGTGACATGATGATAATATATATATATATATATATATATATATATATATATATATATATATATATATATATACAGAAAGAGAGAAAAAAGAAGGAAAAGAATGATTTTTGCATATGAATAAATGCTCTGAAGAATATGCATAAAATAATTTTCTTCTCAATAAAACAATGTCAGGATATCATTATTTCTAGCAAAACTATTCTCAACCAAAACGGATATTAGGTGTTAATTGTAGGCACACTACAGTATTTGACTTCTTTAACAATAAATGTGATTATGTAATTGTCCTCAGATGATAACATCCTACATGCACACGAAAGCACGAGAGCACAAAACAATATATATATATATATATATATATATATATATATATATATATAATTTCGATATAGTTTGGCTTAGTTTTTTTTTAATGGTATATCAATCTTCGTCGGTTATTTGACGTTAAAGCTATCCTTGAAGATGTATATCAGGGATACCATTTAACCCATAGCTGGATTGTTAGTGATTCCATATCTTTCCTAAGCGTATTAATATGAAAGGAAAATTAAGAGCTAAATTGGAGTTTGAACTTGCTTTCTTCGAGGCTACAGTCTACCCTTTTAAACCGCATATATAGCGATTTAATCTCGATTTTAATCAGAGATGCATTTCTGTTTATATTAATTTATAAAATTCGATTGTTGCTTGGTAATAAATTACACCAGAAATAAACTTAGGTACCGATATATATATATATATATATATATATATATATATATATATATATATATATATATATATATATATGATTTAGTAAAAGTTAAGCACAAAATATGTTATTCAGGCATATTTCTTGCCATCCAACGGAAACCTTGCGCATATCTAGATATTTCCGTATAGTTACCGTTAGCATTTATATCTTTTTATTATCAATGGATGGAAACGTATGTAAACTCCTTGAAGAACGTGGACTGAATTGACTTGTTCTACTGTCAATTCTTTTTTGATCAATTATTTTCGGATCATACAAGATGATATTCCAGCTTGGTCAATTTATAGACCACCGAACATCGGAAAATAACCTTCCACAGTCATTTAGAGAAGACTACAATTTCATATTTAACCAAAACTCAAACACTCGCAAATTTGACCAATAGAAAACAGCATACTGCGAACAAACGTCAGAAGAAGAATGATTCTCTCTCTCTCCCACTTTCTCTCTCTCACTCACTCACTCTATCTATCTATCTATCTATCTATCTATCTTTTTTTTCTTTCTGTCAATGTCCACATCCAAATAACCCAATCCCCCGAATAAACAAGTACTCTCTTGTGGAAAATAGGAATGAGATTTTTTTTTTAGAAATCTACCGTTATGAATACCCGATGACTCATCAGCTTCAAAAGAAAATAAGTTCCTTATATTTATGATTAGAAATGTTTTAGGAAATATGGAAAACCGCTCAAACCATGTTTCCTTTCATCTATTTCTGCCCATACTTTTATCACTTTATGCCAAATAAAATACGGTAAATCTTCATTTAATTAAATAAATGCCAACTTTATCTTTTTTTTTTAGCTTAGCTTTGCAAAGCTGTTTCTCGTAATGAGAATGTCCTTCTCACCGTGTGCCCTGACATCAAACGCATGCGTCATCTTAAACCGAACTGCTAAATTGTTGCCTAAATAACACTATTAGCATATGCACCGTTGATTGAACATGAGAATTAGATTAATGACTTTCAACTTAAGCTTTTACTACTCGATTGTTTGAAGCAAAACTATTTTCAGCATGTCTGTATTTTCTATTCGGCCTTGTACTGCTCTTAACTTAATGAATATCAAACGTAGTTTAGAAATCATTGGTTCTGTTTTGTGATTTGATCCTCAATTGTTTTATGTTACGTGAACTCTAGTGAGTAAATCCATGTCACTGTAGTTCGAAATTAATGAAGGATAATTATATTATTTTAACAAATACATTATTCACGAATTAAATAAATTATCAAGCAAACACATAGACTTCTAATTCAACCGGTGATTTTAAGCACGAAGAATATATCCTAAATCATTTTTGAGATCGCATTCAATTGTAACTGACATTAAATCAAAAAAGTGTATAATGTTGTATTAGATAAGTTTCTAAGACTTTTTTTTCCCATATGATTTTAACAAAATTATTATGTAGGTGCACGTAATTCCTTATGATTCGGATATAGAAAATACTGACAAATGGAAATACACACACACACACACACACACACACACACACACACACATATATATATATATATATATATATATATATATATATATATATATATATATATATATATATATATATATAAATCAATTATTCTAGGTCTATAATGCCCCTCTTCAGATGTTGAATGATATTATTTTGGTGAGTTTAAATTGTTTCCGTCGGGAAGAAAATAAAAAAAGTATTTTTTTTTATTAAAATAATGTTTTTCTATATTATTTTGATCAAATCTTTTTTACGGAGGAAATATCATTATATATCATTATTAGATATACTATATATACGTTCCTCTTAAAAAAATGAAAATAAAAGAAAAAAACGCTCTTCCTAGTTTAAACATTACTGATCTCACCATCCCAGTTGGGTAGGTAAAGGCGTAATATGCACTAACAAGTGCCCCAGTGTAATAACAAAGCATTTCATTCTGAACCTCTAATCACGAACCATTGAAAAATGGGAAGTACCTCTGCATAACTGTTATTCCTAGGGTCACTCTGACACGGAGTGATACTGCCCCTTAGGGTCTTATCAATTGATCATAAAAGAACTATTCAAACATGGAACCATTTAACGGATCAAAAATATGATTACAGTTATTTAAAATTATTAATGGAAAATTGCAATCCTCAAAACCATTTAACAGTGTGCCAAAAATCCATGAGTATATTCTTAATTATTAGTATTAGATAGCAATACTTAACTGTGTGGAAACCGAGGATTAATATTTAAGACAAATTTTAAATTTGGATAACAATACTTGGACACATTTAGCTGAGTGCAAACAAATGATCTCAGCTTCGAATAAAAATAATGTTACCTAAAAACTAATTGCTTAAAAATCCTGAAAACACACACGCGCATGCGCGCACACGCGCGTCCGTGTTTATGTGTGTGCGTGTTTAAGAGGATTTGGCATTAAATTGCTCACAAAGATTGATATGTCATTAAATGCAACCAAACTGAAAAACTTTTACTTTGAGCCATTAAAATATCAATGTTAGATAAGAATACGTTAGAATATTCACAATGTTAAATATCAAAACTTGAAACCATCTATCAATGTGCCAACAAATAATCTTTTTTAAAAACAACGCTAACCGGAAATTATTTCCTCTTGCTAAATTATATATATATATATATATATATATATATATATATATATATATATATATATATATATATATATATATATCTCAAGAACTAAAAAACATGGGTTGATATGCCATTAATTAAAACTATGAGATACACGTACACACACACACACACACACACACACACACACATATATATATATAAGTAAGTAAAGTTAGCGACCATAGTCGAGGGTTACCCGAAGGCTCCCTTTTCGATAGCTACTACACCAAGGTGTAGGGGAGGGCGCTACTCCATTCCCAGGATTGCTCCACTTTACCCTTGAACCGTACCTTATAATGCTGAGTGTTAAGCAAGGTGGTATCAAGTACCATTTTTTAAAGTCTTTGGTATGACTCGACCTGGGATTGAACCCAGGTCTCCCGGGCCATTGGCGAACACTCTAACCGCTGGGCCAATGTTGCAGAGATAGTTCGAGAGGTAGATAAATAGATAGTTTTATATGCAGACACATACATACATACATACATACATACATACATACATTGTATCACGTCATATACTTTTTTTATTTTATGTTTTTGATGGTACCGGAATGCTGGGCCAGATTTGCTCTTCGTTCAAGGTTGATGTTCTTTTTAGATAATCCGTCGTTGGAGAAATCATAAAACATATCCAATAATTCCATTACGTTGAGACTTATTTTTTCAACTAACTCATTCGTTTATTATCAATATGATTCACAACCTATTATTATTCGTTGTTGTCGTTGTTGTCATTGTTCGTATTGATAATCTTTATTGATACTTTTTTTGATAATTGTGGGTCTATTTTTTAAAGTTTTATTGAAGACTTGATATTAAAAATAAATGTGCACTGAAGAGAATTACAGGGCAAATTAATGCCACTGACATAAAACTTTTCGATGTGAATTATCTGGTTGGAGCAAAATTAAGAATTAGATAACTCCAGGAAAAAGATTTTGCATGATCCAAAGCAGATAATAGAAAAGAAAATACATACATTAATAAAAAATCGAAGGAACATTCGGAATAGAAACTATTGCCAAACCACGAACACATTAATGTGTTGATAAAAAAAAACAGTTAAAAAATTAAACAAATGCTTGCAACAATTTTTTCGGAGGAAGAAGACTTTGATTACGTTGATTCAAAACCGAAGCCAAAAAGGAAAATCTGTAAGTAATTTGTTTGGTTTCCTTATTTAACAGCATGTCAACCCTTTCTATATAAATCCAGAACAAGTGTTTAGCACACACACACACACACACACACACACATATATATAGTCAAGAAACTGACAGACACAAGTTGCCGTTGCCCATTCTATACAGACATATACTTAAACATCGATATTGAGCACTCATTCTATATCAATATAAATACTGCAAAAGAAGAAATGGCCATACAAAAATATGAACATCGCAAGGAATTTACACCGGTGTACTAAATTAAGGAAAAGCTTTGTAAATAAAGACTGTTGGTATGCATATATCATTGCTATAATTCCTTATAAATAGTACTCTAAAAATAATTCCTGTAATGTTGTTCTTTCGCTTTTGGTAATTATAATAATATCCTGTTTTAACAGAATTGGTATTTCTTGTGTGGTTTCCTCGGCTTTGCAACGTTAGAATTTTTATTAGTAATGTCTTAAAAATGGATCGTTATTCTGTAGTGGTTTTCAGTTAATGATAAATTGTTTGGGATCACTTTCTTTTACTCGGAGATTTTTTATATATTTAGTTAGCCAGTCTACATTTGTTGCAATGTGGTCTCTGATAACCCCAGGGAAATGTCTGCGGTATTTGAATCTGTTGTCATTCGATGTGAGGCCATTTCTGTTTGATAGTTGTTTCAAAATGAAAAAAAAAGCAAAGCCAGAAAAAAACCCATAAAAACTAAAAATATTTTGTTGCCGTTGATCTATTATTTCAAAAACTATGAGGTTTGGCTTTTTCATTATATTAAAAATAAGTTTGTCTATGTGTAAAACATAATTCGATTTCATATATAAAATACAAATATATATTTATTCTTTTAAAAACTTTTTTCCATTCAGCTAAGTCTGATGAATACACTGACTGTATCTCTTCAAAAGGGTAAGACTCCCTCTACGAGTGTCTTAGATATGACATTAGACAATCTGATGGTGAGGCTCCAGTAATGCTGGAGCTTTCAGGAATTCGGTGTACCCATTAATTTCCATTGCTCCCAGGTTCAGTCTTGCCCCCCACCCCGTGGTAGCTCCTGACAGCGTCCTACCTTTGGGTCAAAAAGAAATAAACACTGTACTGATGTTAAATTGAGTTTTTGAAATAGAACTGTATTTACATTTAACGGCGTGAAAATACAAAAAAAATTGTACTCATGATAAAGTAGATTGTTTGAAAAAGAAACTGTTTTGACATGTAACAGGGTTTAAAAACTGCACTTACGCTAAACTGAATTGTTTGAAAAAGAATTGTTTTTGTCCATTGATCTGTATTTATGCTAAACTGAATCGTTTTAAATAGAAGTGTTTTGTCATTTAAACTGTTAACATTTGTTAGAATGAATTGTTTGGAATAGAACTGTAGTGACATTTAATTTGCGTACTTATGTAAAACTGAATTGTTTGAAATAGAACTATATATATATATATATATATATATATATATATATATATATACATATATATATATATATATATATATATATATATATATATATATATATATAGATTAGACATTGAATAACCTTCAATGTTTCATATGACATAAAGCCAAACCAAACTAAACCAGTCTTTAAATGTTTATGTTCTTGCGATTTCAGTTGCGTTAATCTTTTTTTTTTTTTACTTTTTCTTTTTCATTTCGCACAGCAATAACTTGCTTAATTCTTCTCCATAACTTCTCCTTTTGATAGCTTAAGAACAGCTTAGTTTGATTCGTCCTTGCAATTTTTCCATTTTTTTTTTCATAGTATGTTATCGTTTCAAACAAATAAGTAAATTCCTGATCCTCGTTAATATGAACTAGGATCAAGTCTTAGCTCAAGGTTATTTGCACTGACTTCATCTCCCATAAAATCACTGCTAATTAATCTCGTTCTAAATTTCTATTTTTTAATTGCTTTAGTGATTTTTGTTTTTAACGCTTTCTTCTTGATTTACACAAGTTAAATGAACGTTTTTAATAATCATGTTATCGTTTGGGTTGTGAATTTGGAGGATAAATCTATTTTAACATTTAGACTATCAAGAAAAGAAATTAAAAAGATTTGTCTTAATTGTATTTATATGCAATATCTTTATTTCTTCATAACGATATTTCATTTTCAAAAAATAGTATTTACATGTGCATTTGTAGTATCGTTGATTGTATTACGTGGTATTATAATAGGATGGAACAAACACAAGGATAATTATTTCATATTTTTTCAGTATGCATTTACCTACCTGAATTCATGAATATATGTCCTTACGAATGGATAAATAAACATATACACACACACACACACATACACACACACACACACACACACACACACACATATATATATATATATATATATATATATATATATATATATATACCATTAAAGGTAAGTACAATATGAATATTTATTTTGCTATTGGGGTTAACTATCGATTAGATAACTCATTGACACTTTAAAACGGACATTCTGAAAACCTTATTATTGATACATTCTTGCTTATAAAAAGTACATTTTACAAATGTTTGTTTAATCAAGATTTTTGATTCTTCTGGATTACAAGTTACAAGTGTCCGGTATTTCTTGAGTGTACTAGGGTCATTCAAAAGGTTTTAAGCTTGACCCAGAACGAAAATCAATGGCTTAATATATTTGTTGTGGTAACACTCTGGCACTAATAAAATTAGAAAAACTAATTTAAAGTTTTCTATTTTTATAAGAAGAGCTACTGAGTTGCCTCAGCAAAAGTTTTCAGCAATGGCTCTTCTTTCCTTAGAATCATTTGAAAAACCATCGTAATCCTTCAATGAATAGATATTCGTTTCTTTTACTGTGCAAAATATCCTTCACGACAAAGACAAAAGTAAAAAAAATAATAATTAATAGATTAACGTATTCCCCCTAAATATTGACATGGAACAGTTTCTGTTGCAGATTGCTATATTACATTTATTTTTATCACAAAATTTTAATAATGTAGAATGTTTTGGAAAATATTGATTAATAATTCGTGTCTTGATTTCATTATAAAACATTAAAAATAAACAAAAGCTATCATTGCTTTAGAAAACAAAACAACATTTTTACAAACAAAGATGATAGACGTGTTCTTTTTTTATGAACGAGATCTCACATATCTAATATACAAAAACTGAATTAAACGATTAAAAGAGCTTGTTATAATCTACTGCCTGCATATCTGTTTCTTAATGCTATATTTAAAAATGTGCAGTCACGCACGACATGTTTGTATATGTATGTGACGCTCTGTGAATGGCGCAGAAAAAAATGCGTGCGCTAATGTTTTAACGTTACGTAAAGAAACCATTGCTAAAATACGTCATTAATATATAAAGTAATTAACTTACAGTAAGAGGCAGCATGGAAAAGAACTTAAGACACTCAACCATACAGACCCAGCTACCAGAGCATGGACAGCGACCCGCCGATCGGAGAGCCGGTAGGAACCGGTTTGGTCCCCTGTGGGTAGTTTGTTACCTACCACACGCTGACGAAGCTCATTCCAAATGTTAACTGCGTGTGGTAGGAAGGACCTACCGCAGGACAACATCAGAAACATCCAATTATGACCACGACCCGCCAAGAAGAACCTTGAGATTTCAAGCTACATCCACAGCAACAAATGCAGGAAAAAAATCGAACAGCGCGCTCTAATTGCATGCAGAGAAACAAGGGTATTATTTTAATGTAAGGTGGTATATTTGCGCGAATCGCCGACTAGGATTATAAACCGGTATTTATAAACGTAATGAACATCTTCACTTGAGAGATTTACGTATAAGTGGTGTTAGCGACCAAATATATTTTTTAAAGCCTTAATAGACTCCAGTACGTATAGAACTGAAAAAATCTCCATAATCCTTCTCTATGTAATAATTGTAAATTTAGATTCATTCTTATTCTTCAAAATCATTAATTGTAGCTATCAACAAATGAAAATTTAAAGAAATCCGTGATAATTTTTTTCTGTTATTTCGCAGTCAAACGTTAATCGATATTCTAGCAAAAAGATGTTACTTTGCCTACTTTACTGATTGCCATTCATACTTTATGCTTGTGAGTGGATCTCCTGGAAGAAATTATATCTGATTTATCTGTATCATCAAGTAATATTTTTACTTTTCAATTGTCTATTTATCATTGATCGCTTAAAAGGTATCAATCTATCTATCAATCTATCTATCTTAATCAATAATTCCGTTGTCAGGTACAAAGTCAAAGCTAAATTCTGATGTGAGAATTTCACTCTGAAATATCTGAAATACGTGATTACTATCCATCGCTGGACTAGGTGCATCGACTGGAATGAAATTTGTATGAAAACTAAACACAAAACTCCGACCTCATTGATGTACATATGTCTTTCATCTCTTTCTCTCCCCCTCTCACTCTCTTTATATATATATATATATATATATATATATATATATATATATATATATATATATATATGTACGTGGAAGTATACACACACATACAGAGAGAGAGAGAGAGGGAGATAAGGTGTGTGTGAGTGTGTGTGTGTGTGAGAGAGAGAGAGAGGAAGAAAGAAAGAGAGCTATCCAATCAATTGCATTGTGGAACAGCGATCATCTATTAAAATGCTTATGAAAAATCCCTGAGCCTTTAAAACCTTGGTCAGATATTGATTTTATATTTTTCATTTAGTCCTTAGCCCAGTTGATTAGGGTTGTAGAATACACTGAATGCGTCTCTGTTGAGGAGTAGGATCCCCCCACCCAACTAGTGTCCTGGATATGACATTAAACAATCTGATGATAAGATTCCAGGCCTTGAGCGTTGACGAATATTGAGTACTCCTTCATTGCCATTACTCCCAGGTCTGGAGGTGCCCGTGGTGTAATGGTTATCGTCGTAGGAAATGGACTCGGTGACACGAGTTCAATCCTAGACGAGACTGATAGCATTTCACATACCTCTAAAACCCTTGGGAAAGAAATGAATCTAATTATTCTCCCTCCAGCTATGGGTAAATAGTAGGGAAGACTGCGTTCTTCAGCCTTGGTGCGGCAACTAGTCTAGGAGAAGGAAGACTCTGAATTCAAACCTGTTAAACTCCGCTTAAAAACTGACCTTGTGTCATATCCTGCCCGAGCGGAAGTGTTGGTAAATATGATTACTCCCAGGTCTGCAATGGACTTGATTGGGAGCACCTGATAGGGACCAATCAGTGGGTTGAATAGAACTGTTAGACATTTAAACTGTGTGCAAACAATAATGTGATGTTAAATTGAATTCTTAGAAATAGAACATTTTGACTCTTTAACTTGAAGTAAAGAAATGACTTACGTTTAATTGAATTGCATGTGATATAGGGCAATACAGAGCAATTGAACTGTGTGGTAACGAATGAATAATATTGAAAAGACTTAGAGTTAATTTGCAATACTTTAAACTCTTTAACTATGTGCCTAAATTGAATTGATGGTATTACATTGCAACGCTTAAAAAAAAATATTTGATTAGAAATAGAAATATTTACGTTAGACAGCCATATTAAAAATGTTTCACCAAGGGCAAACAGATGATTCATACATAAGAGAACTATTTCTGATAGAATTTTTGGAATCATTTAACTGTATGCAAACGTTACTAATACCAGTATGCAATCAAATGAGCTCTGACTCATTAAAAAAAAAAAAGACTGCCTACTAGCTACTGACTTACAAATCATTTGTATAATCATTTAATTGTATACAAACAAATGGGCTCTGCTCGGGCTCATTTAAAAATGTTATCTTCTAACTATACATTTACAAAATATGTGTAATATGTAGAGACGAAATTTGGCATTAAATAAGCTACAATGGTTGACATACCATAAAACCCAAACCAATTTAGTCTTATTTACTTTATTTTACTTTCTTTTCTCTTTATTATATATATATATATATATATATATATATATATATATATATATATATATATATATAATAAAGAGAAAAAAGAGTAAATATATATATATATATATATATATATATATATATCCACACAAACACACACACACTCATATATATATATATATATATATATATATATATATATATATATATTTATATATATATGAAATTTGGATGGGTTGGTATATGCATACCTATTTTAGCATGAATATATGTATATATACCTATGTTCAAATGCACACGTATTCACGTGTGCGCACTCACAAACAGCTATTCATACATATACACCCACACACTATATATATATATATATATATATATATATATATATATATATGTGTGTGTGTGTGTGTGTGTGTGTGTGTGTGTGTGTGTGTGTGTGTGTGTGTGTGTGTGTGTGTGTGTGTGTGTAGATAGATAGATAGATAGATAGATAGATAGATAGATAGATAGATAGATACGAGCCTACCCGGCAGAAAATTGCATCATGTGCATAATGCATTTTCATATATTCTATGTTAAAATGCTGAAAACCTAGATAGATTACAGTAAATATATGCATACAAATATATAAGTAGATATGTAACTAAATAGAGTTTTCAAAAAACAGTTCACAAGACCAGTGTGCATTCACAATCCAGCTTTCAAATTTAATATCTCTTTAGGTGTTGAAATGTTGTCATATATAATCATTTAACGCTCCTATACATCCAGAAATGGAATTCTCATTAGGAACAGCAGACACAGTAATCAACTCAAGATCAGTGTCTTGAAGTAAACAAAGATTAGTGAATAACAAAAAATTGCTTCTCAATAAATTTTGCGAAAAATCCAGCGAGAATCTCTTATTAGAAAACTAATAGCAAAAATGTGCATGCATATAAGTTATGATATAATGATAAGTATCATATGATTTAATAAAAGTCTTTTTTTCTATGAAATGTTGCCATGAAAATTCTATTTGAATGAAGGTCTACAATTCCGGTTGAAGTCAATTTCTTGAATTGAAATTGAGATAAAAGCACATTTTTCGTGATAATATTTCTTCATTGAGATACTTAAAAATAAGACCTAAAACTTTTCTAATATTTTGATAATTACCTATTTCCATATTTCAGTGTTTATATGCTTTATTGTGTATAGCCAGTATCTTAATTCAACTTGAAATGAGAATAATAATTGGAATATGTAATTGGTTGTGAAGTTTTAGAATAGTAAAACCTAATGTGAAATATATCGAAAATTATCAAATACATTTGTAATAAAGTAACATAAGAAAAATAATAACGGAGAAAGCAATCAAACGGCCGGAGAAACAACCGAAAATAAAAAAATACCAAAATATGAGTCGCAAAAATCTGACAATGCAATATGGTGGCGGAAATTACCTTCGAACGTGAGAGGCAAATATTGTTTTATAAGATTTGGAAAGATTTGTTTACAATTCAATCGAAAATATCGATTTGCTGACGCAAAGGAATTTTTTAAAGTTCGGAAACGAAAATAAAATTGTAGAGACATTTAAGCACTGAAGGAATGAAGAAGTTATTTATTGTAAGCTGCAGTTTTAGGGGTGATAATATTTTCTCTTAAAATTAGTCCGTACCTGCAGACGGATAACTGAATGAAAGATTTCTTCCACAGAAACAATTTATTTTTTTGTTAATCAAATTTCCTGTAAAATGCTACAAACGGTTTTAATGAAACCGCAACAAATTTTGATTTACTTTGTTATGAATAATGTGCAAAACACCTCCAAATAAACATTAAAGATATGTTATTATAATGTGTGAGGAAAGATAAAATATGGAAGGGAAAAGTTGTAAACGATGATTAATAACCACGAAAACGGTTTTTGGTCTCGGAAACCGACAAGATGCTTCATTGGGAGTTTTATTTTTACTTAAAAATATATGTATTTACCAACCCTTCCAAACGGGCATGATATGATACATTATTTTTTCAAGTGGAGTTTAACTGGTTTGAATTAAGGTTTTCCATTTTCCTAGATTAATAATAGCTGAAGAACCCAGTCTACCCTAGTACTTACTCAAAGCAGGAGAGAGAATAAACAGATTCATACCTTTCTCAAGGGTATAAGTGCAATGTAAAATGCTATCAGCTTCGTCCAGGATTTGAACTCGTGTCACCATGTTTATTTCCTACGGTGGTAATCATTACACCACTTACTTAGAAATAAACTCTCCTCTTTTGACAATAGAACAGTTTTCTTACTGTGTTATATGTTTTTTTACGACAGTACACTAAGACAGGAGATTGCTAGGTCAGGGATTACAAGTAGTCTGATGGCAGCGGAAAAATACAAAATGCAACTCGTCCTAAGTGTTGGGACCTCTGCTATTTTATTCCTTCCGGTCAGTTTCTGGAGCCAAGGAAATAAATAACGAACACAATGTTGGAGGAAACATCTTTGTTTTCTCTGGAACCAGCTCTTCTTGTATCTCTGAATTGTTCAATCATTCTCCGTACTCAATACCACAGAGAGCCTTGGTTTCTAGGTCATCAAAACAGAGAAAGAATGGATATACCCAGCTTCTTTTATTGAAGTAAACTGAATATCAAACTCCTCTTCAACCTCGCGGGGATGACAT
Organism: Sepioteuthis lessoniana; assembly: GCA_963585895.1. Taxonomy (NCBI): domain Eukaryota; kingdom Metazoa; phylum Mollusca; class Cephalopoda; order Myopsida; family Loliginidae; genus Sepioteuthis; species Sepioteuthis lessoniana. The sequence continues at coordinate 88,355,237 of OY757906.1, read as the reverse complement.
CGTCTAGGCAGCCACCTCCACCATTTAAAAGGTCAGTATAGTCAAGTTATCCCCGCTTGCCCGAATTGTTCTGCTTTCAGCAGAGAATACTTAATATTGTACACCCTGTTACGCCTTATCTATTACATAAGATGATCAACTTTTGTCAACTTGTTTCTTTTCTGGAAGCTTTGACATTTAAAATATCTTATCTATTCACACCATGGTTATATTTGCTTGAAATTTTACTTACAAAATTGTGTTTCAAAATTCTAAGTTTACCAAGTGGAAAATGATCTAGAACTATTAAACTCACATGCAATACAACATATTCATTCTGCAGTTTAGTATATTTGAAGCATCCTTTTTTCAATGTTTTGTACGCCTTAAAATAATACATATTGCTAACAATTAGATAGTCTCTGGTTTGTTTGATCGAAAAGTTTATACAATCAGCATATAGAAAAGGAAGAATCTGTGGAGTCATTGCTGTTTTTTTACGCTAAATGATATTTTATGCCGTAAGTAGAACTCGAGATAAGACATAATACAATGAACAATTTTCTCTAAATTCAACAAGTGAGGACTTATGTTAAACGTTTTTGTCAATATTCAAAATACTTATGTTGATACCTATTCTTCTTAAAGTTGAAACACCCACTTGCGTCGTGTAGATATTAGACATTGAGAGAAAAACGATTACGTATTAAAAATGGTGAACTATAAAAAAATTACATTACAAAATATACCTAATATATATTTCCATATTATCTCATAAAGTTAGTTTGCAAGACTTGCAAAAAAGTATTATTTTATATTTCAGTGTTTAGCAGGAGTTTTATTGATTTAATTTTCTTCTATAAAATTGGTAAATGTTTCTGATTTTTTTACAGATATACACCACGTGATAGTTATTTCATTATTCATTTCCGTAATTTTATGCATAGAAATATCAACAGTAAGGACAACAGCAAGGCAGTAACAGTAATAACAAATAAAAAAAAAAAACAACTACAAGAACCACAACAACATATAAACACTACTACTACTACTACAACGGCTACTACTAATTATAATACGGATAAGAATAGTATGTGTAGGTAATATGGAAAGAGGGATGAAGTATATAATCAAATAATAAATGAATGCAGTAAACTAGAACAATATGAATACAAGACTAGGCACGAGTGGAAGTTAAATGTGATCATCTGGAAAAAGTACAAGATATACAATTTGATTATACTTACAAATAGTATATGCTCAAACAAGAATCCGTCCTAGCAAATGAGGTCTATAAAATTCTTTGGGACTTTAAGATTCACACGGATCATCAAATACCGGCCTGAGGATCGGAATTTGTGTTGATTGATGAGAAGAAAAGTATTTGGTGGATTTCTGTCGTTCCAGCTGACTGTAGAGTGAAGAGAGAATTCAAGATAGATAAATGACTAAATTCTCTCAGAGAGCGAAAAGAGTTGTGGAACATGAAGCAGATGAGGACACCAATTCAAAGTGGAGCCTTTGGAATGGTCTCCAAAAACATAGGAAAGAGAGTGGGGAAACTGTTGAGTAGAGGAAGTATACAGATCGTACACATGACAAGTTGACACCTTTTTTCTTGAGGATTAAAACTAGGTCATGTCTTTTGTCTTGTTTGGTTATTGTTTGCATCTTCATTAGGATATTATGTAATTTACTAATTTATTTCAGTCAACACAACCTATTTATGCTACTCTTCTCTTTATTTTCAATGATTGCTTTATCACTTGTTGCTAGTTGTTGTTTTTTTGTTTTTTGTTTTTATTTTGTTGGTTAGTTTTGGTTTTTCAACCAGCATCATCTGGTCGTCGTTCACAGGAATCTGTGTCTCTTCAGATCACTAGGATTCATCTTAATATGCTGTGGGCACCTCTGGTGGTGTAACGGTTAGCAAACTGGACTAGCAAACCTACACGAGTGAGTTCGAGTCTCATTGGGCGCCCCATTCATTCGGCCTTGTGCCACATCGAAGCAAAGAGCTTTGTAAATTAGGGCAACTCTGGTGGTGTAACGGTTAGCAAGCTAGACTAGCAAACCTAAACTAGTGAGTTCGAGTCTCATTGGGTACCCCATTCATTCGGCCTTGTGCCTCATCGAAGCAAAGAGCTTCATAAATTACTATCTTAATATGCAGTAAATTGGATGGTCTCGATTCTCCCTCTTATTTTCTATTGTTCCAATCCTCTTTTCCAGTCTTTAGGGAACGTTCCAAGTATACCAATTACAATTATTATTAGCGTCACCCTCATGTTTCCCTATTTTCATAGTTCAGTCCAAAAGTCCAAATATATGTTACCCTTTAATTTTATTTTGTAGTCTGCCGGAGCTCAAATTCTGCACGATGGTAAGCTCCTTTTTTATTTTTTTTAACACAATGTTAGGTCGTCTGGCCGGGATAAGGTATTCCATTTGTAAATCAAAATTCAAAAGGAGCTTATGAGTCTCATTCTATGAATGTATTTTTATTTGCGCATTTACTAATTGTATGGGCAAATTTAAATTTCTTGCTTAACAGCTAGCGTTCAGTTTTCTTTACTTGTAATATCTACTCTTGTACTTCTTTTTTTAAAACTAGTTTAGTGTATTCGATTATTATGCGATTGACCATTTCAATCTGTCACCACATAGCCGACACTTGCTAATCTGTTGTTTATTATCGATTTCTACTTTAATATATTTGGTACTTATAGTGTTGTTTAATATAATAATAATAATAATTATTATTATTATTATTATTATTTACTCCTCTAGTGGTTTCACATCAGTATTAGCTGATGGTTTTTCACTGGAGTTTGAGTGACAGCAAGTCTCCTCAAGTCTCAAGGACTCGTCTCAGTATTCTGGCCGTCATCAGCAATGCTGTCGTTTGGATAGTCTCTACCCGTCCGCCAACGTCCACATTATTATTATTATTATTATTATTATTATTTACTCCTTTTGAGTTTTTCACATCAGAGTTGGCTGATGGTTTTTCACGGGAGTTTGAGTGAGAGCAAGTCTCCTCAAGTCTCCAAGACTCGTCTCAGGATTCTGGCCGTTCTAAGCAATGCTGTCGTTCGGAGAGTCTCTACCCGTCCACCAACTTCCAGGTCTTCCAGGCATTTTAATAATAACGCACCAATCACAATTAGCACAATCGTTACTTTCATGTTCCACAGCTTTTTCAATTCTCTACCAAGGTCGAGGTACTTATATTTCTTTTCACTTTCCTCCAGATTAATTCTGGGGTCCGCAGAGACAACAATATTATTATTATTGTTATTATTATTATTATTATTATTATTATTATTATTCACCCATTAGAGCTTTTCACATAAGCGTTAGCCGATGGTTTTCCACTGGAGTCTGAGTGACAGCAAGTCTCCTCAAGTCTCTAAGACTCTTCTTAGTATTCTGGCTGTTCTCAATAATGCTGTCGTTTGGATGATCTGCAACCGTCCGCCAACTTCCAAGTCCTCCAGTCCCTTTAGTAATCCTTTTGTTACTGTTCCAAACACACCAATTACAATTGGTATAATTGTCACCTGCATGTTTCACAGTTTTTTCAATTCCCTTGCAAAGTCGAGATATTTATCCTTCTTTTCACACTCTTTCAGTTTTATTCTGTGGTCAGCTGGGACAGCAAAGTCGACATTTTGCAAGTTCTCTTTTTTCTTTTTTTTTTGTTGATTATTATTAAGTCTGGTTTCTGGCCGGGATTAGGTGATCCGTTTGTATGTTAAAGTACCATAGGAGTTTATGCGTGGTATTTTCTAGGACAGGTGCTCGGTTGTGAATATACCTTTTGTTAGTATGGTCGAATTTAACTTTCTTACACATTTCCCAGTGAATCACCTTACGGACCCAATCGTGTCTCGCCTTATACTCCCGCTGTTCTAATTTGCTGCATTCGTTTATAATATGATTGATGGTTTCATTTCTGTCACCACATAGCCTGCATTTGCTATTTTGTTGAGTCTTATCTATTCTCGCTTTGATATGATTGGTTCATATGGCGCTGTCTTGTGCTGCTTTTAGAAGAGATTCTGTTTCTCACTGAACATTTCCTTTTCTTAGCCATGTCCAAGTTTTGTCGTGTGAGATATTATTTATTAGTCGTTTAAACCGCCCATAGAGTTGTTTTCCTTCCCATTTTTGTTTCCTAGTTATTGTCATTCAGTTGTTCATCGTGTTCTCAGTTTCGTTTCTGGTGGCTGTGACGAGTCCTCCTTCGTGTTTTTGTATATAGTCTTTGAGTCGTTGTATTGATGCGTCAACGGTGTCTTCAATGCTGGCAAGTCCTCTTCCTCACTCTTTTCTTGAAACATATAATCTGTCAACGTCATCTCTGGGATGTAATGCCTTATACATTGTCATTAGTTTTCTTGTTCTTTGGTCCATTTGTTTAAGTTCGTCTCTGGTCTACTTGAGAAAGGTTCCGGAATATCTTACGACGGGTACACCCCAGGTAATTATTCCTTTGATAAAATTTGTGCTATTGACTTTTGTCTCGAGTAGTTTTCTAGTTCTCCTGAGATATTCTTTCCGAATTTTTTTTTCTTTTATTTCTGCTTGTTTGATGGTGTCAGCCTCCAAGATGCCCAAGTATTTGTAGGTTCGTTTCCTGCGCGCGTTTTTATCTTATCCTTGTTTGGTAGTTCCATCCCGTCCGTTAGCTGTCGTTTGCCACTTTTCATTACAAGCATTGCACACTTTTCTATGCCAAATTCCATTCCTATGTCCCGGCTGTACATTCTGTGTGTATTAGGGTTTCCAGTTCTTTTTCATTTTTTGCAAAAAGTTTGATGTCGTCTATTATTATTATTATTATTATTATTATTATTATTATTATTATTATTATTATTATTCAGGCAAGAAGAGGCTATAAAGGAGAAAAAAAAAGGCAAAAATACAAGCAAAGAAATATATCGATCACTATGAATATTCTTTGAAAAGCAATGAACATTATGTAACTTTGATGACATCTTACAGAGAGCTTTAACAAATGATGCTTATAATCCAAATGCAATACATTGTTGAAGCAATTAACACTGTTTTCAAATATCTACTTTCCCTATTTGATTCTACATTTTTTTTCAAGTGCTATTCACTGCTTTGTTTAAATTTATTGTCTGCAATTTTTCTCATGCTTTCAATTTGTGATAATGGAATTGTTTCTTATATTTGTAATGATCGATATTTTTTTCTCCTTTTCATTTTATTCCATATATTAATTTTCTTGCCATATACACATTATGGTACTTTCGATGAAAATATTTTTAAATGAATAGAAAAATAAAAATATAAGTTTCCAACAAATACTATTCAATATCAAAGATGTATACTTAGATTAAAATCTGAGTCAAATAAGCAAACTTCTTAGAAATAATTCTAAGAACTTTGCTTATTTGAGTCAAATTTTAAGAAGTTTTATTGCATTATTTTTAATAGGCTTTCTTGCATTATTTAAGTATTCTTTACGTTGATACACAAAATTTATTGAATAGAATTTAAAGCTAATACATGTTGATTATATTTATGCCGATGTCTCTTCCAGTATTTCAATGAAGACGGAATTACAACACGTTTCTTTTGATCTCCGGAACTTTTCTCATTATTCTAGCCGATCATATACTCAATCATCAGGGCATTGATTTTCTCACTCCCATAATTAATATCACTGAAACAATCATGTTCCACATTTGCTATTTTATCTATTTATTGGCAAGTTCCAGATATTCATGTACGGTTTTGCTTTCTTTAAATAACAGTGTGGTGGAGCAATGAAGATCGATAGTTTGTAAGTTATTTTTCTTTTTATCTATTCCATATTAGTCTCCATCTTTGCGAGGTTTTCGCTAGTTTTACAGGTAGTTTTTCTCTTGCGTATGAGTGACAACAAGTCTCCTAATGTCTCTTAATCTCTTGTTAAGTATTCTTGTTGCAGTGTAATCTGGATGATCACGATTCTTCCTCTGTTCCCCACTTCCGCCAGAATCTTTTGCAGGCCCGGGGGACCGTGACAAGGGCAGAAACCTCAATTGGGATCACTGTTACTATGATGTTCCACATCTTTGTTAGTTCTCAGGCAACTTCCAAGTACTTATTATCCGTCCACTTTATGTTATTTTCATTCTGTCACCCGCTGTAACAGCAAACTCCTCCAGAAGACAAATCATTTCCTTCTTGTTAATTAACTGTAGGATTTGCCTTTTGCCGGGATTAGTAAATTTATTTTAATCACAAAATCACATCAATTTTATCGTTAAGGTTTTTCGGACTATTGTCTTCACCTTTATTGTTATTTCCACAACGTTTCGGCCGATATGTTCTCCGGCTGAAACGTTGTGGAAATAACAATAAAGGTGATGACAATAGTCCGAAAAAACCTTAATGATAAAAATCAACAAGCTTCGTCTCAGAAATTCAGATAACTAAAATCAAAGAAGTTTTCCTGATTTGCTATTTGATGCTATATTTTAACAAATCTTTTACCTTATATCTGAAGTATAGTTTTTCATTGGTCATATAAGACTGAGGACGCGATCTTTTATATTTGAAATAGATAAACATTATCTGAGCTTTTCTTTCGATGTGTTCCAATATAGATCTTAACCATTTCTTCTATGGTTATTCTCATATTCGTAGGGCCCTGTCGGCGACGGCTAGAGAATACACCGTCTGCATCTCCTTCGAGGGGTAAGACTCACCAACGAGTGTCCTAGATGTAACATTAAACAATATGATGGTGAGGCGCAAGTAATGCTGGAGCTTTGGGGAATGCGAAGTACCCCTTCATTGCCATCACTTCCAGGTCCACTCTGGCCCAGAGTAGTAGTACATGATAACTTCCTATCTATGGATTAAATAGAACTAAAATGTATACTTATAATGAACTTAATTGTTTAAAATAGAACTATTTGGACATTTAAACGGTACTTATTTTAAACTGAATTGGTTGAAATAAAACTGTCTATATGTATAAAATGTATTTAGCATTAAATAACCTACAATGATTGATATGCCATAAAGTTAAAATCCTCTCATATTCGTGATTATCATTATTATTATTATTAGTAGTAGTAGTAGTATTTTGCATTTTCCACTAGCAATTACTTGTAGTTTTTTTTTCATTAGAAATCAAAATATATGTAGTTTCTTTATAATATCATATTCGAAATTTCTATTGAAATAGTGTTGTCTATATTATTAGAATTTCTCTAAGGAAGTCATGTTGTTCCATCCACTCTGAAAATCATTTCAAATTACCATTCATTATTCAAACTAGCAATGACTAGTTTATTACGGTTTGATTTGGATCAGATTTCTTTTTTGAACGGCATATTGAAGAAATATCTTTCTTTTTTATCTATCCCATATAAGTCTTTATCTTGGTGAATTTTCCACTGATTTTACAGGTGGCTTCTACATTACCTATGGGTTATTTGTTGCAAAAATCTTTTTAATTTGCTCATTTTTTAACATACCTTCTTTCGATTTCTACTCATCTAAAACTGATAATTCTCACCCATTATATCGTTTCAAATGTTTAAATGTTGGTTGGCGTTTTACGTCATATCAACCCTTGAGCGTTATCTAATGTCAACCATATATATATATATATATATATATATTAGTGGCAAAGGAATACATTATTGGTAACTTTATTTTGAAACAAGTGGTTAAAGTACGTCTGCCAGTGTCCAGTTAAATATTGTCAAGAATCCCAATCGAGAGATAATAATTCTATTTAAAATCAATCATTTATTAGCATAACATTAACCGGTTTCAATTATTGCTATTTAACATTAGAGATTTCATTCATCAAGTATTCCTACCTAATATGAATACTATGACCATAGCAGTATTGTCCCAAACAAGTGCTACTACTACTACTACTACTACTACTACTACTAATAATAATAATAATGATAATAATAATAGTAGTAGTAGTAGTAATACTCATATAAATAATAATAATCCCTAGTAAATGCTTAACCCGTTCTATATGAGCTAAAGATGGAGTGCTAACAGTTAATTCTAATCTGAGTCAGATTTTACCAGTGAGCGATGGTAATGAAAGGGTTATCCAAATTCCCGTAAGTTCGAGGATTAGAGATTTTTCATCAGATTCAGATTAATTTCATATCCAGAACACTCGTTGTGAGCGGCTCTTACCCCTCTGCAGAGATGCAATGACCGTATTCTAAAGAGAGAACACAAGCTTTCAAATATCCCAATGCAGTATTAATATTTTTTGCATAGTTGTATGGTTTCAAGTAAATCAATTATTTACACAGTTTCAAGTGAATGATAATCCTTTTCAACCAATCAAATATTCCGGTAACTTTTTGAATACAGATAGTTTGCACACAGTTATATTATATCAAGGATTCCTATCTGATATTAATAATTGTCAAATTAATATTTGACCAATAAATGAGACAATAACTGATACTATCACTGAAAAAATTCTCAAAGTTATGAATTCACTCTCCATAGACCTCCAGGAAGAGAGATTAATCATGGGATGCAGTTTGGTGTCATATCTAAGACACTTCATTTTGGGTAATTTTTACCTCTTTAGAGATGATAAAGTCAGTGTGTTGTAAACATCGTCATCATCATCATCATCATCTTTATCATCATGTCGTGCCATCGGCACGGATAGCCCTGACCCTTTCTCGCCAACTCTCCCTATCGTTCATCGCTTCCGGTAGGTCCTCAGGGCTACACCGTATCCTCAGAGAGCTGCTGCATGTAGGTTCGAAATGGTCACCCTGCTTTCGCTCGGCCATGTGAAGGGGTCGATAGGAGTACATCACTTATGAGCTCGTTCCTACTTCTCCAGCAGTGTCCTGCATGTCAGGTTCGTCTGATTTGGATAGTTTTCGTGATGGGTGGTAGGTGGCCGTATAGCAGCTGCTTTGTGGGGTGTTGCCTCCAGGTCTTATTACTCGCAGCATTCTTGTATAGTTACCGTCAAACTTTTTCTCCATCCGTTTTGTTTGCGTCCATGTAGTGCATCCACATAGCAGTATCGACACGATCGCTGCTTGGAAGAAACTGCGTTTCATTTTATCGTTCAGGTGTGACTTCCATATGACCGATAACCTATTGATAGCTGTCCATGCTTTTGTTAGTCGCGTGTCGATGTCTTTGACAGTCGATGTAATATATAACTTTGGTGTATGAAAAGGACCAAAACCATTTTTACATTCTTCCTTGTGTTTTGAGTTCTTCCACATTTTATGATGGTGTCTTTCGGATCGTTCCAAATGCTACAACCGTTATAGTTATTGCTGTGTTTCCATATCATTTGGTTGTTCTGTTTTTTTTTTTCTCATGTTAAGAGTTTCAGTTCTTAATTATCTTTTAGTTTATTCCGTAATCAACCAGAGCAACAAATCTAGGTGTTTCATCGACGGAAATTCCCCAAAAGAAAGGAAAACTATGAATATGCTCGTAGTTGCTGCTGTTAACTAAGTTCAACTTGGAAATGGCAAATATTGGAAATGTGGATTGGATTCATTAGAAAAGAAACGGCATTGTGAAGAAACGAGAAAGAGCATGTCATAGAAATGCTGAATTCAGCAAAATGTACAGAAAATTTATTTCCTGCGATGACGAACATATCCTCTTTCTTTTATGGAAAAAAATCTCTTGGTTGTTATTGACGATGTTTTGCTTAATCTTAAACACAGTTTTCTAATTGCTTAGTGTGCCTGAAGTTTTTAAGTTATCAACCATTTCCAAATTGAACATGTTCATCGTTACTTGACTTCGATAATCTTTCTGAAACAGGTACATTCACCATAATTTGACGGTAATATATTATAAGCAAACAGTTCTCGTGTTTATAATTCACACATAATAAGTCTTGTTAGAGAACAAGGGATAATAACTATCGCCCATGTTTTCTCCGTAGACTGACTCTCTTCTCTGCAGAGAGGTAAGAATTTTAAGTATAACACTAAGATGGATCTCATAGTGAGGTTCTAGTTCTGAAAGTTCTGGGAGAGTGAAGTATTTCTTCATTACTGTTACTTCCAGTTCCACTCTGACCAAACTGGTAGTACTTGTTTGAATTCTATCTGTGGTTCAAATAATTTACTTTGTAATATGTTCGTATTTAATCGGAACATGTGCAAAAAATAACTTTTAATAAATAACTACACAAAGATTATAACGTACCGGTAACTTGATTCTGTAGCCTCTAAGCACAAATAAAGCATTGATATGCAAATAAAATCAAATAAACTCTCAATGTTCTTGCATATTGGTTTGGAGTCTTGATTAATTCTCCTAGATGATCTCAATTCTTGCAATTATTCAAAACTTCATTCCAAAGAGTTACTGCTGGACACTTCAAGAGCAACAGACATGATGCATGAACAAACCATCTTCACGTCCCTCAAAGTTATATTTTTCGCCTGGAAGTTAGCATTCAAACCAGTAGATTTTAATTATCGGAAGAACGAAAGAGACCCCTTAATAGAAATTTCGTCTGCTTGAAATTCCTTTTAAAAAATCATGAGAAATATTAAACAAAACACCCAATTTCGCTTAACACTGTTCAGTTGACAGAAGTAGATACGTCAACCGACATTACGTGGCGAAATTTAAGTCACCAAGCTATTGTTTTCCTATGTAGTTGCCTTTCTTTTTGGATATTTAAAAAAATTATAGATCTTTTACTAGTGGTCCTTGTGCCTTGTTAAACAAAATCTATCACGGGCTTCTCTTTCGTAGGAAAGTAAAAAAATTACTTCACATATATTGATGTTAACTTTTTGAAACATTAGGGATCTAGCACTAAGATATCCAGTATGTTCGCAGCAAAAATCCAGACACTCAAGCACGAAACATTAAGAGAAGATCTATGAATGGTTATGTTCTGTTTGAACTTATTCACCGGTACCCAAAGAATCGGGTTGACAATGTATATTAAATCATTGAGATTACGGTGAGTAATAAAATGGCGTCTTTGTTCAGTTTGGTTGTTTGGTACTATGGAGGATATTTAGTTGGTTCCCAGCTCACCAAGTTCCACTATTAGTATTTGTGTATCAGGTGATGTTCTAACACTGAGTAAACGGAAGCAAAGAAAAAATAAGCTCATTTTTCAAATATGAAAACCTTTAATAGTTACCGTTACTGACAATAAGAATGATTAAGAATTCACAAACATACTCCAGCAGATAAAACATGCTCGTATTGTTCCATGAACAAGACGCTTCTGAAGGATATACTAAATGCTAAAAGTCTTTTTTTATGCAGTTAAAGTGGACAATGACCATAGACATGAGAGGACACAACGTCCCCACTGTTCTAAAAATAAGAACAAGAAGACCGTCAATCGACACTTCCCTCATACCTGGGAGAAAATTATTCATTGTCCCCCTGCAGGTTTATCAGCAGAAAACCCAAGCTTAAATTACAGACAGTTAAATCTGAAATTTTCACGTATTGAATTTTTATTTACTGAATCCATAAACTAACTAAGTTTCTTGCGAGAGAGATAGAGAGAGAGACACGGAGAGATAGATAGGTAGATAGATAGAGAGAGAGAGAGAGAGAGAGAGAGAAAGAGAGAGAGAGAGAATCAAGCATTTTTTCTGCACCGCCATTTTGGTTGAGGAATTAATAATTTTTGCTTCTAGTTTTATTGTTATTATTTCATTGTTCTCGCTTCCCAAAATGATCATAATTAGAAAGACCTTTTGGAAACAGACATTGTCAATATTGGCTAGGAATCAAGTCAGAAGTGGAAAGAAAGTAAATAGTATTGGCTAGACTAATTTTCTTAAGGCACAATATCTTCGAAGTCCATCGTATGATTTTATAAATTATTATAACTGAAGGCTACCTTTCTAACATTTGTAAACACTGTCTTTACAAATAATTTTTTGAAGGATTCACCTAATTTCATTGGTTCATGGACTCACCTGGACTCTTGTAATATTATTTGTCCTGGTCTTTTTCATTCAATATTTTTAAGATGTTTTCTAAAAATGATTTCCATTCAATTTACTTTTCACTTTTCTTCAGGCCAGACTGCTTCTCAATTGACGTATTCATTCAAGTTTTTTTCCGGCATTTTATCGGTTTTCTGCCTCGCCTTAGTAAATGAACGAATGTTATTTTATTCGTCTTTGCTGGATTCTTCTATATAGTTAATTTTGGGGGTGTTCTGCTTCAGTTTTTCTCCATTCGTCTTTCTATCATCCTAGCAGACGTTTTAATATTTATTTCATTTTACCTTTATTTTTTCTTCTCTGCATATCCAATTTATTTATTCCTTTGTTTATTTATTTATTTATTTATTTAATTTTCATGTCTTTCTTTAAAGCTTTGACTAGTTTCTTTTTTCTTTCGTCATGTCCACTTTTCCCAAAGACTTATTCTTGTTAACTCTTTTTCTTTTTTCTTTCTTTCTTTCTTTCTTTCATTATTTATTTGTTTATTCTTTTATTTATTCATTCATTTATTAACTTAATTTCTATTGTTACTTTATTTACTGTCTTTCTTTTTACATTTCTTTCTCCGATTTTTACTTCATTCACTTTCTTTCTGTCTGTCTTTCTTTCTTTCTTTCTTTCTTTCATATTTTGCTTCTTCTTATTGTTTTTTTCTCTATTTTTTTATCATGTCTTTTTTTAGTGTATATCTCTTGTATGTCCTCCCTTTCTTGCTTTAATCTAGTTATTTTTTTTTTTTATTCCATTAAATGGTTTGTTTTATTACTCTGTTATTTATTTGTTTACTTCCCACTTTTCAATTTTTAATTTACATTTCGTCTTTAATATCTTGTCTTCACTTTATAAATGCTTAATAATTTATTTACTTTTCTTTCTTTCTTTGTTTTTCTTTGCCTTTT
>OY757906.1:88329860-88339860 GCA_963585895.1 Sepioteuthis lessoniana | reverse complement strand
TTGTATAGAACTTTTGAAGAAGATGGTAGAATATAGTGCTGATACTTTTTATAAAAAAGTGAGAGATAAATTAGCCCAAAAGTGAAGAATTTAATTGATTTACAAATACATTTTAATAACTCATAATCGACATACTTTGTTATTATATTTCGAAAGAGATAGTCTTTAACACCGTCGCCAGTGTATAAAAAATAGCGGGGGCATATCAAGTTCAGTGAAGGACGTTATCGAGTCTGAAGCAGGGCTTGTAGATAGAAATGTAGTTTCTCATATAAAAAATAGTTCACATCATAGTTACAAATGGTGGGAGGCAAATAATTTTTCGATGCTGCAGAGTTAGGTTCTCTTTTACTCTCTCCGCCTTGCTGATTATCCTTTAGAATTGGCTGTTTTCACTAGTCCCTAAATTCCACTTCGCCACTGATATATATATATATATATATATATATATATATATATATATATATATATATATATATATATATATATATAAATTTTTTGATTGTATATGTGTGTGTGTGTGTGAGTCATTTTTGTATGTATACAAATATAGCACATAACTATTGAGTAAACTGAATATTGGTTTTAATAGTTTGTATACGTGTGCTCTAAAACAGGAATTTATTCCCTCAAAGTCGTCGGGACCGAGAATCCGTTGTCCGTTATGGTTGCAGGGAAACAAGTCACCCAACCAAAATAACGGTGTTTTGAGTAAGACAGTGAACTGCATCTCCAAATCTAAGCATTATGAAATATTAATAAGTATTATAATCAGTTACTTGATTCTATTTAAAAGTGACCAAACAAAGGTCTCTTACTAGACATAATTTCTCGAGACCATATAATTATTAGTATTAAGTTGGAATACTTGAAGCCATTGAAATCTGTGGGAATTCATTATATTGGGTGGACTATAGAAAATAGTGTTTTACAATGACCCCAGAGAGTAATGTGTAGCAATCCAGGTTAAACAGTGGCGCCCTCTCTTACAGGTCGGTGTAGTAGCTATTTAATAAGGAACCTTCAACTCGCCCTCGACTACGGTCACCAACATTCCTTGTTAGGTAGCAGTGTGTAAACGTCTCTTAAAAACAAGTGCACAAAAAAATTAAATATAACTTAACAATAAACGTGATTTCCAAACCTCAAGACACACACAATATAATTCTAATTTGACATGCCTTTAAAATCAACCCATCAAACAAACAGAAAATGATTTCAGGGAACAATGTTTTGTTTTGTTTTTAAGCCGCAATACAAAAAAATGCAGGTAGGTATCACACAATAACTGATGTTTATACAACAGCATTGCTTCTAACAAAGCCTTCATCAGATGATGACTCTGGGTTCAGGCATGGTTTCGGGGCCGAAGCATCATTACCACAAGCCCAGAGCGCCCCAGTTGTATCTCCCGACACCACCAGACTTTGTCAGATTGTTGTCGCTCTGTGGGACTGCCAGATCCACGCTGATGCAGTTAGAGCCTTATCTTGGATCTTTTCCATGTATTTCCTCTTGTCTGATGGGGGAAGTCCAATATTATTTAAGAAAACGGAGGTTGAGTTGGCAATAAAACCTCTGCATCCGACTTCGATAGGAAATACATTCATTATCCAGCCATTTCTAACACATTATTCTCGCATATATTCGTATTTTTCCAACTTATGCTGATCTGCCCAGTCGAATTTTCTTCATAACGGACCGTTAACTCAATAACGATAACTTTTTTTGCTTTAACGCACCAAATGACAATACCTGGACGCTTTGTCTTTGACGCTATTTCAGTTGGAAACATGAAGTTATGTTTTAAATCGGTTGCGACGTGCCAGTTCGTGCAGCCCTCAAGCAATGATGGTTTACGCATATTTTCACGTGCAATTTTCGAAATATTTCCTTCAATAACGAACTGAATTGCTCCGTTGTTGATAATATTTAGAGCTTTAATTGGCAGTCTCAAAACATGTTTTTGAAACCTCAGGAAAAATCTCCAGAACTTTGTTATGTCTCCAAGTATAGCTTCTTAGAACGTTCTCACATCCAGTGAGAATATGTTTGAGGCTCGCAGTTTTCTCATATGCTCTGCATCGGTCGGATGTAGTTAACCCCCAAGCATGAAAATTGACTGGTGTTGGTAAGACGTCGTAGACTGCTTTTATGAAGAAACTTAATTTCTTTGGTTCCATGCACTTGAAGTCTCTCCATGTGACAGCTCTGTCCTTTGCATTCTCCCACTTAGTCCATGCGCCCTGTTTCCTTTGTCCTACAGCTGTAGCAAAACGCCCAACTTCCTCAAGATGATAAATTTCTTCCGACACCAGTGGGTCGCGAGAGTTCCGCAGCATTTGGAAGAGTCGCGCTTTTCCTAATTTATATTCCTCAACAAGTGACAACGTTGGAAGTTTTAGTTTTATTGATGAACTATATAGTGCCACGTTTGTTAAGGACTTAGTTACTCCAACTATTTTTAAATAAATTTACTGATTAACCGCTCCATTGTTTCAACTTTTGTAAGTGATACCTCCTATATTTGCAATGGCCATGCTAATTTAGGAATTAATCCAGAATAAATACACCATATTTTATCTTTGTTCATGAGGTCACATTTATTAATGGAGCGTAATCCATTTTGTAGCTGTTTCCCTAGGTCCTGCCAATGATGTCGATCCGTAAATGGTAGGGAGTAGCAGCAACCGAGACTCTTAAAGCTTTTTTCGCGGACCATAGGGATTTCGTTCCCACTGACAGAAAACTTTATTTCTTTGCAGTTTCCTTTCAGCAACTATAAACTTCGGCACTTTAAAGGCTTTATTTTCATAGAATTGTAGTTTTATTTTGTTGTTTTTCCTGCTCAGATTATGGAATCAAATTATCAACCAGCGTTTTTCCTTTAAATTTAAAACTTGTTCAAGATTTGTCATCGAAGTTGAAAAAGTA
This sequence comes from Sepioteuthis lessoniana, assembly GCA_963585895.1. Taxonomy (NCBI): domain Eukaryota; kingdom Metazoa; phylum Mollusca; class Cephalopoda; order Myopsida; family Loliginidae; genus Sepioteuthis; species Sepioteuthis lessoniana. The sequence goes on along the minus strand of OY757906.1, from coordinate 88,336,926 downwards.
AACTCATATCGCTCAGAATTGGTAAATAATTAACTAAATTCGGATTAATCTTACTCCAAATCTTTTAAACCATTCTAATCTCTTACAATAGAAACTGTTTTTTCGCAAAAGTTCATGTTCATTAATTTCAATATCGCAATGCTCAAAATGGTGAATGAAACCAAGATACTGATTCTTGTTTTGGATATTTGGAACATACTGATTCTTGTAGAGGATGTCTCAATATACATGCTAACTAATCGTCTAATAAGAATGCTGGGGTCCCTTTTGTTTCAGATTAGAAAATAGTATATTATAACAATTGTAAATCATTATGAGAGGAAAAATATATTTTGCTTCACTACTTATGAGGACTCAAAAGAATTCGAAACTGTCTAAAAATAGATGCAAAGTATTAATTGGATAATGATTTATTACTGAAACAAGATATTATATATATATATATATATATATATATATATATATATATATATATATATATATATATATATATATATAACCAATGAAAAAAATATGGATTTGATGTGTCAGGCCCAAAGGATGCATTTTTTACAGGCCTTGTTCCAAATGACCAGCATTGCGCTTGACTCAGTAATAAGTCATTATGATATCATTTTTGAGACACCCTCTATTTGCATCACATGAATAATATATTACTTTAAATTAACGATGGGAGGGAACGGAACACAGAAATCTGATGAATGTTGCACAAATAGAAATATAGAAGCAAACTTCAACCATGGATAATAATATTTCGTATAACATTTTTCCCTGAAGAAAAGCAAATTAGTCAAGATCAGCTAAGTATAGGATAAACAAGAATAGCATACATGCATAACCCAAGAATGTTTTAAAAATCAGTGGCATGATACGATGATCCAGAATAAAAATGAGAAAAAAAATTCAATCATGTTTGAGGAACAAATCTTTTCATGATAAACAAATTCCAAGGAATTTATTAAAAAATATTCTTCCACCAGATGAAAAAAGATATGAAAGTTAATAGTATGAAAATATTTTGCTTTTACTTGAAAATTGAAAACGTTTTTATGAAAAATAAAATCGGGATTTTTTATTTATAACACCTATTTTACGAAAAGATATTCCAAAAGATAACAATAATTTTTAGATCAATTAAAGCATAGGAAATCATTTGGAAGACCATATCTAAATTTCATCGGATGCTGAGCAGAATCTTGTAGCGTAAAAGTGACTTGATTTCATTGAAAACCTACAAACACTATCTATGATCGATGGCGTCACAAAATCAAAATAAAAAAAATATACTTGAAATAGTCATGAAGAATCAAGAGTTTATGGATTTCTTTCTTTAATTCGACAAGGTATTTTTTAGAATAAAGTTTTTCACAAATGAATCACTGATACTAAAATTGAAATTTGAACACATCTAAAAAGAAAATAAAAACTTGCATGAATATATATGCCCTGTCCATATATATATATATATATATATATATATATATATATATATATATATATATATATATATATATATATATATAATATTGGAAATGTAATATAAAATAGAATAAAGCAAGACAAAAAAGGCATGATACTTAGCTTATGGTGTCTGATAAAACAAGGAACTTGTATTGAAACAGTAAGTAATTATACACACATAAAATACTTTAATATATAAAGTATATATACACACATATATATATATATATATATATATATATATATATATATATATATATATATATATATATATATATATATATATGTATGTATGTATATAGTTGAATGTGTACATACTCACACGCATATAGATTAGTATCTGTATATATATCTGTCTATCTCAACATGTATGGGGATGAATAAACCTTCACGTAATTATTTACCCATTAGCAAAAAAGGTTTTTGGAATCATTAGGAAATCCTTAAAATACAACCCAAATAAATACACATATATCTGGTAACCGCTATGCCATTACTTGTTTAAACCTAGAAGATTTGATAAATGTAATTTTTTTTCAAAAGCAAGTTGCATGAAATTATATTAAGAACGAAGAAACTGCTGTGCAGTGGAAACCTGAAAAAAATTGATAAAAATACACACACACACACACACACACACACATATATATATATATATATGTATATATATATATATATATATATATAACCAATCATATTGAAAGAAAAACAGATAAAACTCAAGAAATAGCATTGTATTGAAATATATATGATTATGTATTACGTCATACTTGAATATAGTGAATGGAATCAAAGTGAACATATATCATTGTGATGAGATATTTGGGGACAATAAGGGAATCGACATGTTAACTTTGTTTCCCAGTAAATATATCCTACTTTCACCAAATAGTCGCTCTTCCTTAGATTAAGAATAAAATATATCGACAGTTTGAAATCCACACTGATTCTTACAAGAAAGTAAGTATTTCTCATCCACTTGATCAGATCAAACAACAACAATTGCTTATATCATGAATGTGCTTATGACAACTGATCACTGTACAATGATTATAAAATCAAAAACCCTACAATTCTTGTTGCTTCCAGGGAAATTGAATTATCTTGAAACAGGGGGATTATGTTTGCGTCCATAGCAAATAGCACTCCTTGAACTGTACCCAAAACATAAGTTGCTTGTGAGGCGTGGAATAATGGGAGCTGTAATAAAAATCTAACACACTTCTGGTCAATTCAATTTTGTTTGCGAGCCAGATATGAAAGAGAGTTTATGAGATGACTGTTCTCCACTGATACCAAAGGAATGGCATCACCACCTCTAGTGAAAATATAACAGTCTGAAACTGTGGATAATATTAAGGATAACATGATAGCGACGATGATTTTAATGATAAAGATTTAAGAAGGTTTCATTATTATTTTACTTGCTTCGATCTTTCACACAAGCGTCAGCTGGTGGCATTTTACATGAGTAACTTTGGGTCGTCATGAGTCTGAAAAAAAAAAACTCTCCTGAATATTCAAGCTGAACTTAACTATTCTGTGCTGTGAATAGTATCGATTATACCTCTGATCTTCAATTTCGCCCGTCTTTTCCTAGTCCGAATAAACCAACTATTATAGGCATCAATGCCACATTCATGTTCTACAGCTTTTTCATCTCTCTGGCACAATGAAAGCATTTGTCTATCTTTTCGCTTTCTCTCAATTTCAATCTATGATCCACTGGAACAGCAAAATGCACCAGATTGCATTTCTTTCTTGTTAATTATCTCTAGGTATACTCTGTCAACAATCATATGATATGTTTGTATATCTATGTCTCCTTTTCTCATAGAGATTCTAGTTTGTGCATACATCATTTGTTAGTATACTTAAATTTGAATCATACAATTTTCAGGGGATCACATTTCATATCCCGTTGTGTCTAGTTTTGAACTCTTTGGAATCACACAATTTTCACTGGATCACCTTTCATATCCAGTTGTGTCTAGTCTTGAACTCTTTTGAATCACATAATTTTCAGTGGATCACCTTTCATATCCAGTTGTGTCTAGTCTTGAACTCTTTTGAATCACACAATTTTCACTGGATCACCTTTCATATCCAATTGTGTCTAGTCTTTAACTCTTTTGAATCACATAATTTTCAGTGGATCACCTTTCATATCCAGTTGTGTCTAGTCTTGAACTCTTTTGAATAACATAATTTTCAGTGGATCACCTTTCATTTCCAGTTGTGTCTAGTCCTGAATTCTTTTCGTACAAGTTCGCAGCATTTGCATAGTTTGTGAGTAATCGTTTCATCGATGTCTCCACTAATGTTGTTGTTATTATTTTACGTCTTGTGAGTTTTTTAAACTATTGTTTGCTTGTGTTCTTCTAATGGAGTCTGAGTGAAAACTAAGTCTCCTCAAATAGCAAGGATTCTTTTCAGTATTACGTGGTCCGGATGGTCTCGATGTAATATAATGGCCGAGGGATTTCGTTTTATATATCTTGCCTTTGGGTTTAGTTAGGCTGAGAACCTTTCGGCTCAGTGCATGTGTTAGTTTGATGCAAACATGAGCGCAGGTGTTCACACGCGTGCGGAGCGGACGTGTTATTCAGAGATGTCACAATGAAAATCCCAGATAGAGGATGTGAACAGGGATGTGAGTGACGTCACGCACCGGAAGAGTGGGCTGGGATTTGAGAAAAGTCAGTTAGTTGAGTTCTTGCCTCGGAAGAAGAAGGTTGAATTTCGGTTGCTCGCAGATGCCTTGCGGCAGGTGTCGCACGAGGTTTGTGGCGGATGGAAAAGTCGTCATAGAAAGATTGTGCCTCTCTCGTCCTTATGTCGAAAAACCTTTTAACTCAAAGGTAATTAAAAAAGGTTTCGTACCTGAACTAAGAAGTCGTAAGTGTTTTTTGTGTTTCGGGATTCATATATTATCTATATATGAGTTATGGACATTCTATGTACATTTCACATATCCGTATTGTGGGTATGTTACATCGATTCTTTCTCTGATTTTCAATTTCTCTACTATTTATTCAAAATATTTGGGGATGGTTAGGTGTGCCCCAACAACAAATGGTATCATAGTCACTTTCTTGTTCCACAGATTCTTAGATCTCAGACTAGGTCATAGTATTTGTCTATGTCTTCGTTTACTTTCTTTCTTTTTTTTTGTTGCACGCTGAAAGGGCAAAATCATTTAGATGGCAAGTTAGTTTTTCTTGTTTATCATTATAAAGTCTAGTCTTTAAGTAAGGATTTTTCTTAGCCACGTCCAAGTTTTTTCGTGTGAGATATCACTTGTCAGTCGCTTGAAATGTTGATACAGATGTTTTTCTCCCACTTTTGTTTTCTGATTATTTTCTTTCTGTAAATGTTTGCGTTGTCTGCATTGTTTCTGGTCGATATCTTTTTCGTCTTCCGTTTCTTTGCTAGTATATCCTGGTTTATTTCCTACAGTTGTATAGTTTCCTTTCTTTTCCCTTTCGTCCAAAAATGTTCCAGCGTTGTACCTCTGTCTCATCCTTTTTGCTTGTTTTCTTATGCTGGTGGTCTTTCTAAAGTATCTTAGGGATTCTGGATTTCATCAGCTCTCTTGGACACTTTTGAGTATGCTAGCCGGTGTAAAGCATACGGTAATCAAGATGGTCTCTATTCTTCCAATGATATCCAGTTACTCATATCTTTTTCCGACGCCTTTAGTAATCTTCCTCGTGCACTAACCTTCATAGATGCAACACACACTCTCCCATCCCACAACTTTCTTGGTACTTTCAAAAAATCTAAGTATTTGACTATCTTTTTGCCTCCTTTGATGATCACTCTGTGATATACCGGAAAGGTAAAATCCACTTGATTACAAGTTATTTTTTCTTATTAATTAATACTAGGCCAGGTCTTCTAGCCGGAATTAAGTAATTCATTTGTATCTTAAAAGCCCCGAGAATTTTATGAGTCTCATTTTCTAGGACGGATTCTGGTTTATTAGCATAACATTTGGTTGTGTGTTTAAATTTTAATCTCTTGCACATTCCCCAGTGGATTACTTCCATGGAGTTGTGCCAAGCCTTGTACTATTTTTCTGCTAGCTTACTACAATTATTATTATTATTATTATTATTATTATTATTATTATTATTATTATTATTATTTTCAGAAGCAGCAGTTGTTTTAGTAGTTGTAGTAGTTGTAGTAGTAGCAGTAGTCATCTACTCCTAAGTTTTGACACAAATTTTAACAGAAGTCTGAGTGATAGAAAACCACTCAGATATCCTAGATTATTTTCCGTATTCAAGCTGTTTTTACAACGCTGTTGTCTGAATTATTATAATTATTATTATTATTATTATTATTAGTAGTAGTAGTAGTAGTAGTAGTAGTATATGCACAATTGATAATCAAAACTAATATACTCTTTTTATTGTTTCGTTTACTTTGTTAATATTATATGAAATTCAAAACCAAGCGAATATTTTTATCGGCTGCAATAAAGGTAATATATACATACATCTCTCTCTCTCTCTATATATATATATATATATATAGAGAGAGAGAGAGAGAGGGAGATAGTGAGAGAGAGAGAGGCAGTGACAAAGAGAGAGAGAGAGATAGTTTGTCTGTTTGTGTGTGTGCACGTGTCTTTCATTACTCTCTTATTTTTCCTCTTTCTTAGCTAACGTCTTCTCTCTCTCTCTCTCTCTCTCTCTCTCTCTCTCTCTCTCTCTTTCTTTCTTTTTTAAATATTTTTCTCTCTTTTCTTCTAATGTTACCTTTACCTTATACTCTTCAGCTATTTGCAAGCAACACATTTATTATCATTGTTTATAAGACAATGATTTTTAAGCTGATGCTAATGATAACGATACCAAAATTTGTATTCACTTCTGTCGTATTACAACGAAACAAATTTTAATCAGTTTCAAATGTCTGAGAGCGTGGGTGGAAGAACAGGTAAAATGTGACAGTCGCGGTGGGTTTAGCAGTGGCGGTAGTAGTCACATTTTCCACATTCTTCCTTTCGTTTGCAGTCGGTGGAAGCTGCATCAGTCGTAAAAGGTCGCCCAGCAATTAATGCCTGGCATACTATAACTTATGATTATCGCCATAATAATAATTGTAGTTGTACCAATGACAGAAGCAACGCCGGTGAAGAATTTTGTAGTGACCAGGTGTGGTATCTTCAAACAGCTGAAGGCGGAGTGGGTGATAATGTATTGAATGTGGAAGGAACAGTTACTTAAAAAAAAACAAAAAGATTGTGATGATGTTGATGTCATTTATGAAAAAAGCATGGGAATATCTTCGAAAACTTTTTTGTCACATATGAAAATTATTCAAATAAATATTTATAAAATGAATTAGATATATTTTGACAAAGTCATCATGAATAAATTAGAGATTAGTAGGTAATGATACTAGTATATTTGTGATTGAATGATCATGTTCATTGTTCATTTGAAATATATATTCATCTACTCTGTGCATATTTTGATACGTTCAAATTTGATATAATTAACCAACCCGTCGCTTGCACTTTCCCTTATGTCTATATATCCATCTTCACGCGGTTATACAATATATATATAGATAGATAGATAGAGAGAGA
>OY757906.1:88264860-88322360 GCA_963585895.1 Sepioteuthis lessoniana | reverse complement strand
TCATACGCACAATAAATACGTTTATTAATATTTTTATAAAGATTAGTAAGCATGTATTTTACCAGGAGTTTGAATCCTTAACAAAAATAGTGCGTTGTCATTGGAATATATTTTGTCTTACTTTCTTGCTGTGATATAACATCATTGTGACGCAAACTAAGTGCTGAGTTATCTGCAACTCATAGAATTAAATGTTGTAATTAACTAGATTTACTTTTCGTTTAATATGGCAACAGAAACTTCTAACTAATTATAGGGGTTTCTCAAGTGAAAGTCAGATTGATTGGAAATAAATGTTCACATATCACTTGAGATGATCCATCTTACAAGTTGTATCAAAATAAATGCAACACGTTTATATGAATATGATTTATTATTCAAGCAAACGCAGTAGCGTTCATTTGAAACACGTCCTTTGAGCGAGAGACATCAAATCAATGTTTTTTTTTAATTGTTACAATATCAGCTTCCAGGACATGCAATCACTTTTAGAGTTTCTTTTCTCATTCATAGATATTTATTCTATTGAGGGATTGCATTTAATTTGAGACAGTTTTAAATGACTTTTGTCTCTAAATAAGTAATGCTGAAAAATGTATTCCTCTCTAGTCCTAGTCATTGTGATAGTGCATTAATAGTAGTTATCTTATTTACCAACCCCTCTGTTCGGGCACAAGGTAGATTTTTAAGCGGAGTTTAACAGGTTTGAATTCAGAGATTTCCTTCTCCTAGATTAGTTGCCTCATCAAGGCTAAAGAACATAGTCTGTCCTACTATTTACCCATAGCTGGAGGGGGAATAATTGGATTCATACCTTTCCCAAGGGTATTAGTACTATGCGAAATGCAATCAGTCTCGTCCAGGAATTGAACTCGTGTCGCCGTGTCCATTTCCTACGACGATAACCATTACACCACGAGCACTTCTTAATTAATAGTTGTTATAGTTTACTATTTCCAAATCTGAGACAAAAAGAACTCAACATTATTAGAAAAGTTATTAACAGTCACATGTATCTTGAGACATCCTATATTTCAGCATGGTGTTTTTCTGTGCTCAAGCAGACCTGCTTCTCAAATGAGTGAAGGTCTGGTATCTTTTAGATACCCAACTAATTAGTGGATCGTATGTAAATAAAAGTTAGTTGGTGAAGTGAATTGACTTCTAAGTACGGTATATATATATATATATATATATATATATATATATATATATATATATATATATATATATCTGTCTGTGGATGACTATATATATATATATATATATATATATATATATATATATATATATATATATATATATAATTTTTATTAAACACTAATAACAGAGAAAGCCCTTGTATTCACTTGAATTATTCATGTAATGGAAAAAACTAAAGTTCACACCTTCTAATATATAAAATGTAAATGAACCTATACTGAGGAGCTGAAAAGTTGAAAATCTCACAATAACGAATAATGTTTTCTAGTTATTGCTCTAGACATTGTTATCAAACGTCTAACACTTAACTTTGTAAAATCATCGTAAAAAATTATGCTGTACTTATAGCTCAAATAAAATTATTTGTGGTGACATAGAAGATTCTCCATTTGCCGTTCCCTAGGTATTTACAAGACTTGGCTTCATTTGACGTTTTTTAGTTTCCAAAAGTGAAAATAATTATCGTAGTTATTATTCAATAGCATGAAAGACATTAAAGAAATATAACGTACCCCATGTACATTTTATAGAATGTGTTATTTCTATACAGTAAAAAGGTGATGGGATAACAGTAATGTATTGGTTATATTAAAGAAAATAAATGTTTCATTTATTGATTAATTCTATCAGTTATAGTCTCCATAAATTCTGAATTCGTCTCATGTATACATATATTAAGAAAATAAAAGATATATTATATATATATTAGTTCACTGTCTACAAAGACAGAACATTTTAACTGATGTCATGTGATACGATATTTTTATATTAAATCGTCAAATCAATTTTTATTTTCTTAGTAAAAACATCGATTCGACACGGAAATATAACCTCAAAGGCATATCAAGATAAATGAGGACTGATATTAAAATTCTAATATAATAAATATTATTGAAATTGACCATATATATATATATATATATATATATATATATATATATATATATCACAAAGCTTAAAACAAACCAAACGTTGCAAATTTAGTTAGAATGGAAGAGAAATATTGATTTTCTTCGGAAGGATATATATATATATTATATATATATATATATATATATATATATATATATATATATATATATATATATATATCACTGAAGTGCCATTTTCTAGATTTAAAAAGGTATATGATTTGCGAGGATAACTTTGGCAACAATTACACCGATAATTAGGACCACATCATAATACGTGAATATGACTTGATTTAATTTGCTTTTTTTTTAGTTAGAAATCGAAAATAACCACAATTTATTTGAAAAATGTTTCATGATCTTTTTGCAGCTTTTTAACTTTTTTCATTGTAACATCTTCAAATCAACATAACTGGAACACAAACACAGCTATGCACTTTCCCCCGACCCCCACACACTCGGTTTTATTTGATAAACACCAGACATCAATATGAAGAAATAATAAAGTAATTTATATCAATCAATAGACGAATGAATATTAAATGGAAAAGAATATAGATCAATATTTATTGATAGAAATGCACCGTCGTAAACACAGACTGACAAGATCACTGAACAAATTAAACTACTGTAATGAGATATTTCTCAAAAACACGACTGTCAAAATGTACGTTTCCTTTGTGTTGTGTATAGGTGTCTTCCTGGATGCGCGCGCATGCCCGTGTGTGTGTGTGTGTGTGTGTGTGTGTGTGTGTGTGTGTGACAATCCACACTTTAATATTTCTCTGCCCAAGTGACTGTACACAATACACAGCAGGGTTTGGATTTCTTCCAGCTGCAATAACCTTCACCATTAAGCAGAACCTTACGCCATCATGTTTATCCAGATTGGATTTTAACACTCATACAACTGCATAACTCGTTTGGAAATTCGCAGAGGGTTAGCAAATTGTCTCTATCATTAATGGAATGCAGTATCTTAAAGACAGTACTTGCCCAATTTCTGATACTCTTTAAATATATCAACTTATATGAAAAATGAATCCGAATTTTATTTCGGAAATAAAAACTACCTTTAAACTATCTTAATGTTTATCGATAAAATTTCGCTCTACAATGGTCAACTTTCTCTTTCGTTAATTATTAATTCCATTGAAGCTCACTTACTCAATTAGAAATGATGTGTTTGGGTCGAACTTTACATCCAGATCCTCCCTGAGCAGGCGTGATAGTACCCGTTAGGGTACCATCTATGGAGCAAAGGAAAATTATTTCATATACGTAGGAAACCGTGAAACCATAAAGCTGTATGCTGAAAATATAATTAATGTTTTATATGAATACTTGAAACCAAGTTCTGTGAACTACGTATAACGTGACAGTTATCGCTTTAAAAATGGATTTATTTAGCCAAGGTCAAACCATAGAGGATGTTGTTTGGGCTTCATTTTATTCTAACGCAATGGAGAAATACATGAATATGTCTGTTTTCCCCTGATATAGATAAATATTATGATAGACTTTGTGTTAGCCTATTTTAGGTATCTCTTATTGGAAGAAAAAAATTCTAAATGCCAACCAGATTTACTTCTTTTTAAGAATTGACTTCTGCTGCAAGCTGTCCATTGTTGATGATTTCTTGTAAATACCTAATTCCAATCATATAACTGTGGGCAGATTATTCTAATTAGAAATAAATATTTACAAAAGGGACTTATATATATATATATATATATATATATATATATATATATATATATATATATATATATATATATATATAAGTAAAGATCTAAAGTTAGCGATCGTAGTCGAAGGTAACCTGAAGACTTCCTTTTCATTAGCTACTAATTCGAAGTGTTGGAGGAAGACGCATCTCCTTTCCCTGAATTGCCCCTCTTTACTCTTGATCAATACCTTATAAGTCTAAAGCAAAGTGGCATCAAGTACCATGTTGGAGTCTTTTGTATGATTTGATCTGGGATATATATATATATATATATATATAGAGAGAGAGAGAGAGAAAGAGAGAGTTTTGATTAGTATAAACATTTTCCAAATTAATCATATATAAATTGTTATGATTATAAACAGACTTTTGTTTGTGACCTACCCAAGATATCTTAGACAGGACCCAGGATCAATGACAATAGAAGGTGGCCACTATATCAGAAATCATTACTTTAATTTTCAAAGACGACTTCTTTTACTTTCAAACTAGGCATCAAGAGAAAGTTTTTAAAGAGCCCTTAAAATCAGAACAAAACAAGCTTGTGTGTGGTAAAATTATCTGATTTGGCTAAAGGAAATTTTAGGGGAGATTTTTTTTTATTAAATCCCAGATATAAAAAGAAGATACGAGAAAAAATGTATGCTCATTATAATCCATTCACTTTCAATGAATTTAACAAGATGTTCGTCTATTTTTGAACAAATTGAATTATACAAATAAAGATACAGATCATATTTCAGCGAAGAAATGCGACAACTTCACGGCTTTTTTAATCTACCGAAATGTTTATACAAATGTTGTTTCTAAATGATATTTAACTTAATGATAAGAGGGTAAAATTTACCTCCATTGAAAGTGTTTCCTACATTATTGGTCTGGTGGTAACATTATAATTAAAAACCAATATATTTAGTTTCATACATTATTGTCACCAACGCATCTATCGGTCCATCTTGCCATCGAAATCACGAGACAACTCTGGATATTCATGAAAGAATTACTCTACAACATTATACAATCCACTAGTCTCGTTCTTTGATATACTACCAAGACATTTCTGTGAATTCGAAAAGGCATCTTAGATGGTATGGTAGGAAAAGAAATGCATTCATTGTGTTTATACCAGAATTGATAAAAATATATTAAAATGTTAAGTTCTTATGAATTAATATGGAAAAAATCTGCTGAAATATATTATTTAGAAAATATTATTTAGCTGCGAGTGGTGACCTTTGGGTGTGTATACATTCAAAGATTTCTGGAATTATTATCACAAATTCTGGTTGTAACTTTCAAATATTTATCTTAGGTTTATCTATGGAGTCTAATTTTATCAAATTCATTCCAAAGCAAAAGATTTATATTCGACAATTATGGCTAGAAATATTATCTTTTTTTTATAATTAACGCTTAAGTTGCAATTCTACTTGATGACGAGTTGTTTTTTTCCATAAGATAAATTGTTCTGCCAAAATTTTATTTAAAATATAAATATCTGGAAGTGTTCTATAATTATTTGATTGTTATCAACTCAGAGGGATTATGTTTATGCGAGAAGACAAAATAAAGACCACGAATCGTTGTGAGTATATTTCAAATTTGTCTTTATTCTCAAAGTAAGTGAATTTTAATCTATCATAGAGAGGCAAATCTTCTGCGTTGTGACATTTTATTTAGGGTTCTAAATGTTGATGCTCTTAATGTTAGAGATGAGTTCCATCAGTCTCACCGCGAAAGCTGTACCAAACAAACAGAAATGAACAATGAATGAAGCATCAATTTTGTTCAAAATAACATTCTCCCAATAAACGCTCTTATTCCAGTGGGTTTTTCTTTGGTCAAAACATACTCTTGTTTTATACTGGGGAAAATTACGACGTCTTATTATTTGTTTAATATCCTGCACTTTGTCAAATCTTCCAATTCAGAGTAATATTCAGTTGAGAATTAATATATCGGGATAGGGATATAATTGCGTTGATTGTTTAATGGGTTACACTTAAACAAAACTGCGCTGCCCCAGAAACGTAGAAACATAATGTATCATAGCTACTGATCATAATGTGCTCTTCTGTGCATATGTCATTTAAACTTGGATTTTTTACTGAAAAAGTAGATTCAATATTGACCTATTTTTTAATCACACCTCGCTTATTATAACAGATGATGCATTTAATTTCTTAAAACAACTGAGAATTAAAAATACTTATCTTAAAATTCTGTTTCCACATTTTCCTCGAAACAATATTTTATACAGTAATTCCAAGGCTTAGCAACATCATATGCATTGAGTAAATTTCGTAAAAAAGGACAAATATTTTCATAATTTCTTTGATCCTCATAAATGATTCAAATGCATTGAACTTTTTTCATATCACAAAATATAATGGTGCTGAAGTGATAGAATATGTTGAGCTTCCACTTCTATTTTAGTATGTGTAAGAAAAGTAAAGATGGCGACCGTAGTCAAGTGTGACCAGAAGGCTCCCTTTTCAATAGCTACTTCACTGAGGTTTTGGAAAGGGGGCTACTCCTTTCCCTGGATTGTTCCTATTTATCCTTGATACGTACCTTATATTACTGAGTATTAAGCAATGAAGTATCAAGTACCATTTTTAAAATCTTTTGTATGACGCTACCTGGGATTGAACCCCTATCTCCAGGACCATTGGCGAAAGTATGTGTACTTCCATGGAATTATAAATCAAGCAAAGAGAAAACTAGCCATTAAAGTAAATGTTGGGTTGTTAAATACATGAGGTTAAAATCAGTTTTATTCGCTAGAAACCTGTGCAAAGAACCCCACAAAACAAAACAATGAAAAAAAGAAAAATTTTAAAAGTGAACGTTCATTAAATGTTATACCATAAAAAAAAAAATTAGCCATAAAATAATCCCAGAGTGTGTATATGCCTTTCAAATCAATTAATCAATCAATCTATCAATCATTTAAGCTTGTTTTTACATGTCGAGGTTAAAAAAAGAGTATATAGGTGCGTAAATTTTGTTTTCTGACAAGTGATGCACAATCGGAATGGGTAAGATATTTTTATGTACGAAATATGGAATTCAAATTGCATTTTATACTTGAAGACACTTTACCCACTTTACATAAATCAAAGTATGATGTGTTTACATCCATTAAAGTACTTTTGTATTCAAGATAAAATTAGCTTGAGCGTATAATACCTACCAAAGTACATTGTACAAAGTCATCGCTGTTTGGACATTGGTATCCTAGTGGGTTTGATTCTCAGGAATTATTCTATATTCTATATTATTATTCTATATAATATAATATAATATAAAATAATATAATATAATTATTCTATATAATATGTTATTATTCTATATAATATAATGTAAAATAATATAATATAATTATTCTATATAATATGTTACTATTCTATATAATATAATATAATATAATATAATATAATATAATATAATTATTCTATATAATATATTCTGGAATGATTTACAAGGGTTTAGGATATTTAGAGAATATCTTCAGTCAAATATACACGTACATATAAAATGAGGAGATATGCAGGTGTTTATTTGTTCACCTTTTACTGTCAATAAGACTTCAACGGATTGTATGGGATTACCCAACCCCTTGGCATGATCTGGATGCAATACAAACTTTACTACTTTTGAATTCAGTTTTCTTTCTTCTATAGTAGTTGTCATGAAAAGATTAAATAGTCTTTTCTCTCCAACGATGAACGCCGAGCTGGAACGAAATTATAAGGATTAAGCTTGTTGTGTCCATTTACTTAATAGAAGAAGAAGAAGAAGAAGAAGAAGAAGAAGAAGAAGAAGAAGAAGAAGAAGAAGAAGAAGAAGACCATGACCATATATACACCTTTAAGAGTATTCATATAATGTTAAATATCCATCTGAAAGGTATAATAAAAAAGCCAATAAAATAGGCAAACAAACCTGCAATATACATTGAATCAACCTCGCCAATGCGATCAGAAAGAGACAATGTAATTTTTTAGCGGAACTCAGCTGGTTTGAATTCAAAGTGCTACTAAAAGTAAAACTGAATCTACTATTGTGTACGTGTTTGTTTATATGCATTTGCGTTGCCTTAAGCGAGATTTGATAAAAGGTCAATTTTTTAAGGTGTTATGCTGTAGATTTGAAGTAGTTTTATTTCTCCAAGTTTGAGTGCCCCACTACGGCTGAAAAAAAGAAAACAAGTCAGCATTACTATTTAACAACAGCTGGGGATAGAACAGATGGAGTAGTTACTTTCCGAAGTTATTAGCGTGAATTGAAAGGCAAACAGCCTTGATTAGAATTTGAATTGAGGCTGTTGATTCCATTTCCTTCTACGATAATTATTAACCTTGCACAATTACATGCGCATTGTCTAAGGGAACATAAAATATGCATGCATATATTTCTGTTAATGAACACGGGCAAGCGCACACGTACATATACACAAACATACAATAAACAAACAGAGAGAGATAGAGAAAAAGAGAGAGATATGTATTCGCATATGAGAAAGAGAAATAGAGATAACACTTGTGTCTACAAGTATACATACGTGCACACACGCAAATACACGCAAACACACACACACACAGGGAGTGAGAGAGAGAGAGAGAGAGAGAGAGAGAGAGAGAGAGAGAGAGAGAGAGCGAGAGAGAGAATCATTATCTAAATATGTACTTGTATGTGCGTGCGTGCGTGCGTGCTTATTTGTAAACAACCATATTAACAATTTTACTTTTACACGTTTATACCTACGTAAAAACTAAAACGAGCTTTCCTACACACACTCAATCATCATTCTACTCAAAGAAAGCAATCTTATAAGAGAACAAGAGAATATTCCACCGGCCATTGCTTTCCCGCCATCATTTTCCCGCCACATCTTTCCCGCCATCTCTTTCCACTTATGGACAAAGGAAACTCGCGTGGAGTTTTGGCATGTTGCCATCTTGTGGTAAAATTACTTTATATGAGTTGGGAAGGTGTCCAACTTATTTCCAGACTACACGGTGAAATTCCACTTTGTCAAGCCTCTGCCGACTACATCAGGGCAACTTAGGTGACAAAATTGGTATTATTATTATTATTATTATTAGAAAAATTAGACGTTGGTTTGATTTCCTCTCCAACATACGTATTTGTAATGTTGCTATGTTGCTCTCGAGATAAATGTGTATATTTTTATTTTAGATAAAGATAGATTTCGTAATCAGGGCATTCCAGAACTTTCTATATTCTTTCCAAAACGAATGGTATGCTATTTAATATATATGATTTTTATCATTTTATATGAGTATTATTTTTTTAATCAAACATAATTATTGTCGGCCATATGATAAAATTATTCATAGCAATCATGTATAGACAATATCAAACGTTTTTAAACCTTGAGAGAGACGTATTTCGTAGTGATTTCTTTTGGGTTATTAGGTTTTCATATGCATACATATACTTTTCAGAGCATTCGAGAACTTAAATTTTGCTGCATCATCATCATCATCTGATAGCACATATTTCCCTGACCTTCTCTCTCTCTCTCTCTCTCTCTCTCTCTCTCTCTCTCTCTCTGTTTCTCCGTCTGTCCTTATCATCCATCGCCCGCAGAGAGCTGATGTAGATAAGTTATTGCTGCTCTGCCAACAATGGCACGTCCATATGATGGTTCGTCTTTGCTTCTCCAGCATTGTCCAGCATGTTTTATTTGTCTTTTTTGGGTAGTTGTTAAAAAGGAGGTAAGTGTCCGTGGTCTAATTTAGTTCTTTTCTATCGCATTCTTTAAATGCAAGATTAAGGATCCTTTGTAAATATTAAGCTCATTCGAGCCCAAAGCCACAGACATGATACTGTCAAAATCGAAGTTGCTTCTGTTGCAGTAGCTCACATATGTCAGAAGTTTATTTTTGGTGAGGCAAACTTTATGATCATGATTGTTTTCTTCTTCTTCTTCTTCTTCTTCTTCTTCTTCTTCTTCTTCTTCTTCTTCTTCTTGTATACAAGAATCACAGTTCATCTAATTTAGGATAAATTGAGAATTGTATGAATCAAATCCACCCACCGAACAATTCTAATTGTCATATACATTTTGAAAGTTGGTATTTACACAGATTAGAAAAGGATTTGCATTAGCAGGTGGACAAACCTCTTTCTCATGAATAGGTGCTTATTCCAGAGTTCTATGATCGCATTTTTAATAGAAAGTTTGATCAAATATTATTTTCTTCAAACTCTGTGAAATTGTTATTGCCTGAATAAAATTACATTTTTCTGTCAATGTTTCGCTTTGTCGTAATATCACTGGAAAATAATTCCACCTTTGGAGTGTCTTTTAAGACCCAAATAAAAAAGGTTTTTCACCGAAAGGCCGTGAGAGGATAGAAGGACATGAGTATGGCAAGTCTTTTAAACTTGTATGGTATAATTACCAGCGATAATTTACAACTGAAAGTGCGATACGAGATAAAAAGCACACATTAGATTTAAACATGATCTTTTGAAGAGAAAGAATACAACTGTGTAAAGCTTGTTATTTATACATCAGATTCAAGAGGTTTTACATATGTAAATATGAAGACTCCTACAAAGTAACTTACTGGCCACAGCGGAAAGTAAAATAAATTTATAAATAAAAACAAATACTTCAGAAGAGACAATTTCCAAACGTTGTAAACAATTCTGCAAATCTTTTTTTAAAGTTTTTAGTCAAAATAATTTATTTTTACTTATATATTGCTATAAAAAATAAACAATATACTTGTTCACTAGTACATTTTCCCACAATTCTACATGTAAAAAAAGGATATATCTGTATTGTAAAGAATGATGTCAAATATTCTGTCGACATCATAACCACGAAGTCGTGAATGATTGACTTGTCTATTAAAATCACATCTAACAATACTTGATTTTTCCTTGTAGTAGCCACAATAGTTTGTATTAAACCAGTCCTTCCAGCACTGACAGTATATGAGACATCGTCAATTCTTGTAGTATTAGATTTTATGGTGATTTTATTTCAGATTTTTCCTTCTGCTATACTGATTACTGTTGTGGAGGTACTATTTACCAACCCCTCCGCTCGGGCAGGATATGACACAAGGTCAATTTTTAAGCGGAGTTTAACAGGTTTGAATTCAGAGTTTTCCTTCTCCTAGACTAGTTGCCTCACCAAGGCTGAAGAACCTAGTCCGTCCTACTATTTACCCATAGCTGGAGGGAGAATAAGGAGGTTCATACCTTTCCCAAGGGTATTTGCCCGAAAGTGAACGTAATAGCGCGACTGGAGTACGAACTCGCGTACTACGATTCCGCAGCTCATCGCTTTAACCATTACACCACGAGGACACCACTTACTGTTGTGGAGGTAAACCTGTATCTCGCATAATATCAAATAGGGATATTCTTGTAGGTTTATATAGTCAATGAATCACACTGGGTGGGGAATTCGGCCGACACCCAGACACACTTCGGTCGGCCGTGTTGGTCGGTACACGGATCTGGTGGTTTGTGTTCTGGTTCCGGTGGCCGTCGGTTGAGGTCGTCCGATGAAGATAATGGGGAGCCACCATTCATGTCGGGGGAACCAAGACCCGCATCTTCGAGCCTCAGAGAGACGGACCCCTAGGCTCTAACACTCTTTGGAGGGGCTAATTTTATAGCATGAGAGAATACCGACGGGTCCCGCGGTATTTTTGTGCTCGCCAGGTGTATTTGGGCTACAGACCTGCACTTGAACCCACCTAAAACAAGGTCTTTAACCAGATTCGTCCGGTCGTGGACGTACGACAAATATCAATTCGGCCGAAACCGTTTAATGAAAACAACATGATTGTCTTCCTTATATGATTATTTAACACCGAGTAAACTAATTTATTTTTTTTAATGGAGTACGAATTATAACTGTTGTGTTCTGGTTAGTGAACACAAGTAGTAATAATAATAAGACAAACCACGATATGTGAGGAAAATAGTTATATTTACAGGAAAGAGTATTTACAAGAGAGAGACTGTTAGTAATAAGAACATTGGATTAGTGATAGAGTAATGATATACTTCAACAATAGGAACGGCTCTTCTGGTCTGACTTGTCGGCTTATCCCCAGACTTATCTCCGCTACTGCCAGATGGAACAGCTCATTATGCTGAAAAGGTAGGTGATACCCAACTATTACATAACCCAAAACTAAAGGACTTAGTCGGCTCCACTAGCTTCACGATGAATAAATGGAATCATGCGTTCCCAAGGGTATTAGCACGAATTGAAACACAAACAGCATTAATATTTTAACTCTGGTCACAAATTTTATTTTCTTTGACAATGACCAGAATGCTAAAAGGGTGCCTCAGAAATTTGACAACTAACTTATAATATGCCAGTTTTCAAAACATATAAATACATTTGTATATGACAAATGCGAAATAAATCATATTAGGATACTTAATCCAGCTAAAACTATTTATATGTGTGTATGTGTGTGTGTGTGTCTGAGAGTGGAGGGATATATTTGTCTCTGCCTCCCATCAGACAGGACTTGACACATGGTCAATGGTCCGAAGGTCGATTATAGGGGGATTTAGGGGAGGGGAAGGTCGGACACGAGTCGAGGCTCGAGCCCTGCAGGACTATGCTGGTCATCAACCCTCTTAGTGCAATGTGGGCCTGGTGAGCATAACTGAACATGGACTCAAATCTGGATCCAGGCACGTATGCCTGATTATAGCTTAAACTGGATAGCAAGGTCCAGTGCTGTACAAGGGTGACAAAGGTGCCAGTGTTGCAACTTGCCCACCCGAAGGTGGCCCAACCGAAACCGGGAGTTTTTCGGCCTCTCGTCTGCCTTTGTGGGACAGTGCTTACTAGCGTCAAAACCAACAGCAAATTAATGTCGTCGGCCTCGACGCACGGGACGTGTGTGTGTGTGGAGGAGGAGTTGTTATGTGGAGAGGTATCATCTAAACTTTAAAATTAAGTCATTGATATTGACAAAATTTCGAAAGTAGTCATTTAAAACACGATTACGCTTTTGGATATACGAAAAAAATCGTGAATTTTAAAGACAACAGGATTGAAAATATTTATTGATATTAATCATGAGAAATATGCTTTAGAAAATCTAATTTTTGATAAAACCCAGAGCAAATGAATTCAACAGTAACTGGCGTTTCGCATACTTGACTTATCAACTATGTTGAACAACTCATTAATTCTATGACTTACCAAGATTATTTCAAGAGATTATGATTTTCATTTGGGCGCCATATACTTTTGGCTTTGTGTCAAACAAAGTTAAACCTCGTAAATGATGACAAAGAAAATGAAACAAAATAGCGTGTCGCCAGTATGACAAATAACCTCACTTTCATGATATTTTCAACACCCACAAACAAAGATATCGAGTGATTTAGCCAAATGTAGCATAGTTACCGGCAATTGTGATGTAAGTGAGGGTTAATCGATGAATAGGGAGGGAAAATGCTAAAACTAAGTATATTGAGTGTTAGGACCTTTGTTGCTTACGTCTCTATCTGTTCAGTCTCGGCTTCATTTTTTTCTTAAAGAATTATCTCTTCTCGTATCTTTAATTCACCCTTTACTCTTCTTTCTACCCCTCTCACCCTAGAAACACGCACACACACACACATATGCATCTATGTATTGGGGTCCACAGAACATCCCAATATCACCTTATTCTTTGGTGGGTAATATCTTCCGACAAATTACAGTTGACTCGATCCGGAGAGCAAACTCAACCATAACTAGTTACTAGCCCAGAAACAGATGGTAAAGTCTATTCATCAAACTTTTTTTCGGCTGCTGGCTTTTTTAAAATTTGTTAACTATTCGTACTTTCCGAAGATTTCTTCACAATTCCACGCAAATACGCAAAGACGGATTCACGCAACCGCAAAAAGAAAAAGTTGATTTTTTTTTAGCAAAGGTGTTTTCGAATCAGTAAAAGTATAACATTCAAAAATAAATACGCCCTTATAAATCCGATAATCCCTGCGTTTCTTCAATCACCATATGATTACTGAAAGTACATTGTGAATACTGGTCGCCATTCTTAAATGAGAAAAGGCTTGGAGTAAGAACAATAAACGCCAGCTAACTGTCGAATTAAAAATTGTTTAGTCTCGTCGATAATAACCGATGGTTGTGCAGCAAGTATCAAAACAAGCAGGTGTTGCCTCGGGAGTACCTCCTGGGTCTGGACACAATTAATTTATTATTCAGTTGAAACATCTGTTAACCCATTATTGTGCTGAAAGGATATTTCTCATTTAATTCAGCTATTTACCTCTTCATGTCGTTATAGACTCAGTAATCAATCCTCACACCATAGGACTTCAACATAAGTATATATATATATATATATATATATATATATATATATATATATATATACTCATATTTACTACGAGGCTGGCTTTTAATTCTACAAATAAGGACAAGTTGCCTGTCTTTAAACAAAGTAATTTAATATAAAAATGTGTATGTCGATGTAGTTCGACATATATAGGTATGACTTGTTAACGCCTCGAAGTGAGAGTTAGACAGCATATACCCAGAGTTCTCTTGTCAGGCCGACTAACATCCGGGCACTCTCAGGTAATTGATTCGGCTATTGGTGAGCATTTGCTTACTATAAATAGTTGCAGAACCAGTTATGAAGATGATTGTTCTCTGTCCTGCATAGAGCTAGAAACAAATTTCATCTCAAAGTCTTGGAGGCGATTTATATTTCTATGAATCGACACTCACTTTGTAGACAGTTAAACAATCATATCTTAAATATTCTTGGGGAACTGCTGGAGACATGGTCGACTTGAATTTTTTTTCTTTTTTTCTTTTTCACCTCCTCCCTGCAATCCAAATTATATAATCTATACCCCCGTTCTTAATCAATTTCCGGTGTTTAAGCTTGAAAAGTGCCGGAAGAAAGGGCCCTCCATATAGTTCCCCCTCTTTCGTTACCAATGCTGTCTCTGTTAATCTGTTTATATAAATTTTCTTGTACCAGAAATATATATATATATATATATATGTACTAGCTGTACCCAGCCACGCGTTGCTGTGGTTCCGTTTGTTTAAATGAAAATTCATGTTTCTAATATGTTTAATTTTCCAATACTTGTAAGTAAAGTAAAGTTGGCGACCATAGTCGAGGGTAACCCGAAGGCTCCCTTTTCGATAGCTACTACACCAATGTGTAGGGGAGGGCGTTACTCCTTCCCTGGATTGCTCTACTTTACCCTTGATCCGTACCTTATAATGCTGAGTGTTAAGCAAGGAGGCATCAAGTACCATTTTTTGAGTCTTTGGTATGACTCGACCTGGGATTGAACCCAGGTCTCCCGGGCCATTGGTGAACACTCTAACCCCGAGGCCAATGTCCGGTTAAATATCCAATACTTGTGGATACACTATATTCTTGGTAGTTCCAGTTTCCGTGTAGATAAAGAGATTATCTGGATTGCCGACTCTGGAACAGGCAACATATGATTGCCCAAGTTAACCAAAGAAGAAATAAAAGTGATGAAGGCCGAAAAAAAATTCACGTGTAAAATTCTTGGAAAACGAAAGTATTGTTAACTTTCATAATTTGCGTTCGGTTTTTCTGGGGGAAAAACGACTTATTAAAAATATTTTTTTAATTATTGTAATTTTTTTTGGATATTAAGTATATAAAAACACGCCCGTATTCAAATAAAATACTCTCACAAATTTTTAAACCAATTAGTGGTATAAAACTCGAGATTATCGGTTAGTAATAAACTTTTACATTTTTATTTATATAGATGTCTTTCGTTGAATTTTTAGAGAAAAAAAATGTCATAATAAAAAAAGAAAATAAAATATTTAGTAAACAATTCGTTACTACTGAACCAACGAAATATGGTTTAAGAAAGAAAACTTTTTAATGGATGTCTTTTGTTGAAGGTAAAATAAAAAAGGAATATTGAAAAAACATAAAATATTTTGTAAACAATTCGTCAGAATTAAAAAAATTACTTACGACTGAACCAACGAAATATGGTTTAAAGTTTAGTGTCTCTGTTTAAGTCAACCAAAAAAGAAAGAAAAGTGACTTTGCAGAAAAATAAATTCTTGGGAAACAGAAGTTACGCTTTCGAGTTCGGCTTTTCTCGGAGAAATACGGCTTATTTTTTTTTTAATTATTGTAATACTTTTGCATAATAAGTATATAAAACACTCCTGAATTCGAATAAAATACTCTCTGAAAATCTTAAACGAATTAGTGGTGTAAAACTGGAGATTATCGGTTAGTAACAAACATTTACATTTTATATATATATATATATATATATATATATATATATATACCTGTGCAGATAAATAATTATCAACAAGCTGAATGCGTAACAAAGATTAAAAAAGGCGTTATTTTGATAAACTGAAGTGGTGTGAACTGGAATTTCAAAATATATTGTGACCAGGCTGTTCTAAAATGTTTTCTAATCTTTATTTATGTATCCACTGAAACTAATGAGGCATCGTATGCTTATTAGAATCCAAGAAATATAACCAAATATCCGTATAAAGAGTTTGAAAAGCTTAGGATTCTAAGCATTGGTAATAATTTGCATAGTTATTGTAAAATATATGCATGATCGTTTTTGTATAAATCAATGTCTTCGTAATGAAATTGGTATAACTGAACTTATGGTGATAGAACCTGAGGGATATATATATATAACCAATCTATGTTGTGATGATTTCATCAAATTAAAAAAGATATTGATAATTTCCTTGAGCGTGTAATGATTTATTGCACAACAAGGGTCACATGAATTGTTATTTATTATTGAATTCTGATATAAACCAGAGAAACATATTTCAAATATATGAATGAATTATTATTTTGTTTATTATTTTACACATTGAAAAGTGTTTCTTGATGCGCTTATTAGATTCTTCAGTCTTTCAGCCAATCAAATCTCAATCAGATGAGCAGGTGACATGAAAGAAGCAGCAAAATTATATGAATTTAACTCTGATCTGAAACATACTCATTTCATAATAGTTTGATTTATCCAGAAAAAAAAATCAGTATAATAAACGAATAAAGACAGGAATAAATGAAGATTGGAAATTTGATCGTTTGAATTGAGTTGCAGGAAAACACGCTTATAATATTCCTTATCAACACACACACACACACACACACACACACACACACACACACACATATATATATATATATATATATATATATATATATATATATATATATATATATATATAAAGGCTGTTTACATTGTTTTTCTCAAATTTCTCCCTTACTTTTGGACGATCCTATTTTGATAATAAATAAATAATTGTTATAATTCTTTTTCTATCCTTTGCAAATGATTCAAATTTTAGTATCTTATTATGGATGATAACGACTACCAGTTGTCCAAATTTCAGCATTTCACACCTCTTATTTCTAACAAATATTCGGCTTTAAAATTGTGTCCCTTAGTTTTGGACGCTACTGTATATACGTGTGTGTGTGTTTGTGAGTGTGTGTGTGTGTGTGTGTGTAAGTGTGTGTGTTAGGGTAGATACATATTATCCTAAGACATATACATCTCATAATATTTATAAAATGAATAAACATTAATGTGAAACCTAAAAGGACGAAGATGTCATGAACATATAGAAAAAAAAATTAATCGAATAGTTTTAAAAAATGTTCTATAATTCGAAGCTGGTAATATTGCTTCCAGTTTTAAAATAGCCATCTGCGTTAATAAAAGCTAGAAAAAAAATTGTATAATATATGATAAAAGGAGAATTTTGGAATATACCTAAAATACTTTCAGTGTGTCCCATGGCTATGAGCTTGTGTTAGAGTTTGAATTATTTTTAGATAACATCTATCTATCTATCTCGCTCTATTTATATCTGCTTATCTATCGATTGATAGTTGAATAGATATGTACAAATATCTCAGGAAAAGATCACTGTGGAAAAAAGAGGGAATCCCCGTGGCGTAATGGCAAATCTACTACATTCTGACTTCGTAGAAAGCTAAATCAAATTTCAGTTACGTAATGTTCAATTGCGGGATAATAACCTTTGGAAAAGTATGTATTCGGTTATCACCTCGCCCAGCTATAGGTTAAATTGTTTCCCTTCTGTTTCCCAAATGTTGATATGCCATTAAACAACAACAATCTACCTATCTATCTATCTATCTATCTATTTATCTATCTCTCTATCTAAGCACACACACACATCACTTCATATCATCCAGTCTAGGTTATGATGATTGTTCAATAGAAACAAAACGTTATAACATTGATTTTCATTTAAAATAAATTCTTCTCTTACCTTGTTATTCATTTTTTTCTCATTATTGTCGGATTTCTTTCCATCATTTATATATATATATATATATATATATATATATATATATAGTGCGATTTAAAGAAATTCAAACCTGGTTATATTGTCGTAATAAGTTTCAGCGGACTATATTATTATACACTCCGTCGGATCAGATGACTGTACATGTTTAAGCTGAGGTTGACAAACAACAAATATGGATTTTCGTCTGTGCGTATATGGAAAAAAAGATATATATATATATATATATATATATATATATATATATATATATATATACGAGGATCCTTAAATAAGTTTCCAGACATTTTTCGTATGGGCACTTTTATTGATAGTACAGACATGAAACTCTTGTCCCCTTCGAAGTAATCTACTCCGGCTGCAATGCACTTGTACCGTTTTAACAACTTCTGAAAGGCCCCATGGAAGTTTTCTTGTGTGAACGTGTCAATGACATTCGTCACTGCTTCTTCTCAATTGTCTCATAACGACAGAATCTGAGTTTAGCGAATAACCAAATGTCACAGGGAGCAAGGTCTAGACTATAGGGAGGGTGAGGAACTCTCTTGATTCCCATCTTGGTCAAATAGTCAATGACAAGGATGGAGTTGTGGACTGGTGTATTGTCCTGGTGGAAATGCCACTGACCCGATTTGAAGATTGCTGGCCTCTTCTGGCTGAATCTCTTCCTGAACTCCCTTAAAACCTCAACATAGTAACCCTAACCTTAACCCTTTGGCCAATCAAATTACTCCTCCCACACCTCTCATCATCTCTCACAGACTCCCTGCCTTCCTTGAATCTCTTATGCCACTCAAAAACTGATGCTCGATTCATGCAAGATGGTCGAAAAGCAGTCTGAAGTATTCCATACTTCTATGTGGCATTTTTTCAAAGTTTAAAACTGAATTTTATTGCATATCGTTCTTCTAAAGTGTCCTCAAACTTAGATTTCATATTTGAAATTCACCAGCTGTGACAATCATGTTTCAGTAGGGTGTATTCCAATTGCAGCTTTAGCGGTTCATTTGAACCTGAAATCATAAAAATTGGTCAGTCATCTCATAAGATGTATAGCAAAAACATAGTGAATTTTCAAGTGTGTACGGCCATTTTAAATGCCTGCACAAAAAATTCAGTAAACTTATTGAGTGGCCCACGTATATATATAACAATAGCAATGCATCGAGTACTCACATATATTAATATGAAATTCCTCATATAATCTATAAACGAACAATCCACACCCACTCTCTTCGGAAGCTGACTGGATATTACTAATATATATATATATATATATATATATATATATATATATATACGATTAGTCATTTTAGGTATCTATTTCAGCTTGGTCATATTAATCTATTTCAGTCGATCATACCTTTCATTTAAAAATTACACCGATGCCAGATGACTTTTAGTGTGACCCAAACTCGAACAGTTGATGTAAAAGTAACGGTCCAAATTTCAAGTTCTGACTTGACCATAAATCATAACTTTACAGTAAGGATTTACAAGGCAGCACACTGTTCCAGCTCGAATATCGCGAAATGTTATTCAATTTCGATGAATTTAAGCTTATTATCTGTCACGCAAAGGAATTAAGCAATTAACTGAAGTAACTAACAAATATTTCTCCACAAACACCAAAGAGACAAAAATAGTGTATACTAATACAAATAACTTCATGCTTACACAAATATTGTACAAGTACTGCAAGAAAAAATTGCCAAAAAACGACACTAATTAAAACAAGGAATGAAAACTCAGAAATTGGAACATTTTTATCCTTCCATCTATCTATTAATTTCAGTCTCTAAATATTTATCTAACAACAAACCGGCCTAGCAGGCAACCGACTTATCTATTTTCTCTCAATCATCTAATGTTGTATCGCCGTTATACAACTATACGTTTACATATATATGCGGAAGCATAATTAACTATAATGATGAACGAACGCACTTTAGAAAAATATACCTCTCATATTTTATTCGAAAGGGTTACGAAAGGGTTGTGTGTGAGAGGTGAGTTGGACAAAGAACAGACTGCGACATATTGACCCCCAAGTTCCCCTGGCCATAGCAGCACTTCTTCCTCTTTCTGTTGGGCTGCTTAACCGGGGTCCCGAGGGCCCAAGCCCTCTACTGGGAGCTGATTCACACTGACTCGAACTGCAACTCCAACTAACTGACACCAACTGACTGAAGCCGTCTGTGGCACCGGGTTATATAAATGTTTGTCGACCATCTGCTTCCTGCGGCATCGCAATTGCGCCGAATTCAACCCGTCCACGGTCAAGGTTATATCTTGATATCTTCGACCGAATGCACCTGTTATTTACACTGGTGCTTCTCTTAATGGACAGCTCGTACGAGGGTCAATATGTTACACTAAGAGAAAAAGAAGAGAAGAAGCTGTCTAAAACTAAAAATATCTACTTACCAAGAAAATATTTAATTGTTTACTTGATCATAATAGCATTCCGATCTTCCCGGGGTTATATTGACTTTGATTGGTTGGTTGGCTGGTTGGTTGTTTGGGTTTTATGTCATATCAACCTTTGTAGGTTATTTAACGCCAATCCATTTTTATGAAAGTAGTTCTATTTCAAACAATTCAGTTTAGTATAAGTACGCAGTTTAAATGTGAAAAACGTTTCTTTTTCAAGCTATTCAGTTTAGTCAAGCAGTTCTAATTCAGTAGAGTATGAGTACAGATTTTCTTTACACACAGTTAAATATCAAAACAGTTCTATATTAAACAATTCAGTTTAGTGTAAGTACAGTTTCAATGTCAAAAACAGTTCCATTTCAAATAATTCACTTTAGTATTAGCACGCAGTTTAGATTTAAGTACATAGTTTATTTTTACTCAAACAGTTCTATTTCAGATAATTCAGTTTAGTATAAGTACAGGCTTTGTTTGCACACATTTAAATGACAAAACAGTTCTATATCAAATAAATCAGTTTGGTGTAAGTAGAGTTTCAATGTCAAAAACAGTTCCATTTCAAATAATTCAGTTTAGCATAACTACGCAGCTTAAATGTAAGTACGGTTTAATTGTCAAAACATTTCTATCTCAAGCTATTCAGTTTAGTCAACAGTTCTAATTTAAATAATTCAGTTTACCATTAGTATGTAGTTATTTCTATTTAACCCATAGATAGGGTCCTATAAGGTGCTACCATTCCGGGACAGAGTAGACCTGGGAGCAATGACAATGAAGAGGTACTCCGTACTCCCCAAAGCTCCTACATCACTGGAACCTCACCACCATTGTTTTGTGTCATATCAAGACACTCATTAGGGGTGGGGACTTACCCCTCTGCAGATATACAGTCGGCCTATTCTAAAGCTCCAGCAGACTAGGCAAATGTTTGCTTTGAGTTTTGAGTGTAACGTATATTGTATATTTATATTTGCTTTTGAATAGATTCTAAGGTGTTTTGCACATAGTTATGTGATATCAAGTATTCCTATCTTACGCAAATAATTCTAAACATATATATTTGCTGCATAGATGAGACTCTAACACGTACTACAACTCCAGGACTGTTCTGCTGTGGGAATAATGACGATGAACCCTTACCATTAGATGGTTTATCCAGGGGATAGGATCTTACTTTTCTGCAGAAGTGCTGTCGGCGTATTCTACGGGCCCAGCGGACGCAGTGAGGCATAATTAGAACTGTCTCAAATTATTTCTTATCTAACATTTTTTAAAATGGATAATTTTAAAAAAACCTAAAGATGTATATTTTCTTTTCAAAGTAAAGGAGTTATATTGTAATATGAATTTACTGGAGACCGAACCAGCGACCACAGAATGCAGAGCTGAAAATCTGCCACTGAGCCACCGGTACACATAGCACGCAATAGCTGCCAAACAAACTAGTCAGGGCAATTGCGCGGCCAATTACCCTGCTGTAAGGGAGATCACAGTATACACTGTTGATGAGACCTAATAAGGTTGAAACAGCTGTCCTGTGGTTTCGTATGTCGTGTGCAAGTGTCTGCTGGATTTTCTGGTCATGGTAATTCAATTTACAATATAATTTCACAACTTAAAAAAGAATATGTACATCTATTTCCTTACCCTCGGGGTTATAATAATTACGCGAACGCGTATTTCCAATCCTCTTGGGAAGAAGTGGCCCTGGAATGACCGTGTCCACTATAAAGACACATTCAGGTTAATTGGCTGCGCAATTGCCATAACTAATTCATTTGGCATCGCTTGCGTGCGATGTGGACAAGTTTCGGTTCTGCATTCTGTGGTCGCAGGTTCGATCTCCAGTTGGGAGAGCACAGTATATACTGCTGATGAGACCTTATGCTTATGAGACGTCCAGTGGTTCTGTATGTCGCTCAAAACAGTTTCTAATAATCTACCCTTTAAAAAGAGGTTGATAAATCAAAAGTGCTCCAATACTGGCAAGCAGTGCAATATAAATTCTAAAAGATCAATGATTGTAAAATATATAAAACAAATAAAAGCGGATAACTGATGGCATAAGTAAGACCATATAAGTCATACCTTCACCAGTTAGTCCTCAAACATGGCTCATAGCCAGGCTAAACCAATCTTACCAGATAGACGAATAGATCGAAATATTTATCGACTGCTTATAAAGTAGATATTAGGTGGGTCAAATCGTTCCAAAGCAGCAAATCGAGAGCACGATGCATGAAAAACTACATTTGGCATTTAGTCAAAATGTTGCTCGGTTTCCCTTTAGTTTTTTGAAGATCCGTCACTCAACTTCAGAGATCAATATTGATTTCTGGATTTGTTTCAAGGATTTACGCGAGAATCAGTTAACTTACAAAAATAATGTAAAAAGAATGAAAACTTTTTTTTTTCTGTAAGCACTTAGCTTTTTCTAATAAGCATAAAAAAAGTGATTTTGATTTGGATTATTTTTTTCTTTTCAGTAAAATATTTAAAGAAAGTTTACTTTCTCGGTGTCTTTCAGACATTCAATTTTTTACCACGAAATCATTATTAATATTGATTTATCCTAGAAAAATCGACCTGAATATATTCCAAGTGAAAATCTAAAATAACGTAGATATAACCTCAATAATAAATAATCGTATTTAGATCTGAATTCTAATGAATTGATTTCGGTGTTTGTGGGTTTGTGGGTATATGCGTACATCCATACATCCATGCGTACGTACGTACGTATGTAATTATGTATGTATGTCTGCACACAAGTATACATACATAATTACATATATATATATATATATATATATATATATATATATATATATATATACATGATTATTTCAATGAAAGGGCAACATGAAACGAAAAAAAAAACTATTGTTACCGTCGAGAAATTGAACTCTTTACCATGAAGTGTGATATTAGGAAACCAATTTGAACAATAGTGCATTACGTAGGCTGAAATCTTCAGGGTCCTCACGTGTCTGCCAAAGATAAATCACCGTGTAGTTCTGCTCTGTAGATACTGTTTACAACTCAATCAAGTAAACACCTTGCTTCTATACTTTATTTGCACTCACATAGGAGAGTTGTTTTTTTTTTCCCAGAAAATAACACCGTTGGTATTTACCTTATAAGGTTGGTAACTTAATTTCATCTTGCTTTGCATGAAGTGATAGACACAAGGTGTTTTGTAAACTTTGCACTCCAAGGATCTTTGTACTTCATGAAAAAGATAATGAATTGTCTGCTAATGTTTTTTTTTTCCTTTATTCAATTATCTTTTAGAATTTTAAATTCCCGTTCTCATCACCAAAAATATACATTTAATAATTTCACTATATTATTAACATGTCACTTAGTTTTATGAAAACAATGTTTTGAAAATTTTTATATGTATTTAAAAGATTGGACAAGATATTCAACAATTGTCTCGTTTTTTAATCCGCAATAGCTCTTTAAAAATTGACCCATCTTTTCAGAAGTATTAGACGAAACAAATCAGTCAAAATTATTCTATAATGCACATTATCATCGGAATACTGTACTGGTAATAGCAAATGATTTACTGAGGTAATGGGAAGTAATGGGGCATTGCTAATTGTCTGTTTATGTAATATGTCTCATTATATTGTATACATATTGTACATATTTTACAAGGAGCTGTGATTTTTCACGACGTATTTTAATGTTTATATATATATATATATATATATATATATATATATATATATATATATATATATGGGGGGGTGAATTTGAGTGTCTGTGCGCTCTCGTGCGTTGATTAGTACAGGTAATCACTTTAAAAAGCTTTCATAAACGTATACACAAGTATACACGGTTTTTTTAAAAAGTTTCATCTATTGATAGTGTTCTCTTTTTTTTAGTGGAATTGAAACTATAAGTAAAAGACAAAAAATCTGTTGGTGATATAATAATTCATTTTAAGTTTATGTATATGTATATACATATATAAACTCGAAATGAATATATATATATATATATATATATATATATATATATATATATATATATATATATATAAACTCGAAATAAATGTGTATATATATATATATATATATATATATATATATATATATATATATGTGTGTGTGTGTGTGTGTGTGTGTGTGTGTGTATAAAAAAATCTCTTTTATGACATTTAATAGTTCTTCATATTCAAATTAATTACTGAATATTGTTATCAATAAAAGTTTTTTAAATAGATAATCCCTCTTCCTCTCTAAATTCCACTCTTACTTTCTCTCAGTGGATGGAACCAATTTTCCACATATTTTGATTAGATACACACACACACACACACACACACACACATATATATATATTGGCCCAGCGGTTAGAGTGTTCGCCAATGGCCCGGGAGACCTGGGTTCAATCCCAGGTCGAGTCATACCAAAGACTTTAAAAATGGTACTTGATACCACCTTGCTTAACACTCAGCATTATAAGCTACGGTTCAAGGGTAAAGTGGAGCAATCCTGGGAATGGAGTAGCGCCCTCCCCTACACCTTGGTGTAGTAGCTATCGAAAAGGGAGCCTTCGGGTAACCCTCGACTATGGTCGCTAACTTTACTTATATATTATGATAAAAATATTCACTTTTTTAACCTACAAAAATGTTTCAAGTTAAATCAGCTAAAAAGTGAAATGAATCCTAATTTATCGGTGCAAATTTTCTTGTTTATTAAAATGACAATGCAGGCTTATACAATCAAAAGGTTATTTCTTTTAAAAATATTTTCTTGAGTTACACTGAGTAAAAATTAATAAATTGTTTTCAAAGAAATATGAAAAGTAGTCGTTTATAAACAGTTCTGTGTTATCGGTAAATAATGGTTTCGTTTAAATTTTTATAATTTTTATTTTTTAAACTCTAAAATGTTATTAATTTAAGTTAGTACCATAAAAAGGAAATAAAAACCTCTCCTTAGAATACAAGGAAATAACAATTAAATAAGTCAAGTATTTCGTATTGGAATTTCCCTTTTTGTTTTACATTTAAACGTGCCCATTGATTTGAAATATTTTATGATTTATTTTTGCTCTCCAAAATCATTTTTTTTAATTAATACTAAATTATAAACTAATCATTTTCTTTAAATATTGATTCAGAATTCGTGAATAGAATTCCTGCGATACTCAGACATGATGATTTTAAGAAGTAATGAAGTGTTCCGTCCATGTTTTTACTTAACTGCAAAGTATTGTTAACACATCCACTAGTTGATCGATATTCAATTATTAAATTTTATAATCCAATCTGTCAAAATCAAAAACTTTTTTTTTTTACTTTTCATCATTTAAAAAAATATCCATGATTTAAAAGCTCAATTACCTCTCATTTCTGATTTATAAGCCAAAAAGTTTATATAAAAACAGACCAGACTCTTATATATATATATATATATATATATAATATATATTATATATATATATATATATATATATATATTGAAAACACCTTAACAATTTCCAATCAATTATTGTCCAGAGATATCATTCTGTTTATATTTCGATTAGAACATTGCCAATAAAATATATCCATGTTCTCAAGCATATATATACAATTAGGCTATGATAGAAATATAATAATATATAACATAAAAATTTTTGATTCTTCTAAACAACTGTTATTTTATAACGGTTGCAATCAAATAAACACTTATTACATGTAATATAAAATTTATTGTTATAAAAGTTAAATGCATTTATTAGAGATAAATTTACCTGCATTATCATTATTCTTAATTTACTTTTTTGAGAGTTTAACACACCAGAGATAGCAGATGGTTTTCCACTGGAGGCTGAGTGACAACAAATCTTCTCAAGGCTCCAGGACGTTTCTTAGTATTCTTGTCGATCATGATATTGTTGTTGTTTGGATGGTCTTTATTCATCCTCATATTTCCATACCCTTCAATCCCTGTATCAATACTTTGGTGACTGTACCGAGTGCACTAATTTCAACTAGTACCACCGTAAACTTCAGGTTTCTATGGTTTTTTTTCAATTTTGGGGGGAAAGTCGAAGATCTTATCAATTTTTTGCCCCTACTAAAGTTTTACCCTGTGTTCTGCCAGGACGGCAAAAAGCACTATTTGGCAGGTTCTTTTTTTTTCTTTTTCTTTTTTTTTTCTTTTCTTTTTTTGCTGACAATCACTTGGTCTGCTTGTCAAGACGAGAGAATATGGTCCGTTTGTTTCATAACATTCCAGAGATCTTTGAGCTTCTTGTTTTCAAGGACGGATTCCGTGTTGCGCATATACCATTTGTTCGTTTTGTCAAATTTAAACTTCTAGCACAATTCTCCTTCGTGTCTGGTCTTATACTCTATTAATGGTAATTTATTGCATTCGCTTATGTAATTGATTGTTTGATCTCTAACACCACATAGTCTCCATCTGCTATTTTGTTGCGTCGAGTCAATTCTTGCTTTGACATAGTTCTGTCATTGTGTTGTGCTACTATCTGAAAAGACTCTTTTTCTATCTTAAGGTTTCTCTTTCGTAGTCATGTTCAACTCTTCTCCTGTGAGATTTTGGTTATTATTATTATTATTATAATTATTATTATTTACTCCTCTAGAGTTTTTCACATCATTATTACCTGATGGTTTTTCACTGGAGTTTGAGTGACAGCAAGTCTCCTCCAGTCTCCAGGACTCGTCTCAGTATTCTGGCCGTCCTCAGCAATGCTATCGTTTGCATAGTCTCCACCCGTCCGCTAACTTCCAAGTCCTCCAGGCCCTTTAATCATCCTTTAGTTAATGTGCCTAAAGCACCAATCACAATTGGCACAATCGTTACTTTCATGTTCCACAGTTTTTTCAGTTCTCTAGCAAGGTCGAAGTACTTATCCTTCTTTTCACTTTCCTTCAGATTTATTCTGTGGTCTGCCGTGACAGCAAAGTCAACAACTTTGCAGATTCTCTTTCTTTTGTTGATTATTATAAGGTCTGGTCTTCTGGACGGGATTAGGGGATCTGTTTGTATGTTAAAGTCCCATAGGAGTTTGTGCGAGTCATTTTCTCGGACAGGAACCGGGTTGTGCATATACCATTTGCTTGTATGGTTGAATTGAAATTTAATGCACATTTCCCAGTGGATTACCTTGCCGACCCTGTCGTATCTCGTCTTGTACTCCTTCTGTGCTAATTTGCTGCATTCGCTTATAATGTGATTGATCGTTTCGTCTCTGTCACCGCATAGCCTACATTTACTGTTTTGTTACGCACTGCATATTATTATTATTATTATTATTATTATTATTATTTAGTACTTGAGAGTTTTTCACATCATCGTTACCTGATGGTCTTTCATTGAAGAGTGACAATAAGTCTCCTCAAGTCTCCAGGACTCTTCTCAGAATTCTGGCCGTTCTCAATAATGTAGCAATTTAGATGGTTTCCGCTCGTCCTCTTATTTTCAAATCCTCTAGGCCTATTAATAATCCTTCGGTGACTGTACCAAGATCACCAATTACAGTTGGTATTATTGTGTTGTACTTATTATTATTATAGAGCTTTAAACCATCGGCTAACGCAGATGTGAAAAGCTCTATAATAATAATAAATACAACACAATAATACCAACTGTAATTGGCGATCTTGGTGCAGTCACCGAAGGATTATTAAAAGGAGTAGAGAATTTGAAAATAAGTGGACGAGCGGAAACCATCTAAATTGCTACATTATTCGGAACGGCCAGAATTATTATTATTATTATTATTATTATTATTTACTCATTAGAATTTTTCACATCAGTGTTAGATGATGGTCTTTCACTGGAGTTTGAGTGACAGCACGTCTCCACAAGATTCCAGGAATCTTCTCAATATTTTGACCGTTCTCAATAATGCTGTAAATTGGGTGGTCTCCACTCGGCGGCCAACTTCCAAGTCCTCCAGTCCCTTTTAATAATCATTTTGTTACTGTAACACAAGCACCAATAACAATTGGTACAATTGTCACCATGTTCCATAATTTTTTCAATTCCCTAGTATGGTCAAAGTACTTCTCCTTCTTTTCACATTCTTTCAGTTTTATTCTGTGGTCAGCCGAGACAGCGAAGTCGACAATTTGGAAAATTCTCTTTTTTTGTTGATTATTATTAGGTCTGGTCTTCTGGCCGAGATTAAGTAACCCATCTGTATGTAAAAGTCCCATAGGGTTTTTTGTGTCATTTTCTAGGACAGATGCTGGGTTGTGCATATACCATTTGTTCGTATGGTCAAATTTAAATTTCTTGCACATCTCCCTATGGATCACCTTGCTCAGCCCGTCGTGTCCAGTTTTATACTCCTGTTGTGCTAATTTGCTGCATTCGCTTATTATGCGTTTGATGGTTTCATCTCTGTCACCGTATAGCCTAAATTTGCAATTTTGTTGCGTCTTATCTATTTTCACTTTGACATTATTGGTTCTTATTATTAAAAATTTAGCAAATTTTTCATGCCAGCGATAGTTGATGGTCTTTCACTTGAGTCTGAGTGCAAGAAAATCCTTAATTTTTCAGGGATGTCCCCTGTTTTAATGTTCTAATGAGGATAGTCTCGGCCCGTCTTCAGGTTTCCAACTCTTCTAAACCCCTTATCAAGTCTTTGGGGATCGCTGCAATTGCACAGTTACTATTGGTATCACTGTGGTTGATGCTAAAACTATTTATTATTTATCAATTTAGTTTTATTTCTTTTCATTTTTTTTATTTGTTTGGGAAGTTCAAATTATTTTCCCTGGTAGCAAATAATTCTATGAAACTATCTAATATTTCCAGCTTAATTAGATATTAGATTAGCAAAAGAAATTTCATCGTGCACCATGAAAATAAATATTTCTCAGTATTGCTCGATATCCCCATTCAATTAGAGCTCACATTTTCTCATGACACCTTCCTTTGCGAAAAAGATTTACCAGTTTTCCGACCAAGCCCAGTTCGACATGAGTTCATGAGGGACACGCATGAATCAAGATTCGTTGCCGTCACAGGAAATGATTGGACACCAGAGTATTCTCCGATTGGGGTGCCTTTAGAGCCAAGCGGTAACTTAATCCGACGAAGCAGGTATGGGATGCATGGTCTACTTATTCATACTGCACTATTTTTTAAAGTTAAAATAGTTTAAACATTATCTAAAAATGGTTTAGAGTCAAGTTTTAAGTTTCTGTTTAGATATTTATTTATTATAGATAAATACTTTTATTTTCTGATACTTAAAAAAGGGTAGTTCATGTATGGACAACGTTTTCAGAATATAAATTTAGAGACGCGGCCAAAGAGGAAATTGGGGTCATAAGGAACAAATCATTTATTTGTGTTCTGAAGAGAAAGTGTTGTCGATTGTGATGTAAAACTTACATTATATTATTCACTTCTATAAGAGTTATCAGATAATAAGTTCTTATAAATTATTAAAAAGTTCGATGTACTGTTTTGAAATAAAAACATACAAAAGAAGAGAAAATTGGCTTCAATCCAAATGAAGAAAAATAATTTTGGTCGTTGTAGATTCAATCATATAAACCAACAAATAAGATGAAGCAGAGATAAAATTTTACATAGACAGGTGCAGGTTCTCTCTCTCTCTCTCTCTCTCACACACACACACACACACACACACACACACACACACACACACACACACACTCTCTCTCTCTCTCTCTCTCTCTCTCTCTCTCAGACTCTCTCTTTCTTATCTATCTATCTATCTATCTATTTCTGTTAACTTTTCGATAACCACTTTCAATTAGAGCTCATCTTTCCTCATGAAAACTTCCTCTGGGTATAGCGATTTAGAACACTTCTCAGCAAGCCGAGTTTGACATGAAATCACTTTACATTGAGATTCATGCTCCGCATTCCCTTTCTAGGGCACCTCTGGCACCAAGGGGTAACTTAACCCGGCTAAGCAGATATGGGATGCAGGGAAAATCACCTGTGAAAAGGTGATTAACCTCGAGCAAACACAAAGTTGGCCTCTGGGGACCAGATACTTTTTCCTCAGGGTAATGTGATTGTCACATAAATTGATGTGTTCGTGGTGTCATGGATACTGTCGTAGGAAATGGCCATGGCTACCTGAGTTCAAATCCTGAATAAAATCGTTTCTATTTCACAAAGCGCTTATACCCTTGGGAAAAGTATAAATCCAGTTATTCTCCCTCCAACTACGAATAAATAATTGGTCAGACTGTGGTTTTCAACTTTGGTATAGCAACCGCTCAATGAGAAAAAATACTCTGATAGGAAACTTGTTAAATTCCGGTTAAAATGGGATATATATATATATATATATATATATATATATATATATATATATATATATATATATATATATATATATAGGGGTATTGTTTGGTCCAGTTAAACAAGAGTTGGGAGTAATTCCTTCATGACAAGAAAATCATTCAGAAGCTGAACATTTAAATTTTCCTGGTGGAGACTTCAATGTAATTTTTTACCGAGCAATATTTCTTTAAAGAATTTTATCAATTGAATCTGAAGAAGTCCTGTTATATTTTTCTTCGGGTTTTTGTTCACACAAGAAACTGAAAACAGGATGGAAATAAATTTATAATCCTAAAATAACCGGTCTTTGGTTTTTTCTTTAATGAAAAAAAAAAAAAAAATATATATATATATATATATATATATTTGTGGGTTCTTACAATGCTTTTTTATATAAATGTGTTAAAGATGGCATGGTCTATACGATGAAATGTCACAAATTAACTTAAGGAGAACATTGAAAGAATAAAATGTTCCAACATCTATGCCCGGTGGAGTGGAAGCATATAAAAATAGAAATATGAGCTTTCACCTGAATTTTTGAGGAAAACTTTCTTCTTCATTGATGTTTCCTTGAAAATTCACGAGAAAACACACGTTTTTCCAGTTTGATACTTCCACTCCAATGACCTTCGGTGTAAGGGAATTGTTTTTCAATGTTTTCTTGGTTGTATTAGTGTGATTTTTTTAATAGGAAATGTTATATTTGAACACACACACACACGCATACATTCATTCATGTATATGCGTTTATGTGTGTGTGTGTGTATGTGCCTGTGTGAGGATGTGTGGTTTTAAGAGGGTGTTTTTTTCTAATTACACACATGAATACGGATCAAGACACTCACATTCAAAAATATACACGCGCTCACACACACACAGAGAGTACATACCATTATATTGCATGGTATTTTCAACGGTAAATATGAAAAGTAATGTTCTCCTTGGTTACATCGATGCGTTTGTTGTTTGATTTAACGTAATTATTTGTTTACGATATATTTAATGATGATCAATTAAGCCCGAGTTGAACATAGTTGAAATTTTCATGATCTTTGTTTCATTATTTCTGTGAGAATAACTGCCAATTCTATGGCTAATCATTTCCTTCTATTGTGCATAAGTTGTATAATTTTTTTTTCCATTTGGATCAAAATTATGTTTTTCTGTATTTTTGTGTAGGACTAGGACATAGCTCGTGTCGTTTTTAAGAGAACTTGTTTGTACACATAAACCCTCTTTTTGAAAGGTCTGGATGTTCCTCCAATATATGGATTGTTACAAATTGCTCATCTGAGTGAATAAACCCCTACTTCTAGAGTGGGATTTTTATATTTATTATATATATATATATATATATATATATATATATTTATCAACATATATCAACAGGCAAGCAGACAGATATTCACATACGTGCACATAGATAGATAGATAGATCGTATATATACATACATACATGCATAACTGTCTTCATCGCACAGCACCCATATATATATATATATATATATATATATATATATATATATATATATAAACTCAATTTTTGACATGGCTTCTTGGATAGGACATCGAATATTTTTCTTTCTGCTTCTCAAATCTTTTTAGCATTGAAATGAAGTTTGTTTTTTTTTGAAATGTATAAAAACAACTCTCCCTCTACCTTTCACTAGTGATTGTTTAGTAAGTATGGCAAGTGATGATATTGTACCCTTAAGTACTTTGAGAAAACCATTGTCTCACTTTATTTTTTATACTAGCTTTGTAGTTTTCAAACAACCACTCACCATTTTCCTATATCTTCAAAATTAATCTAAATGATTTAGTAATAAATCTAATCACAATTAATTCATTAAAGTTTTTTTCAAACTTATCCACAGGCTTTCATATCAATGTTGTTTTTTAATTGAAGTTTCCGCATAGCATAGTTTGTTTTTTTTTCCTTTTTTTTTTCACAACTGTACTGTATGTGTCAGAGCTGGTTATAACTTTTAAAACTGCCACTTATAACATTTCAGTAAATATTTTAACAAGGTTTCAATGTTGAAATGTTTTTCACTTAATATGCAGTGTCGAATAATGACACATTCCTGTTCCTAACTGATTTTTAAAATTATTATTTTGTTGGATTTTGTACTCCTCCACTCATGTTTTATAGAAGGTCATTAAATCATATAATGTCCTGGGCAACCTTTCCAGGGTATATTGTTAATATGTAGGTAATGGAGAATTCACGTTCACGGGGAAAAACACAATATCTCTTTGGGTCTAAGAAGGAGACATTCTTCTCAGTTTTGACATACAAGTAGCGTGGTATTGTTCTATTCCTTGAGAGGTTCAATAAATGATAATAGCATCGTATCTACTATTATAATGTATATGGTGAAAAATGGCTCCATTCCAAAAGACGAAAAATAATGTTGAACGTCGTAGACATAATTGTAGAAGCTGCTTTATTAGATGAAGCAGAGAGATAAGGTCTTAGTTTGATAAACAGACGCGGAATGATTACATAGATTCATACATACATACATGCAAGCAAGAATATATCTATGTGTGTATATATGAGTGTGATTTCGTGCATCTGGGAGTGTGTTCGTTTGTTCCAGAGTGTAGATTTTGTGTAGGTATTTTTCTTTATGTCTACGTAAGAGTTTAAACTAATATAGCTCTTTTGCAGGTAAAAAGAATATCATAAGATTTCAATCAAAACTGAGCAAAGGGTAAATAAGTAAGTTAGCGACTGTAGTCGAAGGCTACCCGAAGGATCCCTTTTCAACAACTGCTACACCGATGAGTAGGGGAGGGCGCCACTCCTTTCCCTGGATTGCTCCACTTTACCTTGATACGTACCTTATAATGGTGAGTGTTAAGCAAGGAGGTATCAAGTAACATTTTTTAAGTCTTTGTTATGACTCGACCTGGTATTGAACTCCGGTTTCTCGGATCATTGTCGAACGCTCTAACCACTAGACCAATGAGCCGGTTAAAAGGGTATATATAACGTTGTAACTTCATTATATATTATTTAAGTAGGAATAAATAGTTAACACAATCATTTCTACTGTAAACCTTAGGTAAGTATGTTTATTTTAATTTTTCACAAATTATCTTCGGAAGTACTGGCGCTCACCTCTTCTCACTTAACGAGATATTGATAAAATAGTACATCAGTATGGATACTGTTGCCTTTCTTGTGCAACTGATATAGAAGATAAAATTCCTTATTCAGCCATTGTTCGTAAAGTAAATTATATCATTATTTATGTTATTGACACATCTAAAAAGTGTGGCTGGCTTTACACAAATCTTGCCCGTTACAAAAAATGAACTGTTTAGTAATTTCCCAAACTTTGCCGATTTTAAAGGCTGTCATCGATACGTAAATAATATGAAAGAGTTGATTACATTGGCCGGCAATGTTTTCAAGGTCAAATATAAAATAGCTGATTTTCCTTGTTTTTTAAGCTGAATACAAAATTCACACTCATTTGTTCTAAGCAGACTAAATTTATAAGATGCAAGATGGTATAAGAAACATATGTAACTGCATGATAACTATTTATGTACTTGTTGAATTAAACAAATAATTCTAAATGTAAGGCTGAAATATTCGCAGAAAGCTCACATTGTGCCATAGTAAACTGAAAATACACAAAAGTTATTCATGGATGAAAAGTCTTTTCAGGTACTTCTTTCTGTGCTCTGCAGCTACCATATCTCGTTTTAAGCTCCAACAGTTGTCAGGGTGAAAGTTGAAATCCCAACGGCCTTGGTAGCACTCTCTTGTGGAAATTTGTTCTTCACTCAAATCTCCCTAGTTTACTGGAAAATAGTCCAAGCGTGATCGCAGAATTTGCAATTTTTATTGATATTCGTGCCTTGAGTTAATGGAAACTCGTCAGTAGTTCTCCGATTTGCTTCTCGTATTCCACAGTACTGTGTTTTCACAGAAGGTTTGTAACTATTGATTTCGGTGACTGCCAGGCTGACAGTTCAGCTTCGTTCAGAGCTTCATCAAACATTGGGTCCGTCATTAGTTCTCTTATTTAGGGCCGTCAAATATACCAGCATTGAGTTTCCTCATGCTTATCCGTGAGAACATCTCCTGGAGGAAAGCAAATCGACTGCCTCCCCAATTCATTGCTTTCACAAAGTTTCACAAAGCTACTCCTAATTTGATACGTAAGGGTGAAAGTATTTTGTTTGGTTCAACGAAAGAGTAAAATTTAACGTTCTATGAACCAGGTTTTAACCCTTGTCTTAACTGCCTCTCTTATCTGACATAACGTTGGTCGTCAGCTCGGCTGTCACAGAGACACAGACAGTAAGGATACTTTGTGTACCAACCGTGGAGCTCTAAATTCATTCCAACAACCTTAACATCTCCACAGATCAACCGTTTATGCAACTGGTAGCTAACAGCAGACAGCAAATGATCCATTCTGTTTTGCGTTTGTTTCATTTATACTGAATACCTAATACAAAAAAGATGGAAAACTATACCCATTATGTAGAAGAACTGCTCTGATACTTCTGCTAGATTAGTCAATAAAATGTTTTCATTCCGTTGCATCATACTCAAAGTCCATTGCTTTAATCAATCCAATAAAGTTGTTGCAGGGTGTGTCTTCGTGGCGTAATGGTTAATGCGATGGACTCCAGAATCGTAGTAAGCGATTTCGAACTTGTCACGCTATTACGTTCACTTTCGGACAAATACCTTTGGGAAAGGTATGAACTCCCTATCCTTCTAGCAATGGATTAAATAGCACTACTCCTGTTGTTCTAGAAAGATGAATTTGGCATTAAATAACCTTCAAAGGTTGGTATTCCATAAAACAAAGAAACCGAAACCGAAAGCAAAGTGGTTGCTATTAACCAATAATTACTAATCATGACACGGGAAAATTTTCTTAAATCTCTCTCACGGTTTCGATAACAGTATAACGTTGATGGTGGTGCCAACGTATGTTTCACTTTGAGACATGAACCAAGCAGCTGAACAGACTCTTTTGAAAGGCTCAGCTCTCGTCTAAGGTCGTTGAGTTCTACTTATATAAAGGGTACTGGCTGGTCACCTTCTGGCTTGTATGCGTCATCCCCAGCTACAAAATCACGTCACTATGTTCGGAATCAGAGCAATATGCCATGTTTGCATCTGGCTAAAGAAGAGGAAGGTCTGGGCCATGTGGGATTGGTCCTATGGCCGAAAGGACATCGAAGTTTTGGACATGGCGCTTGTTTTTGCGATTTATTTCTTTTAGATTTTTCATGCATACATAACATTTCGAAATATGATCTTTTCCTTCCCTCCAAATGATTTAAATGGCAAATAGCATACTTTTACTTTTCCCTTTCTTTAATCCCTTAATTTCTCCACACATATTTTACAGCAAATCTGGAGAGCGAACAGCTTATCCTGATGTCCTAGTTTGACTCCAAATTATCAGTGATATACCTTCTTCAAAATTCAATATTTTTTTTCTTGCAGAAATAAAAATGTCAAGCTAACAAGAGAAAAAATAGATCAGCACTCAGCTCACTGCTGACACTTGACACTAAAATTAAAAGCATTTTAAGCTGAGGGATAATTTGTTTTGTTTTGGTTTGATTTATGGCATATTTACCTTTGTAAACTATTTAATGTCAAATACTTTTTATACATATAAAATTGTATTTCAAAATATTCAGGTTAGCATAAGTACAGTTTAATTGTCAAAAACTGTTCTATTTCAAACAATTCAGTTTAGCATGAGTACAGCTTAAATGTCAAACAGTTCAATATGACCCATAGATAGGAAACTATTAGATGCTACAACTCCGAAACAGAATAGACCTGGAAACGATGGCAATTAAGGGGTACTCCGCATTCCTCAAAGCTCCAGCGTTACTGGAGCCTCACCACATCATTATTTAGTGTCATAATCAGGACACTCGTTCGAGAGCCTTACCACTCTGCAGAAAAGCAGTCGGTGTATTCTGTAGACCCAAACGATTGGACCAGTTTAGGGATCAATCCTACCCCCTAGATAATTGGATGTTAGCGAGTAGGGTGGTTCACTGTAGTTACGCACACATATAACATTACATGCTTTACTAAACATCGGACATACTCTATCATCTGTAGCAAGTAGAGTCGATATGCTTTTTAATAAGTGTTATTATTGCGTGAGAATATAACTCAGTAGTATATTTATAATAGATATGCAGGACACTGCAGGAGAAGTAAGGAAGAGCTGATAAGCGATGTACTCATGTAGACCCCTTTACAAGGATGAGCAAATGTTGGACGACCACCTAGAATCTATCTATAACAGCTCTGTGTCGATACAGGATGTAGCCTGGAGGACCTCCTGGAAGCGATGGTCGATAGAGACGGGTGGCGAGGAAAATCAATGTTAGCAGGTTGACATGATGCTGCTGCTGCTGCTGCTGATGATATCTATATATATATATATATATATATATATATGTGTGTGTGTGTGTGTGTGTGTGTTTGTACTTGTGCATGACTGAATCTATCCCCTGTATAAGTGAGTATGTGTCTGCATCTGCGCGTGTATATGTGTGCGTGAGCATGTGAGTAAGTGATAGAGAGAGAGAGAGAGAGAGAGAGAGAGAGAGGGGAGAGCGAGAGAGCGGGGTGGTGTGTTTAATCAGAACGAGGAAAACAGCCTTTGATGGAAAGAGAGAGAAAAGAGTAATAGATATACAATATCGACTCTAGTATTTTCGATGGTTGACATGTGACACTGTAACTAGTTTTAATTATCCCTATCCATTTGTAATACTAATATATATTAATGATGTTCTTCATTGTAATG
The DNA here is from genome assembly GCA_963585895.1 of Sepioteuthis lessoniana. Lineage (NCBI taxonomy): Eukaryota > Metazoa > Mollusca > Cephalopoda > Myopsida > Loliginidae > Sepioteuthis > Sepioteuthis lessoniana. Next base: position 88,284,552 of record OY757906.1, on the reverse strand, counting down.
CCTAATGATGGAAGAATAATGATTGAACGACGAATTCATCGCCATCATTTCTTTTCTTTTATTCCATGACTAATGAATGATGTCTTAATGAGTCTGTTAGAAAATGCATATTATGCGCATAATAAAAGCTCCTATGTATACAAATGAATCAATACCCAGCCACCTCATCAGGTCTCCTGTTCTTGTAGGAAATTTGGTCAGAAGATTTCAATATATAATGTTAAAGTAATGTGAGTAATGTGGAATTGTTGAGCTTTGTGGAATATTGTATTGTAAACTAAAATCTATAGTTGAAAATAAATTATTTTAATATCATTAACCTACGAGAATCATTAAATAAGTTTCCAGATTTTTTTCGTATGGGCAATTTTATTGAGAGTAGACTCATGAAACTCTAGTTCCCTTCGAAGTAATCTCCTCCGGCTGCAATGCACTTTTTGTATCCTTCCAACACATTCTGGAAGGCCCAATGGAAGTCCTGTTGTTTGAACGTGACAATGCCCTTCGTCATAGCCTCTTTCATCTCCTCAATTGTCTCATAACGACAGCCTCTGAGCTTAGGGAATAACCAAAAGCCACAGGGAGCAAGGTCTAGAGTATAGGGAGGGTGAGGAACTGTCTTCCCATCTTGGTCAAATAGTCTGTGACAAGGATGGAGTTGTAGACTTGTGCATTGTCCTGGTGGAAATGCACTGACCCGATTTGAAGAGTGCTGTCCTCTTTCAAAGGAATCCCTTCCAGAACTCCCTTAAAAAACTCAACATAGTAACCCTAACCCTAACCCCTTTGGCCAATCAACTCTGGTGTATTGACTTCCTTACTCTTCCCACACCTCTCATCATCCCTCACAGACTTCCTACCTTCCTTGAATCTCTTATGCCACTCAGAAACCGATCCTCGATTCATGCAATATAGTTCAAAAGGAGTCTGAAGCATCCCATACGTTTCTGTGGCATTTTTCAAAGTTTAAAACAGGTTTTTTTTTGCATATCATTTTTCTAAAGTGTCCTCATATCCAGATGGCAGCTTTGAAATTCACCAGCTGTGACAATCAGGCTTTAGTATGGTGTATTCCAATTGCAACTCTAGCTGTTCATTTGAACCTGAAATCATATAAATTGGTCAGTCATCTCATAACATGTATAGCAATAATATACATAATTTTCAAGAGTCTACGACTATTTTAAGTGCCTGTACAAAAAAGTCAGAAAGCTTATTGAATGTCCCACTTATATATATATATATATACATATACATTCAGGTCACGCTGCAAGCATGGATTTCTCTAACACTCCCTCTCACCATTCATCACTATCATCCATCACTTCAGGCAGGTCTTCTAGAGTAACATCATGTGTCCCATACAGAACTGTTTTATATAAGTTATTGTTTGTCGGCCAAAACTGGCACGTCTTTGTGGAGAGGATCATAGGAGAACGTCACTAATTAATTATTACGTTCTTCTCCAACAGTGCCAGGCATACCTTGTCTATCATATTTTCATAGTTTTATAATTAGTCGGTAGGTAGCCGTACACCTGCTCTTTCGTGGGAGGCTGCTTCCAGGATTTTTTCAATATTGCTTGTAACAGTTTTGTGCCGTTCCCGTCTAGCTTTAGTCTTTATACGCTTAGTCAGCGCCTATGTGGTGCATCAATGTTGTTGATTCGACTCAACTGCTGTTTAGAAAAAATTGCGTTTTAATTTATCGGATAGGTCAGACCTCCATAAAATCGATAACAATTTAATAGCAGACCATCCCTTCGCTAGGCGCGTGTTAAAACAACTTTTCAGTTGATGAGACGCTACTACTGAGGTATGTGAACTTATCCACTAATTTCAACGAACCAGGATGTATATATATATATATATATATATACAATGTGTGTGTGTGCGTGTGTGTGTGTTTTGGATGAGTTTGGTTGGACGAAAAAAAATTATATTTCATCTTCTCAATATTGTTTTATGAATATTAGTTATATATGTCTTCTATTGAATAGAAACTGAATCAATTATTATTTTAATTCACACACATCAATACTCTACGATTTCAGGTATTATAATTTTAAATTATCCTATATTTCAAGCTAGCTTAGCAAACCCTTGTTCGTAATTTAAATTCTGCCAAGGGGCTTAGGTTATCTAGCTATGTGTCACATTTAACGTGAAGTTAGTAAATAACAATATATATATATATATATATATAATATATATATATATATATATATATAATATATATATATATATAGTACAATTGATTGAGACTCAAACTCGGTTAAGTCGTAATAATAAATTTATATCGGTCGAGAATATTACTATAATTCCCGTCTCGTCAGATGACTATATGGTTTTCCTCATATATTCTATGTAAAGAATAATCCACATCAACACCCACTGTCTTTGGACTGTAACTTGATATATTATATATATTATATATATATATATATATATATATATATATATATATATATATTCTTTATTCCTTTACATAGAATATATGAGGAAAACCATATAGTCATATGACGAGACGGAGAGTATAGTAATATTCTCGACCGAAATAAATATATTATGATGACTATTTTGAACGGATGTATGTAAACAATAGTAATTGTGATTCATAACCGTTTAAAATTTACTTCGCAGCTAATATCTCCTCGTGGCTGAATGGTTAGAAACTTTGGCTTGGCATTTGAGTCAACTGGGTTTCGATCCCAGCTACGGGACGATACTGTCTAGCCACACTGATGCGTTCTGATAGAACGAAACAGTTCTGTCTGTGGATGACTATATATATATGTATATAAATCTATATATATTGGTTGTCTGCTCAGACATATGATTTTTTTGAAACATAAAAACATCGTTGGTACTGCAAATATCTTGATTGTTTAAACCAATACTAATTACTGTGACGACACTCACCATAAAACATAAATATATAGCGATTAATACCGCATTTACTCGTTATATTATACATTCGAGTTATTTTCTATACTCGTATATAAATGTTGTATACGTTCATGTACAGACGCACGCCCACACAACATATATATATTTTTTAATTTGAACAACGGTTTTGGAGCAGCACATGCACTAACTACACTTCCAATCTATTGCTTTCAAAGGTCTGAAAGTTCTTTCGATTCAAAAGGAAGGGGAGGAAGACAAAAATATAATCCGTGTAGTCTCATATAATTCTGATCTTCTTTTCATCAAACTCTTTTAACGTTTCATATACGTAATACCCTCCGTCTGGTTTGGATAGAGGAAACTTGGAAATAAGCCAAGAAGTAAACGATAGTCTGTGCTAATGAAGCTGTCTGTATGGTTCCAGATACAATGAGTGACAGGCCAAACTGTAATCCAACAATAAATATTCTATGAATAAATATTAGAATTTTCTGAGGTGCTCACTCTAAATCAATATATATATATATATTATATATATTATATATATATATATAGAGAGAGAGAGAGGGAGAGAGATACTCGTAGTTGACCATATATTAAATTAATATGAATCTATGCAGTCATCTTAAAAATTACAAATAGTATTTTTTCGTGTTCATTACAATGATTCATTTACTTTTCCACTATAAAATAGCGAGTTAAAAAAGATCTTAGTTCTGCCCTTAATGAAGGTGAAACAAAACTTTCCAAAACTGAAAAATTAACATATTTAAGACCAACTTTAAGGTTCAGTTATTGCTATCTAATTCAAATAATTCGATTTAGAATTAACCATTTACTTGCACACAGTTAATGGTCGGAAATATACAAACTTTTAAAATAGTTCTATTTAACCCTAGATTGGAATCTAATTGGCACTACCACGGCGAGCCAGAATAGGACTTGGGAGTTTTGTCAGTGATGGCACTCTCCTCATCTTTTAAATCTGCAGAACGCAAGTCTCGCCATCTGAGGGGGTGGTCTCGTGGTGTAATGGTTAAAGCGATAGACTGCAGAATCGTAGTATGTGAGTTCGTACTCCAGTCGCACTATTACGTTCACTTTCGGGCAAATACCCTTGGGAAAGGTATCAACCCCCTTATCCTCCCAGCTATCGGTTAAATAGTACCACTACTGTTCTTCTAGGAGAATGGCTTTGGCATTAAATAACCTACAAAGGTTGATATGCCATTAAACAAAAGAAACTAAACCTCGCCATCTGAGGGTTTAGAGTCTATGAAGGACACTAATGAGTGGGGTCTTACAACTTTACAGAGGTGCAGTCATTGTATACTACTGCCCCATTCGAGAGAGCAACATACCTTAAGGAAATTATCCACCAAACATTTGTCAAAAACATGCAAGCGACGGTAGTGGGGGCTTACTCCACAGATGGTACCCTCTGGAGAAGGTTAAGGCCCATCACTCAATTTTTTGTGAATAGTTAGACACAAAAACGAATCCAATTAAAAATCTCCAGTTCCGGAAATCTGGGAAATGTGAATACCTCTTCATTTCTATGACTCACATATGCATCCTTAGTAAGTGTGGCTCTATCTTTTAGGGTTGCATCATTTTGTCGTAAAGATCCACTAAAAATTATTTGTATAATGAGAGGAGGGTTTAAAATATCTTAGGAAACCACGAAACAGAAAATGTGGAAAATGAAAATACAATGAATACAATTCCCTAACATCTAGGAGAAAATAACCACAGACTGGTTGACATGCCATTAAAAACAATCAGTCAATCAATCAAAAGTGTTCGAGGATTTTGCATGAGATTACTTAGTGGTTTTATTAAAGCTGTCTTCATCAGAAAACAGGAATCTTTTAGATTATTGATTCACTTTAAAATTATTCCTGTCTTGAATCAATTCTCTTGAGAAAAAAAGCTCCTGATTTGGTTCTAATTGCCAGGACAATATTTTTATAGTATTGTATGATCAGTGCCAGGAAAATATTTAATCGAGTCCCGACACTTCAACTAGCATTTTTAGCATCAGTATCCGTATGATACTAACATTACACGAAGCAGAAACTCAAACACACAAAAAATACTTAGTATTTTAAATGAAATTTATACATTCAGATTATATAGCAAGAATACGCAAACTTGTCATATTATAGATTTATATATATTTTGTTCCATGATGATGAGGAACGGACAACCTATTAAAAAAGCTTACTTAACAAGTAGGAGTAATGTAGCTACGTGGATTTACAGTTCCATAATAAGTTCAGCGGTAACTATTGTTTAAGGACCAAATCAAAATAGAAGTTAGGGTGGGCTATTGGCCACTGTTATGTGACACCGTACAGGACCCTAAAAGCAAGCGTATAATTGAAGAATAAATATGTTTTATTGCATGCCAGCAAAGGTCAGTCCTTTTCCGCTGCAAACTTTCGTTGGACTGAGATTACGCAATAGCATTTTTGGTGCCCCAATATTCGGCATTATATTATGTGTAGAAACCCCTGTTGGTTTAAAGGTATTGAGAAACCCGACTGGATAATTAAAAGCCTCGTCCAGGGAAATGAAGGCGTCATGATATCTATAAGATCTTTCCTCCTCATGTAGATTATCCAGAAGTAAGCTTTACGTTTCTATCGCTAAAACATTTTCGGTGCAAAAATATTCTTACACAGACACAATCATATCTAAGTGTTTGATAAGTATATCAGGAAAGAATGGCAATCAATGTTTTCTTCTGTTGGAATCGTTTTAAGGCAGAGTAGGAATTGATCACTGGGCTCCAGGTCCACAGGTCCATTTCACACCTGAAATAGCTGGTAGGCAAACCTATTAATGTTATTATCATAATCCAAATGCAGTTGTTTATTAGTAGTAAGCCTTAGTTACTGAACGTGCTACTAGAGATAAGAGGTTTCCATAAAGTTATTGATCTGATCGGCTGAAATTCCTCTTGGGATTACAAGAATGGTTTATCTGAAATCAGCAGCCTGAACGATTGTCATTACCCATCATCATCATCAACAAGACATGATGACGGTAGGGATTACCTTGACTCTCTCTCTCTCTCTTCCTCTCCCCCTCTCTCTTTCTCTCTCTCTCTCCCTCACACACACACACACACACACACACACACACCGACTATCTCCATCGGCGATCGCTCCTGGCAAGTTCTCTTGACGTCACCGGCTTTCAGTGTGTGCTCAGAGCTGATGAATATAAATTCATGCTGGTTGTTCAACACCGATGTGTTCATGGGTAATATTTCATAGAATAACGTCAGTTTTGAATTTCTCCTCCAGTAGCGCCAGCCATATATTGTACGCCTTGCGTGGATAGTTTGTGAGATTGGAGGTAAGTGACCATACAATTGCTGTTTTGTAGGATGCTGCCTCCAGGCTCCGAATTAATGATTCATCTGTTTGGTTGTATTATCACTGTACATCTGAACGCATTGGATGATTTTTGACAATTTAAAAGTCTTCCCTGACTTTCGCAAATTAACAGCAGGCCTAAAATAAAAACATAGTTCTTACCCAGTCCAAAAAGCATTACAGCAATCCTTTTTTTTATGCATCTCAAATCATATACAACCAACCATTAGTTTACTCATTATGTTAAATACTTCCTCATTGTCAAATCAGTAGGCTGTCCATGATTTCGTTTCTCTTTATCAAGCCAATTGAATGTCTACTGTTTCCAGGTAGACAAAAACTTCTTAATTATCACTTGATATTTTATGGTTTCTCTACGTAAGTAAATGGAAGCAAGTGTTTTATATAATTCATTGTTTATGGTTTCTCACACAAGATTTGTTTAGATGAGTAATTTCATCATTTTGACTGCTTTCCTAGTCTTTTCATTTGTACAAATTCGTTTAACTACCATCTTAGACGCACAATCCATTACAGAAGAGAAACAATAGTTTTCCAAATTGTTTAAACTAAAAATGTTAATGTGATAATTTGACAATTTGGTTGGGCCATTCTGAGCGACGCATATCCTACAGGCATTTTACACGATATGGTTTTCTGATACATTTATTTCTTACTCACTCGCTCACTCATTCACTATCTATCTACATACATACATACATACATACATACAGATAGATAGATAGATATCTGTTTTTTATTTTTTAAGTACATGCATAGGCTAAATATTTCTGATACTGACGTAGATTCTCGACTTGAATGTGACCAAGTGACTTTTTAAAATATAGCCCCCTATGTGCTCCACAGATTTCTTTCACCATTTTTAGTACTTGAATCCCATTAATCAAAAAAGTCCTCAAAAATAAACATGACAATATAAAATTTTCAGACTATGAAATTTTATGGCGAACCATATATATATATATATATATAGGTTGAGAGAGAGAGAGAGAGAGAGAGAGAGAGAGAGAGAGAGAGAGAGAAGTTGGATGGTATCCCAACAACCTTATTTCTAAGTAAGTTAATCTACAAGGAACCGTATTTCATATTATCCGATATCATACATTTTTCCTCCTGGTCAATCACAGTAGCGTTCAATTATCTTCATATATATATATATTCCCGTCATTCCCGAAATGGTAAAATCAAATTTCTTCTGATGAATTTTGTTGCTATTGCTACTGAAAAATGAGTCACCTTGTTAAAGCTAATAGCTTAAAAAACCTGAAATCATTATTATTCTTGCTTCTATTAATTTCGTTTGGTTGTTAAAGTAACTACATATTACAGATCTGAGAAGGGTTATAGTATCGATTAACTCCAGAGGTTGTGTCGCAAATGAACCTGTGATAAAACCTTTATGCTCCAGCTCTGTAAATAAGATGACTGCAATACGTGGGTGTAAGTAGATGACGTTGGTCGATAGCATGAAGCGTATCACGTGGGTTGACAACCTGAAATGCGTTGGCGTTTTGAAAGGATCTATGAAGAAACCTACAGCCGTAACAGTAAGTTTCAATCTCAGATACAAAGCCGGGCATTCAAGAGGTCCGGAGAGTGTCAGCGAGTGCCAAGAAGAATCCCAGTGCTTCCACTCATGGCTTAAAAGCAGAATAAATGCAAAGTGGGGATCTAAGTATAGAAGCACAGCATGGTTAATAGGTTATGGGTCAATATAGCTATCGCCCATCTGTCTCCGTCCTCCTATTTCTCTCACACAACTGTACAGAGTTTCGACCCTTTGAAGAATAAAGAGACTTATTTTTATGTAATGAACGTGTTATAATTTCTTCACCATTTATCATGGCTATATAGCATGTATTACAACATGGTGAGCAGTGACCTGCCTAGTTTTTTTTTCTTTTTTTTTTTTTCAAAGACATGGGATGATTTTGAACGTGAGGTTAAACACTGGACGATCAAGAAAAGCGACTGATAAAAGAAGAGAAAAAATAATATAAAAAATGGGAAAATGATATGAAAAGAAGGAGTGAAATACGAAAAGAGAAGAAAGGAAAGATAAAAGAAAAGGAAAATAAAACGAAAGAGAAAAACAGACCGGAAATACAGCAAACTTGGAGAAAAAAAGGAAAATCAGGAAAAAAGAAAAGTGGAAGAATTCAACACATTAACAGAATTAATAAAAAGCTCAAATGCGCCAGAAACTTGGAAAAACAAAAGGAAAACAGATAACCCAAGAACAAAGAAATAAAATTAGAAGCAGAAAATCGAAAACTCAACAACGAAATGGAAAAGAGAAAAGGCATTAACTAAAGAGGATTAAAAAAAGAGACATTTCTATTTAGGGGTAGGTACATTGCTTATTCGAAGAAAAAAAACAACAAAACATGTATTTGTTTTACTTTCCGTGTACCTTTAAAGTTTTATGAGTTCTTGTCCGATAGAGTTTATATCACTGAAAAAAATAAAAATAAAAAATAAAAAGATTAAAAAAATCAAATAAATAAAAAAAAATAATGAACCCCGCCTTTTTACACAGTGGAATAGATAGTGAAAATTGCTATGTTTTGAGTTAACAGAGAAATAGAGTGATTCGCAAGAGAGAGAGAGAGAGAAAGAAAGAAAGAAAGTAAGAGAAAGAGAGACGGGTAGACAGTTGTCGTTTGACCAACAGAAAATATTGTTTCAATGATATGTCAAAAAAGATGACAGGTTTCATAACTGGCTTCGGATGATAAAACAAAGTTTTAACTTTCCATAAATGGACTTTGATAGAGGATAGAAAATGCGTGTTATTTTTATAATGTAAACACAATCTTTTTGAAAGAAATTTGGTTATAACTCGTAACGCGTATTAATTTGGTATTAAGATTTATTTTTCTGGTTGTGTGGAATGCTGGCTCTAGAAGCTTCTAAGAGGTGATGTTATATGGTCAAGAGGAAGCTCATATACCTTTGCATCCATTGTTAGGTGAGTGATCGCATTAATGACGTTGCTCTCCCGGACATAAATCGGAAAAGTTGTGGGAACCGGAAGGTTGTTGAAGGTCTCCTTCGAACTGGATCGACATTTTTGAGTACTGGTTTGAGGCAACACCAGCGTTTTGAAAGGGTCACCTTAGAATGGGATCGAAAATTTTGGGGATATTTGCTTAGAGAACAGACTCTTTCTTCTGTTAGTCGAAGTTGAAACAGTTTGCCGCCATGTGTTGATGTGAAGAGGATAATTTGAAAGATGGTAGAGGAAATAAGCTGTACTTGAGCGAAATCTTGATGTCCCATAGTATGCGCAGGAAAATTGCGGACTCGTGTTCGATCGAGCTTGCAGGAGAAATATATATGAATAAATGGATAAATAAAGAAAGTATACTCGTTAACTATTGAAAAAGAGAAAGGAGATAGACCGACAGTTAGTGAAAAACGTAGTGGATAAAAGGGTCGATCAACACGGGAAAGGTTTATGTTATTTGGGGAATTTTATCTCACCTTTGGAAGTAAGCATGAAACTATAGTTGGGTTGTTTTGGTCGAAATTGGAAAAAGGGGAAGAAATGATGGCTGGATACGAGCCATAGACTTTTGAAGATGCTTGTTGATAAAAAGGAACAGGGCGCCCCCGAATAAATGTTAGCTTTGGTTATGCGATAGAGAAGACAGCAATAGATGTAGAAAAATAGAGAAAGAAGTATACAGAAAATGAGCAATTGTACAGGAAAAATGTAAGTGTTTATGAGAATCATTTGAGTGAAAAAAGAGAATAATTGCTCCGTCTTTAAAAACAAAGAAAAAAGACAAAGAAACGTACAAAGAAAGAGGAGAAAAAAAGAAATAGTGTAATAGAAGAAAAATAACAAATATATATGGAAGTTAAAAAGAAGCAAAAAAGAAAACTCAGCATAAAAAAAGTTGCCTTTTTAAAGAAATTAATAAAAAGAAAAAAATAGAGAAAGAGACTGTTGCTACATACAAAGAACCAACATGAACACTTTTTTTCAATTTTTTTGACATTCTTTTTAGTTGTAAACTTTTTTAGTTGGATATTTTGTTTTGACTTGTTACGTATTTTTGAAGAAATAATTTTTCCAAATCGCTGAAGGGTTTAGGAAGGGAATAATTGTTTAAATTTAAGGCAATATTTCTGAATTCTCCCGCAGTTCATTTCATGAAATTTTCTCAACCATTGTTGGGGGTGGACTGTAATTTTAATTTTGATTGGGTTTTGGTTTTGGCTTTAGTTTTGATGATTTTGGGGAAGCTGAGGAAATTTTTCTTCGTTTATTTTAATGTTTTTTTTTTTTTTTTGTTTTCTCGGCCAGACTTTACGAATAGAGGCAACTTTTCAGCGTTCAAGCATAGTATGTTTTGAAATTAAGTAGTAACATCTGTGATGTAAAACTTCCGCAGGGACTCACATGGTGTTCGTCAGAGGTTATAAACCCGATGTCAGTTTGAAAATTGTGATGCAGTTACCGCCTATGATGGTATGGTTATGCATCAAGATGTCTATTTATAGGATAAAACGTGGAGAAAAACAAACCTTTGAAAAAATAGATTTAGGAAAGTAGAATCATAAGAAGCTATAATTTATTGAGCAGAAAATCAATTGTTGATAGATGTTTAAGCGCAGTATATATATATATATATATATATATATATATATATATATATATATATATATATATATATATATATATATATATATATTTGTATGCATGACGTTTTCTATTGTTCTGAGCCATGGTTAAATTGCTTTTTGAACTTTTGTAAAATTCCCAGTTGCTCCAAGTAGGAACCTAGGGAACGGGGTGGGGTGGGGGTCTGTTATAACGAACCCTAAAAAATGTGTTAGTGGAATGATTTTGAAACATAGACGTTGCTCTTGTGATGATTTTAGTTTCCTCAAATGATAACTGAGGAAGGCACTATGTTTTTTTCTTTAAATGATATATATAATTATAGTATATTGGGATGTATAATTATGTGATAGCCAACCGTGTCAAAAATAATAAAGATATAATTTAGATAATTAAGAAAACTCGCGGGTGTTGCATGATGGAAAGGTCGCCTCCAAAGAGGACCTGTAATTGTTGTATTTTTTTCAGTTGATGTCCTCGTGCATTTTTGTAAGATGTTGGTGGAGAAGAGATTGAGTGGGACGCAAGAAAAATAACCACAGGTGGACATTTGGAAAATAAGATAAAAAGGTGTTTTGAATATTAACCTTTGACTGAGCCGTTATGTTCCAGCTGTGTAAAAAGCAAAGCAGCAATACGTGGGTGTAAGCAGATCACGTGGGTTGATAGCCGGAAGGGGATCAAGTTGGTTGACAACGTGAAATGCATATGCGTTGTGAAATAATATATGCAGTCACTTACAGCAATCACAGTCAATCTCAGTCTCGGATACACAGTCAGACAGTCAAGAGATCCGAAGATCACCAAGCAAGTGCCCACCTAGTGCCCAGAGAGGAGCAGCGACCCCTGGTCGAGACGAAAAAGTGCTAAGTGGGGATATGAGTATAGAAGCCAAGCGTGGTTAATAAGTTAAGGGTCAATGTAGCAGTCCTCCGTCTGTCTCCGTCTCCGTCTCTTTCACACTTACAGTCAACTCAGAACATTTCGAGAAATAAAGAAAGAGTTATATTATAGTAAGCCAAGTGTAATGTTTTCTTCCTTCATCTTATACAACTACTGTATATACCACAAATGTAAAAAATGAAAAGTTGTTTGGGAGAAAATATCACAAGTACCTTTAAAAGCACAGGTAAAAATTTACATTTAATTTCTTGACAAATTCTAGATTCATTAAACTAATATGCTACTCTTTTTTGGTTTTTGGTTTCGTGAAAAGTATTTCAATATTCATATATTCATAGTATAATCCACTTTCGAAAATTCATACATGTAACCATATTTACGCATGTGCGAGTTTTCATAAATCTGGTTTGTCACTTGATTTATGACGAAGATATCATGGAAGAAAAACTTAAATTTCTAAGCTGCGACTTTCCACTTTTCCAAATTTCAAACTTATTCAATGAGTACTGATGTAAATGTTCGATAAATTTTTACTAAGATACTACAAATCGAATTATACGAAGAAGTATATTGTGTATTAATCTCTGAATTGGTATATTGTGAAAATTGAACGTTCAATATGAGTAAGGCAAAGTTTTCCATAATTAACGCATCCGATAATGTTTCAATCCTCTTCCATAGTTTTATCTCATAAAGAAGATATTAGTAAATTATGTTTTCTCATTCTTTAAATAGTAAACTTAGACATGATAAATTAAAAAAAAGATTCAAAATAGGTTATTGTAGGGTTTTCTATGAATTTAAATGTGTAGAGTATTAGTCGTTAAAAATAATTAAAACTTAGGCTATCTTAAATACAAATCTGATTATTTTAGTTTTTCATTCAATTGCATTCAATAATTCCTTTAGGGCTGCACATATGTTATGACAAAAAAATCACATAATGATATCTTTTAAAAAAATGGACGTGGTACTGAATAATTTCTTCTGGCAGATTTAAAAGCATCAATATTTTTCAGAATAAAAATAGAATATCATGGAATATTATATACCTGATGAATTGTGGGTGGTAAAGATGAAAAAAAAAAAAACACAAGATAGACAATGAAAGAATAATTAAGTTTCTTTTAGATAGTATACTTAGGATGCAATATATATATATATATTCCAGTGAGTTTTCCATTGGTCGAATCATCTGCGAAAGTTCTCTTTTCAAATACATCACTATAATGCTTTAATGTCCCCACGTCTGGATTATCGGTTAAGGAAATTAGAACAAATCACTCAGATATACACCAGATGAGAACGAAAAGTACTGCACCTACATAACCAAGAGTTCGGGTCAATAAAAAGATCTATAATATTGATATAAAATACCAAATATTAACCCTAATTTACCTTAATTTCATCAAAACGTCTCGCAGGCTGTTAACTGTTTAACAAATGTCTAGATATATTGACATAATCAATTTATTTTATAAGTTGTTCTTTTGTTCATACGTCCGAATTTAAGGTTTCAATATATAAATAAAATTTTAAAAAATCAAAAATTCAGCCTTTTATTTGCACGTCATACGTGACTATATTTCATATGTGAATAATCCAATATATTTCATACATTTACTATCCCCATAAATAATTATCCCATCTGGTAATATACATGTGACCTAACATACACAAAGAGAATATCATGCCCAGGAGTATGACAGGGTAAAAAGGAGTGTGCTCTGTATGACAATAAACTGTATCTGATGGTGAGCCTCAGTTCTGGCTATTTGTGGAATGTGGAGTGGCACATCATTGTTGTTCCTCCAAGTTCTTAGTAAGTTAGCAACCGTAGTCGAGGGTGACCCAATGGCTCCCTTTTCAATAGCTACAACACTGAGGTGTATGGGAGGGCGCTACACCTTTCCCTGGATTTTTCCACTTTACCCTCGATACGTACCTTATATTGCTGAGTGTTAAGCAAGGAGGTATCGAGTACCATTTTGAAAGGCATTGGCGAACACTCACCCCAAAAGTACAATGAGCCAGTATACTCCAAGATCTTTTTTGTCCCAAAATAGTAGTACTTGATAAAGCCTGTTCTAGGGGTAAAATAGATATGTTGAAAAATCACACTTGTTCGAGTATAGAATGAATTCCATATAACTAATTTGTTCTAAGAACAGTTACTTGTAACCATACAACTGTGTTTAACTATTCGTATTAGAAAGTATTGTTCGATACTATGTATCTGTGTAAAAAAATTCACAAGAAAATATTACAAAATATTAATAGGAATGCTTAATGAACCAAGTTACCAAACCTCAACGCCACTATATAAGCTCGTACGATTTGATATACCATTAAAAGAAAAAGAAAGAACAGAAGGAAATATAAGATGGATATTATTATAAAAATTGTTATCTTCTTGTAATTATATTCCCCACCAATGACTTAATATTGTCATTTTTTCTTCTTCAAGAATTGTTTGGCATTAAATAGCTTACGAAGTTTATATGCCATTAAACAAAGAAATAACACGAATTTTATTACATTCAAAAGAAATAGCGTAATGCACAAAAATGAACAAGTTTACATGCAATATAATGATTAGCGTTTTTCACAAAAAATCCTTACAGTGTCTAAGTTATCATCATTATCCGAACATTCATTCATAAAACATGTTAAAATCAACTAGTGGTGTGCGTTTATCGTTCCTAAATTCTTTGCTTTTACAGGGTTGTAAAAGGACTGAAAATCATCTCTCTGCAAAACATTTTTTAAAACATGAACAAATTTATCCACACCCCGAAAGCATTCCTTAGTCTTAATCAATGTTTTAAAAATTGTAAGAGAATTATATTGATTTAAGTAAATGAAATATTCTAAGAATTTTATATCGCTTTGAAAAAATTAATTAAAAATATCCGATTTCAACAAGGGAAATACAATAATGAAAACAAATGGAGAAAGAACGTATTGAAAAGAATAATCAATTATTTTTTCGGATTTTAAAATCGTTTAACATTTGTTTTTCTAAAGAAGAGTCTTCAGACAATTTTGATGAGAGCTAAAATATATGATTTCTACAATTAATTATTTTACATTAAGTGAAACAAGTTTACATTTCGAGACTTGGAAATATTACATTTGATACGACAAAAAACGTAATTTAAAGGAAAAAAATGTTATAACTATTTTAAAATTTGTTAACTGGTTTTAAAGTACTTAATCAACTTAAATATCATAATTTGTATTTCTAAATTCATATAACGTATAAACACATTACCAAACTATTATCGAAGGAAGAGGGAATCGATATATATTAACAGCAAAATGTCTCTGCTTTTATATTAACCACTCCCGAGTGGTTAATGATGTGATGATATCAACTGCAGATGTAGTATCAACATTTTTATCGAGAGGATAAATGTTTGCTTCTAATATAGACGAATCAAATATTAAATGGATTCATCCAATCAGAAAAACGCTTCGCCTCACTAACGAAGATTTAATGATATCAAATTTTCTTTGATGAATATCACAAATTTTCGAGAATTAATCCCTACCATTTGAATTGCAAGAGCAAAAGGTTTTATCGTTATATTTGTACACATTTTTAAAATTGTTGTGTCTGTATTACTCATCGTAACGATTATAGTCGAAGGGAATCACGTAACCAGATTCAAATACTGAATGCAGCTATTTGCCTTTTACTTTGGGCTAATGCCAATGGAAAAGATATCAATCCCTCTGTTATTCCTTGTACTTCGTGTTAATTGGTTTCTTTAGTCAGGATAAATCAACCAGTCGAAGGAAAAGAGAACGATGAATTCAAGCAAACTTTGCCCTACTTAACACTGACTTTCTATTGCATCTTGCCCAGTAAATACATTCAGAGATTATTTACTTATCCAAAGATATACGACTGGCTTTAGGGTGATCAAAACAACTAGTGAAACCGGCTGAAAAGTCTCAAATAGTAGTCCGTATTTGTGATAATTTTAACTAAATATATTTCAAATAACGAAATATATCCAACTTTTTATCAGAAAACCTACGTGTAAAATGATAGAGCAGACTAATATCTCATACTTTGTTTGCCAAATACTCGAAAAGAAAAACAATGTTTTATTAAGAAGTGGGAGCAACTGTATTCAGCTTCGTTATAATAACTAACACATGCACCCTGGTAAAAAAAAAATAGCGCAAACACAATAAGCTTTGTCGTTCTTTAGGTTTTCCTTGGACAACAAATTAGAAGCAATTATTTAGACATTTTTCTCTTGGGTATTTATTTTGGTTGAAGCTCTAGGATAATCTGTAGTTATAATTTGAATAGGTATTTGTGGTAAGTTCTTTCAATTTAGTTTGTGGTTCTGTTTGATAGATTTTGTCTACAAGTGAATATTTGGCTAATCGTTTGGAAGCAATTGCATTAGTCTCTCGACGAAAACTTAGCAATTTTCTGGTTGATTATTGTTGCTGATTAGGCTCATCTGCCTTGCTAGGAAGGTGGAAGTGATCACTTTCACGTAAGACAACACTATTTTTCTAGTTTTAAAAACATTATGTTTATCTCTTATTTTATTTATATTATTTTCCTCTGTTCTTTGTATATGTCACAAGATCGTCTGGAATACTGAGAAGACTCCTGGTGATTTGAGAATACTTGCTGTCCCTTAAACCCCTGTAAAATACCATTAGCATGGTGTGAAATTTTCTCAAGAAGCAACATAATGATAATAACAACAACGTTTGTGACAAGATGTACTTCGATATGGTCTCCTCTCTGTCAGGTTGTGGAACAATCTATTTATAAACACTCATTAAGCATAGTACTGCACATTAATAAAAGGCCCAGACATTCAGAAATGCAATAACTTTCTTGTTATTAATTCTATAGAGTGATAAAATCTGAGACACACGTTCCAAAAGACGAGTCTATTTTTAATTAAATCTTCGATTACTATTCAAACTGGAATACATTCCCATTAAACTTTACCAATCATAGTTAATCAAGATAATAAGTGGTCATTAATTACGTTAGCAAATTCCTAACTTATAAACTATTTTATTGTTATGAATTAATTAAACAAATTATAAAACTAATACATTATAAAACTAATACATTCCAATGTTGAGATTCAGCAGATGGTTGGGTATTAGAAAATGCGGTTTCCAAACATTGCTAAAAAATTTCAAAAAACAATAAAAAAAGACCCAACTATAAGTATGTTATTCCAGCTATATGATATTGAAGGTAGTGTAGATACTAAATAAATTTACGTAGGTTGTAAATTGCTTGAGGGAGAGGTGCATAGAAAAAAAAGAATCGGTAATCCGAGATTTGGTTCTGGATGGGGCTAATTATATTAATGTCACATTAAAAGAGATTGAAGAGGCATGGACGCATGTGTCCCTCTTCTATTCCTGAAAATAATTTTTAAGTCTTTTAAATCCTATTAAGGATAATAGACAAGAAAGTACACTTGTCAGAATTTTTACTTTTTTTTCGGTAATTGTAAGTTTCTATGTTAGGAAATTGGCCTAGTTTCTACGTTAGGACATTGGCCTAGCGGTTAGAGTGTTCGCCAATGGCCCGGGAGACCTGGGTTCAATCCCAGGTCGAGTCATACCAAAGACTCAAAAAATGGTACTTGATGCCTCCTTGCTTAACACTCAGCATTATAAGGTACGGATTAAGGGTAAAGTAGAGCAATCCAGGGAAGGAGTAGCGCCCTCCCCTACACTTGGTGTAGTAGCTATCGAAAAGGGAGCCTTCGGGATTACCCTCGACTATGGTCGCTAACTTTACTTTTACGTTAGGAAATATATGTATTTTAATGATTAATCTTATTTTTTAATGCATTTTTCTTAATTCATTTTTATTACCGGCTCTTAATCTACAATAACTACGTAACAAAGGAACACCTGATTTGGTTTTTGTTTGGTTTTATGGCATATCAAAAATTGTAGGTTATGTAATGCCCAATCGTTTTTATACATATTTATTATATATATATATACGACTTGCAAACACATTTGTAGATAGCATCCTTAAACGGGACAAAAACTCTTTTTGCACACAGTTAAATGGTTAAAGTATTTATATATAAGTCAAAATTTAACATCAATCATTGTTTTCCCACATAGATTGTTCTATTTGAACCATAGATAGGACCCTTTCAGATGTTGCCATTCCAAGTCAGAATAGACATGGAAGCAATGGCAATTAAGGGGTACTTCACATTCCCAAATTCTCGCCATAAGATTGTTTAATGTCTTATTCAGGACACTCATTGGTGGGAGCCTTACCCCTCGGCAGAGATGTAGTCGGTGCATTCTACAGCCCAGGCCGAATTTGCTAGCAACGGCCCGAATGAGTCACGATAAAAAACAATTAAATATTCATCAAAGCGAGTCACTAAAAAATTAAGAATCAATAAAATTCAAATCAAGATTAAGGATAGATAAAATTTCAAGTAAACATTAACAGTCTCTTGATACAGTTCATTGATGGAGTTATAAACGGATACTTTTTCTGATATAAAATAAAGATATTATTTCAGAAAAAAAATTATCAATTTAGAAAAGGAAAAAGGAACGACAGACAGACAGACAGACAGACAGAAAGGGTAATTAGCTGTGGAATTTTCAAGGTATTCAGTAAAAAAAAATTATAGATTTAAAAGAAAACATGAGGGTAGGTTTGTTGGTTGTTTGGGTTTTATGGTATATCAATTTTTATAGGTTATTTAATGCCAAATCCATTTTTTTATAAACAATCAGTTCTATTTCCAACAATTCAGTTTTGCATGAGTACACAGTTTAATTATCAAAGATATTTCTATTTCCATCTATTCAGTTTAGTCCGGCAGTTCTGATTAAAACAGTCCAATTACGTATAAGTATAGATTTTGTTTACTCATAATTAAATGTCAAAACAGTTCTATTTCCAACAATTCAATTTAGCATGCAAAATCAGTTCCATTTCAACCAATTCAGCATAGCATAAGTACACAGTTTAGTTCTATTTAACTCATAGTTAGGTGTTACCACTTCGGAGCAGAGGGGACCTGGGAGCGATGGCTCAGCATTCCCCAAATCTTCAGCATCATTTGAAACTCACCATCAGATTGTTTTGTGTCATATCCAGTACACGTGTTAGGGGGTTTTACATCTCTGCAGAGATGCAGTCGGTGTATTCTACGGCCTCAGTCATTTGGGCAACATGAGAGAAGGGTTAAAAAGATTAAAGGAAGACAGAAGCACAGGATTTTATGTAGGTTAACATTAAGTGAAAGAATGAAAATCTCTTTCAATGGAAATGGCATAAAAATTGAGAAAGATTAAACTTCTATATGAACAGATCGAACAAAAAGAAAGCAGGGAACGGAATCCAGAAGAAATATGTCTTTACATTATTACATTTTGCATATAAAACATCTCTTTTGCGTATATGTCAAATAGTAAGTGAATCTAAGCCATTGAGCCTCGGGTGGTAAACCAATCTAGAATAAAGCAACTGTAAATTCTGAAGATGAAGTCCTTAATAATCTGCCTTGCTGCAAGGCCTCCAGAACTTTGATCTTTACTTTCATTCAGGTTTCATCATTTCCTTTACCTTCATCAAAGAATGAGAATGTCTTTGTCTATCTTAATGCACAACTTTAACACAAATCTTGATTTTGGATATATCTTTTTCACACTTGCCTGTGGGGGTTATCATACACTGTTATATCCCCGGTAGAAGACTAAGAACCCTTCAAAAATAAGTGTGTTGAGTACGACACTTATAAGCATAGGATGCTGATATTCATGCTTTGTAGATTTTTGGTGTACACCGCTTTTG
>OY757906.1:88122360-88259860 GCA_963585895.1 Sepioteuthis lessoniana | reverse complement strand
TGACCTTCTCTCTATCGTCCATCGCTTCCGGGAAGTATTCAAGGCCACATCCTGCATCAGCACAGAGTTGTTTATAGGTTCTAGCTGGTCGTCCTACCTTTGCTCGTCCATGCAAAGGGGTTGACTAGAGTACATCGCTTATGCGTTCGTCCTTACTTCTCCAACAGTGTCCCATATGTTTGGTTCGTCTAATTTGGATAGTGTGTGTGATGGGTGATTGGTGGCCCTACAGCTGCTGTTTTGTGGGTTGTTGCCTCCAGGTCATGTTCAATACAGCTCGTAGCATTCTTGTGTAATTTTTGTCAAGCTTTGTCTCCATACTTTTTTGTTAGCACCCATGTGGTGCATTTATATAACAGTATCGACACGACCTCTGCTTGGAAAAACACTGCGTTTTATTTTATCAGTCAGGTCTGACTTCCATACAACCGATAGCTTATCGATAGCTGTCCATTCTACCAATATTTGCTCCATCTCTTCCTCAGTGTATGGAGTCAAATACCTCAAAAAAAAAATTAAAAAAAATAAATAAACTAAAATAATGTAAAATAGTATTGGCCCAATATCTTTTGCATGTACTCCTTCAGTGATTAGAGGAATAATCAGAAATAGGGGATCGATCTCTCCCAAAGACGATCCGATTTGTAATTAGAAACTTCAAAAGAAATGATCAGATACGATTGAGAATTAGTTGGTAGCTATAGCAGTAACTGGTATTCCTATATATATAAATATATATATATATATATATATATTACGTGTATGTGTCTCTCTTTGTGTATGGTTTGTAATAACTATAAATATTGGCTAATATCATTAGTAGATCAATAATAGATCTTTGTTTAAATAGCGTAGACAAAGAATCAACGGCAATCCAGGACTATACCTTTCCTGTCTATGAGATAGTCTGGCGAAGAGGCTTCCAAATGATAGATATTCCTTTATAAACTGCCGTGTCGTGAATGATAGGAATTTTACCCAAGTTTTAAGAGCATTCTGGAGAAGGTGGTCTTGTTTATTTTCTAGCTTATATTATATCAATTCTGTAAATTTATTTTCTCAATTTTGTATAATTTACTTTTATCTAGGATTTTATTTGAAATATCTTACTTCTTGTTAGTTTTTCCCAAAGTTGGATTCATAACTTCCAACAGTATAAAAAAAATTTATATAGTCTTTTTCAGGAGTTTGGGTGATAGCCAGTTTATTTGGGTTTTATGGTATATCAAGTTTTATTGGTTATTCAATGCCAATTCTTTTTTCATACAAATAAACAGTTCTATATCAAAAGAATTAAGTTTAGCATAAGTACACAGTTTAATTGTCAAAATAATTTCTATTTCAAGCTATTCTATTTACTCAAACAGTTTTAATTCAAGCAATTTGATTTAGTACAATATATTTTTTACGCACAATTAAATGCTAAAACAGTTCAATTTCAAACAACTCATATAGCCTACAAAAACAGGCCCGATTCAAAGAATTCAGTTTAGGGTAAATACGCAATATAAATGAGAAAAAGAGTTTTATTTCAAAGAATTAATTTCAGCATATATACACATAAGCTCTTTTAGACCCACACATAGGACCCTATCAGGGGCTACCATTCTCGGCGAGAGTGGACCTGGGAGCGATAGCAATGAAAGGTTACTTCGCATTCCCCAAAGTTCCTGCATTACTAGAATTTCGCCCTTAGATCATTTCATGTCATATCTGGGACACTCGTTAGTGGTGTCTTACCCCTCTGCGGTGAAGTTGTCGGTGTATTCTACAGCCTCAGCCGATTGGACAAGATAGCAAGTTTTCATCAGGTCTTCAGGACTCTCCTAAATATTATAGCTGATCTTAACATTGATGTAATCTGGATGGTCTCGATTCTAACGCTGATTTCCATTTCCTCCAGTCTTTTTTCCAAGCTTTTTTGACCGCTCCAAACCCATCATTTACAGTAGATATCGCTATAATACTCATGTTCTCTTGCCTTTTATTATATCTCTGGCAATGTTAAAATATTTTCCATTTTGTTGCTTTATTTCATTTTTGTTCTAATTGAATAGCAAAATACAAAAGATGGCAAGGTCTATTTTCTTGTTAATTAACTCTCGTTATCGTCTTCCGGCTAAGATCAGGTGATCCGATTCTTCTTCAACGTCCGATAATTTTTATGCGCCTCGATTTTGGATAGTTAGTGAATATAGCATTTTTTAGTTTAGTCATATTTTAATATTTTGCACGATTCCCAGTGGATCTCTTTTTTCACTAAATTCTTCTTAGTTTTTTGCCATATTATTACATACACTTATAATGTGATTAACGATTCCATATCCTGCTATGTTCTTGGATACTATCAATTTTTGTTGCAATATATTTGGTCCTTTTAGCATTATTTTGTTCTATTATTTGAAGAAATTCAGTTTCTCTCTTGGGATTTCAGTTGCTTTTATATCCCCTGATCTTCCCTTATCCTATCTTTCAAGTTTGTCGCTGAGAGATACCATACCCTTGTTTTACTTCCCGTTTATGTTTTCTATTTCCTTTTGTTGTTTTTTTTTTTTAGTTTTATTTTTTTAATTTCTTACTTTACTGCTATTGCTGTTAATGGTTCCTATATATGGTCTTTATGTGCTCCATTTCGTAAATATCTCCAATGCTTTTCATTGAGTAGCATCATTGTTATAAAAATATCAGAGACAAAATATAGTCTCCTTGAAAAATTACTATTTCATTTTTTATCCTGCTTTAGCTTGTCCTCCTGCTTCTGATTCCCCACTCGAGTTTACCAAGGCTTTCGAGATAAAGCTTACGACTTAATAGGATATCTTAAACATATTCAGACATTGTACTATTTATGTTGGTTGTGCGGGTTTTATAGCATATCAAACTTTGTAGGTTATTCAATGCCTAATCCACTTTTATACAAATAATTAGTTCTATTTCAAACAGTTAAGTTTACCATGAATACGCAGTTAAATTGTCAAAAACATTCATATTACAAGCTATTCAGTTTAATCAAACAGTTCTAATTAAAACTATTCAGTTTAGCATAAGTACGCAGTTTAGTTCTGTTTAACCCATAGATAGAGCCCTATTACGTGCGACCATTCCGGACCAGGGTGAACCTGCGAGCAAGGGTAATAAATGGATACTCCGCATTTCCCAAAGCAACAGAATCACTGTAGCCAAACCATCAGATTGTTTAGTGACATATCTAGGACACTCGTTGGGCGGTTTTACCTCTCTGCAAACGTGCACTCCGTGTATTCTACTGCTTCGGCCGATTGGGCAAGTACTATTTAGGTTTGTGGGATATACCACATGCTTTTTGAAGTCAATCTCGGCCATATCTTCAATCTTTCAAGTATGGACATATATTTTTTTTAAACCAGAATATATGTATAACATCATGGCCGGGCGTTTTCCAATTTGGTACTTTCTTAAGTGTTGCTCTTTGAGAGTGTAGATGTATGTCAACTTCAAAGCGTTCTTCAAGTTTTGCATTTGTTTTTTGATCTCTATCCATTAAGATTCCATTGTTGTTCTTATAATTTTAACAAGCTTTTTTTAAATGTTTAGTCTGTGTTTAGTATACCACTTTTCCATATTGTATTTTAGGGATATTATTATAACTGGTGTTATCTTTAAAATGTTTGGAACTTTTAAAATCTATGCGTTGGGTACGCTAACATAAGCTTTCTTGGAGTAGATCCAAACCAAAATTAGATTCTTTCTGTATAGATCGACGATTCTCCGTAACCATTTTGATTACGAGGAGCTAATTTTTATTGCTATATGATTATTTTTTCATCTCTTTGATACAAAAAAGGATAATGTCACCACATCATTTTCCTTCCATTATTCTTTCGTTTAAAATCAATTTCATCCTTTTTGGTGTTTTGAGGTGGCATGCAATGCGTCATTAGTTTTATTTTCTTCTGTAGTTTCGTTTGTTTTTTTCGTGGTAGGAATGTTACTACATCTGTGAGCCAATAACGCATATTTTTCGTATCATCAATGCTTTCTTATATGAGTTTTGGCATTGGCTGATGAGTGGAGGAAAGGCTTTTTACCGAAAAATACTTATTTTATCCAATCCTAGTAACTTCCATCAATGAGTGCGTTTAGGTGTATCTATAAACTCTTCTACTCTGATATTTTCACAATATATGGTTCACTTCTTTACAAGTATATTTTATATTTTTAATCAACCTTGATTTTGTTATTATTTGTTTTCTCATGAGTCGATATAATACTTCAAAATATTTTCAGGTCTTCGGTCAGGAGGGTTTCCTTTGATTATATTGTCTCTTTTCCTATTTCTCGATAGATTGTTTTTGTGTTGTCTTGGAATATTTTATCATATTTACCAACCCCTCCGCTAAGGCAGGATATGACACAAGGTCAATTTTTAAGCGGAGTTTAACAGGTTTGAATTCAGAGTTTTCCTATTCCTAGACTAGTTGCCTCACCAAGGCTGAAGAACCTAGTCTGCCCTACTATTTACCCTTAGTTGGAGGAAGAATAATTGGATTCATACCTTTCCCAAGGGTATTAGTGCTATGTGAAAGCCAATCAGTCTCGTCCAAGATTTGAACGCTGTGTCCATTTCCTACGACGATAACCATTACACCACGGTCACCTCGGAATATTTTATAGTGCCTAAAATATTTTCTTCGTTTTTTTTACATCTTCGGATATACAGGGCCTTTAGTGGGATTTTTGCTTCATTACCTTTTATTTATTATGGGGATCCTATTTTATCTCATGTTTTCTTTTCTTTTTTCTTGCTTTGCTAGTTTTCAATTTTGACACCCTGACTCATTTCATCAAGCATGAATATTTATCTTCCGCATTCCTCAACTTTGCGTATTTTTAGTTTCATTTTGAGTTACTAAAACTACTTTGTTTATGTACTATAGTTACTGGGCTTTCTACTTTTACAGTCAAACATTTATTTCTTCTAAAAATGTTATATTTAGTTCAAAGTCTTCTAGAATATCTTCTACGGCATAGATTGTCAACTTTATCTGCATTAGGCTGCATTAGTCAATTTGTAGATGTACCTTGTCTTTTATATGAGTAGAATTTATCTCAGCGAGCACTCTAATCATATTGTCTTTCATTTCATCGATTTTAATCTTATTTTCGGTGTATTCTGGGTTTTCTATTTGGGGTTGGTTATTCTTGAATTTGTTGAATTTATTTTCTTTGGCTGCAGATTTCATACTATCCTTACTTGATTCTTTTAATTTATTAACCGTTTCATTATTTTCTGCATTCATTTCAATTGTTGCAGTTTCTTTTTGTTAGATATACGCGACTACCTGTTCTTAGATTCTATATTTTTCAGTGTCAGTAGCGTTACAGATATAACTTCTCACATTCTTTAATTTATTTAGATCTAAGTGTATATCTACATTAAGTTCATTGTCTCCATAACTTGCAGATTTCTTGATACGTATTTCTTCATGAAAGTTTGGCAATTGTATAAAATAATGCACGTAGTACTTCTTTATAATTTTCTTCGTATCATTTTTCTCATGTTTTTTTTTTTTATATTTTGTATTGTTTATCGTGAAGATCTTCTTGGGTCATAATTAAGAATATCTTGGTTCTGACAATTACTGAAATGAATAGATTTTATTCTATTTGCTGATTTTCAATCCCAAATTTGAACATCATTGGCAGACAATGTTATAAAGACTGGCTTTCATTCATGGTGCATTTTGTTCTTACAATAAAGGTAGATTTTTATTTGGCTGAAACTATAAGCAAACATAATGAATCAAATGGTTAAATAAAAAAGGAAATGAAAGAAAAAATGAAAATTGTACTTGTCTTTAATTGGAATCATTTTTGAGATGAGGCTTCTTAATCTGAGAATTAATTTTTTATTTATTCATTGCGGACTTTTTGTCCTCATTGGTAGTTTTTGTGTTGTTTCTTCTTTCACCTCTGGCCTTCTTCAGGTGATTTACTGTGACCTCGGAAAGGAATGCTGAGACTTGTAACCGTATCCCCAGTAATTACTGCCTTCCATAGTTGTTGAAGAAACAACACAAAAACTACCAAGATGAGGACAAAAAGTCCGCAATAAATAAATAAAAAATCCTAAGATTAAGAAGCTTCATCTCAAAAATGATTCCAATTGAAGACAAATACAAAAATTCGGTACGGACCCGACTCTGGAAGACCAGAAAAGGATTTATAAGACCAAAAAATCCATCCTTGATCGCCCTTCGGGGCCCGTAGCGCAGTGGATAGAGGAGTTGGGTCTCTACGGTTCCAGGTGAGCATTGTCAGAAGATAGCGGTTTCAAATCCTACCCAATCTCACAATCCTAGATAACTTTCTGTGTCTCATTCTCTTGGACTGATTATGGTCTGAGTCTATAACATCAGGTAGAATTCGCTTATGTGCTGATTAAATGTTTCCTCTCTGTGATGTAAGTTTGTTGCTTGAAAGATTTATGTAGTTGTTTTGGTTCCCCTTTTTGTTTCGTAGTTGCTGTTCTGTCAAGCAATGACGGCATAATGCTGTGTTGTTTTTCGTTGTAACAATTAGTCTTTTAATGTAGTCTTCGAGTTGTCGTATTCAAGCGTCAACGCTATCTGAAATTTTAGCGGAGCCCTATTTCTCCTTCTTGATACATAGAGTCTGTCTCTATGTAACATAGAGCCGCCAATCAAAAGATGCACCTATGTAAATAAGCGGAAGAACAGCAGGAGCAGGTGGACGACAGAGAATTATATAACCGCGTACCCGTGGAGGTTCGAGCCAGTTGGAGTCAGTTGGAGACAAGATGCCGAATTGAGAGTCAGCGGCAGACAGAGGGCTTTGGGCCCTCTGTGACGCACAGTTCAACAACCCAACCAAGATGAGGAAGAATTGCAGCTATGGTCAGAAGAACTTTGGGTCAAAATAACGGTCTGTCCCCGTCTCCAGCTCACCTCTCTCACACAACCAACGTCAAACCTTTCGAGAATAAAGTGTGAGGGATATATTTTCATAAAGAAGTGTGTTCGTTCGTTCATTGAAGTTCGTCATTATTGTTGACTATGTTTCCGCTTATATTTGTATATGTATGCGGCTATACAACATTTATCATCTCTCGTATGTAAGGTCTTATTAATCGGAATTAACTTACATGTTCTCTGGTCTTTCTTCTGACTTATTCTCGCGTCCACTTCACGAATAGTCTCAATTATCTAACAAGGAGACAGCACAGGTTGTTATCCCTTTGATGAGATCCCTGCTATATACCTTTTCCAGTTCAAAATGGGAGTAGTTCAGTTCAAAATGGGAATATTTCAGTTCAAAATGGGAATAGTACAGTTAAAAATGGGAATAGTTCAGTTCAAAATGGGAATATTTCAGTTCAAAATGGGAATAGTTCAGTTCAAAATGGGAATACTTCAGTTCAAAATGGGAATAGTAGAGTTAAAAATGGGAATAGTTCAGTTCAAAATGGGAATAGTTCAGTTCAAAATGGAAAAATTATTATAAGTATAGATATAAAAAAAAAAAGCTGCAGAGACAATATGGGGGTCCAGTGGTGATAGTTGTTGACAATGCCCTATGTCACTCAAACATTGAAGAAGTTTTTAGTGTAGAAGAATTTATAGGATGTGAAGTGCTTAGGTTGGGACCATACAGTCCAATATTTAATCCGATTGCACAAGTATGGTCTTTAATCAAAGCTTACGTCAAGCAGGAATTGGCTGCTAAAATTGTGAGTATTCTTGCAATAGAGAGAAGAGATGGCTTGTCAATTACTGAACAAAGGGCAAGAGCTTTGACTTCATTAATTGAGGAATAATTGGGAAGGGTTACACCAGAAGTATGCAATCGTTTCATAGCTGGAATTCAATCTAAAATTCCTGCAGCTGTAGCATTAGACGATGTTGTGTTGTAATAAATGACTTGAAGAATTTTTTTTTATAATAAAATATTAACAATTTTATTGCTAAAATAATTTATAAAATAATTTTTGTATTTATACCATTTTGAAATGAACTATCCCCATTTTGAAATGAACTATTCCCATTTTGAACTGAACTACTCCCATTTTGAACTGGAAAAGGTTTCAAGTTTAGTTTCGAAATGCCTCGCTCATCTGATATACTCTTTCGTTATTCATTCTTTCGTATCCCCTTGCTTGATAGTCTCCCTTTCCAGTATTCCCAAAAATTTCGTTTCCTTTTTTGCAAGCATTTTGATTTGTCGTGATTTTGGCACTTCTATACTTTAAGTTTTCTGTAGTTTTCTACTTTTCAGTATTTACATGACACATTTTTCTATTTCAAATTCCATTCCTATATCCTAAATGTATATTATTATTGTTTGTTTGGTCAATTATTTTTCCTTTTTGCAAATTGTTTGATGCTGTACATGTATATCAGAGGGTTAATCATTTCTTGTAGTTTAGTAAATTTGGGGGCCCTAATGACTTTTCTAAGTCTGTGACTGAGTGGTATCATCACAACTGCAAACCCTAATGATGAAAGTACACCTCCTTGGAATGTATATCTCAGATCACCTCATCTAATCTTTTTGCTCATGCGATCGATTCAACTTTCCAGGTTTTTATGATTGTTGTATTACATCTACTGACTTTGTCGGACATCCTTGCATAAACTTATAAAATACCTTTTTGTTGCTTCTTCATAGCATATCTACATTTTTCCAACTCGTTTTTCTCTCCTTAAAAATGAGTTGATCTATGTAAATTACATCATCTGTTCCCTTTCTACTATTGTAATATTCTTTTTATTTTTAGAAAACATTCTGCCGCTTATCAGCAAGTAATGCATGTCTTCCCTTATCTGTTCTATTATGTTTTTCCATTGGAAGACAATTTTTCGGTCAATAGTAGCTTAGGCACTTCTTTTTTGGATCAGAAATGTATATTCTTTAGTCATTCATTCAGGTATATATATTTTTCTTAGCATTTTATAAATTCAAGAGCCAGTCTATTGGGTATAGACGCGGATTTTGAAAACAAGAATCCACGTTATTTCAAGGCCTGGTGTTTTCCAATTTCGTACTTTTTTCAGCGTTTCTTTAATCACTTCTATGTAAATTATCGCTTTGGGACCTTCTTCAAGTCCTTGTACATCTCTTCACATGTTGTTTATCCATACGGCATTTCTACGATGTTTTTTGCCGTTTCCATAATTTATACTAAACATTTTTCGCTTTCTTTTCATTGTGTTGTTGATATGTCCTCGTGCATTCTCCACCTACTTCTAGGTAGAATTATCTTTCTTTGTTAGGGAATTTTCTGTTTTGATCGTATTGTTTGATTCTTTTAAGTTTCTCTTCTTCTGTCAATATCATTTGGTTTAGCTCTTCAAGTTGCATTGTCATATTCCTACGCTATTGTTTTTTATCGTTTAATCTCAGCATATTCCTGTTGTTTTCCTTCCTTAGCATCTTCGCATGTTGCAATTTCTGTTCCTGGTCGTGTACCCTAATTTCCCATCCATATTTTATTATTCTGATTTGCGTTCCTTCTCGTTCGTACGCGTAGAAAAAAATAAAATCTGCGGTAAAAACCAATACAAACGTAAAATAGATTGGTCTGAGGTATATTACATGTTCATATCATATATTATGCAGCTTTGAAGCTTCAAAAGCAACACATTGAACATAAGATACTGCTAGCGCAAGATTGTTTGAATAATGCAAATGAAAGAATAAACCAATTTACAGCAAAGCCTGTAAGTTGACGATAATATATCATACTAGCAAATTAAAATAAGAACGTTTCCTTAAAAAAGGTTGTCCTTACCTTTCTGCATTGCTGAACTGACCAAGTTTATTCAGCTTAACGTATCCTTTCTTCTGCCTTCTCCTCCATCCCTATGTCTCTATCTCTGTTCCCCATGTATTTGCGGTTTCGGTCAAACAACGCCAGCTTTCTAAATTGTAATGTTATCGAATCTTTATTTAATTTTTGAATTACATTTTGCTGAATATCAGAAAACTATATTTAAAGACTGAGCCATTTCCATGTAAAAAAAAAAAAAGACTTTGAAATTACTTCACTATTTCACATCCCTCGGTAGAAATATCTCAACCAATAAAAACGATTTTAGCATAAACAGAGATAAAGCATAGAAAGCTATTGGCAGGTAATTGATCATATGGAAATCTAATCTGTCTCTTAAAAAATAAAATGGGAATTCTTCCAAACTCTAACAAAACTCTAATTGGGGGATAAAATAGATATGAACTATACACTATCACCGCATGCTGTTTTTGAAGAAATGCTGGGAACAGTTCCCCACAAAACAGCAACAATACGTTCATTGCACCCCCTCTCAAAAACCTTCCAAACATGGCGAATAAGATATACTGGACACGGTTGGAGACGTTAGGACGAGTACATGAGCGATATTCTCCAATGAATTGCTATATATGCACAAAGAAGTTTTGACTGATAAAGCATCAGCTCTGTGCAGACTATGAATGTAGTCTAGAGGACGAACAAAGTGCGATGCCCGGTAGAGACAAATGTTGAATCAGTGAAATCACCTTGATGATCATCATGATCCTCACAACCATCATCATTATCATCATCATCGTCTTTCAAGAACCTTAAAACGTAAATATTTTTTCCAAATTCTGATAAGTATGGTATATCTCCCCTCACATTGTTTTCGTGCTGCTGAGATTGATTTTAGAATATATTTCTCTGACGAAAGATCATCCCAATTTCTCACAGATGTGCTAATCTTTGTTAAGGATCATAAACTGTTTTCGAAATATTATTTTTATCATATCAATCGCAATTGACAGGTGGGTGGGAGCTTTTTAAAAAATCAAATATAATCAATCCGGTAGTCTGCTTTTAGTTCGAAAATAATTAGCCACAATTTATTTGTATTTTTTTGTTTCTTGTTTTTATTTTTTTTAGCAAAAAAAAAAACAAAAACTTATTCACAATAGTTTTAGTTCATAGATTATTTAATCAGAAAACTGTTTCAAGGAATTTTAAAGATAACATTAAATTCAGTATTTATATCTGTGTCTGTTTGAATTGAAAGAACTTGTTTCAAATTATATTTACTTTGCGTTGGCAAACGACTGTTGTTTACAAGAGACTGAACTGTGTATAAAGGTAAAGAGTCAATGAATTAAATAAATAAAAAAAATACGCTGACGCTTTATTCATTACTTCTTTAGCTCCAGGTCGGTATTAATTGATTATCTAAACTTGAAAATATTCCTACATCTTTCAATCGGAATAAATGAGGACTTAAAAATAAAATGAAAAAGTGTTGACTTTTCAAATAAACATTAAAATTCAAATTATTTCTTGGTGGAGGGTATCAACTATCACTCAGTGAACCAGTTAAATAAGTCATACAAAATGAAGCGAGTACAGGATTATAAAATGGTTTACTGAGTATGAATTGATAGGCTTACGTGAGAAATGAATATGCTTTACGAAGCTAAACGCTTCTCATCTACGCAAATGTTCTTTTTTACAATGAATAGGTTGTGTTCAAACCTTCGTATGAATTAGCTGTGTGATACCTTGCAACAAATTAATTGCGTACCATTTCGTTACAAAACAAGATGTGACAAACAAAAACACATCCCTTGATTAGTTATGTGAACACTTAGTCTCTTAGCCCATAAAAGCCTTTAACTCAGCAGAGAGATTTCTGCTAATATATATATATATATATATATATATATATATATATATATATATAAAAAGTAAGTAAAGTTGGCGACCATAGTCGAGGGTAACCCGAAGGCTCCCTTTTCGATAGCTACTACACCAATGTGTAGGGGAGGGCGCTACTCCTTCCCTGGATTGCTCTACTTTACTCTTGATCCGTACCTTATAATGCTGAGTGCTAAGCAAGGAGGCATCAACTACCATTTTTTGAGTCTTTGGTATGACTCGACCTGGGATTGAACCCAGGTCCCCCGGGCCATTGGCGAACACTCTAACCCCTAGGCCAATGTCCGGTCAGGAATGATTCGAAAGAAGATATTCCTTTCTATATCCTCGGAACTAAGAATAGAATTCTCAATGATATACTGATAGAGCAAGTTTCCAGGGATTAGAATGTTGCCAAACATATTCGCATCTCTTATTCCTTTTTTTTACAATATATATCCAGACCACACATATCATTTCCATCAGATTGTCGCTCGAAAAGTAACATTTTCAATTTGTGTCAAAGAGCAGTATTAATTTTAAGGCTGATGGAGCTTTTTTTAGTATTGTAAGCAGATAGCATTGATCTGGACAATGAAAACAGTGGAGTTTTAATGAATCCTTCTATGAAAAATAAAGTTCTCCCATTTACCTTCAAACATTTACGAAGACCAAATCATGTGTATAATAGACATTGACCAGTTCATTTAAGCAGCAACATGAGTGACATGCCACAGTTAACAAGCCTGGCAACCTACTAAACAAGAGGCGTTTTGAATAGCTAACCCCGGAGGATTGTTACATACCAGCAGAAGGAAAGACATTAACACTTATTTATAAAAAATATTTATCTCTCATCTTTATTGTGAAATAGTCGAAATAGTTGCCGAGGAAGGAGAGAATTAGAGTGAGAGAGAGAGTATCAGGAACTGCAACGATTTACACCAGTTTGAGAAACAATATATTCAGAGAAACCCACTTCTTTATTCTACTTCTGCGAGGCTGAAACAAGGCTTACTAAAACATTTAATCATCTTTGTTTCTGGGATCATTCTCGCTTTCGATATTAGCATGTCTTGTACATTCAGACTTTTCTCTAACTCTCAAGGCGAGGCCGTCTGCCTACTCCGCTGGGTTGAAAAACTACAGTCCTTATATATTTTTGGATGCAAACGCACTTTTTGGTTATTCACCCTTCGGCATCTCATATGCAATTCACGTGGCATTTCTGTTGCCTTTTCTTTAACTTAAGACACAGGTGCATACTATTTTTGAAATCCATTAACTTACACGGCCTGTCAAAGGTCAATATGAAACACAATCGTGCCAGTGATAGATTGAAAACTAAGACATTACTTGACAATGATATCGACACCACTGCTGAGGAATAAGAAAGAGACAGACAGACAGACATAGAAACAGAGAAATGAGAATCCGATATGATGAAGTTATCTTAATGTTGAAATAACTAATTTTGTCTTTAAAAGTTTAATCTTTTCTCACACTGATTTTCCTCTCTACCTCTCTCTCTCGGTCTTCTATCTCTCTCAGCTCTTTATATATATATATATATATATATATATATATATATATATATATATATATAAACTATCAAAGATTATGGGACAAACAGGAATTCTTATGTGTTATTTATTTTTTTGGTTATTCTAAACTAGTTTCGACCGTATCTTATTGGCTGGTGAAAAGATTATGTGAAGAAAATGTTATTTAGAATAAAATATTTTGCATCCAAATACCCTATTTTCAGCTGTTTTTTATGATATATAACGAAAAGAAAAACATGTTTTACATTTAGTACACGCACACGGTTCCGTTTTCACTCACTTTTATGCACCATTACTAACAGTTATAGAGAAAGTGAGATTGATTTGGACTGACAGACAGTTTGAATGATACGATATTTCCAACATAAATTAGTGCATGTGAAACTTTTGGTCATTAGTGAAACGATACATAACGAGAAAAATAGGAAATTTAAGAATACAACATATTGAATTATAAACGATCTGGACAATAGCATATAAACGTATCATTATGAATGTCCGCCAATCTGAGAAGACGCAAATAAATTAATCTTAAAAGATGAAATAAAAGCTGAACGTTATACTTTCAAGGGGTATGATTTTGAATGCGAATTTTTATTTAACAAGACAAAAGACTGGATGGTTTGAATTGATTTAATTCGCAAATTTTATATTTGTGTGCGTGTGTGAGCGTGTTTTGGTGAGTGTGTTTATATAATCAATTCATATTGACTGCACGAATTCACATGATTTTCTCCTATGAAACGTTGCCATCAGCCGTCTCCATTGGCGTGTCTTCTGAATAGCATTCAGTGTCAGCATTGACGTGTTGACTGTAAGCTTTTGCTGGACAGCTAACACTGGTATGACCATGTTTAAGAATCCACATGAGAGCGTGGCTTTTCCATTCGACCCTGCTTCACCATTAGTGGGCAGAATGTTTTGTTAATTTTTCTTGGACGGTTTATAAGATAGAAGGTAAGTGGTCGTACCGTTGCTGATTTATGGGCTGCTGCTTACAGCGTTTGTTCAAAATAGTACATGACAAAGCGTTTCGTGAAATTTCATATATCGCAACATGCAGTAGTACTGACACGCCTACGGCTAAACACATTTTCTTATCTTAATTTATCGAAGACATCAGATGGTTTGATTTGGTTTGGCATATCAACCTTTGCAGGTTATTTAACGCCAAATCAATTTTTATGTAAATAATCTGTTCTATTTCAAACTCTACAGTTTAGCATAGGTACACAGTTTAATTGTCAAAAACATTTCTTTTTAAAACTATTCAAGCAGTTATATGTTACAATTCAGTTAAGAGTAAATACAGTTTTAATGTCCAGAAACAGTTCTATTTCAAATAATTCAGTTAAGCATAAGCATGCAGTTTTAATGTAAGTACGGTTTAATTGTCAAAACAAGTTTTATTTCAAGCTATTCAGTTTACTCAAACAATTCAGTTTACCATAAGTATGCTGTTAGTTCTATTTAACCCATAGATAGGGTCATATCAGGTGCTACCACTCCGGGGCAGTGTGGACCTAGGAGCGATGGCAATGAAGGGGTATTCCACATTCCCCAAAGCTCCAGCAGTGCTGGAACCTCACCATCAGATTGTTTAGCGTCATATCAAGGAAACTCGTTAGGGGAGGTCTTACCCATCAGCAGAGGTGCAGTCAGTGTATTCTACAGCCCCAACTGACTGGGCAAGAAGACATCAAAGTTCTGTATGGTGCCCGTGGTGTAACGGTTATCGTCGTAGGAAATGGACACGACGACATGAGTAAATAGTAGGACAGACTGGGTTCTTCAACCTTGGAGAGGCAACTAGTCTAGGAGAAGGAAAACTCTGAATTAAAACCTGTTAAACTCCGCTTAAAAAATTGACCTTGTGTCATATCCTGCCCGAGCGGAGGGGTTGGTAGATATGATAGCAGATCATTTTTTTCCCTCTGTGTATGTAAAAATCACCCTTGATAGTCGATATATTGCTGCCGACGATTGTATTTACCCAAACCCTCCGCAGGAGCAGGAAACAACAAAAAGTCTATTTTTAAACAAAGTTTAACATGTTAGAACTCAGTTCTTTCAACAAGAGCGGTTGCCATATTGAGATTTTTAAAAAGTCTAGTCCGTCCTCCTAATTACCTGGAAGGAGGATATTTACACACCGTTCTCAAGGGTGTTAGCACTATATGAAATGGAAACAGCTGTGTCCAGGATATGAATTTAGGAAGCCGAGTTCATATCCAACGATCATATCAATTATAACATGAGCTATATGAAATAGTCTACGAAGTATAGAGGCATGCTATTTAAAGAACATATTGCATTATCTTGTTTTAAACTAATGAGATCTTTTTTATTTGCACTTATGTAAAATCCAATGCTTTTTATAATCTCATATGTTATGCGAAACACATTTGGCTGGAATCATGTGTATTTTAAAGAAGCACTAGATCACCTGCGAAGTCTGAATCCGTAATGGTTTCTGTGGTATATGATATCGTACTTTACACTTTTAAGTAAATATATTTTGTTTCATTAGATCTATAGACGTTTATAGGGTGTAATCTTGATTATTGATAGAAATAGCGCCAACGTATCTTCAAGGAAAACTTCAGAGACAATATCAAATATATCAGTGTCAACATCGGTTGAATAAATCCTTGCTTTCGAGCTTTTATAAACCATCATTATATTTGCATCAGTTTCCTTGAAGTATTTGCTTCATCTTTCCTCTGTGTATGGCATGAAATGTCTTGGAAAAATCCGCAAACAATGGTGCTACCTCGAGATTCATGCACTCCAAAGATGATATGGCTAGTAACCAGAACCTGAGAATTTGTGGATTGATTTCTCCAAAAGATGTACTGGTTTGCCCAATAAGGGCAAGAGATTTGATTTCTAGTTCTTTGTGATTCTGAAGTTGCCTTTCTTAGGGAAAGGATAGATGTATGAATGTGTATGTTCATTTGTGTGTGTGGGGGGGAGTGAACGTTTTCTGTGAAAATGTGTCTATTCACGAAATTTGTGGATCAACACAGACACAAACACACATACAAGCACACACACACACACACACACACACACATATATATATATATATATATATATATATATATATATATATATATATATATTGTGTATTTAGTCAGCAAATTATCTTGTAGGCATATTTAATTGAAAAGGAAATGAAAGAATTTAGTGTTTAATTTTTCATTTACCTTGTCTTGTCGGTGAAAGCGGTGAATAAACGGTGGGTGTAGGTGATTTAAAAACTGTCAGAGGTGAGTCTTAGGAGACTTTGGATAACTTCGCTTCTAATTTCTTGTCTACCATTTTCAATTATATATATATATATATATATATATATATATATATATATATATATATATATATATATACGAGGGAGTTTTGGTGTAATGGTTGCCGTCGTACAAAAAGAACGCGTAGACCGTAAATCAATTCCTGAACAACGCTGTTTGCTTTTCTCATAGCGCAGTTACCCATGGCAAAACAGTGAATCCAACTAATCTATCTCCAGTACAGAGTAAATCATCGGACAGATTGGGATCATTATACTCGATATGGGAAGTTGTCATGGAAAGTGAAAACTCTTAAATAAAACGTAACTTACACTGCTTAAAAACTAACCTTTGTCGAATCATGTTCGTGCGGAGTAGTTGCGTATATATATATATATATATATATATATATATATATATATATATATATATATATATATATATATATATATATATAT
This sequence comes from Sepioteuthis lessoniana, assembly GCA_963585895.1. NCBI lineage: Eukaryota > Metazoa > Mollusca > Cephalopoda > Myopsida > Loliginidae > Sepioteuthis > Sepioteuthis lessoniana. Next base: position 88,242,870 of record OY757906.1, on the reverse strand, counting down.
AAGCATAAACTCCTTATTATTCGTTTGTAGGAATATAATTAGAAATCTGCAAGATATAAGAAGAGTGAAAAATTGTTTTGAAACCAAGGTTTATCTCCGATATCTACATGAATATTGTTACTATAGATAAAAGTTATCATGCATGTTACATGTTGTTACATGATTATTTCGTTTAGTTTCTTTGTTTAATGGCATATCAACCTCCGTGGTCAATTCAATTCCAAAATCACCAAAGTAGAAGAACAATACTGGTAATATTTAATACATAATTGATGATTCTAAGGAATTTCCAACTTTCTTCATTATTGAATGTAATAGCTTGAACTTGCTTACTAGAATAAAGCAGTCCAACATGTCAGCAACTCCGAAACGCGGAATCCAATTATACTAATTCTGCTCATGGTAGGTATTTTTACGCAGTTGATGGCAGATTACAGGGTGTGTTTACTTACGTTCAATTAAAGAAAACCTGGTTCATTTTTTTTTTCCTGAGGTCCTTGAAGAACAGGAGTGTTAAAGTCACATATCATTTAGGATAGCGCGTTGAAACCGTACATGTTTTCCATTCATTCATTTGGCAACTTACCTTAACAATCCCACCGTTTCAGGACTGTTCGCTTTCTTCCAATCGAAAAAGGACACTCCTTTTATTTCGACACTAGTACAGTCAAGATCACAGTTACAGTATATATATATATATATATATATATATATATATATATATATATATATATATATTGTAACAGTGAAATATATATATATATATTGTAACAATGATATATATATATATATATATATATATATATATATATATATATATATATATATATATATATATATGCGGATTGATGCATTTTTCTGTGAATATAAAGTCAACATTATTTGGAATTGGTTTACAGCAAAATTATTATAATCTCGCTTAAAAAAAAAAAAAACTTGTGTAGAATCTACTCAAAATGTTGGAGAATCAAAGAATAAATAGGTCTCAAACGAGGTCTGTAGGTAAAATCTCTGGTAGTTGAGAAGGGCAAACAGGGAAATTTGTAAAACAAAATATGATGTATACGGAAAATCATGTTTTAGTCAGAAACATTTAACAATGAGCTAAACATGGGTTTTGCTCAGTGAAGAGGAAACAAACTCTGAATCTGCCTATAATAATAATAATAATAATAATAATAATAATAATAATAATAATAATAATAATAATAATAATAATAATAAATAGAACCTCTCCTAATAGCAGCACAAGACAGTGACATAAGAACCAATCATATCAAAGCGAGAATAGATAAGACTCAACAAAATAGCAAATGCAGGCATAGATGAAACCATCAATCATATAATAAGCGAATTCAGCAAATTAGCGCAGCGGGAGTATAAGGCGAGACACGACTGGGTCGGTAAGGTGATTCACTGGGAAATGCTTAAGAAATTTAAATTCGATCATACTAACAAATGGTATATGCACAACCCAACACCTGTCTTAGAAAATGACACACATAAACTTCTATGAGCGTATAATCTATGCAATTCCTTACTTCAAGGCATAAAATAACCATCAGATAGGTTGACATACCGCTAAACTTAATCAATCAATCCATAAACCTGTTTTCCAGGACACATACATATTTGTTTAAACCTGTTTTATCCATCAATTCAAAGAAAGACTTAAATGATACGAGGCTCCATCCTGAAGTTATGGGAAATGCCGAGTATTACTTGCTTGCCGTTACTCCAAAGGGCTGCTCTGAACCAGAGAGATAGTACGTTTTATGATTCGATCTATGGGTCAAATAGTACTATGTGACCATTTCAATATGTGAAAACAAATACATGATGTTAAATTGAATTGTTAGTGTTATATATCAATACATGAAACTATTTAACTGTGTGGACACAAACGACTAAGGACTGGTTTAGAAACTAACCTACGGAGAATCCTTTTAAAGATTTTATATGTAATGTATGTATAAACAGGATCTGGCAATAAATAACCAAAAAGGGTTGATATGTCATAAACCCAAGTGACCTAACCAATTCCAAAACGGGAAATTAAATCTACTTTAGACTATTAACTAAGAACCATTACGTAAATTGTTATCCCTAGGTCCGTAATATTGAATTTCTATGATGTAATAAAATAAGTCAGCTCGAAATATTGATAATACTCAATTCAATAAATATTATTCACCTGAAATATCCGGCAAACGGTAACTTATCAAAAAAGCTCTGCTTGAAATATCAGGCTTACGTGATACAAAGTGTGAAATGTTAACTTCCAAGCAGCCACTAACATCTTCGAAATATCGTTGTAAAACGATTGCAACAGATTTACTCACTTTAGCTTTACACGATATGTCATTGGGCTTTGTATATAATCCTATGCTAATCTATTAATGCAACATAATACCCTCTGTACGGTCTATTATATTTAATGCTAACACTTTCTTGGATCAGTTTCACCAGAAAATAATGTATATATACCAGCATAAGCTCGAATTGATATACAAAATTAAAAAGTAAAAATATAACTATATACATAAATAAATATGTATATCTACGCGAAATATATTATAAAATACTATATATATATATATATATATATATATATATATATATATATGATTTTCATTTTAAATATTGCATTTAGATTTACCTTGAGGGTATGGCCCGGAACATTTTAGAATTCATATTGAATAATAACCCATTTCTCTTTGCAAATATTCGCCGAGAATTTGTGTACATATGTATGTAGGTATGTGTTACTGTACACCAATAGAATCGCCTTAATTCACTCATATATAAGCATCCATATATGAAAGAGCTATTTACATAACGTTTGCTTTTTAGGCTTTCGTCACTTGGGAATTCGTTACAGCCGTTTTATTTCTTTCACTCACGTAATACAGTTTACTCGAAAATAACAGTCCAAACACCAAAAGCCAAAATTCTGAAAAGAGCACGTAATTTATTTTGTGTGCACGCGTCATTATTCATTGTTCTCGAAGTAAAGAAAATAGAGAGACAAAGGTGTGTTCGCTTAATAATTTGGAGTTCTAAGCTACAATAGGAATTTTTTAAAAAATTGTTGGATATATTGAACAATTAATGTTTGTATTTATACCTTCCGAAGAAAATGGTGAAATAGAGAAACCAAGAATTCTGAAATTTACAAATTTAATAACAAATTTATATATGTTTTTTTGTCGTTGTGTCACTGGAGTTTTTTTTTTTTTCTTTATTTAATGGCATATCAACCTTCGTTGGTTATTCAATGTCAAAGTCATCTTTGTAGAAAAAAAAATCAGTGATATTATTTAAACAAAAGTTTGTTTGATTAAGGGGTTCATACTTTTCCCGAATTTGAAAGTAGCCGTCATATGGCAACTGACTTCGCACTCATAAACTATAATGCCACAGTCCGCTTCTTTAGCCGTCACGCCCCATGTAATTCTCACCACAATTCTATTTTGAGTGTTTTTTTTACAAACCTTGTCTAAGTGACAGTTAGAAGTAAAGTTGATTATTCTCTATCATTTACAATTACATAGAATGTTCATATTCAAAAGGAAATATATTTTGTTAAAAAGAAATCAAGTATGATATTAACAAGGTAAGAGGCAAAATATAATTCTCAGTTATTACGATGGGTAAGTATACTTTCGATGGCGTTCAATTCTTTAAAAAAAGTCAGCCTGTCCAATCAAAGAGAACTTTCTCGCTAAATACATACGCAGACATATATATATATATATTAAGATAGATAGAATGATAGATTATTTAAGTAAAATAAGTGCAGCAATCTTGACTGGAGTCAAGCGTTTCAAAATTCATATGCTATATGCGTGTTTACTTCAGGTGATAACAACTAATATATGTAAATGACAACTTTTAAAGAGAACGTATATAGTTCCTTATTTACTTCCTTTGTTCCTGGCCTGAGGATAAGTATTCGAGAAACTCGAGCAGTTATAGAACTTTGAGTGATTTATGTTCACTAGATTTTCTCTCTCTCTCTCTCTCTCTCTCTCTCTCTCTCTCTCTCTCTCTCTGTATATATATATATATATATATATATATGCTATAGCTTTAATATAGTCCCGAATACTCTGAAGGAGTTGGTCAGAATTTAGCATAATTAAATTTAGTTTACCTTTGATAATAGACTGGTTGCTACAAAGGTTTAAAGAACCCTATTTGTTCTACTATCAATACCCGTAAATGGATGGAGAATAATAGGAATCATACCCTTCCCAAGGGTATTAGGGCATTATATAATGTAAACAAGCATATCCAGGTTTTTCTCTGACATGGACCAATATACTACATTTACCGCTAAATGTTATAAACATATGTGTGTCTGTGTATATATATATATATATATATATATATACACACACCCACACACACAAGCATATATATATATATATATATATATATATATATATATATATATATATATATATATATATAATATCAAGATGACTGTTTCTCTGTCTGTGTTCGAGACTAGGTCTAAACAATATCTTGCCGAATTAAAGGCTATATTTATTACAGATATATTACTCAACCTTTTGTAGGCCAAGAAGATTATTTGATATTCTTCTTCTGTTTAGAGGATTGGGTGGAAATCATTGGAGATGAGATTTTGTTTTTAATCACCCTCCAATGAGATTTAGAACTTTACCTTTTAAACGGTTCCAGTGTATTCGTTGAAGCGCACCGGACGAAAGAGTCCATCCAATTTCGTTTTTGTTTTTAATCAATGGATAAATATTATTCCCTTACTCTTCGTAATGATTTTGAAATAAACATGAAATACAACTTGTGTTGCTTTTTAGGCTAGGATTATGACGAATTTAAATACACAGCATGGGTAAACTTGCTTTACGATATTAACTTTTGAATGTGTTTAAAATTCAATCGTTCCTACATATGTCTATCCGTTCCACCGTGGTAAAGCTGTCGTCTTGACATCTTATGTCTACACAATTTCAAAGTATAAAAATTCCACTAATGATTCTACAGATCAATTCAATCAAGAATAATTTCCGTCTCATAGCCATTGCTTTTCTGTTTTATATCCTTGTACCACGATGCAAAATATTTTTTTGTTACTTTTGTTAGACTAAGTCTCTATCATGTGGACCTATGTGCGAATGCTTTAATTCAGCCAAGGAACATATTCAACTTTTGAAATGGAATTTCTATAATTATCATTTCTTTAATTATTATTAAAGATTGTCTTTTCTTAAACTACAATTAAGCACATGGCAGACAAGTACGTCATCGTGAATTGGATTATTTCCAGAGGGAAAAATAACTTAATATAAAATAGAAATCAACAGAAATAATACGTAAAGTACATGTAACAGAATCTGCAGTAAATATGTTTGTCTAGTTCACTAAAATTATAACCTTTCTATTTTAATTCAGTTTTAATTTATCTAAAACTTCAAAAGGATTTCCTGAGTTTGTTTAATATCAAATCATTTTAATAAGACAGAAAGTATCCTTGAATTTGACCTGTTAGTGTAAGGTAGAAGGACCCACTTACAATTCTGCAAGTAAGCCCTGCTTTCCTTCATAACTTCCTTACGCACACATTGCCATTTCTTCCAAAGAATGCATTGTTGCTCAGGAACAATTTTTCCAACGAAGAAATATTTGCACCCGTAAAAAAATCTTCGTTTATTCATTAACAAATTAAAGATAGTAGACTAAGAAGAACATATAGACAGTTATTCTTGTAGAGTATAAAAATTATATATATATATATATATATATATATATATATATGTATACTTTCTTTAAAGAAAAAACAGAGACCGGTTATTTTAGGATTATGAATTTATTTCCATCCTGTTTTTCGTTTCTGGCGTGAACCAAAAACACTAAGAAATATATATATATATATATATTATATATATATATATATATATATATATATATATATATTACTATTTATTTTAGAAATTTCTTGTTTTTTTTTTTTTTTTTTTTTTTTTTTATTACCGCACTGAATTGATTTTTTACAAGTACAATTTCTACAGAGTCTACGTTTCGGACAAATGAAGAAAGAAGAAAATCCTCCTTAAATTAAGACAGGATTCAACATCAATGGTTAAAGGAACATTAATTTTATCGATTTTGGTAGAATGTTCTTTTCTTTTGTTTCTTTTTGGATTTTCTGTAGTGGAGATATCCTATAATCTTTCAGCATGACATTACAGCCATAATTTCTTCTTATTTGAGAGATATCATTGACTTTCTAAAAGCAAGAGGACTGATTCAATAACTTGATCTAAAAGGATTTTCACACAACTCGATGAATTCTAAAAGATGTTAATTAGGTGCTGTTGCTCATTTTTCAATATGTTAGTGTAATTCGTTCATTTTACTTTTTTTCTCTCATTCATTCATCATTGTTCCCATTAAGCATTCGGAAAAGCAATGATGAAAATAATAGAATCAAGAACCCATGAATGTTTCATCATATTTTTGAACAATAATTGTCATTATTTTACTCTATTGAGAATGTTTACACCATCATCAGCCGATTGTATATCAATGGCGCTTGAGTGCCAACAAGTCTCCGTAAGTCTCCAGGGTTCTTCTCAGTATTCTGTGCGATCCTAACAAGCTGTAATTTATATGGTTTCTACGATTCCTCTTATTTCTAAGGCCAACAGTCCATGTATCAAATTTTGGTAACTGTTCCAAGAGCACCAATTACAATTGGTATTACTGTCAACATTATGTTCCATAGATTTTTCAATTCCCAAGCAAGATCTAAATAATTATCTTCTATTTTGCTTTCTTTCAATGTTGCTCTGTGGTCTGGCGAGACAGCTAATTCCAAAATTTTGCAAGTTTTCGTTCTTTTCTTTTGTTTTTGATTTTTTTCTTTAGACGATCTCAATTGAGTAGTTGTTTGGATGGTCTACACTCGTCCTTTTATTTACAAGGCCTGTAGTCCCCTTTAATAATCCTTCGGGAACCGTTCCAAGAGCACCAATTATTAATTGATATTAAGGTCACTTTCATGCTCCAAAGTTTTTTTCAATTCCCTAGCAAGGTCGAGCTACTTATGCTTTTTTTCACTTTCTTTCAATTTTACACTGTGGTCAACCGGGATAGCAAAGTCCACAATTTTTCAAGTTCTCTATTTTTCTATTGATCATGTAACGGGAAAACTTTACTTTTATCCCAAAACGGGGTTTTATTTTCGCACGTGTGAAGACGGGGCAGGTTGGCACTTGATCCCTTGTAGATAAAGTCCTCTTTCACAGTTTTTCTCTCAGGCATATAAGAACTGGCATATTATGTGAGGGATTAATTTAGGGCTAGACTGACCGCCGCTGGCAAGGGGTTCCAAATTTCACACTATCCACACACTCACCAGGTCGCTTTCCTTCCTCCCCTAGACAATGGAAGATATGGGACCTTTAGGTTGAGACGTAATAATATTATATTGTAGTAGTCGGCAACTCCGGTTTCCCGTGTGATATTTTAAAGGAATTTATAGGACAATTTTAAGCAAGAATTTTAAGGCGAACAGAAGCCGGAAAATAAATATGACATAAAAAACTCGTAGAAGACAATGCAAATAACAACTTCGACCACGTGGGAACATTAAAATACATGAATCTTTTACTACACTTATATACACCTTCAAAGTGTCAAATATATAATAAATGAACAGTCCATGAACATAAATGTCTTTCTTCTTTTCTTTTCTTTCGTTTTCCTTCAAATTAAGAGAGAGGGAGGGTATAAAAAATTTGGTATAAGGAGAAACAGTCCCAAGGGTACTTATCTTATTTCTCTGATGGAGTTCCGTGGAGAATCTTTCTTCTTTTACGGGCTAATAGACTTTATGCTATTTTCAATACTGGCTTGACGAAAATGGCTTCTTCTTGTCTCGCAGAATTTCTTCGTCTTCTTTTACCCGGAGTACTTGGCTTTGGTTCTGTCTCCTACGAACCCTGTCCAACAACTAACTTTTTCTTTTTGTTTTTTTTCGCTGACGGGAAGAAGGTGCCACTTCCGTTTTAGGGTCCCAGCTAATCGTTTGGCTTCTACCTTCTTCCTTCCGGTGTCAGGCGACCTGAGTGAGGTTACCAAGTACCAACATCTGTTGGTCTCCGCGTGACCCACATTCTTTCTTAACGGTCACTCTCTGATGGCTTGCTTCTGTTAATTCAAACACGGGTAATAGTATTAATCTTATTTCCATCGTCTCAGGGGGAGACCACGTGACAATTATTATATGATTTGTTCTTCAGGCGGAGATTAGGTCATCCGTTTCAATATTAAAATTCCGTAGGTGTTCATGTGTTTCATTGTCGAGAAAAGCTGCTGGGTTGTGCTGGTACAATTTGCTTGTATAGTCATATATAAATTTCTTCGACAATTCCCAGTGAATCACCTTGCCCACTCAGTCATGTTTAGTCTTATACACTCTTTCTGTGCAAATTTGGTACATTCGCTTATTAGGTGAATGATCGTTTCGTCTCAATCACTGTATAATCTACAATTACTGTTTTGTTGCATCTTATCTATTCTTACTTCGTTATTATTGGTTCTTATGGCGTTTTTAGTGCTGCTATTAGGAGAGATTCAGTTTCTCTCTTAAGGCTTTCCTGTCTTAGAAAGGGACATGCTATTTTCATGAGAGATATTGCTTATTAGTACCTTTATCCGTCTGTTGAGCGGTTTTTCTTCAAGTTTTTATTTTCTGTCTATTGTCGTTGCTATTATTACAATTATTATTATGTAATTTTCAGTTTTATTTTGAATTCCCGATTTCTTACAAGTCTTCTCTGTTTCTTTACACAAGACGTAGGGTGAAAGAACGAGAGATTTTATATATATATATTTTTTATTTGTGTTACTGACACTTTGGGGTGATCTTATTCGATCACATTAATAATACAATCCAAAATAGATGATCTTTTCCGCAAAGTGCACTTTTTTGTATTTCATACAGGCTGGGTCTACCAGATATCTTGTTAATATGCTAGTCTCTCCCTTTCTTAATCCAACTCAGGACTTCCACTATGACTGGATGGTGTTTTTTTAAAGGTGCCATACTTTCTCAATGCTTTTTATTTCCTGGTCTTTCTATTTACTTATTTTGTTTTATTACTACAATGATATGCAATTATCATATTTACCAACCCCTCCGCTTGGGCAGGATATGACACACGGTCAATTTTTAAGCGGAGTTTAACAGGTCTGAATTCAGAGTTTTCCTTCTTCTAGACTAGCTGCCTCACCAAGGCTGAAGAACCCATCTGCCCTATTATTATTATTATCATTATTGTGGTGGTGGTGGTTGTTATATATTTGTTTATGTTGCTGATGCTGCAGTTATTGTTATTGATGTCATAAATTTTAAGTTAACAACCGAAAAGATGAATATTGACAGCAATTTTCCATTAAATTAATAATTCTCTTTTGTATTTTTCCATGATTCCGATGTTAATTTGGACTGGAGTCCTTATTCGTATACCTTTTCACTCTTTCTCTAATTAACTTTATATCCGTTGACAGTTTGTAATCATCGATTCAGTTAAAATTTCGGTAACTTTCCCTTTCATTAGCAAAAAATCACATTCTTATCTTATCATTAATGAAAATTCTATCAATATTCACTATTGTTGTACTATTGTATTTTTAAAAATGTATGTGTTTTATTAATAGCCAAGCCGACTGGGGTTTAATCCTAGGTCGAATCATACCAAAGATTCAAAAATGGTACATGATACTTCCTTGTTTCACATTCACTATAATAAGGTACGTACCAAGTTTAAAGTGGAGCACTCCAGTGAAAAGAGTAGCGTCCTTCCATATATTTCGATATTGAAACTATTAAAAAGGAAGCTTTCGGATTACCTTCGACTAAGTTCACCACTTTTACTTTTGCTTATGCTCTTGCTAAATTTGCATTGTGAAAAGAAAATATTTGCGACTTTGTATTCTTTTCTCAAGAAAATTTATATCATGATTTTGCATAAGTCTTCTTTTTTGAAAGTGAAGAAAATGTCGATTAAAATGAAAGAAATAGAAATTTAGTTATATCATTCTCAAACAGAAATAAAAATCCAAATCAGTTTTCCTATCTACAAAATTCTTCGAAAATTAACTTCTGAATCCAAATCTATATTTAATTTAAGATGAAAGTATAAATCAAAACTGAGGTAAAACCATTTTAAGAGATTCCAAGAAATTCCAAGAAAATATTTTTTTTCTTTTTTAATTCCATTTCAAACTTGACTCAGCGTAAAGATTTTGATTTAAAAAGAATACTGTTAAGTACATGAAGCTGATATAAATATAATTTAATCAGAACATATAAAGCGATAGGTTAAATAGCATTACTGTAGTTTTCTTTTTCTATAAGGATGGCTTTGGCATTGAATAACTCGTGACAGTTGATATGCTATTAAACGATGAAGTCAAACAAAAGTACATAAAATTAAAAGGCGCCTGTGGCAGAATGATAATCATCATTGTAAGAATACTCAGCTACAGAGTTAAAATCTTGAAATAGGTTGTTTATATAGCACCAATGCTCTTCGGTAAGGCATCCATTTATCTATTATTCCTCCAGCTATGGTTTTGTAGTAAAATAGACTGGGCTCTTTAAATACGGTATGGAAACTGCTCTTGAAGTAGAAAAAGTGAATTCACAAAGTTTTTGGACTTGGAGAAGGATGTGGTCAGTCAGGGTACTCTTATTCAAGACACACAGCATAGTTAGTTTCCCCATCGTCAAAGCCAGGTACACGTGAAATGTTACATTTTGGACGGAAAAGAAAATCATTATTCAAGGCAATTTTGCTAGAAAAAATTCCTCGATTTTGAAAGTTTTATGAGACTCAAAATCAGATGAAGCTTACTTGACAATGGACGTCCGTTATATTTTTATATTCCATCTAAAACTTTTGAAAAATAAAATGCTGTCGATGATTTTTACATAATTTGACTCACCATTATTCAGTACTGACTCGATTCAAATATTCTACATCTTCTATCGTTTAAAGACTTTTTTCTTTCTACACTCCATTGTTTTGTTACTCATCCTCCTTGTCTTTGTTTATGTCCATCTTTTCTTTCATTATATTTCCACTGAGAATTAGTGCTTTCATTACGTTTCTATTTCGATTTAAGAGTTACTTTATTTTGAGACATTCCACATTTCATGATTTACGAAATCGTCTTCAACATAATGGTCATTTTTGACGCAATTATTTTCTTTCTTTCTTTCTTTCTTTCTTTCTTTCTTTTCTGTTATTTGTTCTTACAGGTGACATTTATTCAGTGAGAACCTCTGTCTTACGAAAAAGAAAAGAAAAAAAATCTCATGAACAAATTTGTTCCTGGAACGCAGTTTTAGAAATAGAAAGATAACTATTCATCAAGATAACAAAAAAAGAATTGTTCTATTTTGACTGCATAAAACTCAACGGACAAACATCAGAATTGATTGTTACGTTGAATTAATAGGGGTCAGCAACTTATTCAGTTCTGGGGATGTTTATACGGTATGTGATGAATAACAGCAAATGGCAAAAAAGCGTTACGATAAAAATAGGTAAATCTGATTTACAGTTGTTATTTAAAAATGTGCAAAGCTTTTTAGTGGCTTATTCAGTTTCGTGAATATGAGAATTTTATATCACTGGAGACTTCGTTACATTTGAGTATATAAACAAAAACTAAAAACTCAAAATAAACCATATGTTTTTATTCAACTTTAATTTTGCTTTTAGCTTTATCTAACAAACAAATGTAAGTATATATATCCTCATCCTCACTTCGCGCAGCTGGCACGGATTTTCCTGGCCCTTTTTTTCCCCACCCTCTCTTCTCTCTCTCTCTCTCGTTAATCGTTCATATCATACGTCGCTCTCAACAAGTCATTTCGTCTACATCCTGTGTCCAAATAGAGGTGTTGTTGGTATATTCTTCTAGGTCATCCAGCAGTACATATAAAGAGGTCCAGACTGTGCAGCAGGGATTTGGCTTGAGTTGGTGTATTTGAAAGAAGCGCTATATCATCTGCTTAGTCTGTGTCCAATATAGTTTCTTCATGGGTAGAGAGAGTTTCTTGGTTTTTTGGGGTAAAGCCATTTTCTTTCATTAGACCTATCGCTGTTCGAAGTACATACTTTAGTCATATTGTAAACTGTTATGGGGTTAATGCATCCACTCGCAGAACCCTAGCAGCAATATCAAAGAAGTCTGTGGTGCTATCTGGTGTGCAAACCTTGACTTTCATATTATTATAGAGCATCATTATGGCTGTGACAGTTTCTTTGTGAAGTTCATGCGCTCTAAGTATTTTTCCACCTTCCCTTTGTGTATGGAATCAAATGCTTCCTGGAAATTTACAAACATGGACGTTATCTCGATTCTTTTTTTGCACGAATCCCTTCTATAACAAGATAGATTGTCAGAATCTGTAAGGGTGAGGATGGTTTTTTTCAGAAAACAGTTTTGATTCTTTCTAATAATTTTTCTCAATTTCTAGTTCGATGCAATAAGAAGAAGAGCATTTTAAGCCTTTGCTGTTGAGGAAGAAAGAGTTATGCTTTATATGTTCTTGACCATTCTGAGGTCATCTTTCTTGGGAAAGAAGGGGATACAAACTTTGTTCATCTCTCTTATTGAGTTTTGTTTATTTACAGTATTGCAATATCGAAGAATCAAGTTGTAGGCTTTTTTCACTTCCTTTCAATTTTAATCTGTGGTCAACCGGGACAGCAAAGTCCACAATTTTGCAAGTTCTTTATTTTTCTATTGATTATTATATGATTTGTTCTTCTGACGGAGATTAGGGGATCCGTTTCAATATTAAAATCCCAAAGATGTTCATGTGCTTCATTCTCCAGGAATGTGTATATCCGGGTTTTTCATACATCTGTGCCTATTTCATCAAGACCGGCAGCTTTCTTATTTTCAATTTTGTTGTTGTATTCTTCTTGAGTAACTGTTCTAGTTTCATGTCAACTTTGTTATTTATAAATTTCATATTAGGTTTATCTATAACATTTTAGGAGGTTCCTAACAGATTTTTGAAATTTCCTTTGCACATTTGTATTCGTTCTTCTGCCTTTTAATTTAGCTCTCGAGGCACTTCTCTTTTTATTCCTTTCATTTACTGACTGACACACTATTCGAGATTGTCTATCTGCTACCGAGTTTCTAATCTAATTGATCTGAACTTGAATGCATTCTATTTGTTCTTTTTGGCATGTGTTTATTTGTTCTATTTATGCCTTCTTTAGTTTATGAGTGATGGCATTATTTGGGAATCTTTTATTACATAGAGATGCTGTTTTCAAGTTATCTCGTTTATTCCTAACTGCTAGAATCTCCCCTGGGACTCTTTGTTTTGTTCTTAGTTTTGTTGGTATACATTCTGCTGCTGCTTCCACGTGGGCAATGATCTCAAATTCGTCATTCGGAGTTAATGTTTCGGATATCTCCTGGAAAGCATCGAATTTGTTTCTTGTGAGGACCAATCATAGTATGAAGTTTAGGTTGATTTTGTCGTACCCCTACAGAGACTCAGACGTATCTTTGCTCCGAAAGAATTCTCACAGCAAAGATATATATATATATATATACCCAAACACACACACAAACAAACAAACACACACACACACACACACACATATATATATATATATATACATGGGAGTAAATAATGGGGAAAAATCCAATAATATAGAGAAAAAATGGATAAAAAGTTAATCCCAGTTGATGGAGAGTTTTATTGACACTAAATCGATACTATAGTGTTTCGGTTCTAGTGAACTATCATCAGGACAGGGAAGAATGCTAAATAAAGGATGTGTTTAAAAATTAAAAACACAAGGGAAAACTATATATCGAGGAAGAGATGTCCGTTTTATCAGTAAATCAGTGTTTGTATTTCAAATCATATCATTTGACTGCAGAGGAATATTGTTTGGAACTTATCCGTTCTGTTTGTTCATCGAGGAAGATATCAAATAAAAAGGAAGAAGAAAAAATAAAGAAAAGAAAGAGAAAGAGAAAGAAGGATGGAAGAGAGAAGAAAAAATCGTTGGAAATGGGTATAAGAAGACTGAAGAACGGTGGAGGAAAGAAGAGAGAAGGGGTGAAGAGAAAACAAGCGTAACATACATAAAAAGAGTAACAAAGTAATCTAGATGATAAAAATATAACAAAGTAAATTTATATTTAATAAATAAAAGTTTAACACAGGTAAAACAGTAGTTGCAGGAAAATGGTAGGTGAAATATTAAATGAAGAAGGATAAAGTAAAAAGCTAATATATATATATATATATAATGCTAACAAACCCACAAAATTTCCCGCATATGAGAACGTTTTATACTTGCTTTTTAGTCAATTTTGTGGTTTTTTTAGAATATGTAAATGTTCTTGGAGGATATTATGACAAAAAAGTTCAAATACGTTAGTGATTTAATTAAACAAAAACTCACCTGAGAAATTCTGATTTATTTACATTCATTATTTCGTATGATTCAAATTTGTTCATCAAATTTATCAGTAATTTATAAATCTTACTAATATGGATGTGTTTTAAAACTGACTAGAGGTATTCATTTTTTAGGTTTTAGTTTTTAATATAATATACATTAAAGAGGAAAATAAGAAATTCTACCAAACTATGTTTGAATGGATAGACCATATTGCCTGCAGAATATACGCAGTTTTTTTTTCTATAAAATCTCATTTCTTGTTAATTTAACAAACTGTAAACTATTCAAACAGAGGTATACGTCAAATATTCTTAGAGAAAATTTCCGAATAGTAATTATATATATGTATGTGAGTATGACTTAACCGATAAGTTGGTTGTGTCACAGGGGTACTAACGATGTCGTATGTATTGTACATGAATTGACTATCGGAGCACCTACATCTTCTCGTCTGCTTTGGATATAGAGTGCTTTTTCCTACTCCGTTTACAATACCAAAGTTTAAAATAACTGTTTTCCATCGTATTTTCGTATTACCAGAGGAAGAATAACTATATTCCCATGTGTTTCAGCGCTATTTAAAATGCAGACAGAAACGTTCAGGATGTGAACTGGTGTGGCCGTGTCCTCTTTCTATGACGATATGTGAGTTTAGAGATTAATTGATCTACTTAGAGGTACGTGTATGTTGAAAATGTTCTACGCTTCATCTGGATATTGGTATAGGAAATGATGCAATTTCCTTGTCAAAATAATTTTCAGGAAAAAACGAATCAAAATTGGAGCAAAGATCTCCAAGTAACTCCCACGCAGGTGTTAAAAAAAATAAACAATTGCAAATGGTTTTTTAGGACCAATAGGAGGTCTCTAAAATGGCGGCCAAGGAATTTTCGAAAGTCAACGGGTGTGCGCAGCATCCACTTAGATGCTATAAAAACACACGATTTTTCTGACAACACAGATCAGTTACTCACACCAACCCGGAGTGATACGTATTAACAGTTTTCTCAGCGACGCGTTCTTCATTTGATCTTCAAACAATGGTGGCATGTTACAATTTCAAGTTGGTTAAATATCTATCCACGCTGGGACGAGAACTACCCTTTACGGTCGTGACTTGATACAGGAATCGCTATATACCCTTCTACATTTCAGCTCCCAACAAAAAAAATACATTTCTTTACTTTTGTAGCAATATTGTTAATATTGTCTTTTCATTCATTAACATTAGTACCCAACATTGGGCAGACCAGCCACCTTTGTTTGAGACTCATCTGAAGAGTAAAAAAGACAAACATCTGATTTAATCTTCCTACTTTTATATATATATATATATATATATATATATATATATATATATATATATATATATATAAACCTTAGTACATTTGGGCGCTGGATGGGTGTCGTTGGTAATATGTTTTGCTTGAGTCGTTGGGGGGGGGGTCTGTCATCATCATACTCCCCTCGTCAAGCAGCCCTAATTATAGATTATCAGTTTTTGATACACAGTCCAGTTTATGCTAGAGGAAGAAAAACAAAAAAATACTTGGCTATCAATTCATCTGAACAATGATAGACCACTCAACTATGCAGTAAAATACGTGGCTCTGTCTGTCGCAATTGTCTACGAAGATATATATATATATATATATATATCAAAGTCACAGAACGAGTATAGGCTTGCTCCAAAAAAGTAATATACCTGTCTTTCACTCAATATATATATATATATATATATACTCTCTCTCTCTCTCTCTATCTCTCTCTCTCTCTCTCTCTCTTTCTCTTTATATATATATATATATGTATATAAATATCATGGGAAGAAAGAAAAATGTGTAAAGGTAAATAGGAAAACACGGGGGTACCAAATCAAATAAATTCATCCTCGATCGAAGTTATATTTTTGTGCCAAAAAAGAGGAAATTAAGAATAACAATGGGGGAAAAGAATAAATGTGAAAAATGATTGATTGTAATTTTAGCTGCTCTTGCAGATTTTAGAGATGATCACTAACGCTGCGTAGATATCATATGCATTTGTGTCAAATTTACTCTTTACACAGTGATTTTGGGAAATTGCTACACACATAAGTTAGGCTTTTGTGTCTACTTATTTATACATAGACATTGTGTTTGGGTGCGTTTGAGCGTTTGGCCTTTGTTGTCTATGCGTATGTGCGTGAAATCTTCGTGTATATTCAGAGGTTATGTATCCACGTATTTGTAAGAACATACGCAAAAAGAAATTATATTTTGGCAATAATCCTTCTTTAAGGAGTATTAAAAAACCGCAGACATAGTTTGCTTTAGTATTTTTTTTAACAATTTCGTCTTGTTTTTCACAAAAAAGTCTTCCAAAAATGGTTCAAAGTTCAAGAAAAGTAAAATTTTAGACAATTTCTATACAAACGTTACAAATATATCAATAGTTTCTTTGCAAATTGGGCGTCAACTTTAATAACACTTTTTGTTTAATATATATGCGTAAGTGTAAAAACGAAGTACCGTGTAGGAAGAATTAATCTTATTTAATTTGCCATTTTTACGTGGACTTCGTAGAGATGAACGAATTATATATTAAATTGATGTTCTTAAGACGTATAGACAGAATCTAGAGGACGCATTCTTCGTAAATAATTTTTGACAGCACGCTGGATTTTACAGGTAGAGTGCCCTTCATTTTTATCAAAGTTTCCTACTTTTTCTTATCCTTGTAAAGATGAACTTCCATCTGAAGTATAAAATTCGAGCACATATACACCATTAGAACTTATTCAACAGCTAAACTTGATATGGTTCAGTTGATCTTTGGATCATGGAAAACTCGCTAAAAAAAAAAAAACGGCGTTGAATAAATAAGTAGCTGTTTAGAAGAAAATTGACGTTTCTTCTCCCGTTTATTGTAGTCTTAGTAAATAAAACTTTAGTCTCCATATTTTTTGAAGATACTTTAAAAGTGTTTGTAAATATACACACTATTACGTTCTAACATTTTAAAGAACATGTCCCCGTGGCGTAATTGTTAAAGTAACTATCTGCGACATTGCAGTAAATGAGTTCGAATTTAAGTCGCCATATTGCGTTCACTTTTGAACGTTGCTTTTTATCTTCCAGAGCTATATATTAATGGCACCATTATTGGTCTTCTACGAGGATGGATTTGGTA
This sequence comes from Sepioteuthis lessoniana, assembly GCA_963585895.1. Taxonomy (NCBI): domain Eukaryota; kingdom Metazoa; phylum Mollusca; class Cephalopoda; order Myopsida; family Loliginidae; genus Sepioteuthis; species Sepioteuthis lessoniana. The sequence continues at coordinate 88,225,192 of OY757906.1, read as the reverse complement.
TGAAATAACCCACGAACGTTGTCATGCCAAAGGAACCAAGCCCACAGATAAGATCAACTCCTTGCGTATGAATATAGTGTAATATATAAACGCAAAACTTACACTCAGTCATGTTTTTGCACGATGTTGAAGATACACTCGAAATAATGAAATAGAATGGGTGGTCCAAGATACCTTATTTACCCAACCCCTCCGCTCGGGCAGGATATGACACAAAGTCAGTTTTTAAGCGGAGTTTAACAGGTTTGAATTCAGAGTTTTCCTTCTCTTAGACTAGTTGCCTCACCAAGGCCGAAGAACCTAGACTGTCCTACTATTTACCCATAGCTGGAGGGAGAATATTGGATTCATAGATTTCCCAGTGGTATTAGTGCTTTGTGAAATGCAATCAGTCTCGTCCAGGATTTGAACTCGTGTCGCTGTGTCCACTTCCTGCGACGATAACCATTACACCACGGTCACCTCCATTACACCACGGGCATATGTATGTATGTATGTATGATTGCAAATGCACTTCTATTCATGTTGCTTTATCTATGCAAGGAAACACCAAATATTCACGTGCGTACGTGCATGCTCACGCATTCAGAGATACATCAAAACACACATTATATATATTATATATATATATATATATATATATATATATATATATATATATATATATATATATATATATATATATATATATATATATATATATAAGCTTCTATGAAATATACATAAAAAGACTGATAAGTTGAAATGAATGCCTCTCTTTTCAGTTCTATCAGATATCGTGAATCTATATCATGACAATGCATAATTACATTTTTCAATTGATTTATTGATTACATCTCATCTGGTGTTGCACAGATGACGACAGTGAAACAATGCATTCTTGGTCATGAGTTCGATTTTAGCCTAATTTGCTATATCGGTATATTAATACATGTATTGGTGTACATGTTAAATTTTAGCAGCATCGCCGGCATCCTATCTTCTGTGGAAATTTTTAAGCTGAGGAAAATCGACCAGAATTTTAAGTGAATTCAATATATGACACCTTATTCCTTGCGTAAAAAATATCATTTTAAACTGGAAAAAATGTTGTTCTTAAAGCTGCCTGTATAACACACACACACACACACACACATATAATATATATATATATATATATATATATATGTATATATATATATATACATATGTAATTTAGGTGTACAAAATACTTTATAAGTCACTATATTTAGTAATGCTTTATTCAACTAAATAATTTAATAATCCAATCTGGCATACATTACTTGGTGGTTTCTCGTAGCCTAGGGACAAAGATGCTAAACTTACGTCTTAGTAAGCGAGTTCAAAACCCAGTTCTATTATATCGTTTTTATCGGAAAATTATTCTTGAAAAAATACCCCTCCCCCTTCATTCTAGCTTGTGTTAAATAGTACAACGTCTTTTCTTTTCCAAGGATTTATTGGAATTAGATAACATACGAAGTCGGATATACTATTTAACAAACACGCCAAATCCTCAACATTTAGGTCCTTGTTCGAAATTAAATCATGTAACTCAATGCAAGTAAAATAATGTTGACGAACGGGGCCGAGGAGAAGACGACGGCTCCCTTTTCAATAGTTACTTCTCCAAAACGGGTTTTCTTATTGAGGATAAAGAAATAAGTCTACTATAATATTATCACTACCAGTGGAATATATGAGATGGCTTCATGCCTATGATACTTGTTTTGGGCGAAGGGATACGCACATTGCCCCTTCTCTGATTAGAACTCGCTTTGCAGAATACATATCTTACCACGATAACCAACACGCTAAGTGCACATTGATAAAAATGTTTGTTTTTTTTTTTATCGAGTAGGAAGGAACTTCAGAAAGGAATAAATCAATCAATGGGCACCTTAAATCAAAGTAATTTGTCATTTAGAATCATGCCAATTCGAATTTCTGATTTTTGTTATTAGCATTGTAATTGGAAATTAGTCCGCCAGACCTCTTAATCCTCTCAGTCGTCCTCCTCTCTATCTCTTTCACACACACACGACACACACACACACACACATATATATATATATATATATATATATATATACGGGACGCTCGTGGTGCAATGGTTATCATACAAGAAAATGGACACAGCTACCAGAGTTCAAATCACCAACGAGCATGTTTACTTTTCTGATAGTCCTATTAAAGTTGGGGAAGGCATGTAAAATGATTCTCCCTCCAGTAATCGTAAATAATAGGACAGGTTGGGAAATTATCCTTGGAGTGGCAACCGGTCAAGAAGAAAAACTCTAATCAAAGTATCAATCAATCTCTCTCTCTCTCTCTCTCTCTCTCTCTCTCTATCTATCTATCTATCTGTCTGTCTTTCCCCCCATCTCTCTCTCTCTCTCCTCTTTATATATATATATATATATATATGTAAATGTAAAAATTTCGTTGAACATAATAGACATTTTCTGTCTACATATTTTCTTCTTGATCCGTTTATATTGCCGTATTGCCTTTTATCATATTCGGCGGGAACTGATTGATATATTTTCCATAATTGTATATATCCCGAGTACTTTCTGCCCGACTTTGGGCCATCATCAGGGAAGGATTTATTACACAAGTGGGTACCTTTTGTTTTTGCATTACTACTATGTAAGAGCGTCTTTAACGTTGGAGTCTATAGCGTTTGCTTTTTAAATGTTTTTCTATGAATAGTGTCAGTAGCTAAAGACATTTAAGTACATTAGCACTGGCTTGAAAATTAATCCTGTTAAGTGTCGGTTGCATGTTTCTAATATGTAGAGCTTCTAGAATCTGAAGTTTTTGTTTGTTGTTTTGGTGTTCTAATATTGTTGTGTTGTCGGTGAGAATTTTCGTAATTCTGTTGTTGGGCATGAATGATTTTTTAAATGCTGTACTATTGAACTTGTATCAGAAAGGTGCATTGTAAGCCTCCTAGATTGTGTTGTTGAGGTTAAACGAACGTATATATCATTATTATCAGAGATACAATCTCCTAAAGCGCATTTAAATTGATATATAACGTTGGCTTTTTTGCAAAACCCAATCGAGGGAGGGGAACTATTTTTAATGACTAAGTAGGTGTTTTTAAATTTATTACAATATATAATAAGTTTCATCTTTTTTATTAGGATCAGTGGGGAGTATGTTACTATGAATCAATGTTTTTAATATTCTTTCATCTTATTATAATTGTAGTGCATTTGGTTACGGTAAAAAAGTTTGATATATATTTGTTGTCGGGGTGGAATAGTACAGTGTTCATTTTGTTCATCAACAATATAGTTGAGTAACCCATTATTGATGAGAGCCTTTTTATGTTTTCTATCTCTTTATAAAATATTGTCTTGGGGGAGGAGGAGATTAGTTTGGCACGGGGTATTAGATTATTAATAATTGCTTTAGGAGATTGTATCTCTGATAATATATATGCTGGTCTAACCTCAACTACCCTATCGAGGAGACTTACAATGCACCTTTCTAATACAAGTTCAATAGTACAGCATTTACATAAAACATTCATGCCCAACAACAGAATTACAAAAATTCTCAACGACAACACAGCAATATTAGAATACAAAAACAACAAACAAAAACTATAGATTCTAGAAGCTCTACATATTAGAAAACATGTAACCGACACTAAACAGAATTGGTTTTCAAACCAGTGCTAATGTACTTATATGTCTTTAGAAACTGGCACTATTTATAGAAAAACATTTAAAAGTAAGCGCTATAGACTCCAACGGTAAAGACGCTCTACATAGTAGTAATGCAAAAACAAAAGTTAATTACTTTTGTAATAAATCCTCCCCTGATGATGGGCCAAATTCGGGCAGAAAGAACTTGGGATATATACAATTATGGAAAATATATCAATCAGTTCCCGCCGAATACGATAAAAGCAATACGGCAATACGAACGGATCAAGAATATAAAATGAAGGCAGAAAATGTCTATTATGTTCAACGAAATTTGTATTATGAAGAAATGCTGCTGCCAATATATATATATATATATATATATATATATATATATATAATATATATATATATATTAAAATCATCATCTGCCCATGCTGATAACACGGATTTTCCTGACTTTCACTCCATCAGTCCTATCGTTTTTGAAGTTAACAGGTTATTTAGACTACATACAATGTCCGCACATAGCTTTCCGAACTGCTAACACCGGCATATCCGTGTGTAGGAATTCATGAGATAACTTCTTTATGAGCCTGCCCTTCATTTCATAGTAGTGCCTGGCATGTTCTATTCATCGTAATTGGATGGTTTGTGAAATGGGAGTTAAGCAGCTTAACAGTAGCTATTTTTTAATGTGCTGCTTCCAGAATTCATTCAAAACAGCATGCGGTATTCTGGCATTGTTTCTTTTGAGATTTCTCAAAATTTTCTTAAGAATTGTGGTTTTGCATTCAAACATTGGTATTAGCACAGCTACAGCTTGGGAAGAAATCCCATTTTCTTTAATCAGAGAAATCAGATCTTCATATAATCGATAATCTGTCAATTGTAGTACATGCCTTTTCAGTGTATATGATGCATCACTTTTAGAAAATGAGATAATGCAGCTGTGGTATGTTAACAAGTCCGCTAATTTTGGAAGCCTGTCCAGTAAAAAGAAAGATAACTCCTTCTTATTAAAAATACATGAATTCTTTTTATTGGCATACAAGCGAAGACCAATACCTCTGCAGTTTGATCCAGACTATTTATTGAAGATGGGCAGGTGTATCTAGCGGAAACGCTAGTTTATCTGCGAATACTGAGTAGAGATTCTGCGGGATACGGTCAGCTTATGGTCTTTTTTAATGAAATACATTTTCTTTTATAAGATCTATTCTTGTTTGTATTAAATAATAATGGTAGATTACGAACATGGCGACATTGTATCTTCTTCCAACACTTCAGCAACTATGTCAAAGAAGTTGATATCACCATTCGGTAAGTGAACCATTGCTTTCGTGTTTTTGTAAAGCATTGTAGTTTAATATTTTCTTTGGAGAGACCATATACTAGTCGTATTTGATGCATTTCCACCCACCCCCCGTGTATGAAATTAATGCCTTGAAAAAAATCTACACAAGATTATACAGCTTTGAGATTTATGCTCCTTCTCTGTCGATGATTCACCCTATAGGTCTGAAGCTGTGATATTGTGGATCGATTTTTTCGAAAGCCGTTCTTATCTTTTCTTGTATTTTTGACTTCTGGTTGATTCGATTGAAAAGTGGTACATTGAGTAATTATTGCTTTCTTTTGACAAGTTAGTACACTTATACAAAAATATACGTAAGTGTGTAATTTAGTTAAGGATAATATTTTATTATATTAGTTAATCAATCTATTTGTAGTGATAATTTTTTAGCTAACAACTTTGATGGAAGTGTTAGTAACGAAGGTCATATGCGTGCACGGCGCCACACGGAATGGCAGGAACTGGGTTGACAGGATTTTTTGGAAATCACTATGGACGACATATTGGAGATTTGTTGCGAAATCGTTGTTGTAGCCGGATATTAAAGAGGAAACAGTCTATCACCTCAGTCCGGAAGATGACATTATACTAAAAGTTAATGAATACTTTTATCACTTTGTAAAAATATAAGTTTATTAATATATTATATAAGCAGACTTAATTCATCAGTTGAGGCGGTCGAAAATTAAGAGTCAAAGACAGACGGTTGAGTTTAGAGATTCGAGCCATCTGGTTGCTAAGGGGCGAACGAGGTGAAGAAATCGAAGTCTGGTATTTGATTTGTCTACCATCCACGAACTTATGGCATTTCTAAGGCACAATAACTTTTTCTATCTATCTTTCTCTATCTCTCTCGTTTCCTTTACATCTATGCGAGTGTTGCAGTCAGCTAATGAACTTTTCGTATTGGAAACAACGGGTACTTCATGTATGTGGCGTTAGGAAACAGCATTTCATATTTCAGATGGTGCCTTGTCGTTGCGCAACGTTACAATTAGACGCATTTCAACATTCTAAAACATTTTACGGGCGTATGCAGTGAAAAGATACGACACACTGTATTAACAATAAACCTGCGCAATATCGGTAACAGTGAAGAATTTATGTCACGTAATTCAGGATGAATAATGTAGAATTTAATATGCTGGAGCAGAAATTTAAGAGAAGGTTAGTTAAATGTACGAGGTGCATACGATTACTTTCCAGACTTTTTTTCGTATGGGCACTTTTATTGATAGTACACACATCAAACTATAGTCCCCCACAATAATCTCCTCCGGCTGCAATGTACTTGTTGTATTGGTCCAACAACTTCTGGAAGGCCCCATGGATGTCCTCTTGTGTGAGAGTGTCAATGACCTTCGTCACAGCGCCTTTCATCTCCTCAATTTGTCTCATAACGACAGCCTCCGAGCTTAAGGAATACCAAAAGTTACAGGGAGCAATTTCTGGACTATAGTGATGCTGAGGAAGTGTCTTGATGCCCATGTTGTTCAAATAGTCTGTGACAAGGATGGAGTTGTGGACAGGTGTAGAGTCCGGGTGGAAATGCCACTGACACGATTTGAAGTGCTGGCTTCTTCCGACGGAATCTCTCCTGGAACTCCCTTAAAACCTCAACATAGTAACCCTAACCCTAACTCTAACCCTTTGGCCCAACAACTCTGGTGTATTGACTTCCTTACTCCCTCACACCTCTCATCATTCCTCACATACTCCCTGCCTTCCTTGAATCTCTTATGCCACTCAAAACTGATGCTCGATTCATGTAAAATGGTTGAAAAGCGATCTGAAGCATTCCATACGTTTCTGTGGCATTTTTACCAACTTTAAAGCAGAATTTTATTGCATATCATTCTTCTAAAGTGTCAGATTGCATTTTTGAAACTCAACAGCTGTGACAATCAGGATTTAGTAGGGTGTATTCCCAATTGCTGTTGATTTTGAACCTGAAATCATAAGAATAAGTCAGTCATGTCAGAAAGATGTATAGGTAATAACATACTGGATTTCAAGAGCTCTACGACATTTTAAATGCCCATGACGAAAAAAAGGCTGTAAACTTATCGTATTGCACCTCATATATATATATATATATAGATAGATAGATAGATAGATAGAGAGAGAGCGAGAGAGAGAGAGAGAGAGAGAGAGAATTCATAATAAAGTGCAAATTAATGATAGGGACCATGCGTCTGTGCAGAGTAGGTTTCAGATCGTAATGCGTCAGGTATTATATGAAAGCCGAACTATTGTAAACTATTGTAAAACGTATTGTTTGGGAGAAAAACAAAACAAAACAAAACAAACAGAACAATCAAACAGATAAAAAAAATTAAAGCATCAATCAAGGCTTTGTGTACAAATCATCTTACTCGACTACCACAATACGTCACACACACACACACACACACACATATTTATATATATATATATATAAAAGCAGATCGTAGTCAGGATTCACATCAGCATTGATGATACCAGCAGGATGAATACACAATTCATTCTCAGCGTCTGTTTTTGCTTAATTAATTATTTTTTTCATTTGTTGCATAATGAATTTCCTCCCTGTTATATATATATATTTTTTTTTTCTTCTGGAGCAGGATGTGACACATGGTGTATTAACAGGTGTGAGTTCAGTGTTTTTCTTTACGCCAGACTGGTTACCATACCAATAGTCAAGAACCCAATCTGTCCAACTATTTACCCACGGCTGCAGGGAGAATAGTTGGACTCATAAGTTTCCAAAGTGTATTAGCATTTGTGAAATCAAAACCGACTCGTGTGGGATTTGAACTTGATTAGACATGCTCACTTCTTTCAACGAAAACGATTACACTACGAAACACCTCCATATATCTCATATATCTGTAAATCGCTTCTCTTTTGTAGCTTCAGAAAAAAGTAATTTAGATGTGATTATTCAGTTTACAAATTATATTAACTATGAGGATAATTAATAAACCTTTAAAAAAATAATTTTTTTTCAGAATAGTTTTAGATAAATTCAAAATATGTATGGATTAGAATTGGTTCGTAGAAAAATTAGTTTAACTTTCTTAAGCGATTTTTACTTATCTACAAAATAATTATTTGATTTTGCCTTCAATATAATTTGGCTGCTGATATGAGTCTTGAACACGATCGTTTACTCAGGTGATTGTATAAAAAACGTCCGTATTTTTTATGGTAGCTTGTATTTAAAAACATCCATGCATGCACAAACATATACATATACATCCTCGTTCGTGATATAATGGATACCTTCTTGATAAATAGACCTACGAACCTGATTTTAATCTGGAACAAGATTCTTTGCAGTTTATATAGTGCTAATGTTCTTGATAAATGGATGAATCTAAATTGTGTACCACCAGCTATGAGTAAAAAGAAGACAGATTAGTCTCTTTAACCTTGGTATGGCCTCAGGTATAGGAGAAAGAAAGCTTTAATGCCAACCTTTTAAACTTCGTTAGAAATTGAACTTGTGTCGCAACGTACAAGTGTGGACGCCTTGAGTAATTTCATTTGCAAATTATCCTAAGTTGCGATATAATTAAGCCGATATATTAGGTAAACACTATAGAATATTAAATCAATATTTGGAAATGTAATTTTTCACAAGATTAATTGAAATCAATCGACAGCTTGGAAAAGTTAGTGCGTTTCACGAAATAGGACACTTACCCAATAGAGATAATTTAACCGATTCAAAGTACGAATCAGACCTTCTTGAATATCAGTTGCCCGGTCGGTTGAGGCTGTAGAATAGACAGACTTAAAAACCCACAAATAGTGTTCTGAAAATGACACTGAAAATCTGATGGTGAGGTTCCTTTAAATATGGAGCTTTGGGGTATGCCGTTGACACATTCATTGCCATCGGTCTCAGGTCCACTCTGGTCCGGAGTGGTAGCACCTAATAGGATCCTATATCTATTGGTCAAATAGAACTGTTTTACAATTAAACTGAGTGCAAACATATGACTTATGCTAAACTTGAAATAAAACTTCTTTATCACTTGACTATGTGTAAACAAATGTCTGATATTTAATTAGATTGTTAGTGATACATAGCAATACTTGGAATGATTAAACTGTGTGCAAACGAATGAGTAATTTTGAATAGAATTATTCGTGAGAAATAGCCATAATTGTAACCATATAACTGTGAGCCAACAAATGATTTATATTGAATTGAATTAAAAGTAATAGGGGGCCATAATTGAAATCATTTAACTGTCTACAAACAATAGCAATACTAATGTACAAACAAATTAGCTCTAACTCATTTAAAAGAGAAATTACCGACAAACTAATCTCTTGCCTATCATGTATATCTATTTAAATGTTCACAAACGAATGAGTGATGTTAAATGGTTAGTGTTGCACAGCAATACTTGAAACCATTTAACTGGGCAAAAAATGATTAAAAGTAAATTGCATTATTTGTATTAGATAGTAGTACTTGAAACCATTTCACTGTAGGCAGAAAAATGATATCAGCAAAAAGATTTGTTTACAAATCATATATTCAATGTATATGAATGAAGAAGATTTGGCATTGAATAATCTATAGTGGTTGATATGCCATAAAACCAAGCGAAACCAAATCATATGTATATTTGATAAATATGTATAAAAAGGATGTGGCATTGAATAACCGATAATTGTTAATATGCCAAAAACCCAACCAAACTATAGGTTAAATAGAATTAAACTGCGTACTTATGCTAAACTGGATTGTTTAAATTAGAACTGTTTGACTAAACTGAATAGCTTGAAACAGAAATGTTGTTCACAATTAAACTGAGTACTTACGTTAAATTTTGCCCAGTCGGTCAGGACTGTAGAATACATCTACTGCAACTTTGCACAGGGGTAGGACTCCCCAAACGAGATCCTGATTATAACACTATTCAATCTGATGGTGAGGTTCCAGTAATGCTGGAGCTTTAGGGAATGCGGAGTACAGTTTCAATGCCATCGCTCCCAGGTCCACTCTCGTCTGGATTGGTAGTATCTGATAGGGTCCTATCTATGGGTCTAATAGAACTAAATTGCGTACTTAAGCTAAATTGAATCGTTTGAAATAGAACTTTTGATATTTAAACTGTGTACTTATGCTAAACTGAATTTAAAAAAAATATAACTTTTGACATTGAAACTGTGCTTACGCTAAACTGAATCGTTTGATTTAGAACTGATTATTTGCATAAAAATGGATTTGGAATTAAATAACCTATAAAAGTTGATTTGCCATAAACCCAAACATCCACCCACCTACAATTAGACTGCAAACTTCGGGAGACCTAGGTTCAATTCAAGGTCGCGTTATAGCAAAGAGTTTAAATTGGTACTTGATACTTGCTTGCTTAAAACTCAGCAATATAAGGTACGTATCAAGGGTAAAGTGGAGCAATCCAGGGAAAGGAATAGCTCCCTCCCCTACACCTTTGTGTAGTAGCTATTGAAAAGGGAGCCTTCGAGTCGCCCTCCACTACGGTCGCCAACTTTACTTACTTTACTTAAGCTAAACTGAATTGTTTGAAATGGAACTGTTTTCCTATGTTAAACTCAATTATTTCAAATGACACTTTGACTTTGATACTGTACTTAAGCTAAACTGAATTGTTTAATATAGAACTGTTTTGACTATTAACTGTGTGTAAATAAAATTTATACTTGTAGTAACTGAATTTTTAGAATAAGAACTGTTTAACCAAATTGAATAGCTTAAAATTAAAATATTTTTGACACTTAAACTATACACGTGCCAAACCTAATTGTTTGAAATTGAACAGATTATTTATCTAAAAATTGATTTGGCATTACATTTTTAACAAATATTCATATGCCATGAAAACTAAATAACCAACCACCCATTGAATATCAGATATAAAATCTCGTGAAATATTGGAATACGAGAGAGTTAGTACACCTCTTTAAAACCCAAACTTTTTTCATAGCGACCATTTGAAATTACTTGCTACCATTTCGCTGGACAGCACGATAACCACGACGCCAAACGAACTCCCCTCGTGTAGAAATACGCAGCCGATCCAGAAGAACCGTAGATAATATCACAAAAATATCATACCTCAGGTAATGTTAGATTATTAGATAGTTAGTATACGTCATGTAAGAGCAAAATTACTTTATAGGGACCATGAAACTATGCAGAAATACGTAGGTGATCTTAGTTATATAAATATATATATATATATATATATATATATATATATATTATTATTATTATCATTATTATTATTATTATTATTATTATTATTATTATTATTATAGTAGAACCATTGCAATAAGCCAGTGGGCAATTTCTATATGAAAGTATATTGTCAGAGAGAGAAGCAAAGCAGAACAAAACAAAACAGATAAACCAATGTAAGTCTTCAGCCGAAGTTACGAGTCAAAATCATATCACTCAACCACCGCAATGTCTCCAATATATATATATATATATATATATATATATATATATATATATATATATATATATATATATGTCCGATTTATGTACCTATGATTTTATATTTACGAGCATATGTGTGTCTCTACATGTGAGTCAGGGTATCAGAGAGTCTTGGTGTCTGTGTGATTGTAGAGTGAGAGGAATTCAATTTGGCAAACAATCATTCACAGACGCAGAACAATCAATTTCTCCAAAATCATAAAATATTCAAATAGTGCAAGTCTAGCTCAATCACATAAAGCCGACAGATAAAAATAAAATAAAATAAAACGAATAAAATTCTTCCGTCGACATCAGTAAATTTTAATTATCACGCAATACATTAAAGTGCAAATTAATGACACTCTTTCCTTGTCAAGAAGCCTTCAAGGCAGGAACAAGGCGGCTGTTTCTCGTTTGTTTTGGCTCTTGTAACATCCGCAACATTTTTATTGTATCGTTTCTTTATCGATTACTTTTTTTTTTTTCGTTTTCTTTTTTGAATATAGTTTTTGCATTCTTCATCTCAACACAATCTGATTATAAAATTTAAAGTCTAAACTCTTTCTTCAATTGGCAGGTTTTAATATTGAAAAATTTGCATTATTTTTTGGTTTAAAAACATGTTTATTGGAAATTCTTGATAGATTATTGAGAGTTGCTCAATATTATCAATTTGCTTTTTATCAATGGTATGAATTATGCCAAAGAGGATATATTAGCAGCAAATCTATCCATAATCTGTTTTGATTACGTACCACGAATATCAATGGATCTAATGAAATAAATGTTTTCATCTTAAAAAGCAAGAAACGGACGATAGTTTCGTTGGTTTTTTGGGTTTTATGACCAATTAACCCTTGTAAGTTATTTAATGCCAAATCATTTCTATTCAAAAAAATCAGTTCTATTTCAAACTATTCAGTTTTGCATGAGTTCATCGTTTAATAGTCATAAGTATTTCTTTTTCAAACTATTCAAGTATAGTCAAACAGTTTTTGTCTACACGCTGCTAAAAGTCGAAGCAGTTCTATTTCAAGCAGTCCAGTTCAGCATAAATACGCAGTTTAAATATCAAAACAGTTTTATTACAAGTTCATCAGTTTAGCATAAGTACGCAGTTTAGTTCTTTTTGACCCATATATAGGACCCTATCAGGTGCTGCCACTCCGGGTCGTAGTTGACCTGGGAGCGAAGGCAATAGATTGGCGCTACACATTCCTCAAAGCTCAAGCATTACTGGAGCCTACCATCAGATTGTTTAGTGTCATATCCAGGATAGTTGTCGGGGTGGTTTTACGCCTCTGCGGAGATCCCGACGGTTTATTCAAAAGACCCAACCGATTGAGCAAATAAACGGACGTTATTTCCCATAAACTATTACTAATGCTAGCCACGAAGATGATCAAGCGCTTCTTTAAAATACACCAAATAAAGCTGAATCTCAATAGAAGTCACTACGTCTCGACATAATGTCACATTAAACTGAGTTGATGAGTCTCGATTAAGATTGAATTGGACGTCTCTGAAAAGAGTAGAGCCGGTTTAAATGTTTCGGTTGCAATATCTTATCTATTCAATGCGAAATCAACATAAGCATCGATAACACATTGGCTACAACCGATATGTTATCAAATGTATTGAAATATGATATCTCTGGGGAAATAATACATATTTTCAAGTTGCATCCCGGGGTGTCCCTGTGGTGTAAGGGTTAAAGCGATGGTCTGCGAAATCGTAGCGCGCGAGTTCGAACTCCAGTCGCGCTATTACGTTCACTTTCGGACAAATACACTTGGGAAGGTATCAACCACCTTATTCTCCCAGCTATGGGTTAAATATCACCACCACTGTTCTTCTAGGAGAATGGCTTTGGCATTAAGTAACCCACGAAGGTTGATATGCCAGTAAACAAAGAAACCAAACCAAGTTGCATCCATGTCTGTATAAGAGCAAGACTTGTAGCCTAACATATCTTAAGAAAAACTAGATAATAAGAACACAGAGATGTTGCTTGCTGGTTTTAATACATACTGTAAACAGCAACCCACAAAACAACAGCTGTACGGACGCTTATATCCTATATCGGTAACGATGCAATTAAGATGAACAAGACATAGCAAACACTGGTGGGGAAATAAGGACAAAATCATAAGCTACGATATCTTTTGGACTCTTAAACATGGATACAGCAGTATAAAAAGACTTAAATTAATAAGCTCCGTGTTGACTCAGACTACTATCTAGAGGATTTAGCAAAAGTGTTGGATGATTGGGAAATATGATAAGAAAGTCAACGGAATATTTCCTGGGGACATGAATTTATGATGATGATTACATAGCATAGATACATAGAAACGTTCGAATATATAATAAATCTAAAAGGATTTACTCACCAGAGTCTCTCTAAGGTCAATTCACATTAGTCTCATTTTTTTGGCTTAAAGCATAAATGCATATCATCATAGATATAGTGTGAATTGAACTGCCGATATTTAAATATATGGAGAAAAGGCTTGACGGCAACAACATAAGAAAGCTGTGACCAATATTGAACAAGTCCTGAAGGCAGCACCCATCAAAACAGCAGCTGTACCCATCACGAAAACTATCCAAGTTAGACGAACCAGACATGCAGTACACTGCTGGAGAAGTAGGGACAAATTGATAAGTGACGTAGTCATGCGGACCCATTCACATGGCCGAGCAAAAGCAGGACGACATGGTTAGAACCTACATATAACAGCTCTGTCCCGATACAGGATGTAGACTCGAAGACCTACCGGAAGCCATGGATGATGGAAAAATGTGGCAGGAGAGGGTCAGGGATATCCGAGCTGATGGCTCAACATGATGATGGTGATGATGAGGTAGCTTCTAAATCAAAAGACTATGGGGATGGTGACCAAGATTTAATTTTAAATTCATTTTAATTTTGTTTAACTTAGTAATAGGCTGAATCCTTCTGAGAGTCCAATATTTCAAGTAGTGTGCCAAATCTATGATCTTTTTAGTTTCCAATTCGCGTTACGTGGTGTGATTGATAGCGATTATGGCTAGCAGACCACAGCTATTGAATTAGATTCTAAAAGGTTGACACAATTTGTATCAATACTAAGCCAAGGTCAAAGAATAAAGATTTAGCCTAGAACCATAAGTATTGTTGAATTTGATGAATATTTTCAATAAACTGCTGCTCCAAGGGATATATCGTAAGCATATCTTGTATTACTGATATCATAACAAATAAGAGACTATACAAATATTCAGAAAAAATGTTTTATCAGAATATATATGTATATATATATATATATATATATATATATATGTGTGTGTGTGTGTGTGTGTGTGTGTGTGTATGTATATATATATATATATATATATATATATATATATATATATATATATGCATTAGAAGCTGTTGTCTCACATAAATATTAGATTGATGAGATTTATTATTGATATGAACTGTAACGTTAGAATTAACTTCTAAACCGCTGGGGACGGTGTCCACCTCGGGTAACGGTTACAGTGCCGGACTGAGTTCGAACTCCGGTCGCGCTATTACGTTCACTTTTTGACTATACTCTTGGGAAAGGTATGGACCCCCTTATCCTTCCAGCAATGGGTTAAATAGTAGCATTGCTGTTTTTTGGGGGGTTTTTTTGGAGACTGCATTAAGCATTAAATAACCCACGATGGTTGATATACCATTCAATAAAGAAACCAAATCGAACCAAATCTAAAACGTTATATTGATGGAAATATGTCGAGAGTCACTTCAGTTTTAATGACTGGCGATGACGCTTATACTAATCGGTGAACTTGGCTGGGATTCGATAATTTCATTGTGGTGACCCAGGAGTTCTAGAAGGTTTGATGTCTGTCATGTTTAGCAGTTGTGGAGAAACGTTTCATCGGAAAACTTGAGTTCCTATCGTGCTCCTAACTCTGTAAATAGTCGCGCAAGTGAAATTGTTGTCATAAAGTAAAAAATGTGAGCTTAAGAGTGGAGCCCGTGTTGTTGTTATCCTAGCAAAGAAGAACTGAGAATGCTGGGTTAACAGCAAAACAAGACTATAAGAGTTACAGGAAGACGGTGTCCGTGGAGGTGCCCGTGGTGTAATGGTTATCGTCGCAGGATAGGGACACGGTGACACGAGTTCAAATCCTGGACTTGACTGATTGCATTTCACATAGAACTAATACCCTTGGGAAAGGTATGAATCCAATTATTCTCCCTCCAGATATGGGTAAATAGCAGGGCAGTCTAGGTTCTTCAGCCTTGGTGAGGCAACTAGTCTAGGAGAAGGAAAACTCTGAATTCAAACCTGTTAAACTCCGCTTAAAAATTGACCTTATGTCATATCCTGCCCGAGCGGAGGGGTTGGGTAAATACGATAAGAGTTACAGGAAGAGGTGACTCAAGGTATGAACGCAAGCAAAAACGGTGGCCGAGGATAGAAGCAGACACAGCGATAAAAGAAAGACGAGGGCACTCACAAAGACAGACGTAAGGGTAAATCCAGAAGAGCAAGAAAAATACAATGTAACATATTTATGACGACTTTAATACTTCGAGTTTCATTGGTTAGAAACACTAATTATCGAATATTTTTTTAAAAATTCATCTCATGATTTTCATTTTATCTGAATTAATCCTTGAGTAACAAAGTTGGCGTGAAAGAATGAGCTAAATGTTTTGTTGTTGTTTTTTAAGTTTTAACCCATTGTTCAGGAGAGTATGAGCGTGCTTTCATAATTTAAGAAAAACTTTTTAACCGATATATTTAATCATTATATATATATATATATATATATATATATATATATATATATATCGGTTAAAAAGTTTTATACGTCCACTCATAATAATACGCAGCAATAATCAACACACACACACACACACACACACACACACACACACACACACACACACAATTCTAACGATTTTTTACTGTATTTTCGATTTCTTATTTTCTTTCGTTATCTGCCTGGTGATTGTTGTTTGAAAAGTTCATGAAAACTAAGATTGCAGACGAACTTCCATGGTGTTAAATATATAAAATCTAATATATTCTTATTTATCACTATTGAATAATAGCTCCATCACCGATATTGAGCTCTTTTCAAATTATATCGGATTTAGTTCGCCACAAACCCACAAAGTCAACTAGTGACAACCAACACTATTATATATATATATATATATATATATATATATATATATATATATATATGTGTGTGTGTGTGTGCGTGTGTGTGTGTGTGTGTGTGTGTGCGCGCGTGTGTGTGTTTGTGTACGAGAATGACTGTGTTTGTTATGATTTAAGGTGAAGTCTAATAAAGAGAAATAAAATTCAAGAAAATCTATTATTGTCGAATACTGATTACTTTGTTGACGATTGAATAAATTAGAAACAAACTGGATGGAATATTTGGCGCAAGTATGAATGTTCTTTGTCACACAATTTCAGGAAAGAAAAGTTAATGACTTTATCGTGTAATTTATCTAGAAATGGAATACAAGGACAATGCAATAGAATGGACATTGCGTGACCACCTGCTGATACTTGACAGACGTCAGAATTGTGAAGGAATCAGCAGACAACGATCAAGTTTACTACTCACTTTCTCCTATATAGTTCGAATAGTTGATTGACATATTTCCACCATTATTTATCGCTTTTCATAGAAAGTGATGCATCGTGCTAATTAGACCATTTCTATTGTTATAGAGAGAAAATTAACTTGACACATAATGGTTGCTTTGAATGAACGATTCATTGATTTCAGCTCGTGTCTAAATTTTGATTCCGCTCTTAGGTTTAATATCGTTTACTGTTTGTGGTAATGCCAGTTCCCTCATGATTGACTGTCTAACAGCAGATTGTTCTATCTCCGGGAGGGTCTTTTTGTGCCTAATTAGAAAATGCCTCAGATTATACTAATCGTCGAAAATAAAATTCATAGTTGACTCTTTCGTAGAATGTGTACCATTACATTTTTCAAAATCGGTGGAACCACATCAGTAAAATTAATTAATCAAAATGATTATTTCGGAATGACAATTTCGTCTCAACTATAGCAGTTCACTGCCGACATTCTTGAATTTAAAAACCGTTAATGAATCTTAGATTCTATCACAAAATATGAACAACATAGTAACCATCCGATAAAAATGTTCAGGATATTTATCAGTATATATCAGCCAGAATCTTTTGCCTTGAGCAGGATGTGAAAAAATGTAATCTTTTTTAAATGAAGTATAGCTGGTTTGAATGAAAATCTTCCTTTCTGCAAGAGTGGTTGTCTTGTCAAAGCAAAAAGGAAAATATCTACTCTACTAGTTATACTTGCCCAGTCGGCTGGGGCTGAAGAATACACCGACTGTTCCTCTACAGAGAGATCAGACCCCCCCCCACACGAATGTCTTAATATCACACTAAACAATCTGACGGTGAGGTTCATGTTATGCTGGAGCTTTGAGGAATGCGGAGTAACCCTTCATTGCCATCGCTCCCAGGTCCACTATGGCCCAGAGTGGTTGCACCTGAGAGGTTCCTATGTAACACTATGTAGGTGGCCCGCCAAGCAGACGATTCCTTTGTCTGTTTTGGCGCGAAACCAGACAAAGGGTTTTGGACTTGAAACCTCGCCGTGACAAGAAGTGGAAGGGGACGCGAGAAGAGAGTTAGTTGGAAAAGGAGTTCGAGAAGGGAGTTGGTGACGGGGCACGGGCAGGGGCAGTCGACACCGGACACCGGAGCGGTGAGACCAGTCGGAGAAGATGGGGTCCAGACCAGTGAAAGAAGATCGAGTCAAGATGAGTCGGCATTCCAGTTGCTTTGTGGAAGTTTCGCTATTAACCCACGCTAACGTTAGTCTGCATATGCACAAGGTGTTACATAACTCTCCTTCTGCCCTTGAGTTAACCCCAAGTGTTTGTTCGTTTTGTTCTTTTTTCTCCTGTTCCCTCGATTGTATTTGATGTAGCGGTAAAAAAATGTGCGTTGCCCCAATCGGAACCACTAGTTGATCACTGGCCGTAAAGAAGTGGAATGGTTTGAAGAGGATGATGTAACGTTGGGGACGAAGGGTAATGCCACAACTATCTTTGAGTCCAATAGAACTAAACTATATACTAATGCTAAACTGAAATACTAGAAAAAACCTGTTTTGAAATTAAAACTGTGTAATTATGCTAATCTGAATTGCTTGAAATAGAACTTTTTGACATTTAAACTGCGTACTTATGGTAAACTGAATTGTTTGAAATGGGCCTGTTTTGTATGATCTCCTGAATTGTTTTAAAATAAACTCTTTTGACATTTAAACTGCGTTATTGTGCTAAGCTGAATTGCTTGAAATAGAACGGTTTTGATATCTAAAATGCGTACTCATGGTAAACTGAATTGTCTGAAATGGAACTGTTTTTGCAAGCTCAATTGAATTGTTTAAAAAAGAAAAGTTTTTGACATTGAAATTATACTTACACGAAACTCAATCGTTTGAAATAGAACTTTTTAAACATTTAACTCTGTGTAACCGAAGAGTATAATAAACTAAATTCTTTAAAATAAGATTGTTTTGCTAAATAGAATTGCTTGAAAAAGAAATGTTTTTGACAATTAAACGGTGTATTAATGCTAACCTAAATTGTTTGAAATAGAACTGTTTATTTGTATAAAAATGGATCTGGCATTAAATAACTTACAAAAGTTGATATACCATAAAACACAAACAAACAAAAAACAATATATACATAGCCGGGGAAGAAAGAGATATCTTGATTCCTCTCCCAAATGAATCAGTCCTAAATGAAACACAAACTGTCTAGTCGAGGATTTGAACTCGAGACGCCGATATATTTTCCAACAAAAGTAACTGTTTCGCTAAGTGGGCCTTGCTTTTATACTTGCTCTTACAAAAAGATAGATTACCACATATGATCTTTATTACGGTTTGGTTTCTTTGTTTAATGGCATATCAACCTTCGTATTAGCCAGAAAGTGAACGTAATAGCGCGACTGGAGTACAAACTCGCTTACTACGATTCCGCAGTCCCTCGCTTTAACCATTACACCACGAGGACACCCCCAATCTTTATTGTATCATTTCTTACCAGTTTTTCACATGCGTTAACTCATGATCTTTAATTTGAGTCTGAGTAACAGCGGGTCTTCTCTCGTGCATACTACTTTTAATATTCTCGCCGAACTCAACAATGCAGTAGTTTTATTCTTATTATTGAAATCTTTGCAAGTATTTTCACACCGGCGTAAGCTGATGGACTTCCACAGGGATTTGAATGACAGCAAATCTGTTCAGGAATCCAGGAGACTTCTTTGTATTCTGTCCTATTTAAGCAGTCAAACAGCAGATTGAATAGTTTCGATTCGCCCCCCCCCCGATTTCCAATTCTTCAAGCCCTATTGAATCGTTCGAAGAGCACAATGATTAATTGTACACTTGCAAATCAAGCAAGTTTTTAATAAGCTTAACCATTAAAGAAAGAAAGCTTAATCAATCTTTACACTACTTTAATCCACATTATGTTTATATGTATACATTCAAGCTTAATACATTATCTATTACGTCACTAGTAACTCATGTTAAATCTTGGACTGTTCTGATGTCAGAGTGAGTTACAGATTTCTCACCTTCGAATAAAGATTCAGGAAAAATATTCGATTTTAAGTAACGCATTTCCTGACATGCATCGATGCCAAATATTACTTCACCCTGCTCATATTTATCTAAGCTCGGAAAAAAAGATATATTTATATATACATATAGTAGGTATCATGCAATAACTGATGTTTATACAACAGCATTGCTTCTAACAAAGCCTTCATCAGATGATGACTCTGGGTCCAGGCATGGTTTCGGGGCCGAAACATCATTACCACTAACCCGGAGCGCCCCAGCAGTATCTTACGACATCACCAGACTTTGTCAGATTGTTGTCGCTCTGTGGGATTGCCAGATCCACGCTGATGCAGTTAGAGCAGTATCTTGGATCTTTTCCATGTATTTTCTCTTGTCGGATGGAGCAAGTCCAAGATTAGTTAAGAAAACGGAGGTTGAGTTGGCAATAAAACCTCTGCATCCGATAGGAAATACATTCGTTATCCAGCCATTTCTGACACATTGTTCTCGCAGATCTTCATATTTCTCCAATTAAAGTTGATGTGCCCAGTCGAAATTTTCTTCATTAGGGACCGTTAACTCAATAACGAAACCTTTTTTTTTGTTTAACGGACCAAATGACAATATGTGGACGCTTTGTTGTTTACGCTATTTCAGCTGGAAATATGAAGTTATGTTTTAAATCGGTTGCGACATGCCAGTCTGTGCCGCCCTCAGGCAATGATGGCTTACGAACATATATATATATATATATATATATATATATATATATATATATATATATATATATATATATATAGTGTGTGTGTGTGTGTGTGTGTGTGTGTGTGTGTGTGTGTTCTGAATACTTGTTATATATTTTTGTTTTTCAAGATAATTATGAGTGTTTATCCCGATATTTGTCTGAAAATATTTGTAAATTTTTGACTAAAACTAAATATTAATGTTTCTAATTTCACTCAATAGAGAAAATCATTTTCTACCTATGTATGAAGTATAAAGCAGATTTTTACATTTCGTCGTAAATATATAATCAATAGGATTAAATGTAACGAAGTAAAAAGTCATATCAAATATCATATTTGGAATTTTAAATGAACACTTTATTTCAAGATGAATTAGAAATTATCCATAAAGTAGAATAAAAAGAAGACAAATCGTTGAGTAATTACGCTTTGGAAAATTCGATTGAACAGAAAAATTTGAATGAAAATAAATCGAAACAGAGATTGCTTTCAATTGCAGCTTTTTGATTGCATTTTTTGCAATTATTTTGTTTTAGAAATGTCCATTTTAATTTTAATCTCAATCCGATAAAATCTTAATGCGTTTCTTTGATTAAGTAAGTTTGGCAGTTCGATTTACTATTAAGGAATATTAGAGAGAAAGGAAAATATAGGTAGGAATTCTTAAAAAAAAATGAAATTGTTAATGTAAATAAAATAGGAAGGAAGGAATGTAGAAAGGAAGGTGGATTCAGGACAAAAAAAAGTCTTAATTTTATCTCATTTGATCAATGCGTTTATTACTACTGTTAACATTGTTTCTGCTAACAATAATAATTATACTGATTGAAATACTATGAAAAATAAATAAATTCATACGATAAATATTTAAAACAATATCACTTGAAATTCAGATTTTTTAAAGAGTTTTATGGAATCCATAAACACACACACACACATACAAACACAAAAAAAAACATAAATAAAAATCGCCCATATATATATATATATATATATATATGTAATCCTGTATAAAGATTGTCTGACCAATTGGAATATGACTCCTAATGCCTCTAATTGGACAAGCAATCAGAAACCCTTTTTTGTCCAGATATTGATCTATCAATAATAGAATGGAAAAACGGATCTCCAGAGGGGATGAGAAAAGGGACCAAGAAGAAACTCATGACCGCCAAAGAAGCATCCCTTCCATTCTAGACCCGAAGCACTCCGAACAACCGGAAGACTTTAGAAAAATTAAAAGTCCCCGACTATAGAGTAAATAGTGTCATTCTAACTGAACCTCATCATCACTTTTCCTCTCTAGATATTCTTTCTTCTTCTTTTTGCCAGGAGAGCAAACATCGTTTGTTTGTTATTTATTGTCTCACAAATGTGTTTCAATAAAAACGATTTTTTATTGTTAGTTAAATAACGGGTTTTCTTTATCTTTGAGTTGCTAGAAAATCTAGCCATTCATATTAGCAGACTGTCTGAAGAAGATCCGGCTGAATTGTGTCAACTCCGCTCCGAGGATCTTCCAAACATAGCGTGGGCACGCAAGGATTTGACAAAGCAAACAGTCGGAAGCTAATGTGGTAGTCACAAACACAATAGCCACAACAATACTGTGACTAGTAATCACATCACATTGGGCTCCGTGACTAGCATAGAGCCACACACACACACATATATATAGAGAGAGATAGATATATAATTATGAAAATAATTCCTACATGGTCAAGAGCGAGTCTACCAAAGTTCCCAAAACCCGAAGCGAGTTTCAACTAACGAGCAGAAAATAATTAGTCGTCTAGAGGACATTAAGATTCTACCAGGAAAAAGTGATAAAAAACGAATATAATGAATTTAAAAATACCTGGACCTTGCCATAGAGTTGAAGATATTATGGAATATAATAAGGGAAAAATATTCAACATGGTAATGATAAAGTACCTGACATATCAAATATTACAAATAAAACAGCCCCAACGGAATGAACATCCAACATTGGAAAAGGGAAACCCCACACAACCAAACTTCACACAACCAAACAATCCAGAACGAACACAATTACTAGAACAAAAGTTAAATTCAGAAAATTTAAAGAGAATAATGAGCAGTGAAAAGAATACCTTACCATCATAAAGAAACGTAGAATGGAGAACAGTTAAGACGCAGACGAATGACGTGAATCAAGTATTGACTTATATATCAACAAATCATATAACCGAATTAAATGATCTAATTCATTCAGGAGCCCAATTAGTTTGCGAGAAAATTGGAATCCCCGCAAAAAGCACGGAATTAAAATCAAAACCAGTATAGGAATTTCGACTGGAAACGTAGATAAAAAGTCTACGAAAACAGGCCAAAATAAAAAAAACAAAGAAAAGACGCTGGAATATTTAAAAATAGAAAGGAAAATGAAACACAAGAAAAAATAAGAATAAAACTTGAGGAAATAAACCAGAAAGTACTCGCGAAAAAAGGAAGATTAAAGAGATATCGACAAAGGGTAAAACAATGCGGACAAAAATGGACATTCCAAAACAACGAAGTAAATTCTATCAACCACTTGGAGGAGACGACATAAGACATACTAACAACCGAAAGCAAAAAAAAAAAAAAAAAAAAAACGAACGATTTTGGACTAGAATATGGCAACCAAAAAGCATAACGAAACAACTGAATGGATAAACAATATGACAAGGGAACTAAAAGGATTCGAAGAAGGCCCGAAAGTGGAAATACACATTGATTTACTCAAAACGACACTTAAAAATTATCAAACTGGAAAACGCCAGTTAATGAGGGAATACATGGTTTCTTGTTCAAGATATTCACCTCCATTCACGAGATACCAGCACTAGAAATGAACAAATGCTTGCAAACTTGGAGAGGGTAATTGACAGCAGGAGGAAGAAGCCTATCTGAAGCAAAGATCCGAAGAGGTATTTTTCAAGGACATGCGCTATCACCCTTACTATTCATAATTGCCACAAAGACAGTTAACCACAGACACAGAAAAAGCTCAGCAGGATACAACTTAGTAGATCGCTGGAAAAGATCAATTACTTAATGTACATCAAAGACATCAAACTAATTGCAAAAAATGAAAAAGAACTGAAAACTCTTATACACACAGTTAGAATATATAGTCAAGACATAGGAATGAAATTTGGCATAGAAAAATGTGCCATGCTTGTACTGAAAAGTGGCAAACGATATCTGACGGAATGGAACTAACAAATTAAGACAAGATTAGAACGCTCGCAGAAAACGAAACCTACAAATAATAAGGCATCTTGGAGGCTGACACCATCAAATAAGTGGAAATGAAAGAAAAAATTCAAAAAGAATATCTCAGGCGAACTAGAAAACTACTCGAGACAAAACTCAATAGCAGAAACCTTATCAAAGAAATAAATACCTGGGCTGTGCCCCTCGTTAGATATTCGGGACCCTTTCTGAAGTGGACCAGAGATGAACTTAAACAAATGGGCCAAAGAACAAGAAAACTAATGACAGTGCATAAGGTATTACATCCCAGAGACCACATTGACAGACGATATGTATGAAGAAAAGAGGGAGGAAGAGGTACTTGCCAGCACTGAAGACAGCGTTGACGCATCGATATGACGACTCAAAGGCTACGTAGAAAAACACGAAGAGAGACTGATTACAGCAATCAGAAATGATAATGACAAAACGATGGACAGAAGAATGACAATAACTAGCAAACAAAATGGAATTAAAAACTACTCTATGGGCGTTTTAAGTACACAATTTAGATGTCGAAACAGTTCACGAGCAATTCAGTTTAGCATAAGTACGCAGTTTTAATGTCAAAACTATTCTATTTTATATAATTCTGTTCGGCATAAATACGCAGTATCAATGCAAAAAAAAAAAACAAAAAAAAAACAAACAGTAATCTCCAACCACCGTTTAGTTCTATTTAACCGTGGATTTCCCAAAGAACCAGCATTGCTGGAACGTCACCATCAGATTGTTTACTCGTTGGTGGGGTCTTACCCCTCTGCAGAGAATCAGTCGTTGTATTCTACAGCCCAACCTACAGGCCATAGAAGAGGTATACTGCTATATGGATGCACTAAATGGACCCTATCAAAACGGCTGGAGAAGAAGCCAGACGGCAATTAACAAGAATGCTGCGAGCAATATTGAACAAGTCCTGGCGGCAACACCCCAAAAGACACCAACTGTACGGCCACCTGCCTCCTATCACGAAAACTATTCAAGTTAGACGAACCAGACATGCAGGACACTGCTAGAGAAACAGGGATGAACTCATAAGTAATGTACTCTTATGGACCCCCACACATGGCCGTGCAAAAGCAGGACGACCAGCACGAACATACATTCAGCAACTATGTGACGATACAGGATGTTGTCCAGAAGACATGCCTGAGGCGATGAACGATAGGGAAAAGTGACGAGAGAGGGTCAGGGATATCCGTGCTACCAGCACGACATGATGATGATGATATATATATATATATATATATATATATATATATGGATCTTGATAGAGAGCTGAAGAAGCTATGGATCATGAAATTGACGGTGATGTAAATCGTAGTTGGTGTACTTGGTACGATCCCCAAAAGATTGATATAGAACAGGAAGACGTAGAAATAAATGAACAAGTAAAGACCATGCAGACAATAGCATTACTAAGATTTGTCAGAATACTGAGAAGAGTCCTGGAAACTGGATGAGGCTTGTTGTCACTCTAACAACAATGAAAAACCATCAGCTAACGTTGGTGTGAAAAGCTCTCGAAGAAGTATAATGATAATTATTATAAATGGAAAATATATAATGCAAAATATTCATGGACAATTGCTAGTCCAAATGGCTGGTGGAAACAATACTAAATGAATAGGAGACAAAAAGCAAAACGAACTCATTACAGTAACATCTAGAAAAATGAGCAACAGCATCTAATTAACATATTTTACATGTCAACTTTTGCGTGAAAAGGTTTAACGGTCAGGATGTTGAATCATTCTACTTGTTTTTAGAAAGCAATGACATATCTTAAATGAGCAGAAATTAATGCGGAAATTTCCTGATGAAAATTATTGGATCTCTCTACTATAGAAAATCCGGAAAGAAACAAAGGAAAAGAACATTCTCATAAAATAGAGAAAATTTGAGGTTCTCTTAACCATTGATGTTGAATCCCTGGTTAATATAATCAAGGTTCTCTTCATTCGTCAATTTTCCGAAATGTATGCTCTGAAGAAATTGCACTTTTAAAAAAAATAATCGTTTTGCATTACAAAATAAAATCAGAAATTTCTAAAATGAATAGTAATATATATATATATATATATATATATATATATATATATATATATATATATATATAATGATATTTTATCAGAGTTATACTCTTTAACCGATAAAATGAAACGCAGTTTCTTCCAGGCAGCAGTCACATCGATACTGCTATATGGATGCACTACATGGACGCTAACAAAACGACTGGAGAAGAAACTAGATGGCAATTACACAAGAATGATGCGTGCAATCCTGAACAAGTCCTGGCAGCAGCACCCCACAAGACACCAACTGTACGGCCACCTGCCCCCTATCACGAAAACTATTCAAGTTAGACGAACCAGACATGCAGGACACTGCTGGAGAAGCAGAGATGAACTCATAAGAGATGTACTCTTATGGATCCCCACACATGGCCGCGCAAAAGCAGGACGACCAGCTCGAACGTACATTCAGCAACTATGTGAGGATACAGGTTGTTGTCCTGAAGACCTACCTAGGGCGATGAACGATAGGGAGGAGTGGTGAGAGAGGGTCAGGGATATACGTGCTGCCAGCACGATATGATGATGATGATGATTATATCAATAATCGTTGGTTTTCTACGGGCGGAAATACTTCTTAGGAAAATTGTTAATGAGCTACAATATGTTATCGGCAAAAATAACAATGTGTACTTAGGAAAGTCATTGGAAAGTCCTTGGCCAACGAAGAAAATTCTTAGTGGGTTCCTCGACACAATAATGTCAATATAAATAATTTTTACAATTTCCTTTTTCATGGAGTATATCTCTAAATTCTTTCGCCACTTACAAAATGTTGACCCCAAATATATTAATTTTCACTTCTAGTTTTGTAGAAAACTCTTACACGTATTCACAGGGGGTTGATATGAAGGAATCTGTATTATTCACATAAAAACTGCCCCGAGTGTATGTAATTAATCATCAAATTATATGAGAATAGAAAATGCTCTTTTTCGGTACATGTCTGTAACTTCTGCCTTGCTAACGTTAAAATTAAAATTCCACAAATCAATCCTGGCCTGATACGAAAGTCTAAATGACAGCAAATATTCATTAGGAACTTAAATTCCTACTTGAACATCATCGTAATTTGGAATCTCCTAGTTAAGCAATGAGTAAACCTGATACCCTGATCATAAACCAGGGGACAACACAATAATTCTCGCCAAAACGTCAAAGTACAACGCGAAGTACCACTATAGTTCCAATAGTCTTAGCAGATAATCGTTTGATATTGAAGATTGTGTTCAGAAATTATCAGGAAAATCCATGAGCTTTACGGGCATGGCAGAGAAATATATAAGCGAAAAATTTACTGATGAATGCGCTTTTTATTTTCATTAAATGTCAATACAGATATATAATTGAGTGTTTCATAAATTCATGTATGAAAGTAATTTAGGTCCTTATATATTAGTCGAAAGCTTTTAAGAAAGAAGGGTTTTTCTTAATTCAATGTCAATTGTTGAAGTTAGTAAAGTATACTGATTTTTTAAACTTTATTCTGATACTGACGCTAAACTGTATCGGCTCTTAACGTTCAATTGGTTAACACGAAGAGAGAGGTGAAACAAACATGAGAACTAGTTGATTTCGTGCACCGTTTTAGGGCCTCAGCTCACACCCATGTAAATATCTAAAACCTTGATTGTGAAAAGATGCCTTAATATGAAATTCGGAATCTAAACTAACTTTACTCTGCTAAAAAATTAACTTTGTATACCATCCTGTCACCGGATTGGTTGGATAAATATATACTTTAAACAAATGTTTCTAAAAGTCTAACAACATTTATTTTTTTATTAAAATAGTTACGGTCGAGATTGATGAGTAACGCAATGGAGTTTGTGCTGGAATTCGGACAGTCATATTGTTTTTGGTTAACGGATACAAGATACTCCTTCTACATAAAAAGGCTACGTTAAGTTCGTACTCTATTAATTTCTAATTGTTTATACATGACTTAGTAGTGTCTGATTGGATTATCTACTGCTTCTATTTTAGTTGCCATTCATTGACTAATCTATTGATGGAAAAGTCAATAAATATTTTCTGATAGTTTATGGATGGACGACATAGAAAAATCCACACGAACAAACCAACTTGCCCCGCGTTTTGGGGTAGGATTGAATTTTCCACCTTTAAAAGAAATACATATTGAAATAGAAATAATGAGAATTAATTCTCTTTTCTTGTATTATTAGTATTAATACTCCAGTCGACTAAAGTATTGATACTAATTCCTTATATTCCTCTATTTTACCCTTGTTCCCTACCTTAAAATGCTAAGTATTAAGCAAGGCGGCATCAAATACCATTTTTTGAATCTTTGAAATGAATCGACCTGTAATCAAACCCAGTGCAGCCAGACCATTAGCGAACATATTATTCATTAGGTCAATGGTCTGGTAACAGTGAAAATAGTTATGTTTAATTGACACAAAAACACGATTAGTGATTTTTTTTTTCGTTGGGGTTAGATTCCCTAAGAATCATTTGAGGAAGTATTATTCCTCTGCGGAGATGCACTCGTTGTAATATTCTGCCCCAGTCGACTGGGCTACTCAATACTTGTAAATTTGTTAACTACATAACGTCACATAATCAGACGTTGCAAATCAAAATGGTGCCATTTATCTCTTATCTATTTCGGTAAATTTCAATCAGATGAATAAGAAGTCATACATGAATATATATACATATATATATATATATATATATATATATATATATATATATATATAAATATTTATGTATGTATGTATGTATGTATGTGTGTGTGTGTGTGTGTCTGTGTATGTGTGTGTGCATGTGTCACAAAGGTTCAATGGAGTAACAATATATTTATATATTTGTGACTGTGTATATGTGAGCTAGCTTCAACTGAGCCAGTACATATATTTGCGTGTGTGTGTAAGTGTGCGTACGTGCCTGGGTTTATATCACCAAGCTTTGATAGAGTAACTATATATATATATATATATATGTGTGTGTGTGTGTGTGTCACCAAGCTGCAATTGAATAATAACATGTGTGACTCTCTCTCTCTCTTTCTGTGTGTGTGGTGTGTGTGTGTCACTTAGCTTTAATTGAGCAACTGGAAAGAATTCATATGTTTCAATATTTTTCTTTTATTCGGTTTACTCTCAGCCATTATTGTGCTTGTTGCAATATCATCTTCACTCTTGTTGGCTCTATTACTTCTTCATATTTTTTTTTAAATTTCTTGGTATATCTTTTAGAAAAAAATTATACATACATTTACTTCTGTATTGTTTTCTTTGTTTTGCTACTGTTCTATTTTGCAAATGAACATCATCCAAGTCGTTCATTCAGTTTCAGACAAACGAACAGCGGGGCGTAAGAAGCAAATAGAACGCATACCACGCTTGTGTTCTGAAAAGTAGACGAATGAAGATGATTGCTTTCTCACCGGCCTTTTCCTATTCTTACCTCGTTCTTTTGCATAAACACTTTAACTGTGTTGATTCATTTCAAGTATTGTGTATAGTTTTCTATTACATTTGTTCTCTCTTTTTTCATAAAGCTAAATGAAAGAAAGAAATATAATAGCACTGTACGGCGGGGACAAAAATCAAAATATGGGATCGGTTTCCATTAAAATTTATTTTATTCAAACATGAGTGATATTTGTCCGAAGAAACTACCTTATTTATTATATACATTTAAGAGAATCTCTTGAGTTTCATGAGCAGAGTGTATTTTTCATTAAACTCTCCAGTAAGGGCTGGACGCGATACATTATCAATTTATTTAAGCGGTGTAAACCTGGTTTGAAATTCAGTGTTTTCCGTCTGTTGAACTGTTTCGCTGGCTTAGGCGAAAGAAACCAGTGTGTCCTTGTATTTACCGAAATCAACTGGGGAGAACATATGGATTCGAACGTCTCACAAGTGGCATTAGCACGAGTAAAACACTGGCAGCTTCGTCCACATTTTGACTTTAGGTCACCGATTCTATTTTGATGACGAAATTCGTTACCGTAAACGTACCTCCTAGAGTTTGATATTGAGCTAAAACACACATACACACACACACACACACACACACACACACACACACACACACACACATATATATATATATATATATATATATATTTACAAAATAATAATAAGTAAAAAAATATAATTTTTTTTAATATAAATCTAATAGCAAAGAAGCGTGCCTACTACCACAGGTATCATGGGTATCATGACGTTTTATAAATAACAATCCTCTGCCTGATTATTGTCGTTTATAAAACGACATCAAACCTTTGCTCGCAGAAAGCTTCCATGCTATTAAATATATTTAAAAACTCATATATATTTCATGATCATCACGTCTCACTGCCAGCATGGATCTCCATCACCCTCTCTCGCCACCCGTCTCTATCATCCATCGCTCCAGGGAGTTCTTCAAGGCTGTATCCTGTATCGGCACAGAGCTGTTGTATATAGGTGCGAGCTGGTCGTCCTACCTTTGCTTGACCATGTGAAGGGGTTCACAGGAGTATATCAATTCGTCCTTACATATCCAGCAGTATCCTACGTGTCTGGTTCGTCTAACTTGGATAGTTTTCGTGATGGGTGGAAGGTGGCCCAACATGCTGTTGTTTGTGGGGTGTTGCCTCCAGGATTTGTTCAATATTCTTCGCAGCTTTCTTGTGTAGTTGCCGTCAAATTTTTTCTCCATAAGCTTAGTTAGAGTCCATGTGGAGTATCCATATACCAGTATCGACACGACAGCTGTTTGGAAAAAAACTGCGTTTTATTTTATTGGTCAGGTCTGATTTCCATATATATTTACTCTTTTAAAGTTCTCACATCAGTATCAACTGATGGGTTTTCACAGGAATTTGAGTGACAGGAAGGCTCCTCAAGTCTCCAGGACTCATCTCAGGATTCTGGCCGATTTTAGCAATGCTGTCGTTTGAATAGTCTCCGCCCGTCCGCCAACTTCCAAGTCCTCCAGGCCCTTCAACAATTCTTTTGTTATTGTACCCAACGCACCAATCACAATTGGCACAATCGTTACTTTCATGTTCCAAAGCTTTATTATTATTATTATTATTATTATTATTATTATTATTATTATTATTATTATTATTATGTAATAGCTCTATTAGAGATTTTGAGCACTATCCAAGTTATATCGCCTTTGGTCGGCAACAAAAACGTGGAGTGTGGTTTTGACAACCAACACTATTATGTATATTGTTACACACACACATATACAAACATATACATATGTATATATTCACAATCACACACACATATATACGTACACACATATATATATACATATATACATATATAAATACACATATTTACATATATATTAATATACGCACCCATATACACATACAAACACACACACACACACTCGTCTGTGTGTGTGTGTGTGTGTGTGTGTGTGTGTGTGTGTGTGTGTGTGTGTGTGTGTGTGTGTGTGTGTGAAATTTTCATAGTTTGTTTATTTGGTCACTGATACCAAGAAACGATAATGTTTATACATTTAAAAATAATTTCGAAGAAAAAAAAAACTTTTTGCCTTTTTTAAAAACTTCAGATAATCAGGAAAATGACAATATTTTACCCAAATATTGTTGAAATCCATTTGTAAATATCGTGCTACCATGTGGTCGATTTGGCAGGTTTTTGAATCCTCTCGCACGACGAGGAAACCCGGTCTAATTGCTTCATTGTGCTCCCCACTCTGGATTTAATAAGGCTATCATCCTTAACAGTTTTCCTCACAGAAAATTCGTTTTGAAGACATCTTCGATTGTGCATTTTGTAACGACAATTGAGAAGTGTAATGATAGATCACAGAAGTGGTAATTAAACTTCAAATCCATTTTTTTAAATTTCTCTAACACCGTGCAAATTATGGTTCTTAGAACATTCAAATACGATAATACAGTAGCGCTGAGATGAAACATTTCAGATACAACTTGGAATGAACTAAGAGAAAACCAAGAATAATTATTGGAGAATGTAGGCAGTGTAATTCGCGTTATTAATTGTCCTATGAAACGTTATTGGTTTTTTTCTTTTTTTAACAAAAAACATAAGATCAACTAGTTCTACCTGGATTCCAATGCTGAAAATTACACGATTCCATAAGTATACAACATCAGAATAAAAGTTCTTCGTGTATGTTAGAACTTAATTAATGTAAAGGCATCGCAAATATACCTTATAACCTCTTCCATCATTTGAATGATGCATACTACGCGTCGTGTCATAATGTATAGGGGTGTTTTCTGTGTTTGTATTCGTGTGATTTACTTAATCCGTTCTTCATTAATTCCTCTGACACATGATCAATCTATTAACAGTATGCAGCTACTTTGAATTCAGAATTTCGCTGCGAGATCAAATTTAAAGCATCCAGTCTCTTACACCATTTTATTATAATTAAGAGAACAGCGGATAAATTACTGACTTTTCCAAAGTGAAACACAAAAGCCTTGGTTCATTTATTCCTTTAGATGGTCGGTAGAATCTGGTGATTTCCGTAATATTTGGGTAATTGTAATGAGATTTGGAACCTCGTTAACACGTCTCTCTTTTTAAGTAACTAATCAGTTCACACCACTCGAAATCAGGTTTACAAAGTTACATTTACAATGTATATTAATATTTCTGCATCTTGTAGGATGGATAAATCATTTCGACTTTGATCGGCATTTTTGTATGTGTCAGTGATACAAAATATCACTCAAATCACAAATGAAATAGCTGCTAACGTCAAAGATTACTGTCTTCGATTTACTGCATGTTGAATATTAATTAAATTTTTCCTTCATCACTATGGAAACTATTTCTGTCATCCCCTAGCCTTGAATAAAAAATAAAAAGAAACATCTTGTAGACAAGGGTTGATAACTCAGCAACATCATTCTAAAAGATGAGAAAATCTCCGAAATAGAGAGCAATAAAATACTCAACCTAGTATCAACGTAAAATCAATGGAATCAACCAACACTTGAGTTGAACTTGCAAATAATTAATGAGACGAATAAATATCTGAAAAAAAAAATCAATAAGCGTATTTACTTGTTTCATATGTCGTGCACTAAAAAAATCACTGCCGAGTAATTTCAACATTTTCCATTTGGAACCAATCAGAAGCCTCGAATATTATATAAAAACATGTTTAATTATGCAATGAGTTTGAAGATTTACTTGCAAATCGAAATCCATAACGCTAGAAAAAGTAAGATGAAAAAAGACGACTTCATAACTTGTTTTAACTTTTTGAATATTTTGTTTTACAATGTTTGAGATATTTTTTTTAACAAATACTGATTATGCCTTGAAAAGATATTAACATTTCTCTTCTATTTGCAGGTAAGGTATATTCGTTGGAGGAAATCAGAATATTTCACTGACACACTTGGAAAAAAAGCCGAATTTATAATGATGTTGTCATCGTAAGTCAAAATTTTAATACTTTTAATTCACACTTGTTACAATTCATGCTTTTAGAAATCTTACACAGTGACGTAAATTTCATGAACTTATTTACTTATATGCTTTATTTTACTTAGTTATTCGGAATACACACATGAAAAACACTATAATTTGTGTCAAAACATCAGAAATAATGACAAAAATTATCTTTAAAAAAAAAGTAGAAAAAAATTATTTGAATAATGTTCAGGTGGATTTGGTTTAGACTAACATGAGCGATGGAAATTGTAGAATCACGTCTAGAGTGCTCGGCAATGTTCCGGAAGACCTGGGTTCAATCCCAGGTCTAGTCATACCAAAGGCTTTAAAAATGGTACTTGATACCTCCTTGCTTTACACTCAGCAATATAAGGTACGTATCAAGGGTAAAGTGTAACAATCCAGGGAAAAGAGTAGCGCCCTCCCCTACATCTCGGTGTAGTAGCTTTTGAAAAGGGAACCTTCGGCTTGCCGCCGACTACGATCGCCAACTTTACTTATGCATCAAATAGATCTGTTTGAAAAAATTATGTGTTAGATAACATTACTTAAAATCATATAACTATGCGCAAACAAATGCTTATTATTGTTTGGTGAAAGACATCTCTTCTAACAAGAAAGTAGTCACAAATCATTTACAGAAAGAATGCTTACTTGAAACGATAATTGTATGCAAATGATTATGAGCTGCTACGTTCATTAAATGCTTTTGCGAAAATCATAACTTCTATGTTAAATTCTTCAACAAGAGTTGACATGCTATATAACCAACTAACCAAAGTCTCTCGGTAATACATACACACACACACACACACACACACACACGCACATGTGTATGTGTGTGTGTGTGTGTGTGTGTGTGTGTGTGTGCTGGTATTAAAGATTTTAATGCTTTCTTTACCACATAATCTTCGGTGACGGTCACAGGCCTTAAATAATAATAGGAACAATATAATTTCCATACTGACCTCTAAGAGTGAACATTTCCCTTCCGGCAATAGATATGTACTATATTCACTGCAGGGGATGGAGACGAGTATGTGGTCAGACCTTAGTAATCTCTTCAGATGAATGTTGCTGGCGTTTGCCCGGGTAACAAGCACGCGGCCATCCAACAGCGCAACCAGGTTTCTTTGACCAGCGCTTGGTTGGCGCAGTCCCTCTAAATTTGATCTACAATCAGAAAAGCACCGTGATACCTAACTTGTTCTGTGACAATAACCCCTAGGCCTCCCGAATACATCAGCTTCTTCAAAACCATTTCGATCTTGGCCGGTGATCATCTAGTGGTTCCGATAGGGGTATCACACATTTCTTCCAGGCTACAGAAATACAATCAAGGGAGTGGGAGAAAAAGAACAAAGAACAAACGAGGGCTTATGTTAATTCAAGTGTAAGAAGGGCGATTCTGTGACACTAAGCATTCCTTTGTGCATATGTAGACTAACGCTAGCGTAGATTTCTTGCGAAATTTCCACAAAGGAATGCCAACCCATCTTGACCGGTCTTCCCTCACTGCTGCTGGACTCTATCTCATACGACTGGTCTCTCAGATGTCAGGTGTCGACTCCAACTGCTACCCTGGATCTCCCGTCACCAACTGCCTTCTCGGAGATCCTTCTTCCAACTCCTAACTCTCGCGTTCCCTTACCCACTTCCGGTCACGTTGAAGATCGCGGGCTCAGGCCCTTGTTTGGTTTCTCGCCAAAACAGAAAAAGGGATCGTCTGCTTAGCGGACCACCCACATAGTGTCACAGTTCTATTGTGATCATTAACCAAATACCACTCAGATTGAATTTTTTAGCGTTGGTTTGACAACTAGTCAAGAAAGAAAACTCTGTAGTCAGATCTTACTTAACTGTGAAAAACTGACCTTATGTCACATCTTTCTTGAGGCGAACGTGTTTTAATAAATACATACAGAAATCAAATGTTAGCCGAAATTTGCTCTATAAATTTCAAAGAATATCATCTGATTTATATTATTAAAAGAGAAGATCGGTTTGAGTAATTTGCACAAGAAACAAAAAAACATGGTGTTTAAAAAATATTTGATGTTTATAATAAATGCATTTTCATTTTCATTGTCAGATAAAGAATTATCAAATGTATTGCGCTTGCACGAGTGGTTGTGTGTTTGAGGTTGCATGTGTGTGTTACATAGCCATATACACGAATATGGCCATGTACGAAATAGGAGAAATGGACATCGAATGTTGATTACAATAGAACATAGGAATCTCGGAATTCGAAAACACGTAACGACTTCTTGTCCAGTTACAAAACCTTTTTATTAACTTTGAGTTAAGAGACACACTCTTCTACGCTGTCTTATTCATTTGGCCCCCAACTCGAGCTGCCCCCATAGGGCGCACGTTCACCTCGCGCCTGCGAGCTCCAAAAATCGATCCTTCTCGTTTGGCGTCTAGTACACGACTCTCTTTTCAAATTCTCACACAAACCTCCGCGCGCTTCCGGTGAGTGACGTCTCCCGCACCCTGTCTCCTCGGTTCGTTTCGGACTATTATGGCATTTGAGTGACACCTCCATCCGCGCGCGCGCAACTGCGTTAGCACCTGCTTCAATGTTGTACCTAACTAACCTATGTGCTGAGCCGAAAGGTTCTCAGCAAAACTAAACTCAAAGGCATGAACCGAAATCCCTCGGCTATTTTATAACATGTGTATGTGTGTTTATATGTATTTCAACGGTAATTGCATTACATTAGATAGATTGTTTGATTGAGTTTAGCTGTTTATCAAACCTGATATTGTTATTTCCTGTCGAGATGTTAGAGAATTGTGTTCATTCATGAATTTATTGTTGCATTTTGTGCACACAGGATACTACTGAACACATCTAATTTTAAACAGGTCCATTTTACCCATAGATGTGGTTCTATCACGTAAGAACACTGTAAATCATTGAAGAAGAGAAAGTATTGTCAATGAAGGGGTAATTCTAACTGACAAAATCTCCAGAACCAGGGCTACAACATCTAATGCAGTTTGGGCTTATACGTAGGGCACTTTTCTTTTTTTTGGATGGGGATCTAACATCTCAGCTAGGGATAAAACCAGCCTATAATACAGGCATTAATTTGAAGTAATTAGGGTGATAGCAGTTTTCAACTTATGCTTCCATAGTATAACTTTGTATTAGGGATACGTAAACATTTTTATAAACATGCATTCAATTGAGTAGCTAATGAAGGATTATATCAGCAAATTTTTGAATTTCTAATTGTCACTGTGAGATGAATATGTTATGTACCTCTTGGGAAATGAATAAAAAATCTATATGTTTGTGGACATTAATAAAAATCTGCAGACTTGTAGAAATAACAGTGTGTAATTTTTATTTTTTTATTTTTGGGAAGGTATGAACACACATTTTTTAGCACAAGCGTTCTTATAAAACTTCAACTAATCGCCACATACATACTTTCACACACATACCCATCCACACGCACCCTCCCGCCCCCCACACACATGCATATATATATATATATATTATTTTCTTGAGAATATGCACCAGATTTATTCACCAGAGGGGGCTGAATGATCAGCTTCCTAGTGTAATGTCATGCATAATTAAACAGCTGCACACGGGGTGACAAACTATTTCAAGTGATGTAATCGAATTTCACAGAACTAAGCGCCATGACTGCTTGAGTGATTCTCTCTATCTCCGTCATTATGCTTGCCAAATATCTGAGATAATCGTGTGGCAGTCAGCATGAATATATTTATGAATCTTGCAAACCATTGCCGATAGAGAGGGGGGAAATTTGTTCCAAGATGTCACATGCTTGCAGTGTTTTACTTGTTTGATTAGATTTCTATCCTTTTTTTTTTTTTTTGTATTGATGTTCGATGCACTGATCTGGAAGAAGATAAAATGGTGTGTGGCTAAATGGGGATGAGGTGAGTTGGTTCAATTGAGGTGATGGGGAAATTAATTTCCACAACCTGAAATAAAGGCAAGTGATTCCGTGCAGAGATTAACAAAAGCTATGTATTTATAAGACTATATTAAGCAAAGCATCTATCTATCTATCTATCTATCTCGCATTTACATATTCACTTATACCCTGACTTACGCTCCTTCCCATGACTATTTATTTTATTGACTCATATATTGGATTAATCAGCAAATCGTGTAGGAATTCAGGTAAATCTCCTTTCCTACTGATGCGAGTTTTTTTCTTCTATCTTCTTCAAACAAGCACTTTAGAAAGTAGAGATACGAATTTATGCGAAAACGTAGGACATTATGTCCATTGTAGTTTTCATTTATCCAGTATTTACATGTTCCTCTAAAGTTTTATCTGGTTATGTAAATTTAAAACGCACACACACACACACACACACACACACACACACACACACACACACACATATATATATATATATATATATATATATATAGTAATTTACTAAGCCTTTTCCTTAGATTTGGCACAGGTTCGAATGAAACGGAAAACCGAATAAGACATGAACTCATTATTGAAGCTTGCTAGTATAGCTTGCAAACCGTCAGACTACCTGAGGCGCCCATATATATATATATATATATATATATATATATATATATATATATATATATATATACGAAAACATTCATATATATATATATATATATATATATATATATATATATATATATATATATATATATATATTCATGTATGCGTCTACGTATATATATATATATATATATATATATATATATATATATATATATATATATGAAATCTATGTATTAAATTGTTCCGTATTTTCAAGTATTAAGGCTGATAGTTACGAGGGTGAATTTATTTTTCAAAAATAATTATTCAGTTATGATTGAATATTATCCTCTTTTGTAAAATTGCTTACAATTTTTGTGTGACGGATTATTTGATCGGGTGTACTTAGCGAAAATATCCTTACTGGTTCATGCAAGATAGCAATTAATAAACTGAATTAATGTCTTGCCTGGAAGGAATCTTAATAAAACATTCACAATCTTTTAAAAACTATCAACCTATGTTCCCATTTCAACTTGAATATTATGTACACAAATGTTTCCTTTCATGTATTAGATTAAGATATTGCCATCTGGGGTTGGTTTTAAGTAAATGAATAATCATTGATACAATGACGCCTACACTGTTCGTTCTATCATGAAAGCCACTGAGGTAAAAGAAGAGTCTCGATGTGACTTAATTCATGGACATATGACGTATGGAAAAGTTAGTTAGTGATTCTGTGACGGACTGACGTATAGAATATCGCAACTCTGAGAGCAAACCGTACTGGGGTCAAAATAGATAAGTTTAAAAAAAAGCAAGTGGCCGGAAGAAAGACAAATTGACAAAGTTCAACATACCATCCAACGTGTTAGTTGTAACAAGATATGAATATATTTACCACCCCTGAAAAAAGCAGAGGTCAGCAGACTCGATCTGGCATTCATATTATGGAGATAGGTGGTGAGACTATGTCACTCACGCGAGGCGAAAGACGGTGTAGCGTGTTTTGTGAACCTCAATAAAAGACGACGGTATTTTCATCTTTTTTTGGTGGCTGACGAAAAAGGAGACAAGGGTTCCATTGTATCGAGAACGAACAACGGGAATTCTTAGTTTCAGCTTGGACGAAGAAATAACCATGAAGTTGTCATCAACTTGCAATGCTTCAAAGACTGAAAGGAGATAGTACAATAACAGAGGTCTGAACACTAATAGGGTGTGTATTTTTGTATTTCTTCTCCACCGTCTGAGGATCAGCCATTGCAGCCATAGCAATCGCCGCTGACCATTTTTCAGAGGATTCCTCACTTTCTCAATTTGCTTTCTAACAGGGATCAAAGTCTACGAGGAATCCCATATTTGTTCAATAAAATATCATGAGAAATAGCTTGTAGAATATATTTACTCTAAGTGAGATAAATATACTAATCATCTAATCCCTTCTTGTACAAATAATTTTTAAACTGATCTAGTCGATAGCAGATAAATGGTACCCTAATAGATACTTTCACTCCTTGTCAGAGTGGACCTGGCAGTAATGTCGATGAAGAAGTACTTCACACTCCCTAGATATCAAGAACTAGAGCCAATTCAGATGCAGTTTACCTTGAAATAAAACGTTTTAGTTTTGAGTGCAATAAAACTTTTTATTAGTGCACTGTTTTACAGGCTGTCTCAATATACACGGTTCGCATCTGAAAGCTAATAACTCGCCTTATAATAATGCTGCATCCTTTGTTGTTCCAAATTTGTTAATAGTATACTATAAAAACAATTAATCCTTGATCACAATGCCTTCGACCAGAAAGGAAAAGTATTTTGTGTCACTACTCATTTCGAGACAAAATCACTCAAAACTGTGCGAGTAAAATTTTTCAGGAAGTTTTACTAAACAATTTTCCCTAGAAAATCAAAATTTATCATTTGGTACACAAATTTCAAGCCACAGGGTCAGTAAATAACCTCAACAAGTTGACAGAAAATTCTAGATCTGACAGGAAGTTGACTACAAAATGGCCTGAAAATGTACATGATGTGAGAGATTCTGTTTCAAGAAATCCGAAAAAGTCACTCCAAAGACGTTAACAAGCATTTGGTCATTCACTTGCACTGTACGATAAAGTCAATCATTTTCTACCTTTGTCATCTGGTTTGATCTTTCTGAAGTGATATAATTGTTTTTTAAGACTCAGATGAAAGATGAATTGATGTAATATGAACTATCATATTAATGGTTTTCATTTTGAGACACTCTATTTTTGGTTTGGTTCGGTTTCTTTGTTTAATGGTATATCAAAATTTGTAGGTTATTTAATGCCAAAGCCATTCTGCTTGAAGAATAGTAGTGCTGCTATTTAACCCATAGCTGGGAGGATAAGGGGGTTCATACCTTTCCCAAGGGTATTTGCCGGAAAGTGAATGTAATAGCGCGACTGGAGTACGAACTCGCGTACTACAATTTAGCAGTCCATCGCTTTAATGATTACACCACGAGAAACCCCCTTCTCTATTTTTCAACACCTTTTCAATGTATTGAACGAGAACATAATCTCAAGACATTATCTTTCTAGACAATATAGTGATGCACTTTGAATGATGTAATATTATTGATGTTTTATTATTTCTACAATTATATTTATGTCTCTGTACATTTTCACGTTGCATTTCATATACCGCTAATATGATTGATAAGAATTCAACTATTTTTCTTCCAGGTATTTGTAAATGATTTTTCAAGCTGGGCTCTTTCATCTTCTTAGGTTTGGTTTGGTTTGGTTTGGTCTGGTTAATGGCATATCAACCTTTTTAGGTTATTTAATGCCAAAGCCATTCTCCTAGAATAACTGTAGTGGTACTATTTAACCCATAGCTGGGATGATAAGGGGGTTCATACCTTTCCCAAGGGTATTTGCCGGAAAGTGAACATAATAGCGCGACTGGAGTACGAACTCGCGTACTACGATTCTACAGTCCTTCGCTTTAACCATTACACCACGAGGACATCCACTTTATCTTCTTAGGAAAATTCTTAAGTCAAACTTCTTCAACTAAAAATTGAACTCGTGTCACATCATGCTCGTCAGGAGGGGTTGGGTGAAAAGTTGCATTTATTAATCTATAGTTTTTGATTGGAATATGAAAAAGAACTTGGGAGTCTAGATTTATGTATTTAGAGTTATTTATAAAAAATCAAATGTTTCTTATAAAGTTTATTTTATTCAATGTTGGGGTCACATATCGTTCAAATATTTCATTCAAACATTTCCCTTTTACTTTCTCATCTTCCTTAACAAGTCTTTTGAATTCTTAAAACATAAACTAT
This sequence comes from Sepioteuthis lessoniana, assembly GCA_963585895.1. Classification (NCBI taxonomy): domain Eukaryota; kingdom Metazoa; phylum Mollusca; class Cephalopoda; order Myopsida; family Loliginidae; genus Sepioteuthis; species Sepioteuthis lessoniana. The sequence goes on along the minus strand of OY757906.1, from coordinate 88,183,686 downwards.
TCCACAAAAGTGCGTCTATATAGGGCCTCTCGGTTGTGTAATGGTTAGCAAGCTTGAGTAAAAAACCTGCAACAGTGAGTTCGAGTTTCATTGGGTGCACCATTTTGCCTTGTTCCACATTTCCGCCAAAATGTTTAGTAAATTACTACATGCATCTATTCAAAACACAGTTCTCAAGTTTCTAGATAGATCCTTCGAAACCAAATATATTTTCCATTCACCACTCCCAAATAAATCAATTGCATGTTAAATTATAAAATAAAATCACTACATCAGTGTTTAATATAATTTCCATGACAAAATAATAAGTAAACAATACATGCAAACACACCTTTAATTATTGAATTATTTTTAAGGGAAGGAATATTTAAGTAGACACGGAGATGATCAGGGATATTACGTTGCAGGTTTTTTAAGCAAAAATTCCCCACATTCTTATTTAAAAGTGAGTCAACCATATACGAACTGAGAAAGTCTTCTGAAATGAGGTCATCTGTGGGAAAAAGCTTGGAATATTTTGTTAGTTATTTCGTTAATAAAGTAGCTTCCATTTTATAAATGCTCGCAATGAAAATCACTGCCAGGGGACACGTATGCTTCAATTTCACCCTTCTAATGTTTTTTAGGACAATATGGATCGCTTTAAGAGGCCCTGATTTAAAAGAACGTAATTTTTCTAAGAACAAAAATCAAAATATTCCTTTTCTTATTTCTTTCTCTTAGACCTCTCTCTCTCTCTCTCTCTCTCTCTCTCTCTCTCTCTTGTTCTTGTCTGTCTGTGTACATCAACTAAAATAATCACAAAGCAAACGAAGACGCTGATTTTTAATTATATCCCTAGTTCCACAAAACATTATTCGAAACTGTGACTGTTTAGGCTTTATTTTTCATTATAAATAATTGACTTTCGAGGACAAATGCAAAAGAATTATTAAAATAATTTTACTAAAGCATTGCAGATATGTCAAAAACAAATCGTTCTGCATTTTCTAAAAAAAAAAGTTCCATAAGTGCTGAAAATGAAAATATATTTAACTAACGGTAAAATATTGTCGACTAAAAGAGGAGAGTTAGAAAATTAAAGTACAAAATAAGTTGTGTTTATTTTCATATTAACGCTGTTGAAAATGAAACGCATTGCCATTTAGTAAAGCAATCTTTGAACAGAAAGAATAATCATCCTATATAAACGCATTTTGAGGTAAACACGCCAATGAAATATTTCATATTCGCTTTTGGATAATTATTGAAATACATCCTTTTTTCGACAACCGTATTCAACACTGAACAAAATCAACAAACACAGCTTTTGTCTTTTCAAATAAATATTAATTTCTAAAAGAAACGCTGTCGAAAGTTACTCCCTACTTTACGCAAATACGTCATTTGATACATGTTACTGTGGATATATGACGTTAGTTCTCGAGAGAGGACATGCACATCGGCGTGTCTCTTCAGTAAAAAGAACAACCATCTCAAAGTTATAGTGCACAAGCTAGTATTAAAGGTAAAAACTTATGAGTTCAATTTACACTGAGTAACAAAATAATGTGGCCCTATGCCAGTTTTCGCAAATCTTAATATATATATATGCATATAAATATATATATATATATATATATATATATATATATATATATATATATATATATATATATATATATCCTTTGGTAAAGACTATTGTGTGGATTCCAAAGATAATCATAAACCTTTTTCAAAGGTAAGTTTCATATCTAGAACACACACACAAATATATATGTGTACATTCAGTATATATATATATATATATATATATATATATATATATATATATATATATATATATATATATGTTGAACCCACAGAAGCAAAAATCTATAAGCACAAATATGTGTCCATTCATAAATAGATGATAACGCACTGTTTGGATAACACTAGTCAGCGGGAGCGGGGAGGCTTAGCGCTGCTCATATTTGTAGACCTGCTGTCAGATCTTAGTAAAAGAAAATTATTCCTGCCGAATTGGAGCGACGTATGCTAGCAATCTCGAACATAGTTTTGGCAACTGTCCAACGCCGTCAATAAGCCAAGTTCCAACAAGAGAAGTAGCAGCAAACATATTTGTTTTGCGTTTTAGTTACCTTTTTTTTAAATTTTTATATTTGGTAAAAAATAATCTTATCGATATTCATGTAAGAATAAGATGCAAGGAAAAGCGAAATTTCCTGTTTAAATCAATACGCCACTGTGAGGCACGTAGTAATTTGAGTGCCTGCAATTGAGCAATAGTTAGCAAGTTTACCTCGGCTACAAAGACCAATATATAGCGTTCGATTCTCACAGAAGGCTTAAATCGCAAGAAAACGTTCGAATGAGAGTTTATATAGACATAAAAAAAGCCCTTTCAGGTTAATTTGGCAAAAGTAAGACGATTTGGGTGGATCAATATTTACTTTAAAACGTCATTTTTAAATCATCCAAATTTTCTATGTAACAGATAATTATGAAATATGAATAAGAATTTTTCGACATTTCATAAAAAGAAAAAACATCAATATCAACGGGGATCTCATTTACAACGAGAACTCAATGAATTCCAATGAGGTGTAATATATATATATATATATATATATATATATATATATATGTGTGTGTCCTTAATTCAGAAATAATGTCAGATCTTGTTATTAAATCTCATCTACATTAATATTTTCAATGCAAATAGAAGTTTAAAACTAAAAAAAACTTTGTAGCACCAAGTTGAAATTTGATACACAGGCGTAGTTTTTTGTTTTTTTTAAGATTGTCGTTATCAAAGAAAATACGTAACACTTGCAGCGTTTCAGCCCCCATCTGAGCCGGTCTTAAAAGACGGTAATGGGTTTTGAGTCGGTGAAGGAGTTTCTAAATCGTAGCCTACCTTCAATGAGAACGGTTTTGCTAACCATTAAGTTCAAGTCATTCCTCGTAGCTTTGCGAGATACTGACTAACTCATCCTTTAAACGAAATATCAACCCTTGCGTAGGTTTAGTATTTTCACCTACCGTGAGAAGTTTGATTGACCCCTTCCTGCCCCGTGACACCAACGATCACCAGGTTGAACGGGAATGATTAGGAGCCCACTACATAACAACGTTCTCTGAATAATAAATATTTTAGATAATTTATATGAATTTATATTTGAAAAACCTTCATAGAAATAAATTTATATTTGAAAAGCCTTCATAGAAAAAAAATCATATATATATATATATAAATATATATATATGAGTATAAAGCGCGTGCGTGAGAGAGAGAGAGAGAGAGAAAGAGAGAGAGAGAGAGCAATCAAACATAGGCCCAGTTAATTAGAATTAGGAAGGTAGGACTTTAAAACAAAGTAGTATGAGACATCTATGAAATGTCAGTCTTATTTTAGGTAAAGAGTATAATCATCGTTGCTTAATGTCATGAAAGGGAGATCAAGAATTGGGAGACCCATGCCAACATCAGACACCTTTTTGGTTTACAAGTTATATTAAGCGATCTACCTTCTGTCATATCCTGTACGCGTCGTAAGGAGTGTTTAGAAACGCACTCTGTTTTAAAGTATGTCTATAATCTTATAATCCAATTTTTACATCTATATTCAATTAGCACGAAAAATGGCGGAATTTTAAGCATATAGCTATACTTAATGCAATTTTACATTTAAATCTGTGTCAGCATGCACTTAGTCCACTATATTTAACACGGGAAATAACGTTTAAATATTCTTTAAAACCTGTTAATCAATAATAAAATTACTTACTTCGTTTTTGTTGATTTCTCCAATTTAATCTGTACTTAATTATTATGTAAATTCCATAAATAGGAGAGATTCAATATCGTTCAGCGATAAATATTTGAAGAGGCATTGTAATGTTTAATCTGTGTAACAGTTAGAAGAGGTTTAAATGCTATCAGATAAAATAATTTGAATGTTTAAAAATACGTTTGTGACACAAATTGAAGAATACATTTTGTGGAAGGATATGTGTATATGTGCCTCCGTGGGTATTTCAATTCGTGTTTCTTGTCAATCAGTAAGTTTTGGTGTGCACACTTAAGTGTGCTAATCAATATATTTCCTTACCTATTAGGCATGCTTGTGTATTTCACTTTGCCGAGTAATAGAAAATTAGCATTTATACAACTCGCGTTGGAAGAAAACTTGAGTACCATTCTCCGTTAAATGTTATATATATATATATATATATATATATATATATATAACATTTGCCAATTGGGTAAAATGTGTGCCAATGGTCCGGGAGACCTGGGTTCAATCTCAGGTCGAATCATACCGAAGATTTAAAAATGATACTTGGAACCTCCTTGCTTAACACACAGTAATACGTATAAGGTACGTATCAAGGATAAAGTGGAGCAATGCAGGAAAAGCAGTAGCGCCCTTCCCTTACACATCAGTGTAGTAGCTATTGAAAAGGGAGCCTTCTAGTCACCCTCGACTCCGATCGTCAACTTTACTTAATATATATATATATATATATATATGTGTGTGTGTGTGTGTGTGTGTGTGTGTGTGTGTGTGTGTGTCTCATCATCATCATATCGCACCATCAGCATAGATATCCCTGACCCTCTTCCGCCACCCCTCTCCATCGTCCATCGCTTGCAGTAGTTTTTTAAGGCCACATCTTGTATCGGCACAGAGCTGTTTTATGTAGGTTCTAGCTAGTCGTCCTGATTTTGCCAGTCCATGTGAAGTGGTCCACTGAAGTATGTCACTTGTGAGTTCCTTCCTACATTTTAAGCAGTGCCCCGCATGTCTGGTTCGCCTAACTTGGATATTTTTTGTGATGGGTGGTAAGTGGCCGTACAGCTGCTGCTTTGTGGGATGCTGCCGTCTGGACCTGTTCAATATTGCTCGCAGCGTTCTTGTGTAGTTGCTGTCAAGCTTTTTCTCAATACGTTTAGTTAGCGTCCATGTAGTGCATCCATACAGCAGTATCGATACGAATGCTGCTTGAAAAAAAATCCTTTTATTTTATCGGTCAGATCTGACTTCTATATGATAGCTGTCCCTGCCTTTGCTGGTCACGTGTTGATATCTGTCTTGGTTGATGAGATACTGCTTGCTACGTAGGATAACATGTCAGTTAGTTTCAGAAAGCTACCGTTTAGTGTGGATATATGACCTCTTTCATTAAAGCACATATATTCCGTCTTGTATGCATCGACATGGAAGCCTATGCCTGCAGCTGTACGTTCCAGACGATGTAGCAATGTTCGACTTAGGCGGGTGTATTTGCCAGAAACACTATGTCATCTGCATAGTCCGCGTCCGTAATTGTTTTTGCGGGTTACCTTCTGCTGTTTCTTTCCTTTGTTACTGGAAACTGTTTTATTTCCTTTTATCTCCTTTGTTAGTTTGAAACCATTTTCTTTCATTTTATCAATATATATATGTGTGTGTGTGTGTGTGTGTGTGTGTGTGTGTGTGTGTGTGTGTGTGTGTGTGTGTGTACCTTGAATTCACGGGCTTAAACCAGTGCCAGTAGGTGCCGTCAGTGATGTTTTAATCTTCTGGATCATTGGGGAGTTTCGGTCTTTCAACATCATACTCCCCTCACCAGAACGACCCCCTCAGAGATGATCAATTTCTGAGTCACCTACCGTATACAACGCTAGACAAAATTATGGCTTGGACGGCTCGAAATAAATAATCCCTGTCTCTTTCTATTGTTACTTGAAACTATTCTCTTTCATTTCATCTCCTTTGTTAATTTGAAACCATTTTATTTCATTTTATCAATATATATATATATATATATATATATATATATATATATATATATATATATATATATATATATATATATATATATATATATAACTCTTAGGCATGCTAGTGTATTTAACTTTGCTGCTTAACAGAAAATAAGCATTCATAAAACTCGAGTAGGAAGAGAACTTGAGTACTATTCTCTGTTAAATATTATATATATATATATATGGGGGCCATGAGACAAAAAAAATGAGTCTACTTTTTATAATTACTCCAAATGTAAATGAAACTTGAAGAATTCGACAACTAAGGAAGAAATGATTTTCCTTTCTCACTGTTGTCAAATTTAACGAACAGTTAATATAAAAATTAGAAAATAAAATCAACGAAATAAACTTCAAAGAAATGTACCGTTCTCATAATTTAGGGAATGTTCTATTGAAAAATATTGGAGATTTTGCAAGTATTAATCAAGAAAAAAGTAAGGTTGCGTATTCACCAATTGCCTGTGAGACCGGTGTTCAATCCCAGGTTAGGTCATACCAATAACTCAAAAAACGGTATGTGATGCCACCTTGGTCAACATTCAGCATCATGAAGCATGAATGAAGGGTAAAGTGAAACAACCAAGTGAAAGGAGCAGCGCTCTCCCTTACAACTTGATGTAGTAGCTTATTAAAAGGAAGACTTCGTTTCAGTGCAGACAACAGTTGCTAACTAGACATTCATGAGTAACTAAAGTAAAGGTATTTCATCAAATTTCTTGGAAGTAATATATATTGTTTAGTCATTTCACAGACAGTTATGTATCCAAAACACAATATATATAAATTGTGTGTTTGTGTGTGCGTGTGTGTCTGTCTGTCTGTCAGTGTGTTTGTGTGCCTGTGTATCAGTGTGTAAACATAATAGGTTTATATATATAAGAATACGTGTATGTGCATATGTGATTGAATGTTTATGTCTACAAATAATTATTCCTCCAAATAAAAAAAAGAACCAACTCCTAGCACAGTACATTTATTTTTCAGTATTATAGTCTTTCAAACCAATGTATTTGATTCAGTGATTATCAATCCCTAGAAATTATTTACTAGAATATCAGAACTAAATTCAACAAAAAGGCTATGCATGTCTCTTTTAAAACACTGACATATATATATATATATATATATATATATATATATATATATATATATCGGTGTTATATATACATATATATATATATATATATATATATATGATACAAAGTTTAGAATACTTCCGATTGGGCAAATTAACCTAATTTTTACGAGATATTAAGGATAAGTGTTAAACAAGATATATATATATATGTGTGTGTGTGTGTGTGTGTATGTGTGTATTTGTGTTTGTGTGTGTGTGTGTGTGTGTGTTTATTCAGAAGCAAAATACAATAGCATGCAGGCTGATGTACTTACACACAGACTATTACAAAAAGACTAATATGATATTTTGTCGTTTTTGTCTTGACACAAACCAATAGAAAGCCGCGGCAGCCATTTATTAACTCAAAGCTCAATTTCTCACAAACTAATGATTACTTGTTTTGAGCGCCACTTGTACACACACTAAAGATAAAATGGAATGCGTAGTCAGTTCACTAAAGGAAGTTGCGACTTCAAACGTGGCAAGTACTTTGGTCTCCAATGAAATCGAAGAACTAATCGTAATTAGGAGTGGGATTTGCATTGCTCAAATGCCCAATAATTAAAGTTCTCGTTCACTCCCGACCGCTTGCTTTTATGTCGAATACAGGATATTATTATTATTATTATTATTTTACGAATTTTCATCTGTGTGATCAGATGGCCTTCACAGGAATCTGAGTGACAGCATGCCTCTTTAATTTACAAGGACTCATATCCGTATTCTAGTTCATGTCAATAGTTTGAGAAATTTCAATCCTTCCACAGAAGTCCAGTTGTCCAGGTTTTGGGGGACTGTTCACAGGCTTTGCCTCTTATTAATATCACTGACATCTTCATGACACATAGCTTTTAAAGATCTGCTGCTAGGTCTATTCTTTTACTCAAATTCCTTTTTTGTTTTTTCAGTTTTCCTTCTTTTGTTTTCTGGATTGGTGACGAAGAGAAGCTTACAATTTTTATTTGTGTTTTTTTTTTTCTCTAACTAAATGTTAGCTTTTACAAAGTAGATTGCGTGATTCGTTTTTATCAGAAATCCTATGTGATTTTGCACGTCTCATGTTTTCGTCTGGTCATCTATCATTGGTGCAAAGGAACGGTTAGTGATTTAATAACCAAATGCAGTAAACAAGAGCTAAGTAAATACAAGGACAGGTTTGACTTAATAGGGAAAGGTGATTTACAGGGAATTTTACTAAAGACTAAATTCTGGCCACCTGTACGAATGATATTTGCTCATACCAGGCAGAATCTTTGCAAGAAAATGGGACAAATAAATTTATCAGGGATTTTGAGATAAAAACAAATTACCCAGTTCAGGCTTGAAGATAGAGATTCAGCTGCGAACAGAGATGCTGCGAACTAAAAAATAAATGGTAGCTGACAAAAGCAAATAAACTCCAGATGCTTGCAGAGTCTAACAATACTAAAGGTTTTTTTATCAAGTAATAAGTGTAGTGTAGGGACCAAGAGTGAACACACAGAACAAATATCAGCCCTTGACAAATAAGCAATTATCACAGAGAAGCACGAGCTAAAAAGGGCACATTGCGACTCAGCTCAATGAACTATCATTCTACAATCATAAGAGATGCTGAGAAAATTTTAATTTCCTGCAAACTGAAAGGATCTCCAACTTGTCACAAACTTTAACTAAGAAAACAGACAAGATTGCAGCAGCAGGATTTCGCTTCTTTCCATACCAGAAAAAGTTTTCTTCCGCCAACTACCCAAAAGACTCTCTCTGCAAGCGTAAGTTTTCCCACCTAAGGAATAATATGGGTTCTGCGTAAACTGAGAAACGACGGGCACGATATTTTCCTTGTGACAAATCCAGGAGAGATGCATTAAACTGAATATGTCACTCTACATGATATTTTACGATACACAAAAGATACATAAAAGATTCAACGGAAACTGAGATGCTCTGACCACTTTATTAAATTTGTATCTGCGCTGCATTACAGGGAAGAAGGCATCGTCAGCTTAAGAAGAAGACCCTCGGAACCCTTAGCGGTTTTGAACGGGGTGAAACAGGGCTGTGTTCTTGCTAGCTCATTATTTTCGCTCATTATTTTCGATTTATCTTTCTATGGTTTTGTCTGATGCCGTCATTGATGCCGTCGAAAACCAAATTTATATACCTGCCTACTCAGGTATCTCATGATATTAGCCAAGACATACGGAGAGTGGGTCATGTACACATCTATGTTAAGAAATTCAAACGCTTTGTCCGGCGATGAACCCGTTGGTTGTAGTTGACAGACACATCCGGTCGTAGAAAAATCAACAAAGTGACTACCAGAAAAAAACAAACAAACAATGCGTAAGTATGGTACCCAAGGTCTAAAAATCCGTGTGTGTAAGCAATGACCAACAGAGAACAATCATTGTGTGAATGTAAACCTATGCCCATGAAAGATAAGCATTACAGTGTTGAAGGGGCTTAGCCACGTGGGTCGTGTGGGAGTTTGAGACTATATAAGGTATAGAATGTTTAGCTGAAGTTCAATTTCCGTTCGCTGTACAGACTCCAGACAGCTCCAATGTGCTTACTAACTCTCGTAGACAACTCTCTTGCTTCACACAAGTGTTACCGTCAAAGAATTAAAATATAAGATAATACTTTTATATATACGTGTTCCTTTTGTTGATAAGATTCAGTGGTAGTATGCTACACAAATATCTAGGATCCATAATAATGGACTAGATTCCGAACGTGATATAGGGACGTCAAATGCTTTCAGAATCTTTAAAAAAGCGAGTCTGGCTCAACAAATCCTTCTTCATAAAAATAGAATATGCCGTGTACCACACTATATTGTTCTCCACTCTCTTGTACGTCGCAGAAACATAGAGGGCATAAAAGCAAATGTCAAAAGATTTTACTTCTGTATGATGCCTCACTTGCACAATTTATTAAATGTCATCCTGGAGAAATGTAAATACGAAATGTAATGAGCGAAATGTAATGTGCGAAATGTAATGAGCGAAATGTAATGTGTGAAATGTAATGTACGAAATGTAATGTGCGAAATGTAATGTACGAAATGTTATGTGCGAAATGTAATGAGCGAAATGTAATGTACGAAATACTCACTCAACGAGAACAAAAATTAGCTGACCACTGAAACAGACTTACTTTGTTGGTAGGGTGTTCGGCAATGGCCCCAGATACGGGGTTCAATCCTAAGTCAGGTCATATCACAGACTCAATAAATGGTACTTGATACCTCCTTGCTTAACATTCAGCATTATAAGGAACGTATCAAGAGTATAGTAGAGCAATCCATGGCAAAGTTGTAGTGGCCTTCTCCAATACCTCGCTGTAGTAGCTATTGAAAAGGGTGTCTTCGGCTTGCCCACGACTACGGTCGCCAAGTTTGGTATTATATATATGTATACATATATATGGTAGTCAAGGTAAACTTTAAGTTAATGCCCATATAACAAACTAACAGCTAAGACAATAATGAGACACTTTCTCAGTCATACACAAGAGATCTAAATAAATCCTCTTGCATTTGATGACGGCTTGTATAGAGAAGTTACTTGAAAGAGGTTGATGTTGATAGTCAATTGCTTGAGGGTTTTCAATCTGGATTTTCTAACTGAAGGTATTTCTAGAGATATTCCCTATTTTGCTTTCGTCGAAAGGCAGGGAAGGTTAAAAGTCATTGTTTCCCTTTCCCTAAAATAATTGACTATCTAAGCCGAAGAGTTCCGTCAACATGTAGTACATTTGGAACAGTCTCGATGTTTTGCAAAAGAAACTAAGAGAATTGGGATCAAAATAATAATCAAGACCATTTAGAGCACTGCAAAGGAGTAGCGCCCTTCCTCAAATTTCGGTGTAGTAGCTATTGAAAGTGGAGCCTCCGGCTCAGTCTCGACTAAGGTCGCCAACTTTACTTTATTGTTAAGATCAACAAAATACTCAGCCGGAGATTTGCTGTCATATTGAGTTCAGCGAAAAAGATTTTAACTTTGTAAAAACCTCACATAGAGTAAAAATAACAACATTAACAAAAAATTTGATCGTACAAACAAATAGTATATATACTGAAAATAAAACTATCCAAGAAAATAAGAAATAAAATTCTGTTGGATTTTGAGATAAAACGGATTCCCCCCAACCCCAGTTAGAAGACTACACTTTGTGTTGATTAACAAGAAGAAACGAACGTGTCAAGTGGTGAACTTTCACATTCCAGCATATCAATAAATAAAAGTAAAATAAAGTGAAATACTGGATGAATACCAAGACCTTGCTAGGGAACCGAAAACCCTTTTGACCATGAAAGTTACAGTGCCTATTATAGTTGGAGTCCTTGAAACTATCGCCACGGATCTAGGAAAATGAAACGGGTAAGAGTAAATTGGAGGAAAATTTGAAAAGGATCTGTCTATAACAATAATGGGAGTGAGTGTGTGTGAGTGTCTATGTGTGTGTGTGTGTGTGTGTGTGTGTGTGTGTGTGTGTGTGTGTGTGTGTGTGTGTGTCCGCTACCTATCATTTTAATTTTCTGTGTTTTTTATTCATGTCTGTGCAGCTTAGATAGAACCAACTGCATTTACTTATTCCACTTAGTCCTGGAATGTTTGTACTTTTAAAGGTCTAAAAAACTGGGCCAGATATGCGTTTAAAAATTATTAGAATTAGGTAATAGGTAATACGGAAAGAGTACCATTCTCTGTTAAATTTTATATATATATATATATATATAACATTTGCCAATAGGGTAAAGTGTGTGCCAAAATTATTTATTTAAACTAAAAATATTTACGAATTATTATTATAATTTGTTACTAAAAAACACTTATATTTACCCAACCCCTTTCAGTTCTTACGTGGAAATTTGCAGCTTTGAATTCGAAGTTTGTATTTTTCAGTAGGCAAAAGCTAAAGAGCCCAGTCAGTTCAACTATCTTACCATAGCTGCTGCAGAAGAGATGGATTAATGCCTTTAGCAACAACTTTTGCACGAAGTGAAAAGCAAATAGCTTTGTCCAGAATTTTAATTAAGATGATAACTGTTACACCAAATGTCTCTACATATAATTGCGATAAAAATAACTATTTTCGACTTTAAAACATCCAAAAACTACCGGCTTGCTGTAGCAGTAATCAACAAAAATTTAAATAAGATAAAGAAACAAGCCTTAATAAGAGATATTTTAGCGACAATTATACAAGTGTAATTTTATCTACGACCTTAGGTGAACTCTTAATTTCGCAGAAATATGAACTCAATATGTCTATAAATATGTATTAGTGAGTACTAAAAAATAGAGACCATATATACAATATACAATGGTAAAAATTGAAATATAGAAGCAAATTCTAGTCACAGAAGCCGAGTTCATGTAAAAATAATTTTTTCATGCCGGAAATAATAATTCCACTACACAGAGAGACACTTACATAATATATTCCTGTGCGAACCACAATCTTAAAACGTCCATTCAGTTGGCCACCGACAATCTCCTTCGAGTCCGTTCGTCTCCCCAAAATATTGATTTATATTAATATCCATACCTCCTACAGAGAAAGGGCGGGTTAACCAGCCAACCAGTTAGATTTTACGTACAAGCAACCTTTTTTCCATTGCTTCTTACTTGAGTTGGAATTAGCCTGCGAGTAATGTATTCTCAGCACGACATTGCCTATTCCTGTCACCTCGCTCCCCTGGAAGCAAAGGTCACAGAAAATACAGCAATATTAGCTTGGAACAAAGACTCAGCAGCAATGAAAAGAAAACAAATTGTATTGAAACATTATGAATTAGTTTCGGCAGCAGACCTCCTGCTTGGTCTGCTGGACATCATGACTTACTCTGTGATTGTTCTTTCATTGTTCATTTTTCTTCTTCAATAAAGTTTAATCCTTATTTTTTTTTTTTTGTTTTCTTTTTTTCAATTTGATATTTTTTACGTCAACCTATTTAGTGTATCTTATTTTTCTGAGACAGGCATTATTTGCATAACAGTAATTAACGTAGGAAGTAGAGTTGGATACCCGAGTTCAAATTCTTAACACGCTAGTTTGATTTGCACATAGTACAAATGACCCTATGGAAGTAACGAATGAAACTATTCTCCGTCCAATTATTGGTAAAATAATAGCGTTGAGTGGGCTCTTTAATCTGAGTATGGCAACATATCTAGGAAAAAGAAAACTCAGAACTCAAACTATTTGCAAACCTGGAGAGAGTTTCGCTCAGTTAATCAATTCCCGCCCTAGACACGATATTTGAGTTTATCCTCCATGACAAAACCTGCTTAAGAGACCAATTAAGAACAATGAAGATTATTTTCATCGGACTCTTTTAGAGATATTCTTTATTTATACAGCTAATTCTATCGTTCCATAGCCCTTTTTAGCTGGGGCTGTAAAATAGACTGACTGTATTTATGAAGAGGAATAACTCCCCCACCCCCAACGTGGCTCCTTGACATGATACTAAACAATCTGATGGTGACGCACCAATTATGCTGGAGGCGGGTGTCCTCGTGGTGTAATGGTTAAAGCGATGGACTGCAGAATCGTAGTAAGCGAGTTCGTACTCCAGTCGCGCTATTACGTTCACTTTCGGGAAAATACCCTTGGGAAAGGTATGAACCCCTTTATCCTCCCAGCTATGGGTTAAATAGTACCACTGCTGTTCTTCTAGGAAAATGGCTTTGGCATTCGATAACATAAAATAAGTTGATATGTCATTAAAAAAAAAAAAAAAAAAACCCTAACCAATTATGCTGGAGGATTGGTGAATGCAGAGTACCCTATTATTGCCATTGCTACCAGACAAACTCTGACCCTTAGTAGTAGCATCTGATAGGGTCCTATCTAAAATCAAATAGAACTATTCGACTTTCAAACTGACAGCAAACAAATATCTTATGATATATTGAATTGATTGAAATAGAACCGTTTGATCATTCAAATGAATAAACAAATGACTGATGTTTAATTAATTTGTTTATAATATTTACTAATAATTGGACTCATTTAACTTTCTAAGTGAACTGTTAGAAATAGAACAGTTTGAGCCTTCCCTGTGTATATCTAAAAACGTGTTTACAAAGAATATATTTAATACGTGTGTAAAAACTGGATTTGGCGTTCAATAAAAATTGGTTGATACGTCATAAACCCAAACCAAATCAAAATCTATCCTTTCATTTCCTTTCTTTTTGTTATACGGTTTCTTCTTTTTTTCCTTTTTTTTCTATGCTTATGGAATATCTTTTTAAAAATAAATTTTTGCTATATCTACTGGTAGGTTAAATTGTGCTACTACAATACATATTTACAAACCCTTCCGCTCGGGCAGGATATGACACAAGGTCAATTTTTAAGCGGAGTTTAACAGGTTTGAATTCAGAGTTTTCCTTCTCCTAGACTAGTTGCCTCACCAAAGCTAAAGAACCTAGTCTGCCCTACTATTTACCCATAGCTGGAGGGAGAATAATAGGATTCATACCTTTTCCAAGAGTATTAGTGCTATGTGAAATGCAATCAGTCTCGTCCAGGATTTGAACTCATGTCGCCCTGTTCATTTCCTACGACGATAACCATTACACCACGGGAACCTCCTTTTGCTAAATTACAATACAACCAAAAGAGAAATGTTAAAACTTTTCCAGCATGTCTTTAATGCTCTTTGTGTTTCACATAATTTTCTTATTTTTCTTTACTTTCTTACATATTTAAAATTTTCTTTTTACAAGCTTTACTTCCCCTTTTTCGTTTAAATACAGTATCGATGATTGGTAATTGTAATATATTATGTCCCAAAATTCGATTACAGTTTAAAAGACTGTATTGTGCTAAAAGTCTATTGGAGGAGTAATATTTAGTTATCATATCTTGGCTTTAATCTGGCTTTTGTTTACTTAACTGTTTCTTGTAAGGTGAATACTTCTTTTTCTTTAATTATTTTCAAATTATCAACATTTTTAGGACCCAATCATTTTATTCAAATCTTTGGCTGTAATTAACTGCATTGTTAATAATATTTTCCACATTGTTAATCATTAATGTAATACCAGAGCTTATAGACATTGAAGTAATTCTTATTTATAAATGGTCGTTAACCTATATCTATATATCCATATTTAGCAAAAAGTAACAATTATACAACTTAGAATGCTACTCACTATCTACAGAGGATCTTTAAAAATTATGCAGCAATAGATATGACACGTAGTATCTAAACATTTATTTTTAACATTGAAAATAAAAGAAAATATTATGATTATGAAAAGTGGAGGTCTACCTGACTCGAATGAACTCAGCACCGGGTCACAACCGTCGAAAAGAGATGAAGAGGTTAATCTCGTAAATTCTCGGTTTACAGGAAGAGGAGGTCACACTCGATACTTGAGTTGATTCCAAAAGAAATAGTTAGTTATCAGCGACCACTTAAGACATATTTGGCGGCTAAGCAAAACTGCCGACACAATGAATGGTGGGGGATAATTATAGACGAACAAAGACCTTTTCCATCGTCAACGAAAAGTGTTTTCATATTTTTATTACTGAATTAAAGAACTCATAAGATCTAAAACTGATGTTATTTTTTTTTTCATCTTTTAAGCCATATGCTTGGTTTATCATCTTCTAATATGGAGAATATCTTTATCTCATCGGTTCCTATGAAAATAATTTGGTGAAAAACGCAATATACCAATAACACAAACTCCTTACTTTTGCTATAATTCTTTCAAATGATACCATTTGTTGTGAATATGGATTACCTCCTGTTTGATAATCCAAGCTATAAAAGCTATACATGTCAAGTAGACGAGTAGTAAGATTCTTAATTGAATAAAAGATTACTAGACTGAATCTCTTGTCCTCTTTTCATTACACCACTTAAACTAGATGCAGGTTCGCACCCATGTATTCTCATTTACTGGGACGATCCATAATGTTTGCATGCTTCCTTTTATATTATTTTTATCACTGGTACTTTCGTTTGGTTTGGTTTACTTTTATGGCAAATGAACAATAGTAAGTTATTTAAGGCCAAATCAATTTTTATACATGTAAACTGTTCTATTTCGAACAATTCATTTAAGTATGAATATGTTTTTTTTGTTTACATGAACTTAAATTTCAAAACATTTCTTCTTCAAACAATTCAGTTTTGTATAAGTACAGTTTTTATTTGTTTACACTGAGTTAAATGTCAAATAGTTCTATTTCAAACAATTCATTTTACAATAAGAACATACTTTATTTCAATTTGACCAAAATATAGGTCCCTCTCCGGTGCTACCACTCCGGGTCGGGGTGGACCTGGGAACGATGGCAATAAAGGGGTACCCTTCATTCTCTAAAGCTCCAGCATTACTGAAGCCCCACTATCAGATTGTTTAGTCATATCCAATACACTATTTGGTGGGGGGTTACCCCTCTTCGGAGGTGAAGTCAGTGCATTGTGAAGCCCAATCAAATATAATATAGAACACAAAGCAGAAAAATATGAAAATTCAGAAATACATGAAAATTCATAATCATATAAACTGCTGGCTCTAGATTAATTATATATCGGCGTATTTGTTTAAGATAGGAATTTCTGCGAAACGATCAGCGTATCTATACACACTGTCTACTATGGAAATGTTTCAATACAGTCATCTGCCATGTGTATATACTGAAATCAAAAGAAATCCGTGAATAACTTCAGTATTCAAAAAGGGTTCTTAGAATGTCCATAACATAACTTAAAACTCCAAAGATACCTGTCGGTCTAAAGTTAGACTAAAACAAATATTCTTGCATTATGTATTTCATATAGGTTATCACAAAGAATACATAATATGCTGTGTACTGTCTTCCATTGGGATTTTGGTTAATATCCAAAGTAATCACAATCAGCTTACAAAAGATTCATCATCACCATCATCATCATCAGAGTATGCCATCAGCATGCATTAATTTTACTCTTTTTCCCTCTCTCTCTCTCTCTCTCTCTCTGTGTGTGTGTGTGTGTGTGTGTGTATTTTGATAAGATAAAACGACTATGACCATACTTCTACCTTTTCCTATGAGCAGTATTTTTTTTTCAACCTCACTTAGACAATCTTTGATATATCTATTTATATTTCACAATATACCCATAGCATATTATAATTTACCAAGAGTTCATTTTTACATATCTTGCTCGGTAAAAGTATCAGAAATATTAAATATATGGCATATATATATATATATATATATATATATATATATATATATATATATATATATATATATATATATATATATATATATATATATATATATGTATATTAATAATTAAGAGGAATTAATATCATTCCGTACAAATACAGCTAGGAAGCTATAACGAGCAAGACATACTTTGGACCATTGTTTTTTGCTTCATATTAATGAGACGTTTTTATACTGAGTTGACTATTACTTCCACTGAGAATTTAGTTAATACGGCAATAGAAAAAGTTTACAGCGGGTAATAGGCGAAAGAATTTGACGATTCTACACAGAGAGAGAGACAGAGACAGAGACAGAGAGAGAGAAACTAGACACTTCTAGGTGTGGTTATGTGACTTTGTTGACAATATATTGGAAGTGTCCGGTTTATTCGCCAGAGACAGAGAAAAATGTCTATCCATGGGAGGGGATTGCAATAAGTGGATTGCAATAAGGTTTTGACTGACTGCCCATCCATTAGATCACTGTTCGTAATACATGTCTTCCAGTTGAATGATCAAACCGTATTGATTAATAAAACAATTTTCTTTCTTTCTTTCTTTCTTTCTTTCTTTCTTGTTTTGGTGATGTATCATTTGATATAATCTATCTTTTACTGTGCATTCAATCCGAATTCTAAAAAAAAACATTCTCCTTCAAAACATTTCTTTCTTTCTTACTTTCTTTCTTTTAGTGCATTGATTCTTTTTATATTTTATCTTCTCTCCCTTTCATGCATTTACACATTCTTTTTCCTTGTCTATATTATTCATCTTTCTTTCTTTTTTTCATTCTTTCTTTCTTTCTTTCTTGTTTTGGTGATGTATCATTTGATATAATCTATCTTTTACTGTGCATTCATTCCGAATTCTAAAAAAAAAATCATTCTCCTCCAAAACATTTCTTTCTTTCTTTCTTTCTTTCTTTCTTTCTTTCTTTCTGTGCATTGATTCTTTATATATTTTATCTTCTCTCCCTTTCATGCATTTAGACATTCTTTTTTCCTTTTCTATATTATTAATCTTTCTTTCTTTCTTTCTTTCTTTCTTGTAAATTCTGATTCCGTATATCTGTTCCTTCTTCTTGTTTCTGACTTTTAACGATTTTTGGTAAATTCTAGAACACATCAGTATATACAGAAATACAATCAACAGGCATCCATGAATATATACTGTAATAAAATAAGGAGTTCTTAGAATGTCCATAAAATAACTAGAAAATTTAATGGTGCCTACCGGATTTAAGTTTTACTCAAAAAAATATTCTTACTTTATATATTTCCTGGAGGTTTTTGCAAATAATATATTATATGCTGGGAATTATCTTCCACAGTGATTTGTGATTAATACTCCAAATAATTACAATCAGCTTACAAAAGATTCATCATCATCATTATCAAAGCATGCCGACAGTATAATTTCATCTCTCTCTCTCTCTCTCTCTCTCTCTCTCTTTATCACACACACACACACACACACACACACACACACACATACACGTTCCCGTTCCCGTTGTTGCAATCAGCCATCACTCTTGAAAAGTCTTCTAGACAGCATCTAGTGCATGCATAGAACCGATGGATGGAAGTTTTTGCTGTTCGGTCAGTACTGGTGGGTTCATGTGTAGGAATACATTGATCAAATCCGCTGATGGGTTCGTTCTTATTTCTCCAGAATTACCCAGTATACCTAGCTTGTCTTATTTTTTTCTTCAAGCGTTTCGTATTTGACAAAGTGTTGTAACTACTTTGTAGTATTTACACGACTAAAGGTAAGGAGAATTTTCATGTTATTTTATCAGATACATTTCAGATTTTCATGCTCTTGTCAATAGCAGTCCATAAATTTATTTTTAAATGGGGTTCCTGTACTATTGGTTACTATCATAGGAGATGGTCTCGGCGACAGGAGTTCACATCCACGAGAAAGCAGTTTATTTTTAACATAGCACTAATATTCTTAGGAAAGATATGAATCCAACCTTTCTTCCTCCAATGAGTGGTAATTAATGTGACAGTCTGCACTTTTAAGTTTCTTTTGGAAACCGGTCTGAATTCAGATCAGTTAAAATTCACTCACGGAATTTGATCTTTGTCCCATCCTACTCATGCGGGGGTGTGCAGTATCTCTCTCTCTCTCTCTCTCTCTCTCTCTCTCTCTGTATATATATATATATATATATATATATATATATATATATATATATAATTGATAATATTGTCAAAGCATTATGATGATCATGTTTCAATTAATCAACTCTTAAATGGTATTTGTTTTATCAATTATCCTTATAGAGTACTTTTTACTAATGTGTTATTATGGAATTCTAATTCAAGCACTAGACAGACACTTGTGAGCCTACTTTCTTGACATTATATGCATCTATATTTGATTGTATAATGTAAAAATGCAAAATTGCACATCTCCGATTTATCAAAAAAACACATTTCCTTTAGAAGAAAGATATCAGAATTGATTAATCATAGTTATACATTATAAGATATAGATGGATATTTTTATGTAATATTCATTACCAAACTCTTGAGCACAAAAAATATATTTGCAAAAATTTAAATATACAGCATTGCAAAAAGTGTAATCACTAATTATTATTTTGAGATAGATCCCAACGATTTTTCAAAGTATTCTAATTTCATTAATGCTGTTGTTTTTGCTGTTTTTTGTTGTTATTTTAGCGCTTGCAATTAATTAACACCATTGTTAATTGGTGGTTTTCCACTGAAGTCTGAGTGACAGCAAGTCCAGGCAGGCCTCACGGACACTTCTGAATTCCCTCGCTATTCTTAACAGTTCTGTGGTCTGAATGGCCTTGATTCATCCTCAAATTTTCAGTGCCCACGTTCTATTTTCCTGATTTTAGGGTCTGTTCAAAGTGCACCAACTTCAATAGCTATCATCGCCATCTCCGGATTTAGCAGTTTCTCCCCGATCAAATTCCATAATTTATATCTCATTTTGCATTCTTTTATTTCACTTTAGGAAACGACAAAAGCCATTATATAACATGTTCTTTACCTCCCGTAAATTAACCAAAGGTCTGGTCTTCTATTCTAGATCTCCTGATTTGTTTTTATTTCAAAATACCTGATAATTTTATGCGTTTCATTTTCTTGGTTTTAAAATATCATTTGTCGTATAACCAAAATCTAATCTTTTACACAATTCCCTGTTGAGCACCATCCCTACTAAGTCATACATAGTATTGAATTCCTTTTGTGACAGTGTGCTGCATTTCCGTATCGAGTGATAAACTGTTTATTCTTTGTATTATTTTGGCCTTTGAGTGTTTTTACACCAGCGCTAGCTGTTGGTTTCTCACTGGAGTTTGAGTTATAGGAAGCCCTTCAAGTCACCAGGACACTTCTTAATATTACGGCCGATCTTATTAATGAGGTAGTCTGCATGGTCTCTACACGACCTCTTATTTCCAAGTCTCCATGTCCCTCTACTAAACCTTGGGGATTATTCAAAGTCCACCAATCACAATTTGTACCATCACCATTTGCTAGTGAGACCTTGGAACTTATATCTTTTTCACTTTCTTTAATTTTTATTGTGGTTTGCCAAGATGGCAATGTCCACAATTCGACTGGTTCACTTTGGTCTGGTTGTCTGGCTGGGTGATCCGTTTTTACTTCAAAATCCCAGAGAATTTTATGCTTCCCATTTTCCAGAACGGATTCCGGGTTGTCCATGTACAACTTTTTCGTATGGTCAAATTTAACCTTTTTGCACAACTCCCAATGGATTATCTTTCTTACCCATTCATGTCTAGTTTTATCATCTTTTTGTGTTAATTTACTACATTTGCTTATTATATAATTGATCAATTTGTCATAATCACCACATAACTCACGCTTGCTATTTTATAGCGTCTTGTCTATTTTTGCTTAAACTAATATTGTTACTCCTTGAGAGTTTTTCACGTCAGCATTAGCCGATGGTCTTTCTCTGGAGTCTAAAAAAACAGCAAGTTTCCTCAAGTCTCCAGGACTCTTCTCAATATTCTGGCCGATCCCAGTAATGCAGTAGTTTAGGCGGTTTCTGCTTTTCCTCTTATTTCCAAGTCCTCCAGTCACTTTGTTATATATTGACCCTCAACCAAGTCGTCAATCAAGAGATGCACCTGTGTAAATAAGCGGAAGAACACCAGAAGATGGTGGACGTTAGACCATAATATAACCAGGTGCCCAGACGAGTCAGTTGGAGACAGGATGCCAGAGTAAAAACCAGCTTGCAGACTGAGGACCTTGCGGCCCTCAGTGACCCACAGTTGAGCAACCCAGCCAAGATGAGGAAGTGTTGCTATAGTCGAGTGAAGAAGTTGGTGTCAATTTAACACTCTGTCCGTGTCTCCACTCATTTCTCACACACAGCAAACCTCACACTTTCGAAAATAAAGCGTGAGAAATATATTTTTTATAAAGAAGTGTATTCGTTCGTTCATTGAAGTTCGTATATTATGTTTGATTATGTTTCTGCTTATATTTGTATTACGGCTATACAACACCTTTATTAACCCTTTGGTGACTGTACCAAGAGCACCAATTATAATTGGTATGAACTTCGCTTTCATGTTCCACGTTTTTTTTCAGTTCCCTAGTAAGGTCGAGGTATTCATCCTTCATTATACTTTTTAAACATTTTGCTCTATGGTCTGTAAAGTCTCAAATTCTGCAAGTTTTCTTTTCTTTTTGGTTTTTGTTGATTATTATAAGCCCTGGTCGTCTGGCCGAGGTTAAGCGTTTCGTTTGGATATCAAAATCCCAGAAAAGTTTGTATTTCTCCTTCTGCTTGACTGATGTTGAGTTGTGCATATAGCATTTGTTCGTATGGTCAAACTGAAATATCGCGAAGAATTCTCAGTAGATCACCTTACCCACCGAGTCGTGTCAAATCTTGTACTCCGTCTGTGCTAACCTGCTGCATTCGCTTATTATGGGATTGATCGATTCGTCTCTATCATCACATAACCTACAATTACTGTTTTCTTTCATCCTATCTATTCTTGCATTGATATGATTGGTCCTTATAGCGTTGTTTTGTGTTGCTAAATAAAGAAATTCCATTTGTCTCTTAAAGTTTCCCTTTCTTAACCTCGTTCATGTTTTCTCGTGTGTTATCTTGTTTATTAGTCGCTTAAAGCGTCCATAGTGTCGTTTTTCTTTCCATTTTTGTTTTCTGGTTATTGTCGTTCTGTTGATCTTCGTGTGGTGAGTATTGTTTCTGGTGACTCTAATCAGTCTTTCTCTGCACTTTTCTCTGTAGTCATCGAGTTGTGGTATTGATGCGTCAACGCTGTCTTCAATGTTGGTAAGTTCTCTTCCTTATTCTTTTCTTTATACATATAGAATGTCAACGTCATCACTGGAATTTAATGCCTCAAGCATGGTCATTAGTTTTATGTTCTTTGGTCCATTTGCTTAAGTTCTTCTCTGGTCCACTTCAAGAATGGTCCCGAATATCTTACGTGGGTATTATTATTATTATTATTATTGCTAGTTTTTCACACAAGAGTTAGAATGTGGACTTTCACTTGAGTCATAGTAAGAGCAATTCTTCTCACATATCCAGGATTCTTCTATGTATTCTGGCCGATATGAAAAAATACTCTAGTCTACTTGGTTTAGATTTTCCTCTGGTTTCCGATTCCTCTAGTATTTATTTTAAGGCCTTTGGGACTGTTCCAAACGCACCGATTACAATTGATATCATTGCCACACGCATGTTTCGCAGCTTTCTCAGTTTTCTGGCAATGTCCATATTTTATCTATCTTCTTGCTTTCTTTTATTGTCTCTCTTTGGTCCGCAGAATCATTGAAATCTACTTGACGGCATGTTATATATATATATATATATATATATATATATATATATATAACATGCCGTCAAGTAGAATATATATATATTTGTTTTGTTAACTTTCAGTTGGTATGAACTTTTGGCCAGAATTAGGTAGTCGGTGTTTACCTCAAGTTCTTCTTCTTCTTCTCCTTCTTCTTCTTCTTCTTCTTCTTCTTCTTCTTCTTCTTCTTCTTCTTATTATTATTATTATTATTATTATTATTATTATTATTATTATTATTATTATTATTATTGCGAGTTTTCTCTTCAGCCTAAGCTGATGGCTCTTCGTTTGAGTGTAAATGAAAGCAAGTTTCCTCAGGTCCGCAGGACTCCACTTTATATTATCATAATAATTGTTATTATTATTGTTGGGGGTGGATGGTTATTTTTGATGGTATTGGTTTAACGAATAATATACTTTTCAATTGCAATGTCACTGATCAGTCTGTCGGAGCTGATTGAACTTTAGGCACTCAGGCGAATAAACTTCAATGTTAAAATCAGCGCGATTATCCCACGAGGATTAACATACTTTCTTGTATGTATCAGTAATTTCGATGTAAACATTAAAGTTTATTTCAGACGTCAATCAAGACGACACGGTTTCATTGATTTATTTGTACCTTCTACTTTTCTTCCCCTTGAATCGATTGAACTGTTTTTATTTTCCTCATTCTTTCTTTCTTGTTCTCATTATTATAATTATTTCTTTGAAAGTTTTTCACAGCAGCTTTAGCTGATGGTATTTCATTGGAGTCTGAGTGACAACAAGCCTTCAGAATTCTTCTCAGTTTTCTGGCTGATCTCAATAATGCTGTAGTTTGGATGGTCTCCACTCGTCCTCTTATTTCCAAGTCCTTCAATCCCTTTAATAAATCATTCTGTGACTCTACCAGGAGAAACAATTACAACCGGTATAAACGTCACTTTCGTGTTCCGCAGTTTTTTTTTCAATTCCTTAGCAATGACGAAGTATTTATCCTTCATTTAACTTTCTTTCAATTTCACTCTATGGTCATCCGGGACAGCAAAGTCAACAATTTGACAGGTTTTTTATTTTTTTTTTTACTGTCATTCGGTCTGGTCGTCTGGCCGAGAATCAGTGTCCCGTTTGTATTTCCAAATCCCAGAGAATCGTGTATGTATCTGATTTTCCTGGACGTATTCTGGGTTGTGCATATATAATTTGTTCGTATGGTCAAATTTAACTTTTTGCACAATTCTCAGTAGGTCACCTTGGCCACCCAGTCGTGTCTACTCTAACACTCTTTCTTCGCTAATTTGCCACATTCGCTTATTATGTGGTTGATCATTTCGCCTCTATCACCACACAACCTTCATTTGCTTTTTTGTTGCGTCTTATCTATTCATTCTTTGATATCATTGGTTCTTATTATGTTGTTTTTTTGCTACCATTTGAAGGGACACAATTTCTTTTTAAGGTTTCCATTAGCCACGTCCAAGCTTCCTCGTGTGAAATTTTGCT
This sequence comes from Sepioteuthis lessoniana, assembly GCA_963585895.1. Classification (NCBI taxonomy): domain Eukaryota; kingdom Metazoa; phylum Mollusca; class Cephalopoda; order Myopsida; family Loliginidae; genus Sepioteuthis; species Sepioteuthis lessoniana. The sequence continues at coordinate 88,159,198 of OY757906.1, read as the reverse complement.
TGTTTGTCGTTTGAAGTATTCATACAGATATTTTCTCATACAAATTTTCTGTTCTAGCTTTTTTTCGTTATGATGACCCTCAAGTTGTTTGTATTGTTTCTCGTAACTGTAATCAGTCTTACCCCACGCTTTTTTATGTAGTTTCAAGTAATTGTATTGTTGCATCAATGCTGACAAGTCTTCTTCCGTCTCTTTTTCCTGAGACATACAGTCAGTCAACGTCATCTCTGGGCTGTAAGTCCTTTTGCATCATGATGAATTTTCTTGTTGAAGTTGGTCCCTTGTACACTTCAAAAATGGTCCCGAATATCTTATAAGTGTGACACCCTATGTTTTTATTCCTTTTTCGAGGTTTGTGCTCTATAGTTTGGTTTCGAATTGTTTTCTCGGTCTCCTGAGATATTCTTGAATGTTTTTTCTTTCATCTCTACTTGTTTGATGGTGTCCGCTTTCGCTATTTCCAAGTATTGTTATGTTTCATTTTCTCCCAGCGTTTTGATTTGTTCTTATTTTGGTTGTTCCTTTTCTTCTATCATGTGTCGTTTCCCATTTCTCATTATTAGCATGGCAAATTTTTCTCTGTCAAATTCTATCGCTATGCCTGACTGTATATTCTGACGGTGTGTATTAGAGTTTCAATTTTTTTTTTTTTTCGTTTTTGGCAAAATTTTTGATGTCCATGTATATTGGGTGTTTGATCTTTTCTTGCGATATCCTAAGATTATATCCGCATACGCATTTCCTGAGTATTTAATTGAGTCTCATCATTACTATTATAAATAGTAATGGTGATAGTGCATCTCTCAGGAATATAGCTCCTTGGATTTTTACCTCAACTCAGCCTTTTTGATCTTACTGTGAACTCCGCTCTCCATGTTATCATGGTTTTCTTGATATACTTTATGACTTCATCGAATAGAGTTTATATTTTAAGACAGTTTATTATCTTGCTCTGGTTTGCCATGTCGTAAGCCTTTTCGTTTTCAATATCAGCTATACTATTATAATTCATGGAAACGTATATATATATATATATATATATATATATTTCTACGGTAAGTCAAAAGTTTTGCGATATTTCAGTAAGTGTAAAATTCCAGCGTGTAAATCAAGTCATGAAAGCCGTCCAAGTCGCCATCGGTATCAAATGCTGTCGGTTGTCTCATGATAGTTGGTGCGATGACACATTGTTGCTTCTTCTGTGTGTTAATTGAAAGTCACCCAGATGAACGTACAACGTGGACTTAATCGAGAATCTATGCTTTACACGTTCGAACTGCGTCAAAACCCGGCAGATGGAACCAACATCGGTTGTGCGAAAGAAAAAGGCAGAGTTAATCACAGTACAGTAACCAGCTGTAAGAAGAATTCTGATGCTCTGTTCCAAGTCTAAGAGATAAATCCGACGAATTGCACGCAGAGAGTATCAGACGAGCTTACCATCTTACAGGGCACAATTGTTCATCACATTCATGATTTCAGCAAAAGCAACCTGAACCGCCGATTTGTGCCTCAACTTACTAAAATATTGCAAAAAATTGGACTCCCCAGAGTATTAAGATATTTTAAATTAAACATAATCTATTCATGTTTGCTATCAAGATTCCTTATATCTACATATTCAAAAAATTCTTGCAGCTTTCAACAATACGAAAAAAATATCCATGCTTTCTTAGATGCTCGAACTCTTATAGGTCTTCATATAATTCTCGTTGATTAAATATTATTGTTGTCATCTAGATATTAGATATCTCACACCATGTTTATTTATATGTTTCTTTATATACTCGAACGCTTCAATTTTAATTGTAACCTAGATTAACAACTATTTGACTGATATTTTGCTCTTCATTGTGTAAATGTATCATTTTCTGTTTTTTAAAAGAAATTATCACTGCGTCAGTTTTATGATTAAATTCATTTTTTATTTCATGCGAATATTGATGGTGAGAACTAGCTAATTGGCCTAGAGGATAGACTGTTCACCAATGATCCGGGAGACCTATGTTCAATCCCATGTCGAGTTATACCAAAGACTTTTAAAATGGTACTCGATACCTCCTTACTTAACACTCAGCAATATAAGGCACGTATCAAGGGTAAAGTGGAGCAATCCAGAGAAAGGGGTAGCGCCTTCCCCTACACATCGGTGTAGTAACTATAGAAAAGGGAGCCTTCTGGTCACCTTTGACTACGGTCGCCAACTACAGCTACTACTATTAATGATGAATTCATTTGAAAATCTAAAGATGAAGTAGCTTCAAGACAGATGAATATATTTGAATGCAAGGTCTGGTCTTTCTTTGAATTTAAAGTATCATAGATGAACGTTTGTTGTATAGCCATGACCAACTATACAAATACATATGCATGCGAAATCATAACAACGACACAATAAAGACGAGGGACACAGCTCTTAGAAAAATATACCTCTCACTTTTTTTGAAAGGTTTGTGTGTGAGAGGGAGTTGGAGACTGAACAGAACTGCAACATATTGACCCCCACGCTATCAACGTTTCTTTCCCGTTTTCCAGGGCTGCTCAACAGGAGGCCTGGGGCCCAACCTCTCTGGGTGCTGGTTTTCTCTACCGCATCTTATCTCCAACCCTTCTGGTCTCCAAACTCAATCGGGGTCCCGAGGGCCCCTTCTTCTGGGTGCTGGCTTTCTCTACCACATCTTGTCTCCAAAACCTCTTTGTATTTCCTATGCACTGAGTTATATAATAGTTCAATGCCCATTAAATATATCCCTATAACAGGCCATCGGATTATGCACGTCCGCCGTCTTTGGAATGGCATGTTTGATCGTCATCGAGCGGAAATAACTGTCATGCAGTTCACAGGTCACTCTCTTCCGGTGCATCAGTTTGTGACTGTACCGTGGGATTTTAACCCTGTCCCATATTGTCACCCAAGCTCGCCCACGCCAATGGAATATGCACTTCCGCCGTCTTTGGAATGGCATGTTTGGCCGGGTCGGAGGTCAACATACAACACGTTCAACGTAGATTAAATCGAGAACCTATGGTTTTACGAGTTCGAACTGAGTCATAACTCCACGGAATGTACCAACATTAGTTGCGCGAAAGAAGGTTTCCACCACTTTAATAATGCATCGTCTGGATGGATTTAGTTATTTCGCATACTTTAGTAATACCGTTCTCATTGAAAGGCTTTTCAGATTTGTCTTAAACATTTTAGTACAAATATTTCCACCGATTTTCTACTTCTTTGAGAAGGTCAATATATTTATTTAAATATTTGCTTGTAATATATTTTTTCTTTTTCTTTTCGTGTTTCATTTAAAGTTTGCCACTATGATATGACGCGTTTAAATTACGTGTTCCATATTTTGGATGTTCATTTTATTACAAAGATGTTTTTGGGCATAGGGAATTGTTCTGCAGGGCCGATTTCAGTTGTTTTCATAATTCCTATAAAAATTCCCTTCCCATTCAGAATTTTTAGTTTTTCTTCTTCTTTGCTTTATTTGATACAATAACTTCTTATATGCTTTATAATCCTATCTCTTTGAATCTACGCGTACAGTTTTGCTTTTGGCAATATATTCAAGCTTATTTGTTACGCACAAAGTGGGTTTTCTGTGTATGGTGATAAATTTTATCTGATAGTGAGACCCACTTCTTTACACTAGGGAGTATAGATTAACATTTTATTATGATTACTCTTTGTCCATTCTCACCCGGAGTCGAAGTACCTGTTTGAACCCTATCTAGGGTTCAAATAGATCTGTTTAATAAGTATTAGTATTCGACTGGATTATCGGCAAAAAAACTCTAAGTAACACGTCCTCAAAAAATGTAAATATGAACATACAATGAATGTGGTTTCATTACTTCGAATCACAAAATAACTCTAAACAAGATGATATGCAATTAAGATTAAACAATCAACCAATCAATCAATCAATCAACAAATAGATTTGGTCGAAAACAAACTTTTTCACTACAATTGTAAAACCTCGCAGCAATAATCAAAATTATATGTCATTTTGGTTTTCGTAAAGTAACTTGTTGGGAGTTAACTAGGAAATACACATTTTTATATTAAAATTGACTATAAGAGTCTGTAAACTTCATCGGGTGGCAGTCAGGAGCAACGAAATTGTGCAAAGGAAACGTGGGCAAATTTTTACTCCGAGTACAATCAGTATTACAAAACTAATTTGTATTTGTATATCCATGCAAAGGTAATCCCTCTCCTGTTTGTGTAAAGCGGAAGCGCCAATCGTTGAGTCTCTGTTTGTAGATGACGAAGTCATTCTAAAGAGACAGAGAAGGAGAAAAGTGTTCTCTATAGTCTGTTTTGGCGGCGAAATATATCAGCTGACAGTGAACAATGCCATGAGCACGTATCGTGGGTCACGAGACTTGAAATAGCGCCCATTCATTCACTTGGCAGCTAAAAGAGCTAAAAGACCCGAGCCAGAATCTTTTATCTAGAGACGTCTGTCAGCTTGTCTTGCACAAAGACAAATGACATAAAAATACTAGCAGTACCACTTTTTTGTTTAATTCTATGTTTATAAAATCGATCTGGTTTGTAAAACAAATAATAGAAAAGTTTGTTTATACTATTACCAAAACCATTACATTTTTCTTTATTTCCAAAAAACATCAAGACTTTTATTGAAACGAAAAGTTCATACGAACTATTTAAAAAATGAAAATCATAATTGTACAAATTAACAATCGCATATAATCGTGTTTATAACGATTCTTACAAGCCTATATTAGGCAAAAATTTGCTTCCATCTAAACGTAAGTAATTCTTTTGTAATGATCTATTTATTGATTTTAAATGAATGTCAACCTGCCTAGGGTTATTATATGCCTAGAGTCTAAGGAACCTCATTAAATGTTAGTTGATATTTAAATTTTTCCACAGTTGTTTCTGAAGATTTTGCACATGTTTCTATTAAATGCGAATAATTTTTAAACAGATCTATTCGACCCATAGATTAGACCCTAAAAGATAATATGACGCCAGTTTAGATCAGTACTTGGATTAATGGCAATTAAGTGGTAATCCATATTTCCCCAATTTTCAGAAAAGAAGAAGAAACATCACATATCAAATCCTCTGGTAATGCTTTAAAGAATGAATTTAAACATTTAAAGTTTGCAATAATTTATTTAGAAAAAAGTCGTAAGCTGGATGTCTTATTTTTCATATTTCTACATTTTCAATCTCTCACTCACACACGTAGAAACACATACGCACGTGCATGTGTTTGAGTTTGTATGTGTGTGTATAAGAGGCAGTATGGATAAGTCCGTTTGACTAAATTATTATGTGAAAAGGGATCTCGCAATTTCTCGGTATATTATGTACCTGGTTTATTTTACATCGCTCAGTATATGAAGTACATTATCGATATTATGTTGATATATATATATATATATATATATATATATATATATATATATTTGGTGGGGTGATTTTAACAGCGTGTCAACCCGTCAGGAGATTTTTGTATCTCAAAATTGGGGTATTGCGTATATTGAACGTTCACATCTAAACTTCTGGTTACTTTTCTTATGCACTTTCCTTATGTCAAGTAATCCTATGAAAACAAAAGTAATTTGGAAACAGATCTATTTGATTTCATATTGATGAAATCGTGTTATATGTTAGAGAATCGCATTTCGTGTTCGTTCATGTTTCCTTTTTTTGTGTCCTTAGTTCTTAAAAGTTTTTTTTGGGGCCATGATGCATAATACCCGGATCTTGCAATAGAAAAAAAAATCCGGATCATGAAAGTGACGTTGGTATCAGTAGTTATTGTGCGGGAAACAGTTCCAAAAAGCTTAGAAAAAATCTGTAGGAATTGAATACCAGAGAAACAATGGAGATCTTACACACAAGATTGCTAAGATTGGCTAGAATATAAAAAAGTGCACTGGACACCTAAGGAGACTTGCTATCATTTAGACTCCTGTGAAAGACCACATGCTAACGTTGATGTTAAAAGTTCTCAAAATTATAATAATGGAAATAGACCCAGTTTTGTTCATTCTGGGTCAGGCAAGACGTGAGAGAAATGGCAATGAAGGGATATTTCACGCCTTACAAGTTACAGGACTGAAAATTCATCACTAGTTGCAGTTCAGCACTATAATTGGAACACCCCTTTGGGGGAGGAGGTTGTACCACTTTGCATGTGGTTAAACTCAACATATTCTAAGTCCTGGGATCTCGATTATAAAGAAAAAAAATGATGTGTGATTATCTTGAAAGGTGGCTCTCCGAATCAAGATGTGTATACCGCAGAATAATGCCTAAAATGATATAACCTTGTGACAGACATGACTCATTTTTGTATACCGTTCCTATTTGTATGTATGCTTTTACAGTTTTAACTTATTATTTATTTAGTAGAGCGTTAGAGAAGTTGATATAATGTATCAATTTTATCTGGAAATTGATCGATATGTGTAACACGAAGTTTACCATATGAACATTCTGAAATTATTCGTTATATTAAAAATGAAGGTCATCCCATCCAAGTAATTTAATCATGTGTTGGTTTCTAAGAGTGATTTTTAATTGATTTTTCTGATTCTTGCCTGAATTATTTTTTTCTAGGTGTCGTGCAGTTTATCGCTGAATCTTGAGTTGCATCATTTTCTATCTTTCGTTTTTGCCTCTTTTATTCAGTTATTTTTTTTTATAAAGTTATAGTTATTTTCTTCATCGTTTCTTGGCGTTTCTGTGTTTCGTATATGTTTATGGTTTCTCGGCTTTCTATGGTGGAAAGTAAGCTTCTATTTGCTATCCCTGTCTGACGTTTTTACGGTGATAGACCTCAACCGACCGGACAAAATTGCGGAAATAAATAGGATTTATTCGCTGGTGCTTCTTTCATTTATATTATTTATTGCTCTTTGTATTTTCTGTTGTTTTGTAGATTCTCTAAGAATTAGAATAAAAAAAGAAATAACTAGGTATATGAATAAGATTGCAAAGAAGGAAAAGAAAACACGTCAAGGGAGAAAAACCCATAGAAAGAAGTGGATTCGTAGAAAAAATATTGTGGCGGTAAATAATTGTCTAAAAAAAAGGGTGAATGAAAGATAAACATATATATTAAATAGAAGTAGTTAAAAGAATGAAAATATATGTTGAAGAAAGAACCATTTTCCCCAAAATATAAGCCTAAGGGGAAAATGTTATAGAAATGGGTGACTACAAAAGAGGTGGGGACAATATCAGTAAGAGTTGTAAAGAAGAAAACGCCATAAACGTGCAAATATAAATTGAGTCGGGACACACAAGGAATTGGAAACAAAATAAACAAAATCCTATTATCACTGATGCTTCTACTACTACTACTACTACTACTACTACTACAAATAATAATAATAATAATAATAATAATAATAATAATAATATATGATGAGTCCTTGACATAGTAAAGAAGGAGAAACCATGAGAGAGAAACTGAATTTCTTTTAATAGCAGCACAAAATACTGCCATAGGGACCAATTATTTCAAAGAGAAAATTGAAGATCAGAGAGAGAGAATCAAATCCACCCAGACTTCAGCAATAATGATATCTGCTAGAATACTGAAAAGATTTCTGGAGACCGGTAGAAACTTGCTGTGACTCAGATTCCAGTGAAAGACCACCAATTAAAACTGGTGGTAAAAATAATGATAAGGAAGATAAATAATGATAAGGAAAATATTAAAAAAAAAAAAACTTTGATAATGCGAAGGAGTTGAATATGGAAATATAGAAAAGAAGGATGACAGTGGTGTCAATCATATTTGGAGAATTAGGAACAATACTAAAGTTTCTGAAAAATACACAGAGGTAACTTGATATTCAGCGAAGAATTGAAAGTGCCTATACACACAACACTGTTCAGATAAGAGACTGTTCAGACGAGCACTGGAAAGCTGAAGGACTTGCAGTTACAAAAAAAAAAAAAATAATAAATAAACAGGAAATACCACCAGTTACAATTGGTGTAAAAATACTATAGATTAAATATGATAATATATTTCAATTGATTTAGTTTGGTTTTATAGCATATCAACCAGTGTAGTTTATTTAATGCCAAATAATTTTTATGCATATATATTAAATACATGATTTCTAAACACATTTTCTAAAAAAATATTTTTAAACGAGTCCGAGTGTAATATACTGACTTAGCTGGCGATGTGGATGAACTTAGCAGATTCAATGCAGTCGCAAGATAACATCAACAGAGTGATTTCACAGGAAAGAGAAAATAACGGAGGATGGCGAAGAATATGATTTATTGCCTATGGATAGAGTGACAGATATTTCTGTTCACAGATAAGATCAAAAAATTACCGGGAAAAAAACGGAAGTAAGTTCCGATAACCAGCCATTAACGGAAAATACGTGGGTGAAGAGGCGGGTTCATATTTCCGTATGGGACTTGAAAATACAATATAAGGTCTGTAATTTTGAAATGAAGGCAGGGGCCCACTGGCTACTTAAACGAAGGGGGACGTCTGCTGGTAACTCAAGAAAACATGTCGCCTCTCCGTGTGCGATCTTTGTTGGTCGCACTACCTCGCAAAAAGGGTCCCCGCCTCGGAAGAAAGATATGCGCGAACTCTCTCTCTCTCTCTCTCTCTCTCTCTCTCTCTCCTGCTCTCTCTCTCTCCTGCTCTCTCTCTCTCTGGCTGTATTCCTACTTCACACAAACGTCACCGTTGAAGAATAGAAATATAATTATATTTTTAGGTATCTACGAGTTTTTCGTTGTTTGTCAAGCGGAGCAATATATCAAACGAGCTCATTTTTGTACACAGTTTAATGATTTCACTTATTTATATCTAATACAAATAATTTTAGTTACTATTAATAATTTGTTTACACACAGTTAGATGATTTCAAGTGTTGTTATGTTTCACTGACAATTCAATTAAATATCCATATTTACCAACCCCTCCGCTCGGGCAGGATATGACACAAGGTAAATTTTTTAAGCGGAGTTTAACAGGTTTGAATTTAGAGATTTCCTTCTCCTAGACTAGTTGCCTCACCAAGGCTGAAGAACATAGTCTGCCCTACTATTTACCCATAGCGGGAGGGAGAATATTTGGATTCATACCTTTCCCAAGGGTATTAGTGCTATGTGAAATGCAATCAGTCTCGTCGAGGATTTGAACTCGTGTCGCCGTGTCCATTTCCTACGACGATAACCATTACACCATGGGCACCTCCACAATTCAATTAAATATCAGTCATTTATTTACGCACAGTTAATTACACAAAGAGTTCTATTTCAAACAATTCAATGTAGCATAAGTACAAGGTGTTTTGTGTACACTCAGATCAATATAAAAACAATTCCATTTCAAACAACTGAATTTAACATAAGTAGACAGTTTAAATGTCAAACCGTTCTATTTAACCCATAGACAGTACCCTATCGGGTGCTTCCACTCCCGGACAGATTGGACCTGGGTGCGATGGCAATGAAAGAGGTGCTCCACATTCCCCAAAACCCCGACTCGAATCCCACTATCAGATTCCTTTGTTTCATATCCAGGACTCTCATTGGGGGAGTCTTACCCGTTTGCAGAGATACAATTTGTGTGTTCTAGAGCTTCAGCCGACTGGGCAATATATTTACTATAAATCACAGTCTTTTTTCCATCCCTGTCATACATTTTATAAGTACTCCGTTAATCACCCGGTAACATATATAAATATTGGAAAAAAATGTCTTTGTTACTGGAAGTCAGCAGTAACAAACGGTGATATTGTGCTTCTGCATTCGTGGTAACTTCGGTAGGAATAAATTATTCCTATACATGTTATTCCTATACATGTTATTCCTATACATGTTATTTCTAAATTGTTTTCAGCTTTATTTTTGATTTCTTACAGTCCTTCACCGGGTCTTTTTACAAGGGAAAATTGTGAGGGAAGTTCGTGATATCATACATTATATATATATATATATATATATATATAGATGTGTGGGTGTGTGAGTGTGTGCGTGCACGCACCCGCGCGTGTGTGTGTGTGTGTGTGTGTGCATCTGTCTTTCCTTTTTTACTGCTACTTTTATTTTTTTTTAACCTATTCCCCTTAGTAACACTTTCCTAGGGAGATCTATTATTCTGTAAAATACAATTTTATATTTCATTGAGACATCCCAGGTCGGATATCTTATAAATACATTTATGTCCCGTTTTTATTATACAAAAACTCCCTCTAGTACTCGAATTGTAGTTTTAAGACCCACATTTTCCAGTTTCCATATTTCTTCTTCTTCTTCTTCTTCTTCTTCTTCTTATTATTATTATTATTATTATTATTATTATTTTACTCATTTAAGATTATTTCACACTAGCCTAAGCTGGTGGTTTCTCGATAGAATTTGAATGAAAGCAAGTTTCCTAAAGTCTTCTGGACCCATCACACATATTACAATTGTTATCTGAGTCACTTTCATATTCCATTGTTTATTCAGTTCCCAAGCATGGTCTTAGTACTTATCTTTCTTTTTGCTTTCCTTTCAATTTTATCTTCTGATCAGCCAGAAGAGCAAAGTCCTCTATTTTTTGTGGACTATTAATTGGTCTGGTAATCTAGCAAAGATTAGGGGATCCCGGATAATTTTCTGCGTCATTTTTCATAGATAGCTCCTGGTTTGTGCATATACCATTTGATCGTTGGGTCAAATTCAAATTTCTTGCACAATTTGTAAGGGATCACCTTAACCCGTCGTGTCTAGTCTTATACTCTTCCTGTGCTAGTCTTCTGTGTTCACTTATTATGTGATTGGTCGCCTTGTCTCTATCACCACATATCCTACATATGCAATTTTGTTGCGTCTTATCTATTCATGATTTAATATGAGTAATTCTATTGCCGTTGTTTTGTGCTACTATCAGAAGAAACTCAGTTTCTCTCTGAAGGTTTTTGCCCGGTCAGCTGGGGCTGTAGAATACACTGACTGCACCTCTGCAGAGGGGTAACCCCCCCTAACGAGTGTCCTGGATATGACACTAAACAATATGATGGTGAGGTTTCAGCAGTGCTGGAGCTTTTGGGAATGCGGAGTACCCCTTCATTGCCATCGCTCCCAGGTCCACTCTGGCCCGGAGTGGTAGCACCTGATAGGACCCTATCTATGGGTTAAATAGAACTAACAGCATACTTATGCTAAAATGAAATGAGTAAACTGAATAGCTTGAAATAGAAACGTTTTTGACAATTAAACCGTACTTACACTTAAACTGCGTGCTTATGCTTAACTGAATTATTTCAAATTGAACTGTTTTTCGACATTAAAACTGTATTTACACTTAACTGAATTATTACATATAACTGCTTAAATACTTTGAAATGGAAATGTTTTCGACAATTAAACTGTGTACTTATGCTAAACTTAACTGTTTTCAATAGAACTGATTATTTACATAAAAATGGATTTGGCGTTAAATAACCTACAAAGGTTGATATGCCATAAAACTAAACAAATCAAACCAAACGATCTCTTGTTTGTCGCTAGAAATGACCATACAGTTTTTTTTCTTTCAATTGTTTTTCTATATATATTCATTCAGTCGATTCTCGTGTTGTCTCTATTGATTTTTTGCATTCTTCTTCCGTTCTTTTCATTGTAATCTTTGAGTCATTGTCTTGATGCGACAACGCTATTTGAATGCCGGCAGATCCACTTTCTCCATCTTTTCTTGGCATATGGCGTCTGTCAAAGTTATCTCTTGAATGAGCCTATGTATCGTCATTACTTTCTTCTTTCTCTGGTTTATTTGCATAGGTTCTTTCCTCGAGTATTTTACTCGAGCATTATTCTTTCACAGTAATCTGAGTGATAGCAAGGCTCATTTCGTTTTCCTGGCATTTTCTGAGTATTCTAGCTTATCATTTCACTGCTGTGGCCTTTGAATTTTAGATCGTTCCTCTGGTATCAAATTCCTCCTGTCTTTTAAAAAAAAAGCCTTTGAAAACAGTTCCCAGCGAACAATCTGTGATTGGTACCACCGTCACCTTCATGTTCCAGTAGATCCCTGGCAAAATCCAAATATTTCTCAAGCATTTTGCTTTCTCTCGCTTTCACACACTGGTCAGCAGTAGCAGCAAAATCAGTTATCGTCATTACTTTCTGACAGATTTATAACAGATGTATCTTTTTATTTTGTTTCATTAACGCTCAGTCTTCTTTGAGCCGGGATTCGTTGATCTATTTGAATTTCTATTTTCCAGAAAATTTCATGCGTCCCATTTTCTTGGACGAATTTTATTTTGGGAACATACCATTTATTTGTATAGTCAAATATTAATCTCTTGCACAATTCCCAGTAGAGGACTTTTCCGTCCCCTGCTTCAATTCCGGTGAGTCTTCTTCCTCCTTTTCTTCTTAACACATATAATTTGTCATCTCTTGGTAAGACTTTGAGCATTGTCTTTTGACCCATTTGCCTGCGTCTTTCCATTATCCATTTTGAGATTGTTCTGGAGAAGCTTACCAAAAGACTGCTCAGATTTTTATCCCTTTGATGATATTTTTGCTGCAGAATTTGGTTTCAGGAAGATTTCGTGTTCTTCTGAGGTACCCTTTTCTTACATTTTCTTTCATCTATGTTAGATTGTGCTCGCTTCCAGTGTCCCCAGGTACCTGTAATTATTATTGTTGTTGTTGTTGTTATTGTTATTATTATTACAATTATTTCTCAGTTGCCAAAACATGTCACTAAATAGCCACCTCTATTGACATAAAATCTCTTCAAATTCCTGGACTCTTCTAATGTATTTGTATTGATATTGCTGTTACTAGTTCAGGCCCGCTTAACACATTTTGTATGTTCTCAAGCCTCTGATTTGTTGTATCCACTCAATCTTCCATTCTGGAGACCTTTTTACCTTTTCTTTTTCTTGACTCATGTATGTTTGTGCCGTCAATCTGTTGAAAGGCTTTTTAGATCGTTATCAATTTCCTTGTTCTATAGTCCATCTCTCTGTCTTCCTGTCTTGACCTTTTTGTTTTAACTCATTCTGTGTTTTTCATACATTTTTAATTGGTTGATTTTCTCTGAAATCTGAGAGACGCCATATCTCCTCAAGTCTTCACTAATATAGTTGGTGTTAAACGTGCTTTGGTCTTCATGGCAATGACACATTTTATGATTTCCAATTTTTCCAATCGCCTTTCTAAACATTTGGATACCATTCTAAAAGCACTAACAACAAGTAACACAGTTAGCTTCTTGTTACACAGCTTTTTTCAGCTCTGGCAAAACCTAAGTATTTTTCTATATTTTCTCGTTCTTTCCTATTCGATCGGCGATCCGTTGGAATAGATAGTTTTTTTTAAATTCTTTTAACTACCATGATGCATCTTCTTCTGCAGTGAGTTGGTGATCCATTTGTATCTCAATAACCTGGATAATAAAATCACAGAGAATTATATGCATTTAATTTTACGTATGGCTTCTTGCTTGTACATATACCATTTTGTTGCATGGTCGAATTTTAGACTTTAGCCCAGTTCTCGAAAGATCAACTTTTCCACTTTTTCATGCCAAGTCCTGTAAGCGTTTTGAGTTAATTTGTAGCATTGGTAACCTTTCCGTCATTTCTCCTCCTAACTAAACATGCTACTATGTACTTCTTATCGATATTATTATATTATTATCATCATTATTTGCTTTTTTACAACGTTTATATCTGGAAATTCAAGTAAAGTTTTAACTTTAACCTTCGTAGCAGATCGACAACAATGAACGAAAATATTAATTCTTACATTTAATCTAAAAAAAACACAAAAAAAAACAACCTATATATGATGTTCATACAAAGAGAAGTATATTTCACTTGTAAATCCCACCGAGTAAATTTAGGCTGACCCTAATTTTCTTTTGGTTCATGCGCTACTGAAAAATTTCCTCTTTATCACCTTATTTGAATCACTTAAATATATTCTGTTTATCTATGTGGGCCATCTTGCTCAAAATTCAGAAACTTTCCAAGCCATCAGGAATTTAGACAAAGATTTTTATCATTTATGAAAAAATTCAGCTTTAATTCAAAATCATTAGGTCCACAGAGGAAATCGCTTCTTTCGCATTAACCTTATACCTACAGTTTTAAAGTTTAATAGATGCACTCATGAAAGATTTACTGCAATGAACAGTTTTGTATATCCCTTCAATGAAACAACTAAAATATTATTTATAATATTTTGCAAGCATTTAACCAACCCATTCACCATGGACAGGATGAAACAAAAGGACAATTGGTTTGAATACAATATTTTTCTATTCAAAAATAGTTGCCTAACGAACACTAAAGAATCTAGTCTGCCCTACTATTTACCCATAGCCCGGAAGAAGACTGAGGTATTCATATCTTCCCCAAAAACATTAAGTTGAAAGTGAAAGACAAATAGCTTTACCCAAAATTCAAACGCAATTCGCCGATTCCGTTTACTTTCGAGAACCGTAACGCTTAAATTGATGTGTCCCATTATTTCAAATTTTCTAGGATAGGGTGCTTTATTTTCTCTTTGCTCTTCAGACAGCCGTCCACTCTGTAGGAAACCTGTTTAGAGAACAGAGGAAATTTCAGGTTGCTACAGTATATGTCGGCGTAAAGGACAACGTTTCAACCTTAAGTATGCTTTAATACCTGGGGATAGTATAATCATCATCATCATCATGTCGTGCTATCAACACGGATATCCCTGACCCTCTCCAGCCACTCCTCCCTATCGTCCATTGCTTTCGGTAGGTCTTCAGGGCTACATCTCGTATCTACAGAGCTGCTGTATGTAGGTTCCAGCATGTCGTCCTGTCTTTGCTCGTCTATGTGAAGGGCTCCACAGGAGTACATCGCTTATGAGCTCATCCCTACTTCTCCAGCAGTGTCCTTAATGTCTGGTTCGGCTAATTCTGATTGTTTTCGGGATTGGTGGAAGGTGGCCGTACAGCTACTGCTTTGTGGGGTGCTGCCTCCAGAACTCGTTCAATATTGCTCGCAGCATTCTTGTGAAGTAGCCTTCAAGCTTCTTCTCCATACGTTTAGTTAGCGTCCATGTAGTTCATCCATATAGCAGTATCGACATGACTCTTGCTAGGAAGAAACTGCGCTTTATTTTATCGGTCAGGTCTCACTTCCATATGACCGATAGCCCATCGATAGCTTTCCATGCCTTTGCTATTCATGTGTCGATGTCTGTCTCGGTTGATAAGATACTGCTTCCTAGGTAGGTGAACTTAGATAGTCTAATACAGGCATTATAAAATGTGAATCTTAAATAATATGATGTACGAGACATTGAGCGGGTAATGATTGACAGTAGGTATATTGTTGTCTTTGATAACAACACAAATGCTTTCTACACTCAGTCGTCTTTTACTCTGAAAGATACGGTAACTTCATTTTCAACTAAAATCGTTTAATGTATAATGTTCAACTGAGTTTTTCCAACACACATTTTTGAAGAATGTATTTCAGGAATTTTCATATTTACACCAAATCCCTCAGTATACAACTTGAGCTGCGCAGGACTCTTCGACCAGCACGAACATACTTTCAGCTGCTATGTGAGGATACGGGATGTAGCCCTGAAGACCTGCCAGAGGCGATGAACAATAGGGAAAAGAGGCGAGAGAGGGTAAGGGATTTCCGTGCTAGTGGCATGATGATCATGATGATAATCTATCCTAGATTTCATATCTATCTATCTATCTATCACAGTCTTTTGAATCTATCGTAATTTCCCTATTTTTATGTAATTATTGTATGGCAGTTTGTATTAAAGGTGCCTATATAGTTTTTATTTATTTATTTCGAAAGCTCCGTTGGGAAAGGTTATACTAAAGGACCGAAAACTCGAATGATAAGATATTTTCATGACTTTGACACTTTGACCAAAGAAAGTTTTTTTTTTTTTAACAGTCAGAGTAAAAGAGCCGATTTCTCTTATTTTCCTAATTGAATCAAATCATTCAGCATTCATACTGAGCTAGCCAAGTCGATCTATCTATCTATCTATCTAAGTAGTCACATCTATCTATCTATCTATAGATAGATAGATATATATTTGTTTATATCTATTTCCCAATCTTTTGAATCTATAAGTATTTTTCTATTATGCTAGTGTATCTTTTATTCAGTAGCTTGTAATTAAAGGTGCCTATAAAGGTTCTCTATTTCGAAAACTCTGTTGGTAAAATGACCTGCTGAAGGGCAGACAAATCAAATAACATAATATTCACGTCTATGAACCATTGGCAAAAGTAACTTTTTGATAGTCGTTATAGAAGAGCAGACTATACTTATTTTCACATTTGTTTCAAAGCCCTCAATTCAGAGCAAAGTAGTGCCATGGAATTAACAGTTCCAGTTGCTCGATTTCTTCTACTCCTGATTCTATTTGTTGACCCGATTTCAAGTTTATCATTTATTATATGTGTGATCCTAACACAGTGATTATTTATCTATCTCCTCACGTGGGTAAATTCAGTACAAGGGCAACTTTAATTCACCCCACCCCCCAACACGCATGTATTTGGTTATAATAACATCTTATAGCTGCTCGGAAGATTTTATTCATTATTACAATGCAACTACCGTTCTGGTTCCTTTATTGTCTTCAGTATCGACACTAGATATTCATATTTTCCCCCAAATCTTTCAATTTATTTGGTTTCGCTTAGTTTTTCACTGCTGCCGTCATGTCTACAAGCTGTCAAATCATCTTTTCTGTGATTACGACAATCAGGTCCATTTTTCTTGCATGGATTGAGCTGTCTGGCCGTTTCGCAGAATAAATTCTTCTTATTTTATTTTTTAAACAGCCACTGATTTATTCTACTAACATTTGCTTAAATGTTCGAAAAAAAATTTATTCACGCCCACTTCAGTGATTGCTGTTGGCCACAAGCAATGATCAAATAAAAATGCGTAACTTCGAATATTGTGCATTTTACTCATATTACTTGTTTCTGAAATTATTACGGTTTGTATTCGGAATACTATATCGAATATTTTATTACTTACATCAATTCATCACGTTCTTCGGAAGCGAACTAAAAATTCTGATTGTAAAGTCTACAGCAATATTTCTATATCTCACAATATCTTCAAGTCATGGTCGATACTATGTTATTAATGTATTTTTCTTTCTCCGAAGTCTACAACAATGCATGTTTGCGATTCCCATTGTGTAAGTGCCATTGGAAATGACTGGGGACAGTCTGTTTTACCTGCAACAAATAGTAAGGCAGATTGTTTTCTTTATCCTAGGTAAAAGAAAAACATTTTATTGAAACCAGCTTGGACCAATTTTTAATCTATGTTGATCAATAACCACTTTCAACAATATAGCTTCTAACAAAATATTAGAAAGTATTTTTTGAGGAGAATACTTTTCCTCAATAGTTTAAAGTTAAAACTTTCTTGTCCATTCCAAAAGATTTCACATCAGAATTAAAAGCTCCATGATGATTTGTATGTCGGTATACAGAAAACTGACAAACTATTTTCCAACAATCATGTGGTACAGGAATGAGAGTTATCCATCAATTTTCCGGGTCATTTTCCCTGAGATTTCAGTGTTTCTTTCATCGCGCAGCATTGAACAATATCAACTCTTTGACACAGACAATTTTTGAAAGGCATATAGCAATATTTCAATTTTAATATTTCTTTTATTCAAACCTATCGTGAACTTTGCCATTCGACAGTCACATTCAATAAACCGGAAATGCGAATTTTATTTTGAATATTCCGATGCCAGTCTCAATAATAATAATAATAATGATAATAATAATAATAATAAACAATAGAAAATAATTTAAGAAAATATCGTATGAATTTTCTCTCGCCACTTAATCCACGTGAAATCTAAGACTAAAATATTTCGAACAACCTGACTCAGCGTTGATCGATTCTAATTTGTTTAAGTTTGGCAGAAAAGAGGTTATCATTTTTTAGCATCTGTTATTCTTTGTGTGATCATTTTCTCTAATCTGTTTTGTATTGAATTTATAAAACGGTATTCTGCGATCGAGTTCGATTTTTACTTGCAGAGATCGAAAAAACAAAACAACAAAAGACAAAAAGAAAACTGTATGGCAACAACACAAGTAAAAAGAGATTTGCGATCGATTAAAATAATCTTTTCAGTATACAGCCGCTGCTTTACTCCCAAGAGGTTTCAACGAATTGCATGCTTACCTGATCTTTGCAAAAAAAAACCCCTTATTCTCACCCAATCATTATATTTAGCACACACATGATCACAGATACATGTATGAAGCGCATATTTAAGTGGTGATAAATTGAAACTCCAAATTGAATTCTATGCATTTTACTACTGCTTATATTTTAATCGATCGCAGTTTTCCACGAGAGCGCATAAAATGAATTAAAATTTTTAATTTTCCAGATTTCCAAGACCCCTTCGAGTATTCTAACTGATCTTTGAAAACGTTGTTTTCAGAATTGTCTCAATCCTTTTCGGATTTTCACTTCCTTCAGTCTCATTGTAGATTTTTGCAAACACACACAAGGCCGATGACTACCATCATCACCTTCATGTTCCACAGCTTTTCAGCTTGCTTGTAAAATCAGGGTTTTTTTTTTTTTTGCACAGCTTTTTTTTTTCTTCCATAGTTCAGTGGAAAAGGGAAATCCAGGATATGGTATTTGTCTGCTGATATCCAGGAATCTTTACCGTATTTCAGCCGACCTTATCAATAATGTGGTCCATTTGGTTTTGATTTTCAATATTTCCATTCTTGTTTTTAGAGAATTTGGGACCGTTCCAAGCGCACCATCGATGATTGGTATCATTGTCAACTTCATATTCCATTGCTATTTCAAAGCTCTTTAGTTAGATCCAAATTTTTATCTTTTAGATTTTTTTCATTTTTACTATGTCGTCCGCTTGAAGTTGAAAATCTTCTAAATTACAGATTCAGTTTATCTTGATAATTTATTCTGATCGAAATTAGTATTAAAGATTACGTAGACATAACCATTTAATGATTCAAGCAATGCTGAAATATCAGCAAAGGAAGCCTAATTACAGCATCAATTAACTTCAATATCAAGAAAATATAGAAAGTCTTAAAGAGGAAGACAAACATTTGTATGGAAACTTTAAGTTACACGCTAGAAATACTACACAGAAGGTGACCTGGTCATTGCGAAGAGAAGGAGACCCCTAAAGATAATCAGTTTTGGTTTCTTTCTTTAATTTCATACCAACCTTTATGAGTTATTTAATGCCATATACATCCTTCTAAATCAGTTGTGGTACTCGTTAAAGCATCGGCAGGGATATAAGGGAGATTTCACCTTTACCAAGGTTATTAGTCCGAAAGTGAAAATAATACGACTGGGGTGTGAACTCACGGAAAAACATGCTGAAGAGTGGCATCTTAGGCTCGATGTCTCGAGGACTTCATCATTAAACGAAGAATGGATCCCTTTTAAGAGTTGCATATAATAATTCCATAAAGATTTATTATACCTAGAAGAAAATTAATATTACGCAAAGAAAGAACAAGTGTTGCTAATGTGGTGACATAGATGAAATGGTTACTCAAATATAACGAGAATGCTAGAAACTGGCTCAAAAACAATACAAACAAAACATGACTCGCAGGAAAATAGGTTCCACTGGGAACAAAGTAAGAGATTGAAATTAACAAAAGATAATATGCAAAACCTTCAATATATTCGAAAAAAAATAAGACCCGTAAATCTTTTGGTAGTCTCAGATACAATCGATTCATGCAATATCTGGCTGAAGATTAAATTAATAAAAAAAAAAATAACTTGTTATCGAATAGATATTCCGGATCATAGAAAAAATCCCAAAGGAATTTAAATAATAAAAAAATACTTTTATCCTATCAGAGAGCTGAAAAAGCATATGGAACTCGAGGTTATCGGTGATATAAATTGTGGTTGGCAATTTTTAAATAGTCTCTAAGATGTTGTATATGGGACTCAATTAATAAGATACAAGAATAAGAATCGAGACTCGACAAATAACATTGTTAACATGGGTTAAAAAACTCGGAAGAATCCTGGAAATCTGAGAAAACTTGCTGTCATTTATATTAACATGAAAGACCATCAATTATGACTCGTCTGAAAAACTCAGGAAGGGTGACATGGAATTGATAATAAGCAAACGACATATGACCATATGACTGACGGAAAGAAACTACCAGATCAAGACAAAATTCGAACACTCGGAGAAGAGGAAACCTACAAATACTAGGGTATCTTGGAGGCTGACACCATCAAACAAGTGGAAATGAAAGACAATATCCAGAAAGAATATCTCGGGAGAACTAGAAAACTACTCGAGACAAAACACTCCAGCAAAAACCTCATCAAAGGAATAACTATTTAGGCTGTGCCCCTCATTAGATATTCGGTACCCTTCCTCAAATGGACCAGAGATGAACTTAAAGAATGGACCAAAGAACAAGAAAAATAATGACCATGCATAAGGCATTACATCCCAAAGACGAAGTTGACAGATTATATCTATATAGAAAAGAGGGGGGGAAGAGGACTTGCCAGCATCGAAGACACCGTTGACGCATCGATACAACATAGAAAAATACGAACGAGGACTAATTACAGCCATCAGAATCGATACAGACAAGACGATAGACGATAGAATGACAACAATTAGGAAACAAAAACGGGAGAAAAAACAACGCTATTGCCCCTTTAAACGACTAATAAACAACATCTCACACCAGAAAAACTTGACCTGGCTAAGGAAAGGAAACCTCAAGTGAGAAACGGAATCTCTCCTAATAGCAGTACAGGACAACGCAATAAGGACCAATCATATCGAAGCCAGAATAGATAAGACGTAACAAAACAGTAAATGTAGGCTATGTGCGGACAGAGACGAAACGATCAATCACATGATAATCGAATGCAGCAAAGTAGCACAGAAGGAATATAAGGCGAGACACGACTGGGTCGGCAAGGGGATCCACTGGGAAATGTGCAAGGAATTAAATTTGACCATACTAACAAATAGTATTTGTACAACCCAGCACCTATCCTAGAAAATTACACGCATGAACTCCTACGGGACTTTAACATACAAACGGATCACCTAATCCCGCCCAGAAGACCAGACCTTATAATAATTAACGAAAAAAAAAAGCGAATGTGCAAAATTGTCGACTTTGGTGTCCGGACGGACCACAGAATAAATCTGAAGGAAAGTGAAAAGAAGGATAAGTATACCTCGACCTTGCTAGAGAATTGAAAAAGCTGTGGAACATAAAAGTAACGATCGTACCAATTGTGATTAGTGCTTTAAGAACAATAACTAAAAGATTGTTAAAAGGCCTGGAGGATTTGGAGATTGGTGGATGGGTAGAGACTATCCAAATGACAGCATTGCTGAGAACGGCCAGAATCCTGAGACGAGTCCTGGGGACCTCAGTAGACTTGCGGTCACTCAAACTCCTGTGAAAATCCATCACCTAACTCTGATGTGAAAAACTCTAAAGGAGTAAATAATAATAATAATGATAATAATAATAATGATAATAAAGGGATTAGAAGTGTTTTAAATTAGAGGACAAGAAGTAATTATTCAGATTACAGTGTAATATATGTACTTGGGTTATGTTATTTGAGATAATAAATGAGAAGTACAAATATTAACTTTAAAAGAGGAAATTTATTCTTCGTATACAACACCACGTGTTGGCTAGAAAATGTCCGGCGCTCAACACGTGTGTTTAGTGTTCGGAATCTCTTCAGCAACTGCCTCCTCTTCTGTTCTTGGGTCGTCTTTGGCAACTGCTACTATCTCCGCTGATTGGCCAGAGGGAGAGGGAAAGCGAGAGATGAAAGGAGAGAGAAGGGAAGAGAGAAGAGTGAGAGGCGATGGATTCTGGGATAGCATTCCTTGGCCGAGGTGGAAATAAGGACCAAGATTTCCGTTGAGTTAGTATTAACTGCCCATTTACTGACCTTAGTAAGGGAGGTGATACTACAACAGCATTATTAAGACCGGACAGAATACTGAGAAGAGTTCTGAAGACTTAAGGAGACTTACTGTCACTCAAATTCCATTCAGAAACCATAAGATAAGGATGGTGTGAAAAACTCTCAAAGTAATAAAATTATAACCGTTATATTAACAAATTGGAGACGAAAGGAATAACTAAAATATATCATGTCAAGCGAACGAGAAACCTTCTTGAAACCAAGCTCGGCAGCAGAACCGCATCAAAGAGATTATCACTTGGGTTGTACCCCCTTGTAAGATACTCGGTACCATTCTTGAAATGCACGAGGGAAGAACTAAACAAATGGTCCTGGGAAAAAAGCAGCTAATGAAGATGAATATGGCCTTATATTCGAGAAATGAAATAGACTGTATGTGAGAAAAAAAAAGAAAGAAGAGGATTCACCAACATCGAAGATAGCGTAGATTCATCAATACGAGAACTCAAAGACGACGTAGAAAAGAATAAATACGGCGAACAAAAAACAGCAAAATCAAAAAATAGATCTAGTGTAGAAATCCAACTAGAAAACAGAAATGAAAAAAAACAAACTATACGGATATTTGATGCGAAAATTTAGCAAATATCACACGAGAAAAACTAGATATGACTAAGAATGGGAAACTTTAAAAGAGAAAGTGAATCTCTACTAATAACAGCTAAAAAAAACACGCCACAATGGTCTATTATCTTAAATCAAAAGTAGATAAGACATAACAGAATAGCAAGCGGTGATAGAGACGAAAAGATTAACCACATAATGAGCTAATGCACCAAAGTAGAGCAAAAACAGAACAAGACTAGAAAGGTTGGTTGGTTGGTTTGTTGGGTTTTATGGCATATAAGCCTTTGTAGGTAATTTAACGCAAAATCAATTTTCATGTAAATAATCTGTTCTATTTAAAACAATTCAATTTAGCATAAGTACATAGTTTAATCGTCAAAAAATTTCTATTTCAAACTATCCAAACAGTTTTATGTAACAATTCAATTAGGTATAAATACAGTTTTAATGTCGAAAAACAGTCCTACTTCAAATAATTCAGTTAAGCATAAGCAAGCTGTTTAAATGTAAGTTCGGTTTAATTTTCAAAAACATTTCTGTTTCAAGCCATTCAGTTTACTCAAAGAATTCAGTTTAGCATAAGTATGCTGTTAGTTCTATTTAACCCATTGATATGGCCCTATCAGGTGCTACCACTCCGGGCCAGAGTGGACCTTGGAGTGATGGCAATGAAGGGGTACTCCGCATTCCTCAAAGCCCCAACACTGCTGGAACGTCACCATCAGATTGTTAAGTGTCATATACAGGACACTCGTTAGGGGGGTATCTTACCCCTCTGCAGAGAAGCAGTCGGTGTATTCTTCAGCCCCAGCCGAATGGGCAAAGTAGAAAGGATTGAGCGTGTAATGTAATACATTGTGAATTGTGCAAGAAAATGGAATTGAAACATTCCACCAAATGGTAAATGCTCAACTTAGAAACTGTCAGGGAGAATGAGACGCATAAAATTCTGTGGGATTTTCAGGTACAGACAGATCACCTAGTCCCGGAAGTTTACAAGACCATGTGATAGTTTGAAACAAAAGAAAAGTCGCCGAATATTTGGTTTTATAGTACCGAGGGACCACAGAGTGAAAACAAAAGAAAATTATAAAAGAGACAAATACTCGGACCTTGCCAGAGCAATCAGACTCTTTGGAATATGAGATTTGCAGTGATACCAACTGTAATTGATGCGCCTATCAGAGGCCAAGCTGATAATATCAAAATTACAGCATTGTTGAAGACAGCTAGAATACTGAGAAGAGTCCAAAAGACTTGAGGAGACTTTGTTGTGGTTATGACTACTGTTAAAAATCATCAGCTTAAGCTGGTATAAAAAAAAAAAAAAAACTCGCTATAGAGATGTCCGTGGTGTAATGGTTATCGTCGTAGGAAATAGACACGGCGACACGAGTTCAAATCTTGAACGATACTGATTGCATTTCACATTGCACTAATAATCTTGGGAAAAGTATGAATCCAATTATTCTCCCTCTAGCTATGGGTAAATAGTAGGGCAGACTAGGTTCTTCAGCCTTGGTAAGACAATTAGTCTAGGAGAAGGAAAACTCTGAATTCAAACCTGTTAAACTCCGCTTAAAAATTGACCTTGTGTCATATCCTGCCCGATCGGAGGGGTTGGTAAATATGATAAAAAAATCGCTAAGCATAATGTAATAATGTGAATATAAAATATAAAAATGCATGCCTAACGTAAATTTAGAAACGCAGGCACAGTTACACATAGATAGATAGATAGATAGATTCACAAGTATTTTAGCATATATAAATTGACCAATATTGCTAGAATAGAAAAAAATCGAACCTTAATCATAAAACTCATCATTTATACAAAGTTTTCACTGCCTAAATTTATCAGGTATTATACTTATGTAAATCGTACATTATTTAGTTTCATAAGCATACATTTCAAATAAATTATATATATATATATATATATATATATATATGATAAGAAAAAAAGAAAATATGAAAAATATACTTGTATGTTTTGCAATAATCATCTCAAACGTGGAAACTAATCAGATTGTGAAACATTTAAATTTAATATAAGGAAATGTCTCCCTTTCTCATACCGTGCTGTTTTATTCCAAAATTTAATACATACATACATACACACACACACACACACGCACGCACACACACACACACACACACACACACACACACACTCTCTCTCTCTCTCTTTCTCTCTCTCTCTTTCTCTCTCTCACACACACACACACACACACACACACACACACACACACACACATATATATATATATATATATATATATATATATACTTGGGCATGTATGTATGCAGAATATACATTGAGGCAGTCAATCATTCTTCGTATTTTGTTCAGTTAAACGCTGAAAAACAAAACCACATCCTAACCTGTTCAACTCTACCAGAATACCAAATAAAATTATGTACGTACAAAATTTTGCGGAAGCTTTTATTTTTATTCTCAGTGATGCACACACACACACACACACACACACACACACACACATATATATATATATATATATATATATATATATATATATATTGGAATACAGTGTGACGAGTGTGCTAGCCAAAAGGAAAAAAAATGCACACTAGCTTCCGCACATTATCAGACAATCTTTCTTTCTTTGACATGTTTGCATGAGGCAGAAACAACTTTTAGGACGACGATTTTCGACTTCAAAAGGTTTCTCTCACTTTCTACGATCAGATAGAAGAGCGTCGAAAATGGAAATTTAGGATGAACGTTTGAAAAGACGCGAACGGAATTCTCCGATAATGTTCATAAAGCCTCAGTTGGTGAATAAAACGGCACACACCTTACTGGTTTGTTATAAAAGTAGTAAATTATTACGCCACTACATTATTTGATATAAGTTAAATTTGTACTTAATTCTACAACTAAAAATTAAACTTATATAACTGTGCAAAAATATAGTTATACAGCTACAGATTTAAATTCATGTTCTTGTAAAGTCACAATTTATGTCCAGATCAGTTTGTCTACCAATATACGATACCTGGGTTAAAATTTCAATTACTTTCGATTCCTGCTTAGTTGAAGATCGAAGAATCTAACGAGCTGACTGTTGTGATAAATACTGGGGCAGAATCAAAATATGAAATGATTTTTAAAATGATTTTTTCTTTGTTTTTTTTTTTTGTTTTTTGATGGGGTAAATAACGCGATAAATCTAAATTTTCATGATTAGCACTATTATTCAAACACTAATTTTTATCAAAACTTAGCCCAATATGTGTGAGCAAGAATAGAAACGACAAAGGATTTATGATTTGCCTAGACGACGCCGAAACCAAGCAAAAAACATCCGAGATAAATGCTGTTATTTACGGACTCCATCAAGCCTAGACCTTAACCTCTTTGATTACGTTATCTGGCACGTTATACAAAACAAAATAAATGCAACTTTCCATCAAAATATATATTCACATGTTTGACCACAATTATATGCTTTTAGGTGACTTATAATATTCCTTGGTGAACGAATATAGCCTCAATAAATTATATTTATATATATATATATATATATATATATATATATATATATATATATATATATTCACATGTTTGACCACAATTATATGCTTTCTACTGACTTATTCCTTGGTAAACGAATATAGCCTCAATAATTATATATATATATATATAGTATATATAGATATATATATATATATATATATATTATATATATATACATGTGTGTGTGTGCAAAAAGATTAAATTTATATGGCTTGACGTATCTCTATCAAATACGAATACTTTTTTTAAACAGATTTTTTGACAAATAGATGAGACTCACCAAACTCCTCAGATCACCAGAAATGAAGTCTATCGATCAGATATAGTTTACCATCATAACCAGGACACCATTGTTTATGGGAGGACTTCCCCTCTTCAGTGAGATGTTGTCAGAGTAGTCTATTCCTCACTGACAGTGGGGTATACATTGCATTTTTAATCATTTAATACAGGAACCGATCTCTAATTATGATTATAAAATATAAATTGCGTTAGAGATGAACATGAGGGTACGTATTCATTTGTCATAGTTCGTCGAAATGTGATTAACTTGTGATAATCTTTATTGTTGAAATAACAAATGGGAATTTTATATAATCTGATAACACTGAGAGTTATATTATGAGGCCAAAGAAAAATGCTATAGAATTAAAATTAAGAAGATGAAGGTAGAAGTCTACATTTTTAAAGGTGTAAGTAAAATATTCAAATAATATCATTACACTTATTTAAAGTAGAAATAAGCCTATCTTTGTCTCAAAAACAAAACTTGAATAATCCTTGTTTGGATATACACCTACAACAATTCATAGATTCGAGCTTAGAGTGATAGTTATAGTTGTAGGAAATAAAATCGGTTGCACGATTTCAAATACTGTTCGAGACAGGGTTTTACTTCGTTTTATGCCTTTTGAGAAAGGCATAAATCCATATGTTCCCTTCTCTGCATTGTGCTCATACTACAACAGACTGGGTTTGTTAGTGTGCGTAAGGCAACCCATCTAGGAGAAGGAAATCTATGAATCCAAACCAGGTATACTCCCTTTTAGAATTTACCCTGCACCACACCATGTCTGTGACGAAGGAGTTAGATTAATGTTCATAGTAACAGATAAGTAACCCACTCATCGCTACGTGCACCCATTTTAAAAAGGGTTCTAAATTGATATGATTGCCTGAATCGAGCAGTCAATCATCCAGGACAATGGAACATAAAATCCATTGTAGTACACTACGGAATAGAAACTCTTTTCATATTTTAAACTGTTAACTTTATGGTACGAATGAACTTAGGCAATTGGTATGGGTAGCTTCATCTAGCTAATCCTTTATCATTTTTTTTAAATAGGTACCCGTAGGAAGATTGCTTATCCTGGTGTACACCGGGTATTTGCTATGAAAAGATTTTTTAAAGACTAATGAATCTGTAATTGAAACACAGAGAACTTTTCGTGATCATTTGAGGTTGAATAGAAATGATGCTGTTCAGAATTTAAAAAATAAAGACAATACAGTGTCCTTTGGATTTATAATTCAGTCAGGAGCAGCAGCATTCAGATAGAGCATAAAATGAATACATAAATATCTGTGTGTAGCTATAACTGATTTACAACTTTTAAAAAATATCGTTTCCACAGAAACTGCACTTAGTGTAACGGTCCACGCTTGATCGTATCTGAATAAAAAAGGGGGGGGGTAAGACTTGATAGCAATACCATTATCCTTCATATAAGTTAACATGCACCACATACGTAACAGTTTTAGATGTAGAAGATATTTCTATCAAGCCCCGTATTATTTTATTTATCTATCTATTTTTAACAGTGAGAAAAAAAAATGTAATAGTTGGAAAGTGTAGCGGAGAAGATCCAAATTGGAATACAAAGACTGCAAAAAGTTTCTGTGGAGAGAGAGAGATTTAGAGAGAGATTCTGTGTGAGAGAGAATGAGAGAGAGTGAGAGAAATAGTGGGAGAGAGAGAGAGAGAGAGAGAGAGAGAGGAAGAGAGGGGAAGGGTAACGAGTCTCATTATGCAACAAATAAAAGAGAAATCAAACATCATCCAGAATTTCCCTTGCAATCTTATCTCACCCAACTGACTTTCACTTTCCAGTCTAGATATTGGAAGCATCAGTAATTTATTTGTTTGTTTGTTTGTTTGTTTTTGTTTCTTTGTTTGTTTGTTTGTTTGTTTGTTTTTTGTTTTTTTTTTGTTTGTTTTTTTTTTTTTGGTGGGAGCAGTATAGCTATATTGATTTTGTTTCGTTAATTCATTAACTTATTCTTTTTTTTTTCATTTGTAATCGGAAATTTCTGATATCTCAGACATATGAGAAGCGCCCACAAGCAGTTGGGGCCTTGGGCGATATTCACTCATATCAGTTGTCTGGGGCCGCTTTATTAATGACGTTAACGTGCTGAAGATTAATACGCATACATTAGTCGATCGGATTGAAAATGCTTGCCAGATAAATTTAGTAATAAAAAATTCAGTTGAAAAAAGACATGTTACATAAAATTATGACTGATGGGAAGTTGTTATTCATAGTTTCGCTTTTCATGTTAAACCATAATTAAATATCATTCGTTGGTGAGCTAAGTGTCATATTAATGATATTCAAATAGCTTCGGGAAGCTGCAAGTTCAGTACTAATGGACAATACCGTATCAACTTTAATTGATTGAACACTTATGTAAAACCCCCATATATATATATATATATATATATATATATATATATAATGTTGAATGGCTAAAAGCATTTTTAGTGAGTAAAAACTTCACCATGTCCTATGCAGAAAAATATAAAGCAATATAACAATTTTTTTTACAATAAAATTGAATTACAATGAAACCACGATAAAATCATAACGTTAACTTTCACATAGCCAATCTGCGGAGGATCCAGTATCGAAACATCCACACACACACACACACACACACACACACACACACACATACATATATATATATATATATATATATATATATATATATATATATATATATATATATATATATATATTGTACAAACGTATTCGAACATTGACAAGAGTATTTTGGCATAGGGAATAAAATAATCATGAAAATAGTAAGCAATAAAACATACTGTTGCTCAACTTAAGGGTATACTGTTTATAATTTACAGATAATCATTGTGAAATAGTAATATATAACATGAGATTATCAGCGTTGATTGTAGGAAACAACATAAATCTTATGAAAAACAAACATTTTTTTAGTGTCTAAAAGAGAAAACATAGAAAAATTGAAAATACATTTAACAGATTTGCTTTTTCAGCTTCAGCATCAAATGCGTGTGCCATAACTGATTAAGTCGAGTGCCCTGGGTTGATTTTCGGCCTTTTATACGAGATTTGTGTTAAATACTTACATTTATTTTTACTGGTCTATATATTTCGTTATAGTAACTCGGACAGATTGATAGTTCGATGCTGCACCAAAGCTCTTGAAAAAGCATGAATCTACATATTTCTGCTCAAATTTATGAGTAAAATAACAGAAAAAATTGTCTACGAAATCGTAGCACGCGAGTTCGAATTCCAGTCGCGCTATTACGTTCACTTTCGGACAAATACCCTTGGGAAAGGTATGAACCCCCTTATCCTCCCCAGCTATGGGTTAAATAGCACGACCACTGTTCTTCTAGAAGAATGGCTCTGGCATTAAACAACCCACGAAGGTTGATATGCCATTAAAACAAAGAAACCAGCCAAACAGAAAAAATTAGATTCTGTAGGCAGACCAACCTTGAAAAGAACAACTGTTTCTTGATAAAATAAGCTATGACGAATGATGGTCCCCAGTGTCATGAATGAGCATGACACATTATATTCTTTGTTAACGAGATATACCTGATGAAGCGCAAACACATTAGCAACAGTCTGTGTGACTTACTTACTATCGTTTTACAAAAGGTGTTTTCATAATATAGTGTAGCAAGAAGTCATAATGACTGAATATACTGTGCGGATTGAACTCATAACTTTAACGAATGTGTTGTGAGGTAAAATGGTACTATTTACCCAACCCCTCCGCTTCGGCAGGATATGACACAAGATCAATTTTTAAGCGGAGTTTAACAGGTTTGAATTCAGAGTTTTTCTTCTTCTAGACTAGTTGCCTAACCAAGGCTGAAGAACCTAGTCTGTCCTACTATTTACCCATAGCTGGAGGGAGAATAATTGGATTCATACCTTCCCTAAGTGTATTAGTGCTATTTGAAATGCAATCAGTCTCGTCTAGGATTTGAACACGCGTCGCCGTGTCCATTTCCTACGACGATAACGATTACACCACGGGCACCTCCTCTGAGAGGTAAAATGGTTATCAGACCGCTACTTCTAACCATGATAAAACGTACTTTGTCCCATCTGTTTGAGTTTTTTCTTTTCCCCGAGCCGCACACGTAAAACTACCTGGTCTGTTTGTCTATGGATGCGTCTCATTTTTCTAGAATCTGGCTGCAATGTTTATATCACTCAGTTTCTCGAGAAGAGAATTTTATTTACGCTGTAACTTCTCTGTAGTAATTCCTCGATAAATCCTGCATTTCCTTACTCTTCATTAGATGATATCAGAATCATTTACCGGTTATCATATCGTGCATCTGTTGAATGATATGATAAGTCTATACAATAAGGACATAATCTAAATAATAGACAGCATAACTGGTGGTTGCAGGATCTCGGCTAAAGTTAGCGGAAAGACATGATGAAGAGATGACGACGATTTCTTCGGAAAGGAAAAAAGTCAGACAATAATAATTTGAGTTGCATTTTTTCTTGGTTTGGTTTGGTTTGTTTGGCTTTATGGCATATCAACCTTTGTCGGTTATTTAACGCCCGTGGTATAATGGTTATCGTCGTAGGAAATGGAAACGGTGACACGTGTTCAAATCCCGGACGAGAATGGTTGCATTTCACATAGCACTAATACCCTTGGGAAAGGTATGAATCCAATTATTCTTCCTACAGTTATGGGTAAATAGTAGGGATGACTTGGTTCTTTAGCCGTGGTGAGGCAACAAGTCTAGGAGAAGGAATACTCTGAATTAAATTCAGCTTAAAAATTGACCTTGTGTCATCTCCTGCCCGAGCGGAGAGGTTGGTAAATAAGTACATATATTTATAAGTATGTGTGTATATACTTAGATATATACGGAGAGAGAGTGAGACAGGCAGACAGACAGAAAGCAGAAATAGACAAACAGTGAGGGACAGAGACAGACCGAGTTAAAAAGAGAATGCAAATGTCGATGGGTGTGTGCCGATAGGAGCACGTCACCATAAGCTGTGTTGTTTGCATTGCATGATGTACCGCATAACATGCTTGTAATTAAGGCTCACTGCCTGAAGATCATTGAATTTATTCGTATGTACTGTTGGCGTATGTTTTCACACGAAGATTGAAGCTTGCAACACGCAAATGATAGCAGGAAATTAATAATCATGTAACTTAGTTGATGTAAATTGCATTAATAATGAATGACGTAAAAATCACTCTCAGATTATGTATGTATGTATTTATGTATATATGTTTTTGTTGGTCATTTTGTATGTCTTTTACTCTCTCTTTAAATATATATATATATATATATATATATATATATATATATCCATTCTTTTTTACCGAGAGCGTCATCAAAATTTTTTCATTTATTTTCTTTTTGGATTTTTGAAACGTGATTAAAATGAAGGTGTGATTTAAATGCATAACCAAGGCAACAAAGAAATAGTCATGATAAACGTGTTTTTGTTTTAATAACTGTAATTTTCAATGAACAACAGATTAATATTTACCTAAACAATATTCCTTATGGGAAACACAATTATATATATATATATATATATATATATATATATATATCTACTAAATTGATATTGATACTGTACTTTTCTATGCATATATTATAGAAATGCCCACTATCCGATATAGTAATTTACAAAGCTCTTTGCTTCGATGTGGCACAAGGACAAATGAATGAGGTGCCCAATGAGACAGTATAGGATACAGAGAAGTATGTTTCTTAGATAAGATAGCGTGAACTCAGAGTTTCATAATTCTAAATGAGAGAAAATGTCTATCACTAAGGCCGATTTACGCGGTATCTTGTACGCCATAACCTTGGGCATGTATCGTTAAATATATATATATCGGCCTGATGATTGTTGTAATAAGACGACATGAAATCGGTGGCCTTATGTAAGCAACCATTTATATCTGAAAACAAATATTTATTTATTTAATCTTTATTATTTACTCCTTCAGAATTTTTCACATCAGTGTTAGCTGATGGTTTTTCGCTAGAGTTTGAGTGACAGAAAAT
The DNA here is from genome assembly GCA_963585895.1 of Sepioteuthis lessoniana. Lineage (NCBI taxonomy): Eukaryota > Metazoa > Mollusca > Cephalopoda > Myopsida > Loliginidae > Sepioteuthis > Sepioteuthis lessoniana. Next base: position 88,126,685 of record OY757906.1, on the reverse strand, counting down.
CTCCTCAAGTCTCCAGGACTCTTCTCAGTATTTTGGCCGTTCTCAATAATGCTGTCGTTTGGATAGTCTCTACTCGTCCGCCAACTTCTAAGTCCTCCAGGCCCTTTAATAATCCTTAGGTTACTGTGCCAAAAGTACCAATCACAATTGGTACAATTGTCACTTTCATGTTCCACAGATTTCTTTAATTCTCTAGCAAGGTCGTGGTACTTATCCTTCTTTTCATACTCCTTCGGATTTATTGTGTGATCCACCCGGACAGCAAAGTCGACAATTTGGCACCGACTCTTTTTTTGTTTTTGATTATTATAAGGTCTGGTCTTCTGGGTGGGATTAGGTAATCCTTTTGTATGTTAAAATCCCATAGGAGTTTATGCGAGTCATTTTCTAGGATATGTGCTGGGTTGTGTATATACCATTTGGTAGTATGGTCAAATTTAAATTTCTTGCACATTTCCCAGTGGATCACTTTGCCGACCCAGTCGTGTCTTGCCTTATACTCCCTCTGTGCCAATTTGCTGCATTCGGTTATTATGTGATTGATCGTTTCGTCTTTGTCACCGCATAGCCTACATTTACTGTTTTGCTGTGTCTTATCTATTCTCGCTTTGATATGATTAGTCCTTATAGCATTATCCTGTGCTGCTATTAGGAGAGATTCCGTTTCTCTCTTAAGGTTTCCTTTTTTCAGCCAGTTCCAGGTTTTCTGGTGTGAGGTGTTGTTTATTAGTCGTTTAAAACGCCCATAGAATTGTTTTTTCTCCCAATTTTGTTTCCTAGTTATAATCATTCTATTTCTATCGTGTTTTCCGTATTGTTTCTGATGTCTGTAATTAGTCCTCGTTCATGTTTTTCTATGTAGTCTTCGAGCCGTTTTATCGATGCGTCAACGGTGTCTTCGATGCTAGCAAGTACTTCTTCCTCTCTCTTTTCTATATACATATAGTCTGTCAACTTCGTCTCTGGGATGTAATACCTTATGCATAGTCATTATATTTCTTGTTCTTTGATTCATTTGTTTAAGTTCATCTCTGGTTCACTTGAGGAAGGGTCCCGAATATATAATGAGGACCACAGCCCAAAATGTTTATTCCTTTGATGAGGTTTCTGCTGAGGTTCCTGAGAGTTTTGTCTCGAATAGTTTTCTAGTTTTCTCCAGAGATATTCTTTTTTAATCTTGTCTTTCATTTCCACTCGTTTCATGGTGTCAGCCTCCAAGTTACCGAAGTATTTCTAGGTTTCATTTTCTCCGAGCGTTTTAATTTTGTCGTGATTTGGTAGTTTCATTCCGTCAGTCATATGTCATTTGCCACTTTTCATGACGAGCATGGCATATTTTTCTACGCCAAATTCCATTCCTATGTCCTGAGTGTATATTCTAACGACGTATATGAGAGTTTCCAGTTCTTTTTCCTTTTTTGCAAATAGTTTAATGTCATCCATGTACATTAGGTGATTGATCTTCTCATGCGATCTCCTAAGATTGTATCCGGCTCTGCATTTTCTGTGTATGCCATTAAGTGGCATAATGGCTATTATGAATTGTAAGGGCGATAATGCATCTCCTTTGTATCTTTGCTTCAGCTAAGCTTCTTCCTCCTGCTGTCAATTCCACTCTCCAAGTTTGCATGGTCTTTTCAATGAAGTTTATGACTTCATGTGATATTTTGTACATTTTGAGACAGTGTATTATCCAACTTTTTGGAACCATATCATATGCCTGTTTATAGTCAATCCAGACCATAGCTAGATTTTCCTGTCTTGTCTTGCTCTCATTTAGGATGTGTTGATCTATGTAAATTAATTCTGCTGTGCCTCAGGATCATTTTCGGGACCCTTTTGTTCGTCAGGGAAAAATCCACGGCTTGATAGCGAGTAGTAAATATTTTTCCTTATTCGTGCTGTTAGTATTTTCCACATCATTGGTAGGCAGGTTATCGGTCTGTAATTGTTTGGAGCAGTTCCTTTGCTTGGGTCCTTTTGGATTAATGTAGTCTTTCCTTTGGTTATCCAGTCAGGTACTTGCGTGCCTTGTAGGCATCTGCTCATTTCTAGTAATAGTCTGCCGTGAATGGAGGTGAATTTCTTGAACCAGAAGTCATGTATTCCATCGTGGCTTGGCGTTTTCCAGTTTGATATTCTTTTTAGTGTTGTTTTTAGTAAGTAGATGTGTATTACCGTTTTGGGGCCTTCTTAATGTCCCTCTAGTTCTCTTGTAATATTGTTTATCCATTTAGCATTTTCGTTATGCTTTTTTGGTTGCCATATTTTCGTCCAAAATCGTTCGGTTTCTTTTGCATCTAGTTGTTGGTATGTTTTCATGTCAGTCCCTCCCAATTATTATTTTTATTATTATTTACCCATTAGAGTTTTTCACATTAGCGTTAGCTGATAGTCTTCCACTGGAGTTTAAGTGACAGATAGCCTCCTCAAATCACCAGGACTTTTCTTAATATTCTTGCCGTTCTCAATAACGCAGTAGTTTGGATGGCCTGCTCTCGTCCGCCAATTTCTAAGTCCTCCACTCCCTTTAATAATCCTTCATTTACTGTTCCAAACGCATCAAGTACAATTTGTGTAATTTTCACCTGCATGTTTCATAGTTTTTTTTCAATTCCCGAGCCAGGTAGAGGTACTGATTCTTCTTTTCACAATCTTTTAGTTTCATTCTGTGGTCAGCCGGGACAGCGACGTCGACAATTTTGCAGGTTCTCTTATTTTTTTTGTTGATTATTATTAGGTCTGGTCTTCTGGCCAAAATTAGGCTGTGAGTATATGAAAGTCCCATAGGAGTTTATGTGTGTTATTTTCTTGGAGAGACGCTAGGCTGTGCATATATAGTTGTCTATTTATTCTTGCATTTGTGTATATGTAACACACATTCATAAGTATATATACATTTATTGGCCTAGTATTAGAGTGTTCGCCTATGGCCCGGGAGCCCGGGGTTTTATCCTACGACTAGCCATCCCCAAAACTCAGAAAATGATACTTCATACTTCATGGCTTAACACTCAGCATTATAAGTTACGTATCACGGGTGGATGGTATAATCCAGGGAAAGGAGTAGTGCCTTCCCCTATACCCATTTAAAAAATGAGCCTTTGGGTCACTCTCGGCTGTGGTTGCCACTTTACTTTTTCATATCTAACGGGTTCAGTTAATATATTTTAAAACTATCTGATAGCTCTTCATACCAGCGTTAGTTAATTGTTTTCCACAGGAGTCTGAATGACAATAAATCTAAAGTCTCCAGGACTCTTCTTAGTATTCTGGCCGATGTCAACTATGCTCTATTTTGATGATCTCAACTTGTTCGCTTATTTCCAAGCCGTCAAGACCCTGTACAAAACCTTTCATGACGGTACCAAGCGCACCAATTATAATTAATATCACCATCACACTCTTTTTTCATAGTTTTTTCAGTTCTTTTAAAAGGTCTACGTTTATATCTCTCTTTTCGCTTTCTGTCAGTTTACACAGTGATCAGCCGGATCTTCAAATTCCACCATTTGGCAGGTTTTCTTTTTCTTTTTTTTTTTTTTTTTTTTTTTGGTGATCATCACTAGGTCTGGTCGTTTAGCCAAGATTAGATGATCCCTTTGAATCTCAGATTCTCGCAGAATTTTATAATTTTATATGTCTCATTCTCCAGGATGGATTCTGGGTTAGGCATATGCCATTTGTTGGCATGGTCAAATTTAAAACTTCTAGCACAATTCCTTGCCCATCCAGTTCTGTCTAGTTTTATATCCTCTTAGGATTATTATTATTATTATTATTATTATTATTATTATTATTATTATTATTATCTAAAATCCTGTTGCTAAACGGATCATTCACCTATTTTGTCCTTGTTAATTAGATTTTTTTGAGAAGGACTTAAGAGACCATGTTTTCCAGACAAGTTACAGTATACAATAAAGTGTTTTTGTTGTGTTCGTCATGGGAAATTTGTATTTAAATCTATGCGATCCCATAAATTATCTAGCTGTTTCAAATGAGGAATTTCTCCATATAAGGTCGCAGAAACGGAACATGATCTTACGTCCTTATTTGTATTACTCTTAAGTAGTCAAAGTAAATAAAATATTATAATAATGCTTAATACTTCGTACATCTCAGCAGTCTTTCTTTCATTCTGTGTGTCTCTCTCTGAATCTCTCCCTTTCTAAATAAATAAACAGAAGGATGATAATTCGATTTATACCTTTCCCAATGGTATTAAATGTAAATAGCCTTTTCCAGATTTTGAATAAGCGTTACCCAGTCAATTTTTTCCTGATGGTAATAATTACGCTGGGAGCGATTCTATATAGATAGAG
>OY757906.1:88084860-88117360 GCA_963585895.1 Sepioteuthis lessoniana | reverse complement strand
TCAGGCAAAATGAAAAAAAATTCTAGGGCATTTCATTTCGTTATCTCCATGAAAATTGTTTGTAAAAACTTCATGAAATCAAAGGTCGCAGACAAACTTCCATGTCATTAAATATATAAATCTAATATATATTTATTTTATTAGGTAAAGTGTTCGCTTATGATCTGGGAGACCTGGGTTTAAACCCAGGTCACGTCATACCAAAGACTTTAAAAATGGTACTTGATACCTCCTTGCTTAACATTCAGGAATATAAGGTATGTATCAAGGGTAAAGTGGAGCAATTCAGGGAAAGGAGTAGCACCCTCCCCTGCATCTCGTTATAGTAGTTATTGAAATGGGAGCCTTTTGGTTGCCATCGACTACGGTCATCAACAACTGTTATATAATGTGTCTATCCTAGATATTGAGCACTCTCCAAATTATATGGCACTTGATTCACCAGAAACCCACGAAATGAATTTGTGACAACCAAACTGTTACAATATATATATATATATATATATATATATATATATATATATATATATATATATATATATATATATATATAGATATTCTCAAACACAGACATCATTTTATATAGCTTATAATAGCTTATAGCTTATAATAGATTGCGGTTCAAGGCAACGTGATCAACCGAAATATATACACACTAATGTATATAAATACACACACAAGAAGATAGGCACAGAGACACACACATTGATATATGCGCATATATATATATATATATATATATATATATATATATATATATATATATACGTTCATTGTCAATGCGTGTTGGTGCATGTATGTCAGTATACGTCTGACGCTCTGTAAATTAAATCACCAAAGGCACATTTTACTCGACACCTTTACTTTTCTCATAAATATTTAACAAAAAATTCACATTTTAAAACAAATGAAAACATCAACATTTTTTTAGATATCCTTCTTAGGTATTAAAAAATATTTTGCTTATTTTTCTTTTTTAATCCCTAGCGATTGCACTGAAATTACAAAGAAATTCTTTCTTCAAAAATTTCCTGGAAATTCCATTTTTTACTCAAATTACAAATCACTTCCAGAACGGCTTCCTTTTTGAGGCCTGACAACTCGAGTCTGTTTAGAGTATGGCTGGAACAGTATATTTCTTATACGCACACACACACGCACACACACTCACACACACAGACATATATATATATATACAACCCTGATAAGAATGAAGAATATTATTTTAAAATTTCAAGATTTTTTTAAAAATCTACACTTTTAAATGAAATGAAATGAAAATATTTGTGGAATAATTTCGTCACACATATTTTGACACAGAATACTTCAAATGTGTATAGACCAGAAAGAGCTTTCTTATTCGTTCTATTTTTTTTCATTTGAAAAAAGAAAATTGTGGAGATGAAATATAACAAAACTTACTAACGTCGCCCTGGAGATGGTAAAATGTCAAAATGTTAACGTGTGCATATATTATATAACTATGTAAAGCTTCTAAATAACAACTTTTTAAAAATATTTGTATACCTTTCGAAGCAATTTTCTCAAAATACACACACACACACACACACACACACACACACACACATATATATATATATATATATATATATATTACATATGTGTGTGAGTGTGTGTGTGTGTGTGTGTGTGTGTGTGTGTGTGTGTGTGTGTGTACATGTTTGATTGCATAATTAAGACATTTTTTTGTCTGTATCGTTTTTTTAGGATCCTTTCAAGTTTCCAGACAAGTATTTTGGATTTACGTTGGCATATGAATTTACCGAAATTATCCCGATAGCTTTCAGACATTTCATTGGTCATCATCAGGGGTTTTACAAGATAGATTGTCGTATATTTTACATTTTTAGATATTTTATAACACTTCAAAAATTAAGAAAATTTATTGTTAGAATAATATACGTTGATGATGACATTAAACTAATTCAAAACAGAACGCTATCAATGGGAATAGAATATTATATCCGAACCCCAACGTAAAACCAAAATATTGTCAGGATACTTAAAGGATTCTCATAAAATTATATAGACAAAATGTGGCTTCATTATTTAATAAAACATGTTTAAATGAAGAACTCCTGTTCAAGGATATATATATGAGTGTGTATTCTTAGGTCAATTTTTAACAGTGCTTGAAAATATATCATGCAGAGTAATAATAAATACTGGTGATGAGCATAACATATATATGTGTTTACCGTTAAGAGGGGAAAAATAAGGAGTCTTTATATTTGTTATGCACACATAATTTCACAGTGTTTTCGTTACCAAAAACATGGGGAAAGAGACTAGCCAAAGGTATTGATTGCCAATTCAGATGACATGTGATAGTCATTTCAAGGAGAAAGAGAAACAAAACAGTCTAGGAAGTATTGAAATGTATGTAATAAAATGGTTGAGATACATGAAAACAACCTAGATCGATATCACCATTTTTCCCGACAGCCATGTACAGAGGAATAAACACTTAACAATCACACACACATACACCATTTTCTATATATATATATATATATATATATATATATATATATATATATATATATATATAAAACATAAATGCATTTGAACAAACAACCATTGTCTTTCTAATTGCAAGGTTTTGACAAATGAAATATCAAAAGTTGCGCCAGGCAAACTAAAGTCTTTTGCGATCATCATAATAAAGCCTATATATATATATATATATATATATATATATATTATGGCCCTGGAAAGGGTCACAAAGATAACAGAAGACCACGGTTATAGTATAGATATAGATTTATAAGAACAAAGGATGGTTACAAGAACATAGGCGGTAAGCTGTTTCGCATAACCAAGCAGGGGCGAGGTTAGCTTCCGGATCTGGACGACTTCGTATTGCTACGTCTTCATGTACTTATGTAGAGTGGTTGAATCCATTTGTTGATGATTCCGCCACAACAATGTATATATATATATATATATATACAGTTGTCGACCGTAGTCGAGGGTGACCAGAAGGCTCCCTTTTCATTAGCTTCTACACTCAGTGAACATATACTCTCTGAATGAGAACAATCTTCAAGAAATGTTGACGCCTCATTTTAGCCTGACACGATACACTACTGCACTGCTCATTAATTGTGCATGGTTTCGAGAACAGCAACATATATGTCAGTGAGCATTGTTTATTCATATAAGTCCGTGAATATCTCTCTCTCTCTCTCTCTCTCTCTCTCTCTACATCTATATATATATATATATATATATGTACAGTTGTCGACCGTAGTTGAGGGTGACCAGAAGGCTCCCTTTTCATTAGCTTCTACACTCAGGTGGTACTACACACAGGTGCTCTATTTTACCCTTGATACGTATCTTATAATGATACGTATCAAGTGGGAAGCCAGGTGGCATTAGATGCTATTTTTGAGGTTTTTGTGTGCGGCCACCTGAGGTCAAGTTCTGGTCACCCGGGCCATTAGCGAATACTCTACCCACTACTTCAATGCACCGTTAAATATATAAGGCAGGATAAATATAAACGTGAATTCACATTTTACTTACTTTATAAGTTACTGCAATAATAATTTAATTCGAATACTCCTCATCACAATTATCGATGTCATCACATCTACAAGAGAATGCTCACCGGCTTAAATACTTATGGTCTGAACTTTCTGTAGACTTTATAAGGATTACGATATTGAACGTACTGCACATAACTGATTTCTCTAGAACGGCAGTACTAGTGTAGATTGTAATCTTACGGAAACAATTTCAAGATTCGGTGCTAAATTAAAAGTAGATCATGTGTGACTACCAATGTAATGTTTTGCTTTAAAGTCCCCAGAAGTATTTCCCAGATCGAAGGTACTTGACAGCACTATAATCTTCACTTTCATTAAAAGTGAATATATACTCACTGAATGAGAACAATCTTCAAGAAATGTTGACGCCTTATTTTAGCCTGACACGATACACTACTGCACTGCTCGTTAATTGTGCACGGTTTCGGGAACAGCAACATATACGTCAGTGAGCATTGTTTATTCATATAAGTCCGTGAATCTCTCTCTCTGTCTCGGTCTCTCTCTCTCTCTCTCTCTCTCTCTCTCTCTCTCTCTCTCCATCTATATATATATATATATGTGTGTGTGTGTGTGTGTGTGTGTATAATATTATTTATCATTCCTTTGTGAATGATTAAATCTTAGTGTAATCATTTTAATACAAATAATTTGCATCAATTAAAGAATTTCAAGGATTCCGATCAAACATTAATAATCCTCTTAAATAACAATTTATTAGCGCAGGATTATATAGTCTCACGTACTCTTGTCCAATATTAGAACATTTCAAATGAATCTATTTTATCCATAGATGGAAACCTAAAAATAAAATTGGAACTGTGGGTAATAGCAACGAATATATGACTTCTCACACTCAAGAGGTACAGAACTTGATTTGGTTTGGTTTCTTTGTTTAATGGCATATCAACCTTTGTAGGTTATTTAATGCCATCCCTCTAGAAGAACAGTAGTGGTACTATTTAACCCATAGATGGGATGATAAGGGGATTCGTACCTTTCCCGAGGGTATTTGTCGAGAAATAAACATAATAGCGCGAGTCGAATTCGAATTTGCTTACAACGATTCCGCAGCCCATCTCTTTAACCATCACACCACGAAGACACCCACCTCCCTGAAATTGAGTTATATTATAAGCTTATTGCAAAGAATACAGTATGCATATTCTTAAACTCGCTGACAGGATATAGGGTGGATTTAATATATTTTCTCGTCAAATGACTGTAAAATTTCTTGGCTTGGAAGCAAACATTACGCTTCTGTATTTCGTGTCTGATGCGATGTCTGTTAAAAAATGAACCAGCCATTAACGAAAAAGTAACTCATTAGAACTATTTCCGTCTAGGTTATTAAAATATACACCGGTTTAGATGTAGGAGCCTTTGCCTTTTACAAAATTATTAATTAAAGTCCATTTTGTCATCGCCATCAATTAAGTCATCGGTAGTTCGGCTTAAATTGCATCAGAAATTCACATAATGCCATTCCATTAGTGACTGGAGGGAATTACTGCCTACATATGAGATATAATAGTCAATTATATTTTGTTGTTACATTAACTGAATGTCGGTTAATATTTATTATTCTTCTAGTAATGTTTGGCTACCAAGAGTGTTTTTGTTTTATCCTTTTTTTTTCTAATGAAACAGTGTTAAAACATTTAAATGTAGATAATATCTTATTTACTTACATGTGTTTTAATCAGTATGGTGCGATCTCCATAGTTATTACCTAGCCTTTAAAATTAGTTGAAAGTTTATATAACACCGTAGCCATATCTCATCCACTGTAAGCGATGAGACATCACGCATAGGTACATCGAGGACCGCTTTTGACAGGTTATTGATCATATGAAAAACTGATCTATCAGTAAAAATAAAGCGGGAAACCTTCAACATTGTAACCATGTTAGTACTACTAGATGCCTTTAACACTTGGACTGTAACGAAACGCTTGGAAAAAACCTCCTTAGTAAGAAGGATGCTAACTGCTGTTTTGAACTAAGCCAGGAAGCCCAACTCTGCAAAACATCATCTGTATGGTTATTTTACCCACCCCACCATCTCACAAACCATCCAAGTAAGACAAATAATACATTGTTGACTCATAGGGAGAAGTAAAATTGAAATCGAAAGTGATGTCCTCTGATGGACTCTTACTCATATACACAACACTGTTCTCTGGTCAGGAAAAAAATTACAATGATTTTTGCGCAGTCAGTGGGTACTGTCAAGAAAACTTCCCAAAAGGGATTGCCGACAGGGACGCAAAGTGATATAGTGAGAAGTGGGAGGAAGAAACAAAGCAATGTGTGCTGTCGGCCAGCCTTAATGATGATAATGATAGGACGATGACATTATTCTATTACGTTAGAAAGATAGGTATATAATTGAGTCCTATTTAAAGATCATCTTCCAGCTTATTCAAAGTCATAATTTCCTTAATACTCAGTGATACAAGACTAATGAGGACGCAAATAATTATGCTTCAAAGTCCAAATTATTTCGTATTCGCGATATATGGAATGGAGATAACTTCAGAGCTTAGACCTAAGGCCGATTTGGCTGCCGATTCAGCAATTTTGTTTCCGCTAACTCCGATGTGGCTTGGAATCCGACACAAAATTATCTTTTTTTTATGACTAGACATTGAGTCTAGTCTACTGAGTAGTTAATGGGTTTTCCAGCTTTTTATTTTTCAATGATGTTAGATTGCTGACTATTATTGAGGAGAAGGTTCACAATATTAAAATGTAAACGATTCAAAGATGTATCATATACTTTAGTTATTTGATGTATTAAGGATGTTGATGATTTTTGATGATTTTATTTCTTTTTATTGAATGAAGATGTGATTATTTGATTTTTCCCCAATAACCTCTGGTGGCAGATTTTTAAGAAAACAACAAATAACTTCAATAATTCCAATAAAACATTGATAATACCTAAAAATTCTAAATCTGGCTTTATTATCACCATCAAGTATATATATATATATATATATATATATATATATATATATATATATATATATATTCGACTATTAGCGAGGCAAATATGTGGCAGGAGATAGGTCTAGTGACCAATGGCATCTCAGGAACCATATCCCCATAGGTTCTAGTACAAATATTACTCATATTATCTCGGTATTCGTCTTTAAATATGCCTCAGGTGCTGTTCAATTAAGTCAGCACTTACTTCTTTTAGGCAAGAAGACAGGCGTTGCATTGTAGTAAAGGCCACCAAGAAAATAAACCCTTCGTATGATAAAAAAAAAACCTACCCGTCACTGATGTTAGGTTCATACATATTTTGTGGAACTTTCCTCTGGTAAGTAATTTAAAAATATGAAAATATGATAATCAAACGGGATAACTTGTGGAGATCATAATGTATACAGTGAAACTTCGATAGTGAGAGATCTGGGATATTTCTGTCCAATTTTTATGACTTGGAATTTTTGTAGCAAAAAAGTATTCCTTTTGTTGGGATCAGTAAATTCTTCATTTTCAACAAACAATTGGTTAATTCTTCCTTTTGCTGACAAAAACTCTCAAAATCGATTCATTTCATTATTATCTAATTGTGGGTGAGAGATATCAATCTTTATTTTTTGAAGTTCAGACTATGTAATATATATTTATTAAGTTATAAAAGCCTATAGTGGTAAAATGTTAATGAATAGAATTTAGGCAACTGATTGAATGATTGATCAATTGATTGAATTTGATATGTCAACTTGTCTTCGTTGATCCTAGATAAAAATGTTAAGCAATCGTGTTTTTTATATGTTTATGATTATATTTCTTATGTAGTTGGAACATCAGGTAATGTCTTTAAATGGGGTTCGCAATTTACTCGGCCTTGTCCCACATCTAGTAAAAAAGGCTTAGTAAATTACAACATTTCTTGTATAGTATTTTTAGGCTATTTTTTGCACACGGTCCTATCAAATATTTTAAAAATATTTTTGTGACGGAATTCTAACAGGTACTACCAATCTGAGTCACAGTGGACCTGTAGATGATAACATTAAAAAGGTTTCTCCACAATACCCTCCTCTCCAGAACGGGATCTTAGCTATCTGATGTAGTTTTTTGTCATGTCCATAACACAGTATTGAGGGGTATCTTTCCCATTATGTCAGAATATAAGTTTTAGACCATTCTGAAAGCTGTCATACATTATATATATATATATATATATCAAGAAATCAGAGATTGTTATGTAGGTTTCCTTTGTATACATGATACGGAAACATTATTAGGAATATTTTGCATAATAATAAAATTATTTATTATAAAAAGATTAATTCAATTATTTTTAAAATAAACAACAAAATTGGATGATTGACACAAAATTGTAAATTTACTCAGTATGGCCACCATTTTTTTATTTATTAATTGCATCTATTCGCCTTTGCAAATATTTGCATGCCTTCAAAATAAATTCTTTAGACATATTATTTCATTCCTCCTCAATAGCAGTCATTAGAGAACTCATATTTGGATGGGTTGTTGCATTTGTTTGTTTTCTAAAACGCCCTGTTGCATAATCAAGGGGTTTAAGGTCTGGGCTTAAAACTTGTTTAATTACTGTCCTCATAGTTTTCTCGTGGACTTTGAATTATTTGCATGTTTTTAATAGACGTTGCAGAGTCTTTTGTAATCGCCGCAGCGAGTGTAGTTAAAAAGCTTTTTCGTATTTCGTTCAACCACCACTTCTCCTTTTCATTAAAAAAGCTCTTTTTCTGTAATTCTTTTTCTTTGCTTTGTTTACGGTAGACAAAGAAACTCTAATTATTTCGGAATTTTTTTGGCTTGTTTCGGCGTTAAGCATCTCATAGATTCTTTGTCATTTCGTTTCTTACTTGCTCATATTGGACTGAATTTTTAACAAATGCATGAATAATAGAGCAAATCATGAAAATTAAGATTTATCGGGCTTTTTTTCTTTAGGACTAAACATATTTAAAAAAAAAAAAACACGTTTCCTAAATTGTTGCATATTTTACGTCCCAACGCTATACATATAAATTCAAGGAATACAAATCTATATAAATAGAGATTAATGAGTAGGTGTGCTTTGTATATTGAACAGATATTTTTTTTAAACATTAAGAATGAAAAGTAACAAAAGAGCTAGAAAAAGTACCCCCCAAATAAAACATGCATTAATAGCCCACGATCATATCAACTAAAATTACAAATCAGGTGTACATTTAATGATAATGATTAGGGCGAAGAATACCAGTGTGCACGATTTTCAATTCGTTGTCTCAAATTCGGCATCTGAATCTTAAAATTACACATAACGTAATAAAATCATTGCCCATTTGAAATAATGTCTTCTGCTGAAATTAAAAGATAAAATGCAACAGTAGACAGAAATATTGAATTGTGATATATTTAAGATGTAATTTTGCAATCGAAGATGAGACACATTTAATGGATTTTACTTCATTGTTCATTTTTCCCTGGTCTTATTGTGTATCCATCCTTTAAACAATAGAAATAATAGGCTTTCATTAAAACTTGCTAAGATCTTGTAGTGCTGATATTGTAAATACTCAAGTTTACCAAGTCTATCCTGTTTATGCATATATATATATATATATATATATATATATATATATATATATGCATATATATCCACACGCAACTAGCAAAGACATGGACAGATAGCGATAGCGTATCGGTCATATGGAAGTCAGACATGACCGATTGAATAAAACGCAATTTTTTTACAAGCATCGGTCGTGTCGATACTGATATGTGGATGCAATACATGGACGCTAACTAAACCGATGGAGGGGAAAGCTTAACGGCAATTACACAAGAATGCATCGAGCAATACTGAACAAGTCCTGGAGGCAACACCCCACAAAGTAGCAGCTGTACGGTCATCTATCACCCATCACAGAAACTATCCAAGTTTAACGAACCAGGCATGCAGGACACTGCTAGAGAAGTAAGGACGAACTTAAAAGCGACACATCCCTTTGGACCCCATCACATGAACGTGCAAGGGCAGGACGACCAGCTAGAACCTATATACAACATCGCTGTGCCGATACAGGATGTATACCGACCGGGATTGATGGACGATAGAGAGGGGTTGCGAGAGAGGGCCAGTGGGATCCGTACTGGCAGCGCGACATGATGATGAGGATATATTAATTCGTGTGTGTGTGTGTGTGTGTGTGTGTGTGTGCCCAGAAAAATATGCGTGTATTTATATTTTCGTTTGTATATGAATATGAACAATAAATATGTACGTTGATTAACAAATGACAATCAAAACCCTGTATATCGTGTAACGTTCGAAAATATGTATATTCCAATTATTTTTCAATAAAGATTTTATGCATGCGTCCAACATTGACGGATAAAAAAAAACAGCAAACACAAACACACCCAAATACTTATATGTATCATCGATAGATATCTCTGGTCTTGATATATTCAAAAGTCGTTAATTTTTTTTTTAAACCTCGAGATATCAAGTTTTTATCAATTCTGATATCATTCGATTATCTGTCTTCCCATATCAAGTATTATTTATGCCCAAAACCCAAGAGTATTGAAGCTAAAAGTATAAATATATGTAACTGTCCATAAATATATGCTCTCATTAAGATACGTTAATGCTATTTTGTTTTTGTCAGAGGATTTATAATTCTATCCTAAGTTATCGAGGTGTATTATATTTTTGGTTGACTGAGTTGAAAAATAACTGATGCTCAATAACATCTCTTTTGATACTTAAATGTTACTGTTGTAGGGGTGAACGTGTATCACCCATTGAATTAAAATGTGATATTTTAGCATGTATATATAGTTAATACATTACGCTGTGTGGAGGGTTCGACCGAAACCCAGACACACTTCGGTCGGCCTTGTTGTTGGTACATGGGTCTGGTCGCGTGTGTCCTAGTTCCGGTCACAGTCGGTCGAGACCCTCTACCATGAAATCCGGTAAGCCGGCATTCATGTCGCGCGCGCCAAGAACAGCATTCTCGAGCCTCGGTGGGGCCGTCCCCCAAGCTCTAACCCTTCTTGGAGTGGCGAAGTTTATTGCCTGGCGCCTGGGACGCCCACTTTTAGAGCCATGTTGACTGGGTCTGAGGTATTTTTGTACTCGCCAGCTGTGTCTGGCCGAGGGTCCCGAACCTGGACCCATCTAAAACAAGGCCTTGTGCAACACTCAATGATTCGGTGGGATGAACGACAGATATCGATTCGACCGATACTGATTATTGTGTACAGCATGACAGCTTTCTGTCTGATTACTTACCATCAAGAAAACTACTTATATTTCTTGTTTAGTGAAGTACACATTATAACAGTTGCACGAGAAATCATCATCATCATCATCATCATCATCATGTCACACTGCCAGCACAGATCTCCCTGACCCTCTCTTGCCACTCGTCTCCTTCGTCCATCCTCCAGGCACAGATCTGTTGTATATACTTTCTGGCTGGTCATCGAGTCTTTACTCGTCCATGTGAAAGGGTCCACAGGAGTACATTGCTAATGCGTTCGTTCTTACTTCTCTAGCAGTATCCTGCATGTCTGATTCGTCTATCTTTGATAGTTTTTTTTTGTGATGGGTGGTGGGTGGCCGTACTGCATCTGTTTTGTGGGATGTTGCCACAAATCCTCGCAGCATTCTTGTGTAATTAATGTCAAGCTTTTTTCATATGTTCAGTTAGCGTCCATGAAGTGCATCGATATAGCAGTGTCGATACAACTGTCATGTCTGACTTCCATATGACTGATAGCCAATAGATAGCTGCCTGATGTTTTTCTCGGTTGATGAGACACGGCAATTATACAAGAATGTTAAGAGCAATATTGAACAAGTCCTGGCGGCAACACCCCACAAGGCACCAACTATACGGTCACTTACCACCTATCACGAAAACTATCCAAGGTAGACGAACCAGACATGCAGTACACTGCTGGAGAAGCAAGGACGAGCTCGTAAGTGATGTACTCATGTGGACCCCCGCATATGGCCAATCAAAAGCAGGACGACCAGCTCGAACTTACATACAGCAGCTATGTGATGATACGGGGTGTAACCCTGAAGACCTGCCAGAGGCAATGAATGATTGGGAAACGTGGAGAGAGAGGATCAGGGATATACGTGCTGGCCGCACGACATGATGATGATGATAATGTTAATGGTTATCGTCACAGGAATTGGACACGGCGACACGAGTTCAAATCCCGGACTGATTGCATTTCACATAGCACTAATACCCTTGGAAAGGTATGAATCCAATTATTCTCCCTCCAGCTATGGGTAAATAGTAGGGCAGACTAGTTTCTTCAGCCTTGGTGAGGCAACTAGTCTAGGAGAAGGAAAACTCTGAATTCAAACCTGTTAAACTCCGTTTAAAAACTGACCTTGTGTCATATCCTGCCTGAGCGGATGGGTTGGGTAAATAGGATGATGATGTTAATAAAAATGACTATTATATTTTTAAAAGTGTTAAATTTGTAACAATTTATGTTCTATTTGTTTAATGGTTCATCAACATTCCAGGATTATTTTATACCAAAGCCATACTTGTAGAAGATGAGTTGTGGTACCATTTAACCCATACCTGAGAGAATAATAGCGCGCACTTTTCTCAAGAGTATTAATCCAAAAATAAGCATAATAGCTTAACAGGAGTTCGAACAGGCTTACTTCACCGCCGTCGTGTAGCACATTTGCCAATAAGCCATGGGGATTTTCCCCCTGATTTTGTGAGATAGCTAAGTCGACCATTTTACGCTGGCTGTGTCTCACTTAACAACGTGGCAAAATCAATAACGTCTTAATGTACTGAGACTTGTCCAATTTCTTCACACCGTTCTGGCAGGATATAGGATGTGATTTCAAATCATATCACTGTTCATTTCATTATTTACGTTTCATGCTTTCAAAAGATACTTATAGAATGTAACATGCTCAACATTTCTATAGAAGGAAGACAATAAATTTGAAAGGAAGACTAGTCAAAATGTATATTTATCGCTTTGTTCCCTCTCTTTTTTTTCCCACTTAATATCGATATATTACGTGTATTCATGTCTGAATTCGCCTTACAAATTGATTGAGTTCAATCTACGTGCCAGTGGTTTATATTACCTGAATATATATTTGGCTTTACGCCTACTATAAGCTGTGGGCTGTTTAAAATCTGCAATTCCAGCTGGTAGTCAACATTATCTTTGTATTCATTTAACATCTGATCGACGTCTAATGATTTAAAAGTGCTCTTATTATTTGAATGAGGATAC
This sequence comes from Sepioteuthis lessoniana, assembly GCA_963585895.1. NCBI lineage: Eukaryota > Metazoa > Mollusca > Cephalopoda > Myopsida > Loliginidae > Sepioteuthis > Sepioteuthis lessoniana. The sequence continues at coordinate 88,104,486 of OY757906.1, read as the reverse complement.
TTTATCATTGGTGATTGTTTCGTCTGGTTTGGTCAATTTTTGATAGCCGATCGAACTTTGTGTGTTAATTAATGGCAAAGCCATCGATATAGAAAAATAAGAGAGTAACAATCGAAATCATATTCAGATGGGATAAGGGAGACCATATCTCTTCCAAAAGTATAAGTCCGAGCCGGAACTAGATTACGACAATGTGGTAGAGCAGGACGTTATTCTCTACGCCAGGGAATCCACCACCATTTGTCCGGTATTATCCTTCATCATCTCAAATATTGTTTCATTTCACAGCACTTTACTCGGATATTAAGTTGTAACTTATTAATTAATTGAACTTATGTGATATAATTTTTTATCTAGTGATTTAGATTGTAAAACATTTGATATATCAAACTAGGCTTTTCCGAGGCACAAGACATTGCATTTCGTTTCTCACCGGAGGCTGAATATTTATTCGTATTTCAAATATGCACTGTTCCTCAACATCTTAGAAGAGATGATTCGAGGGTATTGCAAGAAAAAGGAACTAGAATTGAGAAGATCAGGAATAATATTGTGACAAATAATTAATGAATATTATCAGATACGATTCAACGAAAAATACATTTCTAAAAATGCTTGGTATTTATTCTGACATATTTTAAAATGCTAGACTAATTTTTTAAACTCTTGCTAATTCATCTTCTACTGCTTAATTATCACTTCATTTAAGATCACCCTTTTCATGTTCAAATAATTGTTACTGGACCAAAGTTTAAAGGTGAAGAATATCGTTATGTGTATATGATATATATATATATATATATATATATGTGTGTGTGTGTGACTGTGAGAGACAGAGACAGAGGAGAGTATATTTTGAAGTTACTACTTTGGTTTCTTTGTTAAATGGCATATCAACCTTTCTTAGGTTACAAAGCCATCCTCCTAGAAGAACAGTGCTATATAACCCATAGCTTAGAGGATAAGGGGGTTCATACCTTTCCCAAGGGTATTTGCCCGAACGTGAGCGTGATAGCGTGACTGGAGTTCGAACTCACTTACTACGATTTCGCAGTCCATCGCTTTAACCATTACACCACGAGGACACCCCCTTGAAGTTACTAATTGCAAATGTTAATTACAGAAAATTGTGAAAAAACAATTGCAATTTTTTTATAAGTTACAACCAATGAAATAATTTGCAATGAGATATAGCATAGAATGTATTTTATTTTTAAATTTAAATTTTTCTTGGCGTATTTTCGAAATCGAATTTTATTTCGTCCTTTTTTTTTCACCCATACGAAAAATATGAGACAATCATGTTTTTTTCTTTCCTTTAAAATAATCATATGAGCTCCAGGTTAATTTTCTTTATAAAATACTCCTATATGTTGCTGTTGATTAACTATAATTCTTAACATATTTTTTCTTCCTTTGCAGGTAAGAATATAATCATATTTTGACTGTGGAAGGAGTCCAGACAACTTTTCTAAATCTCATTTTAAAAATGGAGGATAAATATTCCATGTAAGTATGCCTATTGAGAAATAAATAAATAAAAATGGAAATAAAAAATAATTAAATTTGTTTCGATACGTTTCAATGTATCCTGTTAAATGCAAGTATGAGCATTCATTATAATTTGGCTTGTATAGAATAAACTTTCTTTTCTCGGAAATCCACGCACACACACACGTACAAACGCACACACATGCGCACACACACACACACACACACACACACACACACACACACACACACACACACATATATATATATATATATATACATATATATATGTATGTATTCACGTGCAGACATACATTTACAGGTGTATTTTGGCAACAGTCGTTTATTAGTAAACTTAAATGGAAGTTAAAACAGACGCAACCATTAAATAATGACAATCAGTTTTCCTAAGAATAAACGAACGAATATTTGAATACAATGATTGCAAATACATTGAATCCAGGTAAAAATATACTTACTCGGATTCTGAGGAAATTACGTCACCATAAAACACAAACGCAAAAATTCACAGTTTAAAACGAATTATAAATGTGTTATCACATTTATGATCAGATAAGCTACATTAAAAATGTTTTCGAAATCCTGCACGATTTATATTTAATGCAACAATAATGTGCAGTTTCAGAAAAGTAAAATGTTTATTGCAGTCTTTGATAAATCGATCATAAATTATTATACCAAAGTATATATATATATATATATATATATATATATATATATATATATATATATATATATATATATGCATGAACATACAGAGTAATCTCCGTTAATATCTAAAACTATTTTTTTTTAAATAAAAAGTTAATTTTCTTTCCAAGATACAAGTATTTTATTTCTTCTGGGATTTTAGATCGTCAAAATTGCTATTTTTTGTAATTTTTAATTGCCAAGCTCGAGAGAACTTAAGCAACATATTATTAAAACTATGCATGTACTGCATTCATAAGTGTATTTGATACATATGCACACGAACACAAACACACATACATATACATACATATATACATACATTCATATATACAGATATATAGATATGATAGACACTTGTTGCCTGCCCATTATGTGTTTGGTCTGTTCACGTATTAGTTGTTTGTATTTTGGATGGAATTAGTTTAAGAAAGCGCAGTATGTTTTCTAATTTATTTTGGTATCAACTGAAGCAATTCTCGAGGGAGTGAATAATCAAATGGCAAACATAATTACGGTTTATATACATTTATACAAACGTTGGAGGAAGAACAATTTGGAGAGGAATATACAGAATATAAATATCTTTCTACAAATATGAGATGGAAGTTGTGAAACTTGGCGTGAAATGTGTTATAGGCATTTTAGAAGGTGAGTGTTATATTAAAGTTGATCTTATATACTTTTGCTTAACTTTATTAACCAAACTTCAAAAGCTAAAAAAAATGTTTTTTTCTTTGAGTAATATCGAGGTGGTTTTATTCAGAATTTTTTCTGTATTAAGAGATTAGGCATGACTGCGTTGTAAGTGCTGAATGTGATAGAACTAACGTCGGAAAGGTGAAATATTAAACGTCTCGAAAGATTTATATTATTCAGGCTAAAATAGTTACTTATAATATTGGAGAATCATTTCCCTTGTGTACACTTTAACTGGTAAACCACACTGCTCGTACGGAGGTAAGTAGTCAATGTAGACTAGATTTTATATATGAGGAGGTTAGTTACGTTGAATTTATGATAATAAATGATGAGTTAGATTTTAATGTTTGAGTAAATCTATGATGCTGAAAAGACTCTCTCATTATGTCCATAACGTTAGGTAAACCAAATCTTCAACTTAGCTGTTTAACCATATAAAATATATAGATACCTGCATATTTCATTGTATGAAGGCATTGTGCGCTGTAATCTCTTGATCATCGTAGAAACAAGAAATTAAATACAAACCCTGCAGTTGTGTTTGATTTTGTAATACGACCATTGCTTGGCAAGTAAATTAGTCAAACACCCATGATTAATGATATTTTGGAAAGAATACTGCAGACAAACATATTTCCTTTTTTGGAGTTTAAATGTACAAGAATATGATGTATTTTCAGATAGAATGTTTAATTAAAAAGGATGATGTCTCCAGCAGATTACATAGAAGATACTTTATTTATAAGTATTTACTATGCATATATGTAATGTTATAATTAGTAATATAATAATTAAACATTTGGTTCGATACGCAAGTTCTGAACTTCTAACTTCTGAATAATGAAAAACAACGTGAACAGATGTATTGCTTAATTGATTATTTCAATAAATGAAAGGGGAAAAAAATGAAAGGTGTAAGAAGAGGAAAAAACTATTTTTAAAAAAGTAATAAAAAGCTGCGTTCAAAAATGTCACGATATCCATTACATGCTTTATGATAAAGCTTTTTCACAAGAAAACTACGTATATGGATTGCTAATTAAAAAGTTCTTTCAACCAATGTGGTATTGAGAATTCGACTTTTTTCCTCTTTTTATCTCGAGTACATATTAATATAAATGCTGAATTAAAGTCATGTAATTGAAAAGAAAAATCGAAATCCGCCTTCAGGAAATATTGGAAACATTCATTAAAGAAGGGAAAGTGCATATATAGTGAACCAAATATGAGAGAGGAGGGAAGAGAGCTGTGTGAGATAGAGCGGAGAGGAAGTGAAAAGTTTAAAAAGGAAAAAAAAAAAGGTATGCGTGCCAATGAGAGAATGGAAGAAATAGGACGCAGGTAAAAAAAAATAAATAAAAATAAATAAAAATCAAAGAATAAAAAAATGAAAAATAAAACACAGACACGGAAAGACATCCACGGCCATGAATAGTATAGACATGAATATCGGAATATATATATATATATATATATATATATATATATATATATATATATATATATATCATATGTATGCGTCTATTACGTGTATACTCTAAATGTAAACGAAGTTTATGAGCGTCACTCCGAAAGTAATGCTTCTTTTTGTATTGTTGGCTCGCTATGTCAGAATCCTGTATTTTTAGTATGGCGGTAGAGGTTAAAGCAGAATATTTCTTGTTTGACTGACTAGTTGACTTTAACGCCATGCCACCACGTCTACGGTTATCTTTGGCTTAGAGATTAAATAATCGCTGTTATCGTATGTTCATATATTTTTGTGTAGTTGTTTCTTTCTTTCTTTCTTTCTTTATTTATTTTTGGCACATGGTCTCATCAAATACTAAGAATTTTTCAACAGAACTATTTGACCCATAGTTAGAACCGGAACAAGTATTACTGTGAGAAATGAAAATAAAAGCGTACTTGAAACTCCATATCACAATCTTTATCATCGGATGCAGTTTATTGTCATAAGAATTACTCCCCCTTTTGATGGTTAGGGATTTCTACTTCTCTGCCTGGAACACGCTCTCTGTACTTTAAACCCTACCGACATGGCGCTTAATAAGAAGTTAAATCTAAAAAGAAAAAAAAATATCTATAAATTAGAATCTACACACGAGTCGAGCAAATGGGTATCTGACATAAACGATAAGTACGAAACAGATGTGTAACAATTCATTTCTTCATGCTAAAAGAAAAAAAAAATCAAACTGACATCGATAAGTGTTGGACGTTTAAAGAAACCGATCAATGTATGTAAAGGTAATTGATTGAATTTAACTGTGGTAAAATGCATTTTAGCAGCAACAACATTTTTCGAAGCCAAGTACTAGACGTCCATGTTAACCTGAAATATAACTATCAATAAGTTGTGAAAACCTATTAGTTCACAGATATTAGTAGATTGCAAAGACAAAATGCATAACCGGATGATCATTTAACCAGTTAAACTCTTGAAGGCAGCATCCCGTTCTATACTGTTTGTGACATTAGGATATCATAAAATGTATGAAGATAATACTGTGTACGCTTACACATGACCTGGAAACCAACTTAATACAATCTCTCAGAGTCTACTGAACCATTACGTGTGTGAAGCTGAGTTTCTAGGCAGCATAATCACCAGTGAAAATCTTTGGTATCACAACGAGTTAGAATCAAAATGAAACTCCGTACCAAGGCGTCAAGCAAATGTTCTTTCAAAAGAAAAGACTCAAGACGTAGCTATTACAAGGTAAATTGGTGTGAAATATTTTGGGTCAGGAAAGGAATTACTCGGACTGATTTCCTGAAAAACAGACCCAGATATATATATATATATATATATATATATATATATATATATATATATATATATATATATATATATATATAGTAAAATTTAAGAATTAGGTTTACAAAGTTCAGTTGTGAACCGATTCACTTTATAATATATATATATATATATATATATATATATATAATACTTTTTTTGTAAATAATTTTTAATGTATCTAATAGAACCCATGCTTTTAATGCCTGTTAGTTTTATATATATATATATATATATATATATATATATATATATATATATATATATATATATAACTACCGGGTATTAAAAGCAAAAGTTCTTTAGATTTATTAAAAGGGAGAAATGAGAAAAGGATTGTATCCTATTAATTAAAAGAATGATAAAACCGTTGGAAATAACATTTCAGACTATGCCGATATGATATAAACAGAAACGTAACATGTCTTATCGAAAGACATGTGTATTTAACAATATATATATATATATATATATATATATATATATATATATATATATATATATATATATATATATATTGCCATGATTTTTAATGTAGTCTGATGTTATAGATAAGAGAGAAATGTTTCGCTTTAAGGATAGCTTCTTCCTAACTTATACTTTTTGCAAAACATATCTTATAATTCGTATTTCTTCTTTTATATCTCGTCACTCTTTTTCTTTATTTCTCTTCCTCAACATCTGTGTCTGTCTGTCTGGCTCTCTCTCTCTCTCTCTCTATATATATTTTTTTTTTCTGACCAGGCAGTGTAAATAGAACTTACGATAATCGTTTAGAAATAACCACAGGCAGCTGTATATTGGTTCAGTTTTATGCAAGATGATGGTTAATTGTTCCACAAATACATCAATTGATAGTGTTCAAGCCTCGTAAATAACTACGCATAAAATTTCGTTATGAAAGAAAAGTGGGTTTTCTTGTATCCCATAACAGTACAACCAGTGGTTCTCTAAGTCGAACGCCATTTTTATGTGCCAGAAAAATGTAATCTTCGTTAAAATTGAAAGTATTATTGATGGATTCATCGTTACAAGCAGATTTTTCCCAAAGATGAAAAACGAAAACTAGATATGTATATATATATGCTTGAATATGTATTTTCTACCATAGTTTGTAATTATAAGGTTTTTTATATGAGAAAGAAAAAGAAATGGTTAAAAAGGAAATTGCTTTTTTTTAAATTTCTTATTTATAAATTAAGCCTCTGAAGACAAACATGCAAAACTATGTTTCATGTTAACGAAAAGTTCAAACACTTAAGAACATATACCTTGCAGATACACTAAGGGAAAAAATAGTTTACAAATAATAAATTTACATTTTTTGGTTAAGAAACTCTTTTGCCTTTAGGTCCAAGGCAAAAATGTTCATGGCGTAGTTTTTGAAAGAGGGCAAGATTTTAGATGAGTTATTTTTAGCCTCTTTACTATATTGGCTCAGTGGATTCTAGCGAAATAGCTTCAAGGGGTAAAGAAGAAATCAATGGTGTTTATCTGGTGGTCTGGTGGAGGCTTCGTTTTCAGATGAACTATTTGGCACTGTCAAATAAGGAAATACGCATGTATGTCAGTGCATCTATCAGAATTCTAAGTATATATATATATATATATATATATATATATATATATATATATATATATATATATTTCAAAAAAGACATATGACTTATAAAAAAAATATAATCAAATACTAAGTTTCTTTTATTACATGTACACACTCTGTTAGTTATGACTAACATGAATCATACGATTTCCTCTCTCTCTCTCTCTCTCTCTCTCTCTCTCTCTTTCACACACAAACACACACACACATTAACTCATATGTGTTGATTTCGGTTTTTATCTCTCATACACAATAAATTGTTCTGAGTCGATGTAATATTGTTCATTACCTAAACACATGTGGAAGTATATATATATATATATATATATATATATATATATATATATATATATATATATATATATATATATAAATTGATTACAACAATCCAAGTGGAAGGAGATATTCATTGGATCGTTGTAAGCAATTTTTCAACGTATTGTCGGATTACAATCATTTATTTACTCTTCATATATATATGTGTGTGTGTGTGTGTGTGTGCATAAATTAATACATACATACATACATACATATATATATATATATATATATATATATATATGCGTGTGTGTGCGTGTATGTGTGTGTGTGGAGTGGTGTTTTAATCACCTGTCGATATCGATTTTTATTAAATATACATTCCTTTTAAAGAATACTAACACTTGTACGAACATCTATCTATCCATATTTCAATCCATCAATTTTTCTGTATGTCTGTTTCGTTTACTGGTGCCGAGAAAAGAAGTTATGGAATTTTCTTCTAAAATGACACTCCTCATATCCGTCGAGAAGACTTTTTTTTCCCACTTTCTTTTTTTATTTGTCAATTTAGCCGCCTTTTATCTTGTACATGCTTATCGATCACTCAATCAGACAATCATGATATTCTGATGTAAATGCACCCAGTCGTGCATCTGCGCAACATAGTATTTCACTCTCACACACACACACACACACACACACACACACACACACACACACACACACGCATGCACGTGCGCGCACATATATATATTTATATATATATATATATATATATATATATATATATATATATATTTGTATGAGTGTACATATATATATATATATATATATATATATATATATATCATGTAAATTTTTTGGATTGCTTCTCATCTCCGGGTTTATCTATCGTTCTGTCTACCCATTTATTCATTTACTAATATTCTATACCACGTGCATATAATTCAGTCTTCCGAAGTCTCCCTCGTTCTCTCTCTCTCTCTCTCTCTCTCTCTCTCTCTCTCTCTCTACATATATATATATATATATCATCTCATTTACACATATCATCTTTTTGTTGTCCTGAAATATATTACTCTTATACATATAAGTCAATATGTACATGTAAACACACACACACACACACACACATATATATATATATATATATATATATAATTTCTAGACATTTTAAAGACAAATGACGCCGATAGCTTGTGCATGCCAAGTGAATCCTCTTCTATGCATAAAGAATATTGAAAACATTACAGGCACTTCCCAATTCACGGACAGCCGGCGCCTCTCAAGATGGCATGCTTATATCTTGCAATCTGACAGTAATCTTGCTATCAAATCTCATTCGTGTCACCTTTCTGAGACTGTATCTCCAGATCGCTGCTCGTATTTCCCACTGTATGATATATTACACCCTTCACTGCATCTGCCCTCAGCACGCAACTGGGCCGCTTGCATATTTATGCAAAGAAATGTGCATATCTCCGCCATGAAACTAGAAGCAAACTGTACTATAAATAAATAAATAAATGAATAGTGTAGGCAAAAAGTGATAGAAATGATGGTAAGGGGACATAGTGGAAAATTGTGTGTGTGAAATTTTCTGAATATTAGGAAAAATGATTTATACCCTTGTATTGGATGAGCGCATCTCACAAGAATACGGGGAAAATGTGGATTTAGAGAAAGAAAGGAGGGCTATTAAAGAAACAGAGATTGGAAAAGAAATCAAAGGAAGATCAAAATTCTTCAACATATCTGAAACAGAAACAAAGCATTTATCGAATAGAAAATAAAACATATTTGAAGCTACAAAATAATCTAGAAAGAAAAACATGTTTTAAAAAGGAATACAATAATCTTATAAGTAAAATCAGAACAGATATGAAAGTAAAAAAAGAAAAAAAAATACATAAATAAAAAAGAGATTGAAGTAGACAAAAAGAAAGAAAGGATTACAGAAAAATGTAATGAGGCGCTAAGAAAACAATTTCGTATTGGATAATTTTCGGAAACGGGCTACGGAATTTGAGAGATTACAAAGGTTTTCTCCAGCACAATCTTATTCGTCATCACTATCATCATCTTTTTTTGTCGTTGTCGTCATCATCTTCCTCAAAATTGTAGTCCCAATCAGCATTCTCATCGCCGTCATCATTATGTCATTGAATCAGAAGCTTTTACTGTTATGACTTTCTACAATAGGCCTTCTGAAATGTTTTATGCGCTGGAAACCTTGTTAACAAATGTAATTTCCATTCGACCCAGAATATTACAAGTGAATACAACATTGTACCAGAATATTACAAGTGAATACAACATTGTAAATCGTAATTTATTTAGCGGTGAAGAGTCAGTGAAAAATAAATTCAAATGCTCCTTTAATTAGGGAAGTATTTTTTTAAATGGAGAAAACGGATTTTGAAAGCCCGTAGAAGATAACGAATATAAGGTAGCCATTTAGTTACGCAGAAAATGTTTAATGACGTCAGAGATGGATCATTCAATCATTTAAATGACCGTATGTTTATAATGGGTCGTATGTGAACTGAGCATCTGTAGTGGTCATCTTACTGAATCACATTCAATATGATGCAGAATATCTGGCAACTAGTCTATACGATCCAATGATTTTGGTTCTATTTACTTATATGAAGAGATTTATAAATACAATCTAGTAAATACACTCTCTGTAGCCTCTATGATTTTTCACCTCCAAAATAATATTTTATCCGGGGGTCTACGCGAAGATCTTTAGGCAGTGCCCTCTGTGTAATGGTTTTTGTAATAAAACTGGACTCAGAGGCTCGAGTTCAGATTCTATTACGGGGTGTCCTCGTGGTGTAATGGTTAAAGCGATGGACTGCGGAATCGTAGTACGCGAGTTCGTACTCCAGTCGCGCTATTACGTTCACTTTCGGATACTTTCGCACCTTTTAGCTGAAGGAACTTTTCTGTTCGTTCCTTGAACGCTTATGTATAGCCAAGGGAGGGAACTGATTTCTCTACTCGAATTGTGTACAGTTAAATGACTTTTTATATTAATTGACTGGTGCTGTTTCCTTGAGAATATTCGGTGTTAGCTTACTCTCTTAGAGATAACCAATGTGTTCTAAGAAACGGAGTGTTATCAATGAATTAACACCTCGATAAATCTTATATTGTTAAGCGTTTTACTCTTTATTTCGTTTCATGTTAAGGGTTTTACCATTCCTTTATTGTTCATGTTAATTAATTTACTATTCATCTCATTTTATAATACATCTAATATCTAGCAAGATACTTACGAAAGATTTAGAAAATTGAAGAGAGTTTTGAAAATCTGTGATCCAATTATCCATAATAAAGATGTGACTAAGTATAACAAATATGGTAAAACTGATCTAATTAGGTGTATTTTTTGCAGTCTTTTTAAATGTTCCTGAATAAGCATTGACTTATTCATTGGAAAATATATTTGCTCCCTTATAAGGGTGTTCAAGGAATTTTTGGGAGATGTTAAAATTGTAGAATGAGAAGATCTCTCTCTCTCTCTCTAACACACACACACACACACACACACACACACACACACACACACACACACAGAGGCTTGCAAGCATAATCCCCAACACACAAACCCACGTACAAACGCACACTCACGCACACACACACATACACACACACACACACACACACATATTATATATATATATATATATATATACATAATCGAGCACACAAAACTTTATAGTCGAGTTGGCTGCGGCTCTACAGTATACCTACTGCAACTCAGCAGTTGTGTAAGAACCCCACCTGTAGAATAGCCTGGAAATAACACTAAACAATATGATGGCGAGATTTATATCGCTCTTGGGTCTACTCTAGCTCGGTGTGGTAGCACTGGATAGTATCCTATATATGGTTCAAATCAAATTGTTTGACACTGAAACTGTGTGCAAGCAAATGGGTTATACTGAACTGAATTGCTTCAAATAGAACTGTTGGATCATTTAACTCCGAGTAAACAAATGACTGATGTTAAATTAAATCCTTAACGATACATAACTATACCAGTAACCATTTAACTGTGATCCAACGTACGGGTAATATTAAATAGAATAATCAGTATTAAATAGCCATACTTGTAACCACTTCACTGCGTACAAACAAATAATTAATATTGAATAGAATTATAAGTGTTAGATAGCAATGACTGAAACCATTTAACTGTGGAGAAACAATAACGATACTAGTGTGCAAACAAATTACTTCTAACACATTTAAAAATCAATTTACCGACAAAGTAATCAATTAAATATCATGTATATCTGCTCAAGTGTATGCAAACAAACGATTGATGCAAAATTGTTACTGCTATGTAGCAATTCTTGAAAACATCTAACTGAGCGCCAAAATGATTAATAGTGAATTGGTCTATACGTATTAGAAAGCAATACTTGAAACCATTTAAGAGTGTGCTAAAGAAATAAACTCAAGCTCGTTTAAAAATATATATCTGTAAAATCTGTTCACAAATCATTTATTAAATATATATGTAAAAACAGGATCTGACATTAAATAACCAACGATGGCTGATATGCGATAAAACCAAACCAAATCAGACCAAACAAAATTTAATGTCAAAGTTTACAAATAGAATCGTAAGGACGAACTCATAAGCGATATACTGCCGTGGACCCCTTCAAATGGACGAGAAAAAGTAGAACTTATATACAACAGCTTTGTGCTTATACAGGATGTAGCCTCAAAGACCCCCCGGGAACGAGGGACGATAGAAAAAAGCCGCAAGAGAGGGTAAGAGAGATCCGTGATTGCAGTGTGACACGATGATCATGATGATGATGATGATAAATATTATCTAGGTTTAGGAAATAATGTTCCCTACTTGGGTTAATATCATAATACTTTTGTGCAAAAATCAGGTTAGAAAGATATATATATATATATATATATATATATATATATATATATGCTCAGGGTTAGTTTGGTTTTATGGCATATTAAACATTGTTGGTTATTTAATGCCAAGTCCTGTTTTTACGCACATATTAAAGATATGAGTTGTATATACATTTTTAGATAAACATAGTTAAATAATCAAACAGTTCTCTTTTCTACAATTCAACTTATTGTAAGTCAACAAAGGAAAATGGTTCCAAGTATTGCTATGTATAACTAACGATTCAATTAAACATCAGTCATTTGTTTACAAACAGTTACATTATCAAATAATTCTACTTCAAACAATTCAATTTAGCGTAATTCATTTGCTTGCACTCAGTTTAAATGTCAAGCAGTTCTAATGGTTCCATAGATTGGAAATATCATGTGCAACCACTCCAGGCAAGAGTGGAACTGGGAGCAATGACAATGAAGGGGGATTCTGTGTTCCCTAAAGCTCTTGCATTACTGGAGCTTCACCATCTGATTGTTTAATGTCATATCCTGGACACTTGTTGGGGTGGGATATTTATCCATCTACAGAGATAAAGTCGATTTATTCTATAATATATATATATATATATATATATATATATATATATATATATATATATATATATATATATATATATAACTCACTACACAGATAGTCGGATCCAATTCTTTGGGTGGAATCTATTCACGAATATCATAAAGGCTGTCGACATTGTGTGCTTTTATTAGTAAATTAATTTACTGCCATAATATGTTTTCCTAAATTGAGGTCATTCTACTTTTATGTATATAAACAGGGTGCCTGAACAAAATTCGGAATATTCTTGGATAATAATAACGGACTCTACAATAAAAAAAAAGATTAATTATAATTTAAAAAAAAATAAACATTTAAATTAGAAGAGAGGTTGAAAACAGTAAATTTACTCAATACAGTCGGGTTTTTTTTTTCAATTATTGTGTCAAACCGCCTTCAGAATAAATTATTCAGACATTTTATTCCATTTTCCTTCAATAGCCGTTTTAAGAGAACCAATATTTAGATGGAAAGTTGCATTCATTTTCTTTACTAAAACTACCTATATAGTGTAATCGATGTGGTTAAGTTCTGGGCTTGATAGAGTGCATAAAGAAACTCATATTATTTCAATTTTTTTTCTTTATTAGTTTCGGCGTAAAGCAAAACATAGATGTTTTGTCGTCTCTTTCTTTTCATGTAAATTTTTATAAGAAAGTGGTTGAGCAATAGTGCTAATCATAAAAATTTTGATTTATTGCTTTTTTTCAAAAATTAGACTCATCAGACATTAAACATTTTAAAAATAATTCCATATTTTGCTTCACCACCCTATATATATATATATATATATATATATATATATATATATATATATATATATATATATATATATAGATGCTTGTGTGTGTGTCTCTGTGTGTGTGTGTGTGTGAATGAAAAAAAAGATACAACATTTGAATTTGAACCAATTGAAGTAGGTGTGCACACAAACTCCTATTGATGACTTCCTTACAATTGTCATAAGTGACATGAATGACTGTCATTATTGATTGAGGAGTGTCTTGACACATGTGCTCTTCAACTCATAAAATAAATTACTTATATGCAAATATGGAAATATCTAATGCATCCTATATATTTCTTTAATAAGCACATAAACACAAACAAAAAACAGTAAGTCTAAAAGTATACTCTCTGATATATTCAAAGGAACTCTCGAACATTCACAAAAGCAACATTCAGGAAAAAATACACGTCGCAAAGATCTATACTGACTCCGTCTGACTGACTCATGAACACTAGTGATATTTTTGTGTGTTCGGATTGTAAATGGAGACTGAAATAGTTATAAAGACGTTGCCCTACGATCTTCAAAAGTGATATGAATTTCAAAGTTTTTGGTGAACTTGAAAATCTGACTTCTGTTTAGAAATATGTTGAAACTGAACTTGCTTGAACAATCTTGAAATAGTGAGTTTTGTTATATGTTTTCACAAAAATATCTTCCTCTCCATCACTGAAAGCAAGATTTGACTCTTTCTGCTTACATGTATGATGATGTAAATTATTCCCTTGCAAAATTCTGAAGAGGAAAACAGAATACAGTGAACCAAAAAAATGTGAGAGGCTACTAGTTTGTTTCAACATTAGTGAGATACCTATCAACCTCTCTCTCTCTCTCTCTCTCTCTCTCCCTCTCTCTCTCCATATATATATATATATATATAGAGAGAGAGAGAGAGAGTACTTTAAGTTAAACTTACAGGCTGACTGAAATGTTAATAAATTTTCTTTTATACAAATCTAAATAATGGTTCCAAATGTATGAATTAATTATCTTTGTTTTTAAGTTTTAATGTAAGATTTAAAATTATATAGATGCTGTTTTTATGTGTTTCAGAGCAACTGAACATTTCAGAGTATCTAGCATTTTATATCAATTGCCACTATATATATATATATATATATATATATATATATATATATATATATATATGTATATATATATATATATATATAAAAATATATGGGGTATATGTGTGAGGTGTATCTGAGTAGTTTACAAGAGATCATGTAAATGGACAAATGCAATATGTTAATATTAACGGACATACGAGAATCGTTAAATAAGTTTCCAGACTTTTTTTTACGTATATGCTGGAGAAGCAGGTACGAACTCATATGAGTTGTACTCTTATGGACCCCCACACATGGCCGTGCAAAAGCAGGACGACCAACACGAACATACATTCAGCAGCTATGTGAGGATACGGGATGTTGTCCTGAAGACCTGCCTAGGGCGATGAACGATAGGGAGGAGTGGCGAGCGAGGGTCAGGGATATCCGTGCTACCAGCGCGACATGATGATGATGATATGCACCTTTATTGATAGTACACACACGAAACTCTAGTCCCCTTCGAAGTAATCTCCTCCAATTGCAATTCACTTGTTGTACCGTTCCAAAAACTTCTGGAAAGTCCTATGAAAATCCTCCAATATGAGAGTGTCAATGATCTTCGTCACAGCCTCTTTCATCTCCTCAATTATCTCATAACGATAGCCTCTTATCTTAGGGAATAACCAAAAGTCACAGGGAACAATGTCCGGACTATAGGGAGGGTGAGGAACTGTCTTGATGCCCAACTTGGTCAAATAGTCTGTGACAAGGATGGAGTTGTGGACTGGTGTATTGTCTTCGTGGAAATGCCACAGACCCGATTTGAAGAATGTTGGCCTCTTTCGACGGAATCTCTTCCTGAACTCCCTTAGAACCTCAACATAGTAACCCTAACCCTAACCCTAACCCTTTGGCCAAAAAATTCTGGTGAATTGACTTCCTTACTCCTCCCACACGTCTCATCCCCCCTCACAGACTCTCTGCTTTTCCTTGAATCTCTTATGTCACTAAAAAACTGATGCTCGATTTATGCAAGATGCTCCAAAAGCAGTCTGAAGCATTCCATACGTTTTTGTGACATTTTTCCAAGTTTAAAACAACATTTTATGGCATATCGTTCCCCCTCACGTCCAGATTGCATTTTTGAAATTCACCAGCTGTGACAGTCAGGATTTTGTCGGGAGTATTCCAATTCCTGTTGTAGCTGTTCATTTGAACATGGTATCATAGAAATAAAGTAAAGTAAGAAAATAACAGATTGGAATCATTGAGAAACACGCTTCTAGAGGACTCACATTTTCTAGGGTGGTAAGATCGATGTTCTGTGAAAAAAATATTTAATCTTGGAGTCAATATCACTACACCAATGACATCAGCCAAGGTTATCTTTAATCGTATTTCCTTGTTTTAAAGATAAGTAAAAAAAAAGTCTAGTGTTGAAAAGTGTTTTTTTTTTAAAATAAGAAAGTTCATTATATTCATTGAACCCATCAATGTGTATGTGTATGCATGTTTCTTTGTTTGAGATAGAGATAGTATATGGCAGTATTAGATTGATATAGGGATTGTTTGATTGATTGGTTGGTGATTTTTGCCTATATAGATACATACATTCTATTTTTTTTTACCTTTCAAATTATTTTCTTGTAACTTAATCATGGATCATTGCTTAGGACTTATCTCGGGGTTTTGCAATAACTGCCATGCTCAATCTAACCCAAAGAGGCAGTAAATTTTACTGTACCATCTATGGGTAAAATAGTTCCGTTGCAAAGTATTTCTAATAGATTGGAATACTTGAAACCATGAAACTCTGATTCCATATATTAAAAGAATCTAGTCAAAATATGAAAATGTAAACGTAAAGTTTTGCCATTTCGTAAACCTTTGGCATTAACTGTCAATTTGAGATGACATTAAATTTAATCATTTGATTAAACAAGTCCATCTGCTCTGGAGAAGTACCAACAAGATACGAATTCTTCTTTAAGCAGATTTAAATTTTGAATTTTCTATCTCATTGACTGGTTGCCTGAAGGGATTAGTTGGCGTAAGTATTTATCCTTTCATAAGAAGAGACTTATAATAGCTTTTCTAAGAACATTTGTTTGAAGTAAACACCAACTGTCTTGACCAAAATTTGAATTAGGGTCACCGGTCTATTTCCTGTGTTACTAGAAGTATGTACTTACGCTATATAGTTGTGGGTATTGTCATCAATGCGAAAACGCTCACAGTTAATTTGTTATTACCCAATTTCTTTTGATTTATTTTGCATGTATTTTCATTCATTTTCTTCTTCCAATTCTGTTGATTCGTTTATAATTCATTAATTGAAAGTCATCAGATTTTCCTCTCGATCGCTCATCGATGTTTTATAGCTCTCGTGTAAAATATAACACGTTCATAATCTCACATTTAGTTACACAGACAGAGAGCCTACATCAACGTGACCTACAAAGACTGACTCCTTTGCACGTGCGAATAATTTGGTGTTGATGTTCGGCTATCAGAAATCGATTGATTACGCGATTTCTGGTAATCCCATCATTCAGTCACTTACTACCTAATCTATTTCTGTTTCAAACATTAAGCTTTCTGGTTACACCATTTGGGAAAAAGAGAGTCCGTTTTAATTTAAATGATAGTGGAATCTCTCTCTCTCTCTCTGTGTATATATATATATATATATATCAATCTCTATCTCACTCTCTCTCTTCCTTACACTAAAACACGCCAATATTTAACTGTGCATACACACAGACCACTCACAAAAAGAAAAAGAAAAAATGAAAAAAAAAAAAAAAAAACGCACAGAAATACCCACTACACTACATCTCTTTAAAAAAATAGACAAGATTTTGATAATGAAAATTGAGGACATTTCTATTTTAATTATATTTTGATTCTTGAAAACCACTTTGAATAAAATGATGTTGATTACATTCCTTAAAGAGATTATGAATTAAATATATGGTAAGTGGTTTTCGGCCAACCTATATATATATATATATATATATATATATATTTCTAGATGTGTCTGGGTTGTTCATCTGAAGGTTGTTTCATATTTTACAAATACATGAAACTGCAGTTTCCTAAAATCGGGAGAAGTGAATTGCTTAATGTTGCTGCTTTTCTCACTGGCAATACCCGACAGGCGTGTAGTTTGCTGCACAATAGATAAAGCAAGAAATTAATAAATCCCTTACGTTTACTGCACAGTAGATAAAACAAGAAATTGATAAATCCCATATGTGAAAGTAATAATTTTTATTTGCAAGAATTTAACTATAGCACGTTGTATAAATGATTTCACATCGGAAGATTGTTGTGTCTTAGTCACGATGGAGTCATATTTTTCACTTTACTATGAATCCAGCGAAATGAAGGCTCTTCGTAAATAGAGACTCACTTTGTTTTATGTTTCATTACCAAAGGAGAATGCATGCACCCATATTCCCTTACACAATAGAAATCTCTCTCTCTCTCTCTCTCTCTCTCTCTCTCTCTCTCTCTCTCTCTCTCTCTCTCTCTCTTATATATATATATATATATATATATATATATTTCTCTATCTATATATATTTTTTTTCAAATGAATAGGTCTGCAGAGAGATATTTTTAAGATTATTTATTCTACACGTATTTTTAGTTTTGTATCACTGTCGTCAGGGGGCACTTAATAACGTCTGGCTGTGTACTTATTGATTTATATTGTGGGGACAGCTTTGAATGGATTGACGTTACGCCGGTGTTGGTTTTTTCTTTCTCTTTTTTGTCTTTTTCTTGTTCTTTTTCCTTTTACAAGAGTGTGTTCTGAGTGTTTGTGTGGGCTTACTTCTCTTCCCCCAAATGAATCTTTGATAGTTGATATGCCATAAAGTTTATTTGTTAGCTTCTCTGGGTCATTGTCTATGTGCGCGTATGCGTGTGTGTGTGTGTGTGTGTGTGCGCACGCGCGTCGGTATGTGTGCAATTGTATGAGTGTGCGTATGTGTGTTATGGATGTCTTTATGGTTTAGTTCTTGTTAATGTTGTTAATGTGTGTGTGTATGTGTGTGTGTGTGTGTGTGTGTGTGTGTGTGTGTGCTTCTGTCTCTACGCGTGTATTGTTGAAATACCATAAAGTTTCTATATAAAGTATGTCACAGTCTTGATTTATTCTGATTTATTTGTTTAATGAAGTATTAGTCTACATGAGTTATTGAATGCAAACGCCATCCTTATATAATAGCCAAATGTGACTTTTAAATCTATAAAATGCGTGGATAATAAGGTTCATATCTTTACCAAATGTATTTGATGACAAGTGAATGTCATATCATCATTGGAGATTGAACTCGTTTAATGCGACGTCACCATCCAGTATATTAGACACGACTATACAGGGACCTTAGCCTCAGAGAAAGAACGTAAGAAAGAGAGGGAGAGGGAGGATGAGAGAAAGGAAGTTAGAGAGAAACAGCGAGAGAAAGAGAATGATAGCCTCATGTCAATAGTTTAGAACTTATGATGCAGAGTGTTTTACCATACATAAATAGTGTCAAAAATCAACATTGTATTATTGTAGACAGAATTCTAAATAAGCGCAAACATCCCTCTGTCATAAGAAAAGCAATGTTTACTTCATATTATCGGAAAGTTATAGAGACTTGGAAGATGCATATGATAAATTATTTAAATCGGTGTTATTAAATAAGT
>OY757906.1:88077360-88082360 GCA_963585895.1 Sepioteuthis lessoniana | reverse complement strand
ATGATATATTCCGATAAATATGATTCAATTTCTATTAATTTGAATAACTAAATTGAATCGGATAAACTGATTTTTTCCTATTGAATCCAAACCGTAATATCTAACAGGATAACAAAGTGTATTCTCGAGCGGTATTTTACTGTTTTAGCGATTGCCGTTATTTCATAGAGGTTAACAAAGTAACTATTCATGCGCTGGGTGAATAATGTCCCTGGTGACAGCAGGCTGTCTGCATCAAAAGCACGATTACTCCACGAAATGATTTTTTCGTGTTCGAGATAAGGAGGAATTTGAGATAATCATAAAAAAGTGCTACCTATGATTCCATAGGGACTCGTGCAAATTCATTGTTTCCTTTTCTATATATAACTGTTCAGTGTACATTTAATATACATCAGTATGCCCTTCAAAACTGTGCAATGGTTAACAAGTAAATTTCGCATAACAATTATTACTGCTTCGTGAAGAAGATTCGCAACGTGTGTCTAATAATCGTGAACCTCTGCACTAAGCTAAGAATAGTTTAAAATCACACCAGAATCATGCAGAAAACGCTTGTTTTCCGATTCTAAACTTTTATTATCCAAAGAAGTGATTTGTTAGTTTATTTAGCCAAAGACAATCTGACAGAAGACCGCCCAGTGAGAATTTAACCCCTATGATACCTTGGCCGCCTAACCGGCTCATCGCTCTAGTGGGTAGAGTGTTCGCCAATGGTCTGGGAGATCGGGATTCAATCTAAGGTTGGGTCATACCAAAGACTCAAAAAATGGTACTTCTTACCTCCTGGCTTAACGTTCAACATTATAAGGTACGTATAAAGGGTAAAGAGGAGCAATCCAGGGGAAGGAGTAGCGCCCTCCCCTACACCTTGGTGGAGTAGCTATTGAAAGAAAAGCCTTCGGGTCACCCTCGACCTCGGTCGTCAACTTTACTTACTTTTCTAGTATGGAAACTCACAGAGAATCGAACTCACTAACCAAGCTCACAACATATTATAACACATTAAGCACCGAAACACTGGAGTATAATGCTCTACTACGCTTATGTTAGTCTGGTACAATATTGTACTCACGAACAATCCGTTAATCACTCTCCGTCAATTTTAATTGTATTCAATATTAGTGGTCAATTTCCCGTGTTTAACATTGTTTGAATAACGGCTTCGAGCTGACAGAGAAAAGAAGCAGAAGGTACCCCGCAAAAACAAATACCGACGCCGACTACGCCGATGACATAGCGATACTGGCAAATACACACAACCAAGCCGAAACACTACTGCATAGTTTGGAACGAGCAGCCGCAGGCATAGGCCTCTATGTCAATTCACACAAAACGGAATATATGTGCTATAAACAAATGGGTGACATCTCCACTCGAGACGGAACACCTCTTAAACTAGTAGACAAATTTACTTACCTAGGAAGCAGCGTCGCAACAACCGAAAAGGACATCGACACGAGGTTAACGAAAGCATGGACAGCTATCAATAGGCTATCGATTATATGGAAATCAGACCCAACCGATAAAATGAAATGCGGTTTCTTCCAGGCATCGGTCGCATCGATACTGCTATGTGGATGCAATACATGGACTCTAACAAAACGGCTGGAGAAGAAACTAGACGGCAATTACACAAGAATGCTGCGAGCATTACTGAACAAGTCCTGGCGGCAACACCCCACAAGACACCAACTGTACGGCCATCTGCCTCCTATCACGAAAACTATTCAAGTTAGACGAACCAGACATGCAGGACACTGCTGGAGAAGCAGGGGCGAACTCATAAGTGATGTACTCTTATGGGCCCCCACACGTGGCCGTGCAAAAGCAGGACGACCAGCACGAACATACATTCAGCAGCTATGTGAGGATACGGGATGTTGTCCTGAAGACCAGCCTGAGGCGATGAACGATAGGGAGGAGTGGCGAGAGAGGGTCAGGGATATCTGTGCTACCAGCACGACATGATGATGATGATGATGATGATGATGATGATGATGTCTTATAATTTTAGAGGAATGTCCTAAAAAATCAGTCTGATTAAATGGATTAACTGCTAAGCTGGATTGAGAAAATCTGTAGTAGTTCAATGATCGGATAAAGATCTTACACAGGTAAGATATAAAACCACTGTTCACTCTCATACTTAATTTCAAAATTGCATTTTTATAAGTCAAATGCCATTAGATTAAACAAGCCTCTATTCTTGAGCAACTACTAATAATATAACAAACATTGTAGGGCAGTATTTAAATATGGCATTTCATAATTTCTCTCGCATTCTGTATCTTAAATGCGATTTATATGGGCACTTGTATAGATTGCACCAATTCAAATTAAATTGTTTAGAGAAAAAAAAGTTCTCAAATGAAAGAGGAAGAATATTTAATCAAACAAAACTTTTAATATTATCTTAGCAAGAATATCAACTGGAGTTTCATGTCTTTTAATACAATAAAGTCACTACATTTTTCGCATATGATATCAATAAATAGATTTTTTTTTTCAAAAATATAGTCTTAATCACCATTGATAGATTAAGCTATTGTTGGTATTTGTATTATCATATCAATATTTGGTCTGTGCCTACACTTCTAGTGTATTTCAGAAAAAGTACATAAGACCATTTGCAATGAAGCAGTAGGTAGTTGTTTATATAGTCTATAGTTAAACTGTGGCCAGGATGATTCCATAAGAACATGATATCTCCTGTAAACACGAACTCGACTGTAAACCTGAAAGAGGTGAAAAATGAATTTTTCTTACTAAGCGACACGGCTCTAAGTATTAGACTGTTCAATAACGGTTTCCTTTAGTACAACAGAGACCCAGCAACCGATGTTTTTCTGTTAACAATAATGTCCTTGCTGTTCGCGTACTGCAAAATTAAACCGCATGAAGTGTACGTTTTACAACGATTTGGTTGTGGGGCTGAACAGTGTCAGCAATGAATTTAGATTCATCTGAAAACATTTTATTGAATGTTTATGATCATTATAAGTCGCCAAGGGTCTCGTTTGTATATTCAATAGTAAAACTGAAACTACTTGCATGATTCTTGTCTTTTTTCTTTACAAATATGGCAACCTTGCTAGGTTATAATATGTTGGAAACAGTTTGTTTTTTTCTAAGTATTCATGGTTTCTACTTAATAATGATAAACATAAGTATACATTTATAACGTGAATAACATATTTTTATTATAAAGTGATTGGCACACAGTTACATCGTTTCATTTACTTTCATGTAATATTAACAAAGATAGCTATAAGACAAATGTTGTTGTATATTGTTTGTTGAATGGCAAATCAAACTTCAAGGGTTCTTTAATGTCAAAGCCTTTCTGGTAGATGAATAGTAGTGCTAAAATTTAATTCAAAGCTTGAGAGGGGATGAAGAGCTTCCCGTGCTTTTCAAAGGTATCTATCCGAAAGTGAATGTTACTGGACGACTGGAATTCGAACTCGATTACTAGGATGTGGCAGTCTTGGACGTAATTCATATCGCCACGGAAACTTCCTTTGTCAATTTTTTGTTGAAAATTACAGTGTATATTTTTTAATCGATATTATCAATATTCTTTATTTAATCGGCTCATTGGATTAGTGGGTAGAGTGTTCGCTAATGGTCCGGGAGACTGGGTTCAATCCCAGATCGCGTCATACCAAAGACTTTTAAAATGGTACTTGATACCTTCTTGATTAACACTCAGCGATATAAGGTACGTATCGAGGATAAAGTGGAGCAATCTAGGGAAAGGAGTAGTGCCCTCCCCTACACCTTGGTGTAGTAGCTATTGAAAAGGGAGCCTTCTGGTCGCCCTCGACTATGGTCACCAACAACTTTATTTAATCAACGGATTTCAAAGACAGTTGAATTTATCAAATCTAAATAATTGAGATGTAAAATAGATTCTTTTTTCGTAAGGCCCCTGTGAATTTATTGTAGTAGTAAAGGAACTTGTCATTACTTCACAGTCATGATTTTACATTTTTATATATATTCAATATTACACGATAGAATACTTTAATTCTTTGTCAGGCAAGCAAACAAGCTGGCAGACGCAAACTGAAAGAAACCCACACACTCCAAGACATACATACTCCTATATACATACACACATATTCATACTTGTATTCGGTCTCCTATGTATAGCATTAAAACTTATCTTTTTGTGAGTCTCCACTTCCGGAGCTCTGATACATAGATACGTTTAAAATATACTTATTTGATAGGACCGTAAGAAGCCAAAAACCTTCGTAATAAATAACTATATAAAATAATGAGAATATGAATGTATAGTGCAGGCAATTTCCTATCATCTAGGACAAAAATAACCCTCGACGGGTTGACATAGCATTACAATCTTTCAATAGATCAATCTCTCGCACTTTCAGTAAAAATTGTTATCCCACTTATTGATAGTGCAGTTCAAAATCGTTTCTTTAATGCTTCAGAAAATTTCAGTAAAATACAAAGTTTATTTCATGTGTAAGCGTATTTGTATGAAAGTGGATTTGCCTATCTGTCTGTCTGTCTCTTTCTCACTCGAAGCGTGCTCACGTGTTTGGAGAGTATATATTCTATATTGCTGCTTGTGTTCCCTTATTCATTCAAATGAATTTCTATCCTCATGATTGTATTCAGTCTTTTTTTTCTCTATGTTAGATCTGCTTCTAATAATCTTCAATTCTTCTATTCTTCTTTTTTTTTTAAATTCTATGAACAGCTTCTATTCTGTCTCGAGTGTCTTTTCAGATTTTTCCATTTCGAAAGCGCTTGATTTTATTCTAAAACCGCTTTTCTAAACTAACATATCTTGCCAGTGTGAGTGTTTTTTCCTGCTTATTTTGTTAGCCTATTTCTTTGTGTTTTCATAACTTTAATTTCGTTTATCTGTCTAACTCTTTTGATTTCCTTCTCTATCGTTTTTTAAAATCTTTATTTCAATTTTCTTTTCCAAGCATCTTACTGTTTCATCTTATTCAAAATCTTAT
>OY757906.1:88024860-88072360 GCA_963585895.1 Sepioteuthis lessoniana | reverse complement strand
GCCATGACAGAAAATTCCAGGTCATGCCATATAACTAAGAAAGTTATTGAAAATGAGGGTGACGGAGACACTAAAAGGTATTGTCACACTTCGAACGGTCCCTAAATGCCTTGAAAAATGACTGAAAGAGTTGGAAATCAAAGGAGGAATAGAAACTTTCCAGACTACAGCAAAGTTTAGAACGGCTAGAACACTGATTTGAGTCTAGGAGACCCGAGGATACTTGCTATCACTCAGGCTTGAGTAAGATACCACCAGCATAAGCTGGTATGAAGAACCTATAATAATAATAATAATAATTATAATAATAATAATAACAACAACAACATTTGACCACACCAGCAAATGGTATATGCACAATCCATCACCTGTCCTTGAAAATAACCCACACAAACTTCAATGGGACTTTGAAATACAAACGGATCACCTAATCTCAACCAGAAAACCAGATCTTATAATAATCAATAAAAAAAAAAAAGAAGAAAATCTGAGAAATTGTAGACTTTGCTGTCCCGGCTGACGACAGAATAAAACTGAAAGAATGTGAAAAGAGAGATAAGTACCTCGACCTTGCTAGAGAATTGAAAAAACTATGGAATATGAAGGTGACAAATATACCAATTGTGATTGGTGCTTTTGGCACAGTAACTAAAGGATTATTAAAGGGCCTGGAAGATTTGGAAGTTGGCGGCCGAGTGGAGACCATCCAAACAACAGCATTATTGAAAACGGCCAGAATACTGAGAAGAATCCTAGAGACTTGAGGAGACTTGCTGTCACTCAAACTCCAGTGACAGACCATCAGCTTACGTCCATGTGAAAACCTCTAATCTGCGAGATGTGTAAGAAATTTAAATTCAACCAAACTAACAAATGGTATATGCACAACCCAGGACCTGTCCTAGAAAATGCCACGCATAAACTCCTATGGGACTTTAACACACACACACACACACACATACACACGCACACACACATATATATATATATATATAGAGAGAGAGAGGCAGCCAGTCAGACAGAGGGACGGAGAGACAAACAGACAGAATAATTTATTAAAGGTCTTTCGCGATATTTATGCATACTCTGATAGATCGATAGATAGATAGTTAGATAAATAGATTTTAGAGAATTCATAACCACATATATGTAAAATTATTTCAGTCACTATTTTTTTCTTTTCATTCTGACTTAAAAACACATACAGACTCATATATGTGAACACTCTCACCTTCATTTGGACACATATATGTACGCATGAATATACATATACTTCCACTATCGTCTTTCATTTTTACTCTTTAAAGTTTTTTTCTATATCAGATAAGTATTTCGAAATTTTCCAGCTTAAGGTATTGGTGCAAAACATTTTATCGTCACTCGAATCATATCATAACCTATGCTATGTAAACGAGATTTAGAACAAGCCGATTACATTCACAGCAGAAGTGTAAAACCGACCTACATACAACAGCGGTTTACTTGGAGTGATACTGAACTGTATTCAGGTGATGCGGTTTCAGCTCTGGAGAGTACTGCGTGCCTCTTCATTACCATCAGTTTAAGGTCTACTCTACTCTGATGTTAAAGCACTTGTTAGAGTAAAAACCGTGTATCAAGTAAATGTTTAAAAATTAGAGATATTGGATAGAAATGCCTGAAAGCATGGAATATTGTGAATATAATTTTTACTATAACAAATACCTGATATCATATAACTTTGAGTAAACAAATTATTATTTTAATAGACAAATAAAAAATTCTGATCGAAAATAATTTCAATGCAACGTTTCAAATGTAGTTATTGCAGTGAAACATTGGCAAATGAATATAATTTCGGCATTAAATAACCCACAAGGTGTTAATCAATCTTGAATAAACCCAACCAAATCAATGCATTTTGAATTAACCAAAATGCTCAGTTTAATACACACACACTCACACACACATACACACACACACATATGTGTGTGTTTGTGTATTGCACGCGCGTGCGCGTGCGCTTGTGTGTGTGTGTGTGTGTGTGTGTGTGTGTGTGTGTGTGTGTGTGTGTGTGTGTGTGTGCGAAGAAAAGATAGACCACATGAAGGATCTTGCATGCAAATAATTCTATGGTATGAATGGATGAATAACTTTAATTAAATCTTGAAACTGAAATTAAATCCGTGTGATACATCGGTATTTTATGCAGGCGAGTGCACTGAATCATTCATTAAAATCAATGCACCTAAAAATCAATCTGTTTAAGTTTGGATGAAACTCGTAAATTTTGAGAACATTGCGTTGGTTGAAGAGCGTGTATTTCCATCATGACATGTATTTTAAACAATAGAAACAGGAAGTACAATGGTTGTCATTTCTTTCAAACTTATTGAAGTATAACAATGATAATGCACTGGAAAACAATATGTATAAAGTCTGTAATGATGTGTTTAAAGATTAAATAAAGCATGACAATTGTTACTAAATACATGCTTTGCATAGTAAATTCATATCAACGACTTATAATCTATAAAAACATATTTACAAGCGACCTACTCAACGAGCAGGATGTGACACAAGGTCAGTATCTTAAAGTAGTGTAATATTGGTTTGTATTCAGCGTTTTCCTTTTCCTAGACTTGTTGCCTAGCTCTTTCTACCCTACTAATTACCCATATATGGAGAGAAAACAGATAGATTTATGACTTTCTCAAGGGCATTATCCCTAATTTAAAAGCTAAAGGCCACGGCTAAGACCGAAACTCAGGTCACCTAATCCATTTTCTGTGGTGAAGCTTTGGTTTGAATTCAGAGTATTTCACAAGCTCGACTTGTTGCTTTTTAAAGCTAAAGAGCTGGGAGAAGATATGGATTCTTGACTTTTCCAAATATCATCGTCCAGATTTTGAAACAGCTTAGCAATATCCATTTCCTATGACAAATGTTTCTCCATATAATAATCAAAGGATATTTTAACAAAGTTGTCTTTGATTATTTCAAGTCAATTTATTGAAAAAATATCATCGAGAGTCTGATGAAATTAAAGTGATTGATGAGCTATTCAGACCAACATAAGCTCTGCATTGATTTGTACAGTGGTACCCTGCTTACACAGAAGATAAGATATTAACGTATCTTCCAAAATTTGTCAGTTATCGGGATTTGACATCTCATAGATGCACCAAATATTTTTGTCGAATTGTATTTCCCTCCCCTTCTCTCTTCCACAACTAAACCCCAAAGCAACTGCTCAGGCGTTGTAAAATGCAGTACCAGGTTTTTAGATATCCTTCATTTTGACGGTTTTTCTACCCAAGGTTAGAAAGCACACTCTCAAATGATTTGTTGGTTATTGTCTCCGATCCAGTTAGTTATATTGCAATATTGATAAATAAAAATTAAAATATAGATGAAAAAAATCCCTGATATCTAAAACAACTATAGATTATGGAAGAAAAAAGCAATAACCATGTCTCAAATAATTAGTGCACTAAAATTCCATAAAATACAGAGATAATATTCATAGTTCTGAGTATTCAACGAAATAATATTACCGTCCAAGTCACGTGAGTGCAGAATCGACGAAAATGCGGAAAGAAATTCCTTTTTAGATTTCCTGTTAATTGCTTCCACACGACAATCAAATTGCAACATGTCCAGAGGGGTAATGCAACCCAAGAACTCAAATCACAATGATGAAACTAACAATCGTGAATTTCAGATGTCATGTTTAAATATCATGACCTACGTGTTCTTTCAAAGCAAAATCATTGATTAATTCATCATCCTTCGATAAAGTTTTATTTTAACAGCTGCAGCCTTAATGATGTATTGAAAGGACACTGTCGTAATGTTTAGCAATAAAGTGACCTTCCCTATCAGAAGGGTCAACGTTGGCAACAGAAATCTTTCATAAAATTGTTACCAAGACACAATGAATCAAAATTATATTCATGAAATAACGACGAGATTTGGAAATTGCATAAAGACTTTAAGCTAATAAAATAAAACAAAATAGCAAGCATTAAAATTAACAGCATTGCTGCTAACCGAAAATTAAGATGCAAGACAAAACTAATACCAAATATTCAAAAATTAAATCATAGAAAACGATGGTAAATTGACGGATGAAATAAAATTAAAGCTGGTAATCTTAGTCGAGGGTGGCCCGAAGGCTACTTTTTAAATATCAACAACACCGAGGAGTAGAGGACGGCGCTACTCCATTACCTTGATTACTCCACTTTAACCTTGATTCTTACCTTATAATACTGAATTTTAGGCAAAGACGCATCAATTTCCATTTTTTTTGTGTGTGTGTTTATGGTATGACTCTATTTGGGATTGAACCGAGGTCGCCCGGAACAATGGTGAACACTACTCATTAAGCCAAAAACAGAAGTTAATTCGGATATGTATAAAAGATGAAAATGAATTTAATCAAAAAAGTTAATGAAATAAGAGACAAAACGGGAAAAAGGAAAACAATCAATTTATAGGAACCGGATAGAGAAACACAGAGCAATTCAGACTTTTTGGTGAATCTTCTAAATACGTTTCATAAACTCAATGTTCATAATAAATAAATGCTAAACATTTAGATAACTGCTTACTTAAATCAGCTTGCCTGAAGTTCCTAGGGCATGATAAAATAAAAATATAACTATTTTAAAGACTTACCTTCTTATATAAAAGAACTGCTTCACTAATCTGTTTATTCCAAATCAAAATGACGATATGGAAATGGATGTCCCAATGATAGATTATCTTGAAAGAAATGATAGAAATAGATATAAGACCTACACAATTTTGATCTGAAAAATCAATGTACATATTTAATTAAAAAAATGTGTATCTTTCACACAATAAAACAAAAAATCAAAACATTTTGAAATATGTTTACGAATTTAGTCAGACTACATAAATTGATTGTAAGTGTTCTTTCTTCTGCAGAAGAACATCTGCGTAATTCTCTCACAACTGGGGAGCCGTAAAATTGAAGATGGCACTTACCCAACAAAGTGTGTGTTTTACTACCTCTGTATAAAAATCTGGTGAAGACTTTCAAAAGTGAAAATCTTATTAAAGAATTATCCAAAGCTATTTATGTCCAGAGCATGATACAAAACTACATTCAGTCGTGAAGCTCCTGTCTGGAGATGATTTTTTGTTGTTTTACGTATGGGTCGTGAGAGTTGACAATCTACGATATAGGTTTATCCTGAACATAAGACTAAACTGCATCTGATGGTGAGGTTACTGTTCGGTAGCATTTAAAAGAGGAGATTCAAACACACACACACACACACACACACACACACACACACACACACACACACACACACACACACACACAACAAACAAACAAACAAAATGGAATTAATCCAACAGTAACATTTAAAAGGATTAAGAGAGTTCTGAAAGTTTTTAAAAAGTAACGTTTTCATGTGTAGTTAGAACATTTTTAAAATTTACATTATAACTAAATAAATAATTACTTCTTTTTACTGTTTTTTCCCCTATTTTCAGAGAAATAAAAAATATATACATGTAAATGTTTAAGATTTCCTGAACTACATTCGCAGACGTAATTTTATTTTCTTCTAGATTTTAATTTTTTTTTTTCAGAATTAAATCTTTAGCAAAGACGTTATCCATTTGGTATAAGAAATGAGCACTTATTGCGTCACTACATGTTGAACCGGAACACTGTTAACGATTATAGAATACTGAGAATTTTTCGTTTTTTTTTTTTTTTCTTGTAAAATTATTTTCGAGACAAAAATTCTAACATCACATTCTAACATCTCCGTGAAGTTGGTTGAACAAAAACCGAAATGTTTAATCCTGGCGTATTATCACGTATAGATAATTTTTCTGAGTATTTTGTTTTTTCATATTTCCATTTTTACGTCACGTCGGATTTATTTTTAGCCTACGCATATACAAACACACACACACACACACACACACACACACGTATATATATATATATATATATATATATATATATATATATATATATATATATATATATATGAATGAATTAAGTATATTCATTATATGACATAGAGAAATATATTTCTATATTTTGAAGATATAGATATAGATCCACCGGCTTACCACACACACACACAAACACACACACACACAGACACACTCTCTCTCACACACACACACACACACACACA
Organism: Sepioteuthis lessoniana; assembly: GCA_963585895.1. NCBI lineage: Eukaryota > Metazoa > Mollusca > Cephalopoda > Myopsida > Loliginidae > Sepioteuthis > Sepioteuthis lessoniana. Next base: position 88,066,187 of record OY757906.1, on the reverse strand, counting down.
TATATATATATATATATATATATATATATATATATTCTATTAAGGATTGAGCTTAAGACTCAATGTCTGCCTTTTGTGTTACATTTGCTTCATACAAAGTCAACGCGTATATATATATATATATATATATATATATATATATATATATATATATATATATATATATATATATATATGCGTGCGTGCGTGGGTGCGTGTGTTTTATCAAATATACCTTATTTCATCAAAGATTACTTTAGAATTCTGAAGACTCTTTCATGAAGTAAAGTATTTGTGTTTATCTACTTTTTCCATATATTTTTAACATCTTGTCGGTTTTTCCAATTTACTTCTCGTCCTTATATATATATATATATATATATTTATATATATATATATATATATATATATATATATATATATATATATACATATATATTTTAAATTGCATCATTATATGTATATATATATATATATACCGGTCTTTGGACGTGGGTTAGTTTGTTTGGCAATGGTCCGGGAGAACTAGGTTCAATACCAAACCCTGTCATACCAAAGACTTTAGAAAGAGTACTTGATACCTCCATGCTTAACGGTTAGCGATATAAGGTACGTATCAATGGGAAAGTGGAGGAAACCAGAGAAAGGAGTAGTGCCCTCCCCTACGCCTTTGTGTAGTCGCTATTGAAAAGGGTTCCTTCAGATCACCAACTTATATATATATATATATATATATATATATATATATATATATATATATATATATATATATATATATATATATATATGTAAATACTTTCCCTCCGTAAATAATTCATAAGCTATAGAGGATATGATTTACATTCATAATTATCAAATGATGAAGAATCGCCTTAAAACTCGTCCGTTTACAATAAGTAAAAATCTCTAAAATAATATAGACTGCTTAAGCCACATTAATATGAACACGTTAAAACAATTAAAAACTTATTTGCACACTGTTTAATAATTCTAAAAAAACTAAATTAAAAAGATCACTGCCACATCTACAACAAAAGCTTCCGCTACAAATATCATATCTACTCATCTATATATATATATATATATATATATGGTATTGGCTCTGTCTATGCCTGTGTAATAGCGCTATTTTCTCAGTAAAACTTACCTTACTTCCTGATGACTGATAATCCTTTTTTCTACTGATTTTCGGTGCACCAGATATGAATATTTTTGGAACATAGAAAAAAAAACAAACAAACTGCGCTATCGTGAAGTCTTAAGCCGGTGTAGGAAATCTGTGTTTCTCATAAAGATAGGCGTAACAATGTCTACTGGTTGATGGGTTAGCATTGTAAATATGCATGTTTATATTTAAACTAATTTTCAGGTCCAGGAACGATTCTTTATTGAATTTTATAGTTTGACGGCAAGTCTACTCGGATAGAGCTATTTTCCCCCAAATTTAAGAAAATGTGTTCATTTTGCATTTATATTTACCAGGTTTTTACTGTTGTTTCCTAAAAAAATGCATACCGCTATGCGATATGAAATATTCCTATAATATCTAAATGATTTGTATGTTTCCAACGATTCCAATTCAATATAACAGATTTATACACAATTATACGACTTTAAGTAACTCTTTCTGTTTACTAATAATCATGCTTTAATGTGCATATACGGCTACAAATAACAATTAATAGTGATCCAAAAAAACAAATACAGTTTCAAGTATTTATTATTACAAATAATTAAGACACATTAATCTTGCATGAAATATTAATGTCAAATACAAATAATTTCCAAAAGGAACTATTTACCTTAGATGAAACCCTAATCTACTTAGACCGGGAGTAATAGTAAGGAATTGATAATCCTTGCTCCCCATATCTCCAGAACTAGAGACTTACCATCAGGTGAAGTTAAGTTTCATACCGAAGACACTTCTTTATTTGAAGGTTGTTTTTTTTTTCCCCAGTACAGAAGTTTCAGTGGGTGTATTCTACTCACTCCCGTCAACACAGTCAAAGAAATTACTATGTACTTATATGCATCGAAGTTATGATGTTTTGCCATTCACTCATAATTTCACTGATTACATAAATAGCTTAAAATTGTTATGATTGGGAAGTATAAAAACGAGATATGTTTGACTGATATAAATTGCGATGGAGAGACCAATGATTCAATGATTGTAGGTTTTAAACAATTTTTTCTTACAGTGATGCAGCTTTTCTTTTTTTTTTAATCTTTTTTTTAATGAAAGAAATTATATCGGTAGCTGAAGAATGTTTGACCTGCTAGTGTTAATAAAATATGATATAGAAAAAAATTGGAAAATAAAATAAAATAGAAATAAACTTAAAAAGTATTGCTGAAAATATTGATTATATTTCTATAGTCAACATTACATATTATCATACATTATAGATCGTGTTTCATCTTCATTTGCTTTTAATCGCTTTTTTTAATAATAGTTTCGTAAATAACGTTAACGTTATCGTTGAAGCTGTGGTACATAATCTATAATTCATTTTCGATATATAACCAAAAGTAGCTACTTTGAGATATGACAAAATCATCAAAAAATTGCGTAGGTTTTTTAGAGTAAAAGTTTCGCGTTAGTTATACATAGCAATACTTGGAACCATTTTCCTTTGTTGACTTACCATTAGTTGAATTGTAGAAAAGATAACTGTTTGATTATTTAACTGTGTTTATCTAAAAATGTATATACAACACAGATCTTTAATATGTACGTAAAAACAGGATTTGGCATTAAATAACCAACAATGTTTAATATGCCACAAAACCAAACTAACCCTGAGCATATATATATATATATATATATATATATATATATATATATATATGCACTAACAAAAGTACACGCATTTTGCATTGGCATTTAAAATAATGCAAAAGTAACCAACCAACCAACCAACCAAGAAAACAAACCAACAAATAAGCGAAAATAGAAAAATAAAAAACACACGGTGGCCATTAAACTCATTATAAAATTTAATTACTCTAGGAATTTGTTGGTTCCTGCAATGAACATTTCGGACTGAACATATGTATAAACGTTTTACAAGGATACCAGTCTATTGGCTGTATGGATGAGTGCAGAACACGCACAGAAATCCATATATGATTCAAATTTTTCCTTTTCCTTGACTGACTACCTTACCAAATGTAAAGAGTCAGTCTGCCCAACTAGTTACCTAAAGAGGGTATAACAGTTGGATTTGTGAAATGCAAACAACATCGTCCGGATTTGAACCCGGTTCACCGTCTCTATTTCCAACTGCATAACTCCATGAGGACCTCCATCGCATATCTTCTGGTATGTGTATTTATTGTTTTATACACAATAATCAATGCTGTATCACCCCGATGTTGTTACTGATATAACTCTTTAATCTTCAAATTACTATGACAAAAACTAAATTGTGTAATTTTATAAGTGAAAATAGATAAGCCAACTGAAAAAAATCTAAGAAATCCGCAAAGATTGAAAAAAAATAATGAAGAAAATCAACATTGAGTATATGAAATAACAACATAGAAAGAAATGAACATGAGAAGTTATGTTGTTTGTAGATAAGGTTAGGTAAGTGTCACTGATTTGGGATGATAAGTAACGCAAGGGAATCTCGCAACATGGAACGACAAAATGACAAGTTGTCAACGTGTAAAAAGAAGAGTTCACCATACAAAAAAGAATTAGTATCAATATGCCTGTTAAGCCATAAATATACCTGTGAATTAAAGAAGGTTTATATTGATGTAAGATTATCTGTAAAGAAAAAAAATATTTACCGGAATTATATTTATATTGTATAACTCAGAAAAATACGTATCTACACGTTAAATCATGAATGCATATGAGAAAAAAAAAACGTGGCTGTGATTCACGGCTCAAGATAGATAGATAAATAGATAGATAGCATCAGATATTCTCAGAAGAATATGGATCTTCAGTTTGCTCTCTGATCTGGCATGGATGAGGTCGTATGGAAAATGCATTTGTCCATACAGCAGATCTAGTTCGTTTTCCGACACCATTACTTATCCAAAGGAAGGCTAAGGTGATGTACAAAAAAATGTCCCCGTAGGTGTTGCCAGTAGGCGGATCAACATTTTACGGTGTCACGCTAGCAAGGTATTAGAATTCACCATGATCCTCCTTTTCCCCTCTTTAGTCTCTCTCTCTCTCTCACACACAAACACACGCACAGAGACACACGCGCGCACACACACACACACACACACACACTTATATATATATATATATATATATATATATATATAGAGAGAGAGAGAGAGAGAGATGTTAGTATAGTGTGCACGCAGATTTTAGACACTTGGTGATAATCATTTTCTCGCCAATATGATCATGAACGTTTTAGAATTCGAAATTTTCACACTCACGCATTCTCACGCGCTCAGTCACTAATTCGCGCGTGCACAGACAGACAGACAGACAGACACTTCGTCTGAAGATCACATTGGAGTAAAAATTACAGTTACTAACCGCCATTGACTATGTGTCTACGCTCTCCAAATTATCGAACACGCTTTATTTATGAATATAGCAAACTACGAGGATTATTAAATAAGTTTTTTCGTATGCGCACTTTTATTAATAGTACACACATGAAACTCTACTCACCATCGAAGTAATCTCCTCTGACTGTATTGCCCTTGTTGTACCGTAACAATAACTTCTGGATAGCCCCATGGAAGTCCTCTCGTGTGAGCGTGTCAATGACCTTCGTCACAACCTCTTTCATCTCCTCAATTGTCTCATAACGACAGCCTCTGAGCTTAGGGAATAACCAAAAGTCACAGAGAGGAAGGAGAGTGAGAAACTGTCTTGATAGCCATCTTGGTCAAATAGTTTGTCACAAGGATAGAGTTGTCAACTGGTGCATTGTCCGGCGGGAAATGCCACTGACCCGATTTGAAGAGTACTGGCCTCTTCCGAAGTAATCTCTTCCTGAACTCCCTTAAAACCTCAACATATTCCTAACCCTTGGGCCAATCAATTCTGGTGTATTGACTTCCTTACTCCTCCTATACCTCTCATCATCCCTCGCAGAGTCCCTGCCTTCCTTGAATCTCTTATGACACTCAAAAACTGATGCTTGATTCATGCATGATGGTCGAGAAGCAGTCTGAAGCATTCCAGACGTTTCTGTGGCATTTTTTCCATGTTTAAAACATAATTTTATTACATATCGTTCTTCTAAAGTTTCATCACGTCCAGATTGCATTTTTGAAATTCACCAGTTGTGACAATCAGGCTTTAGTAAGGTGTATTTCAAATCCTTCTGTAGCTGTTTATTCGAACCCGAAATCATAAAAATCAGTCAGTCTACTCACATGATGTATAGCAATAACATACTGAATTTTCATGAGTCTACGATAACTTTAAATGCCTGTACAAAAAAGTCTAAAAACACATTGAATGCACCTATGTATAGACAGCCTGACAGACCGAGACATAAACAGAGACAGGGAAATGGGGACAGATATACATAGATATAGAGATCCAGAAAGAAAGAAAAGTAGCTGTAATAGTAGAGTACCGCGAGTAAATGTTTATTTCTTTATATTAAAATTTTAAATGCAGGCTTAAAACAACGGAGCAAATTGAAATAGTGACATATCTGCGTCTAGACTGTTGCCAAACTCTTACTATCTTCTTGACAATTCTACATTTCTATAAACTTATAGATCTACTCTCGATGCTTTTTGCTCACTAATTTTGTCCACATAAAATATTGTGCTAGTACAACATATGTCCTTCTAACGCAATTGAGCTCAGCGAGACATTTTCTTTTTTTCGTAAACAGAAAATTCATTTCCATTACAAAATTTGACAGCGAGAAACCTTATATAAAATAGTGAGTTCAAGAGGTGCTTTGACCAAAGACAATTCACTCTAATTGAATAACAAGGGAAATATTTTGAAGAAAATTAACATCCATTGTTAATTTCTCCCGTACAATTTAAAATTTTTTAAAACAGCTACACACACACGCACACACACACACATCTATCTATGTATCTATCTATATATATATATGTATATATATATATGTAATAAAATGGCCGAGAGATCTCGTTTTATGCCTTTAGGTTTAGTTAGGCAGAGAACCTTTCGGCTCAGTGCATGGGTTACTTAGGTGCAACATTAACGCAGGTGTTCACGTTCGTGCGCGGTGCGGACATGTCATTCAGAGATGACACAATAGCCCAGATGGGAAAAGAGCTACAGAGTGTGAATGACGTCACGCACCCGAAGCACGCGGAGGATTTTGGGAATTTTGAAGAAAGTCAGTGAGTTGAGTTCTGCCTCGGGAGAAGACGGTTGGCTTTCGCTTGCTCGCCGAAGCCAGGTCAGTGGCCTTGTGGCGGGTGCCACACGAGATGGAGGGGGGTGGATAGAAAAGTCAGAATAGAAAGAATGTGTATCTTTCTCCTTTTGTGGAAGAACCTTTAAACTCAAAGGTAATAAAAAGTTTCGTACCTGAACTAAGAGGTCGTACGTGTTTTTCGTGTTTCGAGATTCCTATGTTCTATGTATATATGTTATGAACATTCTATGTACGTTTCTCACATATCCGGATATCTGGATATGGTACATATATATATGTAGAAAGAGAGAGAGAAATGATAAATTTTAGTAAATCTGAGAAGATGATAGAAATAGGTGGAAAATTAAATAAACCAACTCATAACGGGTTTAGTAGTAATATTTCGTTCTTTATTCTTGTAAGAATTTCTTCAGACCAAAATATTTTTGAGTTTTCAACATTTTAACTGTTGAGGAAATAGTTAAAAAAATAATCGTAAAAACGTAAAGAGATAAAAAGGGAGGGAATGGCCTAAAGAAAAGGGACTGACAAGGAAAACAAAGAAAGGCAAATAAATATAGGTTTGCACTTTCTCTTTCACAAAGTCTCTTCCCGCATCATATTTCCTTCTTTCTTACTGGAATTAATCCATCTCTGACTGAAGAAATCTCTGATGAAACCTTATAGACCTGATGGTACCTAGGCTAGACCATCTACACTGATGGCGACAATAAAACAAAATAACCCCTACCACCATCATATAAAACTATATATTCCCTCCCACCTTTTCTTTCCATGCCCGTCTTTATCTTTAAACGTTGTCCCTCTCTTTATAGCTCTTTATATTTTCACCGTTATTGTATCTATTGTCTCAATTACTAAAATGTAGAAAAACTTATTTGAAGAAGTTATTTCTTGAATAAAGAATGAAATATTAATACTAAATCCGTTATATTTGGTTTATCCTCTTTTTCTCTTATTTCTATCATATATATATATATATATATATATATATATATATATATATATATATATAATTTATTAAATATCAATGATAGATAATAAATCTCCAACAATTTCACCATAATTTTCTCTATTACCTTAATCACTAAAATGTAGAAAAACTATTTTATTTTAGTCTGAAGAAGGTCTTCATTGAATAAAGTACGAAATGTTACGACTAAACTCGTTGTAAGTTTTTGGTTTATCCAGTTTTACACTTATTTCTAATATATATATATATATATATATATATATATATATATATATATATATATAAAATTAATGTATTAAACATCATCGGTAAGTAATAAATCCCGTACATTTTCATAGTAAAAATTATTGATTGTGTAATTTTGGTTAAGGAAAATATATATAAAGACTTCAGTGCTTGAAAGTGATTTTTTTTCATGTTTTTCTATCTGTAAATGATTCTTTATAATCTTGGTTTTAAAACTTCAGTTTGTACTACTGTTTATCTAATATCATAAATGACATGGAAAGATCATAAGATCATACTACATAACATCTGCCGGTCAAAAGTATTCATTTCAATATCACAGTTCCCTTCAGAATTGATATACCCGAGCCATCTGTTTATTCTTCACTGAGAAATTGAATGGCATAATTATCTTTGAAATAGTGTATATGTGGTCGCCAGAAGAAATTCTCATTCCACGCTGGAAATATCTTAACAAATGGGATTTGTAATACGAATAAAAATTTTACGTAAAATTTTCCCATTATCTTGAAAAAAAAAACCTGGTTACTAATCGAAATAGTTTCAGTGCCTTTGACTAATTATTTCATTACGGAACGCATCCTGCTCTTTTTTTAAATTAAAATATTTTAGAATAACTATTGAAAAACATAGTTACCAAACTTATAAGAACATTGAATACTAAGTACGCAAAATTATAATTAATTTCACGTGTTCTGAGTTTTTCACACGAGCGTTAGTTGCAGTGTTTTCTCTGGCAATCACCACAGGTCTCAAGTACTTCTCTAATTATTCAAGCAGATATCGGAAAATGATGTCGTCTGCATAGTTTTGATTCTCCTACTGATTTCTAGTTCCTCAAGCTCTTGAGAACCATTCCGAGCGTACCAACTACAATTGATATAACTTTGACCCTCATTTTCCTTTTTCAATTCTCTAGCAAAGTCTAAGTATCTATATATTCTTCACTGTTTTTTTTTATTTCCAGGAAGTGGTATGTAGGAACAACAAAATCCACAAGGCGGCGATTTCTATTATTATTATTATTATTATTATTATTATTATTATTATTATTATTATTATTCACTTCAGATTTTTTCCCACGAGTTTTCGATCATGGTTTTACAATGGAATCTGAGTGACATAAAGTCTTCTCAAACCTTCAGGACTTTTCCTCAAATTTCCAAGTTTTCCAGTGTCTTTACGAAGAATATGGTGATTATTTTTAGCACGAGAATTACAATTGATATTTACTTCACCTTCATGATCGATCTAGAAAGGCCGATGTACTTATTTATTTTTTCGCTTTCTTTTAATTTTACTCTGTGGTCTTCCGGGACGGCAACATTCACTATTCGGCAGGTTCTCTGGTTTTTGTTAACAATCACTAGGTCTGGTCGTCCGGACGAAGTTAGGTGATCTGCTTGTATCTCAAAATCTGAAATAAGTTGTTATTATTATTATTATTATTATTATTATTATTATTATTATTATAATACACCTAGCAATATATTAACACAAGCAATAACTGGTTGACATTAACTGGAGACTGAGTGACATCAAGTAGGCGCAAGTGTCTTGGACGCTACCAAGAACTCTGGCTAATCTTAATATTAATATATTTTGTAAGGGCTTGATTGTTCTGATTGGGTTCGATTCCTCTGGAATTTTTGAAGTCTTTAGGGACCGTTCCAAGCAAAATAATTACAATTGTTATCACGATCATATTCCTTAGCTTTTTGTTTGGCTCTCAAATAAAATCAAATAATATATTTATATTTTCACTTTCTTTCTTTATCTTACTATGTTAATGCTGGAAAAGCCAACATTCACAAGATGGCAACTTCATTTCCCCTGTAAATTTACTGTAGATCTGGCAGTGATTGCGTGATACGTTTGTATCTCAAAATCTCAGAGAATATGAGGGGTCTCATTTTCTTGAACCTATTCTTGTTTTTTAAATTAACCATTCGTTAATATGATAAATATCAAGGCGTTGTAAGTTTCCTTGTTGATTATCTTTCCCATTCTGTCATGTCGTGTTTTGCACTCATTTTGTTCTAGTTTGCAGCACATTCTTACTGTGTTTAACCGTTTCATCTCTGTATCCAGATCAGATACTATTGCTGTTCTGTTCCTAATAACCAATATTCAAATCGATATAATTGGTCCTTATCTTATTATTTGTTGTGACTAATCAAAGCGATTCAGTATTTCCCTTGAGATGTCCTCTTCTTAACCATGCTCGGGTCATCTCGTGAGCAATATTCCCGGTTTATCGCTTGAAGTATCCTTTGGGTTGTTTTTATTCGCATATTTGATTACTAGATGTGGGTGTTTTACTGATTGTCCTTTTGTTGTCAGCGATGTTACTTGCTGCTCTATTTAGTCTTTCTTTTCTTTATCTTGTAAATTACTTGGGTCCTTGATTTGTTGCATATACACAGTCCTAAATGCTAACGATTTTTCTTCCACTAACTTTCTTCTTCTTCTTCTTCTTCTTCTTCTTCTTCTTCTTCTTCTTCTTCTTCTTCTTCCTTTAATTATTTTGCGTTTTTGAGAGTTTTTAACACAAGTGTTTGCTGATGGTTTCTCACTAGAGTTTGAGTGACAGCAAGTCTCCTCAAGTCTCCGAGATTTTTCGCAGTATTTTGGCTCTTCTTACTGTTGTTTTCTGGATAATCGTCCCTTGTCCCAAAATTTCTAGGTCTTCCAGACCTTTTACCAAACTTTTAGGGGTCGTTCCAATTACAATTGGTATCTCCATCATTTTCATGTAGCATACATTTTTATTCTCTTGAAACGTCTACATATTTTTCTCTCATTTCGATTGCTTTTTCATTCTACTCAGTGGCCTGCGGGGACAGAAAAGTCTACGATGCAGCATGTTTTTTTTTTTTTTGATGGGAATCTTAAGGTTTAGATTATTATTATTATTATTATTATTATTATTATTATTATTATTATTATTATTATTATTAACAACAGAACTAACGGTTGAGTTTTACAGGTGTACAGTGAGAGTCAATATCATCAGCTTTACGGCACTCAGTATTTTAGAAAATTTTTTAAAAAGCTTTGGTGTAAATGTTCGTAAAACATTCCGGAAGTTCAGTTTTTCGTGTCGCAGTAACTTTCTTTTTGGCGGGGGTCGTATGTTCATTGTTATGAATGCATAAATGTAACCATAATCAAAAGAATGCTTAAATACTTACTAGTTAGAGACCCTGTGTTTAATATATTAACCATGCTTCGTAATTCGAGTATTTGTGGATACACATATAGATGCACACACACACACACACACACACACACACATATATATATATATATATATATATATACATACTTACATATGTATATATATATATATATATATATATAAGTAAGACCATAGTCGAGGGTGACCCGAAGGCTCCCTTTTCGATAGCTTACTACACCAAGGTGTAGGGGAGAGCGCTACTCCTTTCCCTGGATTGCTCCACTTTACCCTTTATCCGTACCTTATAATGCTGAATGTTAATCAAGGAGGCATTAAGTACCATGTTTTGAGTCTTTGGTATGACTCGATCTATTCCGGGCTATTGGCGAACACTCTAACCGCTAGGCCAGTTTTGTTTCTTACATAATGAAATATCTATCTTACCGGGTATTTAATGGTAAAAAATATTTCTAAAATAGAATTGTGATAGTATTTAGCCGATAACTGGGGTTCACACGTTACCCAAAGCATCAATTAAAAAATAAACGTTACACGGAGTATGTACGTTTTTATTCATATTATCAGAATGAACTTGTGCTCACAGCACAGAGTTTCTTTGCCTTCTCTTATCATCCGTCCGTATCATCGATCGCTCCTTGCGCTCCTCTATCTTGCATTCGATGTCCACACAAAGCTGGAGTATATTAGTTTGTATTGCTCGTATAAAGCGGATGCATATATTTGAAAGTGTTCATAAGAGCATGTCGATATTGAGATCGTCTTTACCTGCATGTCTCTTTAATCTTATATGGATTGTTTTTCAAATTGGATGCAATTAGCCGTACTGCTGTTGTTTTCTGGGATGTTACTTCCAGGGTATGTTCAAAACAGCATGCAAAAGCCTTGTGTATTCCTATCTATTTTTTCTCATTGTGTATTGTAAGCCTCCAAGTGATGCATCCGTACTGACACATGCACAACGTGGAAGAAATCCAGTTTTATTCAATAAGAGATGCAAGGTTTCAATATGATTGATTACCTATAAATAACAGTACATGCCTTCATTCTGCGTGTGTCGACAATTCTTTCAGTAGATGAGATATAACAAATGAGGTTAGTGAACTGGTCTACTAATTTTAGCGGCTTGCCATTAAAAGAGGAGCCGGGATCTTCTTGCTTAAAATACTTGAAGTCTGTTTTCTTTGCGTTCAGATGGAGGCCGATGCCTTCTGTTGTTTTCTAGAGACAATGTGTAGCAGAAAGAAAATTGAAATTTTTGTTTGGCGCGTAATTTAATTTGACCGTTAGAGTCGCCGAACATTTTCACCCAATCAGGATAACCTGTCCTATTCATCCCGAACCATATTTCCTAGCAACACCAAAAACTTAAGAAAGGAAGTGGTATGTCAGAACCGCAAAATCCACAAGGCGGCGATTTCTATTATTATTATTATTATTATTATTATTATTATTATTATTATTATTATTATTATTATTCACTTCAGATTTTTTCCCATGAGTTTTCGATCATGGTTTTACAATGGAATCTGAGTGACATAAAGTCTCCTCAAACCTTCAGGACTTTTCCTCAAATTTCTCTCGCTCAGAAATCCCCAAATGGAACCGATGTCTATTCTTTTGTTCCCGAATAGTAGTAGCCTCATCAACCACTATGAGGAGAGCCATCTAATTTATGGATTCCATCTGTCTATTCTTCTAGACCAAAGGACTCTAGTTAAAAAACAAATTAGATGATACACTCTAACAACTTCCTACATTCTTTCTTTACTACGAGACCTCGCAGCATACCAGTGTAAACCCCTACACTTCATGCTGCCATTAAAACCTTCCTTCAAAAACCTAACGACGTCTTCATTCTTTATTTTCCATCAACATTTAGGGAGGGGATAACTAGTAACGAAATACCAACTCAACCAAAGTAATACCAACAAAACCAACTTAAACCTTAAACCAAAAAAAACAATAATGATAATAATAATAATGTTATCCCCATCGCTATAAATGACGACCTTCCAACTTATAACCACACACAACCACATATAAAATAAAATAAAAATTAAATATACCACTACAAAAATGTAAAGTAAACCTAAAAACACAATATAATATCCCACAAATGCAAATTGGTTTCGACTCGGGAGAGAGTATTTGCAAAAAGCATTATATAATCTGTGTAGTCTAAGTCTGTTTTCGTTTCTGCTGAGACTTCTTTTGGTCATTTATTAATGTAAAATAATTATTTTTTATTAAATTGATTGATATTCGTTGTATGTAAACTCGGAACATTACAAACACATCTCTTGCGAAAGTATTTCCTTGCAAAACATCATCAATAATGTCGGAAAAAAGACGGTGTTACCATGAAGTGAGGAAACCATTTGTTTCGTGTTTTTTTGTATATCATCGTTATTGGGTTAATAATGTTTTTGAAAAGACCATATGCTTGTAGTATTTGGTTCATCTTTCTACTGTGAATGGAATCACATACTTTGGAGTAATCAAGGTACATTAATGTTGCCTCAAGACAATTTTCGCTATCCCGATGGTTCTTCAGTCTGTGTTGCTGTTGATTGAATTCTCCCAAAATCCGTTCTGATTTTCTTAAGAACGTTATCAACACTCGGTCGAATAAAATTGAGTTGCAGAGCATTATTAACCGGAGCATCTAATGCAAGAAAATTGATGACCTTGTACTTTTTAAAGATTACGGTGTCGTTTTTTGGGGAGAAGGGAAGAATGCAGCCTTTTGCCAATATCTCTATTGTTTTTTGTTCGTACGCAATTTGCATAATCGAAGGAGAATTTTGTCAAGTCCCCTTGTCTTTCAATTGGAGTTACTTCGTCAAAGAATTTATATATATATATATATATATATATATATATATATATATATATATATATATATATATATATATAGCCTGAAAATTACATAGGTATAAATATTAGCGTAAATCTGAGTGGATGGATGTGCATGTACGTGTGTTTATGTATACATGTATATATAGATACACGAGAATATATATATATATATATATATATATATATATATCAACAAAAATATATATACATGCATAAGTATACAAGTGTGTGTGTGTGTGTGTGTGTGTGTGTGTGTGTGTGTGTGTGTGTGTGTGTGTTGTCTGCTCTTTCTATAAATATATAAAACAATGACGTTATAGGATCTAACAGATATCTAACGTAGAATCTAACTTACAGCGCAAATTTGTACACTAATTCGACCGGATTATTGAGTATTTTATAAGTACATGTCAATAGTGACATGGCTGCTGAGTTTTGTCTAATGTCCCTTTCACAGGAGATTTAGTCCTTGGTCTATGTAATGCTGTTCCATATCTAAACTTTAAAGGCTTCTTTTTTCGGCCTATTCAAATTTTCTGAATTTCTAATGACTCCGAAAGTTTACCATTGTCGATGAAAATAGAATAATATTGATAGGTTGGGTCCGTTACATATTTATTGACAACTAGACAGATTGACAATGATAGACATAGAGGCGGGTAAATCTGAAGAGACTAAGTCATGTTTTCCTAATGTAAAATAATAAGATAAAAATACGAGCTCAAATCTGGAAATAGAACTAACAGCAAGACAAGAAAATCCATAGATTTCTTTTCAGACTCTGATCCCCAAAGCAGACAAAGAAGGACCTAAGGAGTTCTATGCATTCACTTAAGCACAAAAACCGAAATAGAATAGAAAAGACGTCTACCTATATAAATAGATATACACTAAATAAATACATCATAAGATCAGACAGACGTATAATATCACAATCATCATCGATCTGATAGCATAGATACTCTTGACTCTCCCCCTCTCTTACCTCTTTTCCATTCTTCCTATCGCACTCACTCTTGGTTGGTACTCTAGACTGTATCCAGTGTTCAGTTGATGGATTAAATAAATAAAAAGAAAACCAATATTTCGACACCATTTTGAGGTTCATTCATGAGCAAGCAAGTCTTGCAGATCAATTATTGTCGTACATTTATTTTCATCCTCACAAAATGTCTCATTTTGGTGGAACTATGCTAAATCTAAGCTTCGCTAAGTTTTAAAAAATTCGTTGGAATAATTAAAATAACTAGACAAGCAGACCACTTTGAAGGAATGGGATATTTATTTCGTGCCCCATAAATTAGATTTAGAGATTAACTCATTTATGTTTAGTGAAAAACACCTCAAGAGTATCAGTTAGCTTTCAAACTAAATAAGTTTCTATTTGCGAGTTCGTTTCTTTGCAGCGAGTTCACATAAAAGACAGGACTTCCCGCTAAAGTTCCTAATGACTAGCAGGTATTGATGAGTCTGTAGTAGTCTGATATAAATCTATGACTCAATACGCGTAATGAGATAGGTTTTATACCATGACCTAAGGAGAGAATAAGTTAATTAAATGATGATAAGCGCGCGCACGCACACACACACACACACACACACACACACACACACACACACACATACACACACAAAAGCCTGTATCTACGTACGTATGTATGTACTGGAGAGGCTCTAGGCGTCAGGTTTACCGTCGTAAGAAATGGACTCTGCTATCCGATTTTGAATATTGAATGAGAATTTTGGTATTTTACATAGTTCTAATTCCATAGAGAAAGTCATCCTCCATCCATCGACGGAGAGACTGGGCTCTTTAAACTTGGTAAGACAACGGTTCAGGAGAATGAAACTTTGAATTCAAAACTAATTATAGTCATGGAGAACATATTCCTGTCTAAAGCACACTACAGGAGTTGGTCTCTCTAGATTAAATGAGGTGAGATGAGAGAGAACTATGCATTTACTTTAGTCATCTGCCACAGTCAGGAACCGGCAATAGGTCTACGTGGTACATTTTTAAGTTTACAGATTTCTTTTCTTTTTGTACAGGCATTTACAATTATCATAGACTCATGAAAATTCAGTATATTATTGCTATACATCTTATGAGATACTGACCATTTTTTATGATTCCAAGTTCAAATGAAGAGCTACAGCAGGAATTGGAATAAACTCAACTAAAGCCTTATTGTCACAGCTGGTGAATTTCAAAAATGCAGTCTGGACGTGATGACACTTTAGAAGAACGATATGCAATAAAATTCTGTTTTAAACTAAGAAAAATGCCACGGAAATGTATGGAATGCTTCAGACTGCTTTTCAACCATGTTGCATGAATCGAGCATCAGTTTTTGAGTGACATAAAAGATTCAAGGAAGGGAGGGAGTCTGTGTGGGATGATGAGAGGTGTGGGAGGAGTAAGGAAGTCAATACACCAGGGTTGATTGGCTAAAGGGTTACAGTTAGGATTAGTATGTTGAGGTTTTAAGGGAATTCAGAAAGAGATTTCGTCGGAAGAGGCCAGCACTCTTCACATTGGGTCAGTGACATTTCTACCAGGACAATGCACTAGTCAACAAGACCATCGTCACAGACTATTTAACCAAGATGGGCATCAAGACAGTTTCTCAGCTTCCCTATAGTCCACACCTTGCTCCCTGTGACTTTTAGTTATTCCCCAAGCTCAGAGGCCGTCGTTATGAGAAAATTGAGGAGATGAAAGAGGCTGTGACGAAGGTCATTGGCACGCTCACACAGGAGGAATTCCATGGGGCCTTCCAGAAGTTATGTGAACGGTACAACAAGTGCATTGCAGCCGGAGGAGATGACTTGGAAGAGGACTAGTTTCATGTGTGTACTATCAATAAAAATGCCCATACAAAAAAAGTCTGGAATCTTATGTAATGATCCTTGTATATTCGATTGAATTATAAGTTTCTCCTCCGATATTTGTTAACTTATTTCAAATATTTTTTTGTTGTTTTTGCTAATGCGTCCCTATCTATTTATTAATCTAGGATATGAGAAAGTGTCGGCTACAATACAAATGTATGCATTTGTGAGAACATGTATCTTGTATGTGTGTGCGTGTCTGGATGTAGATTAATATTCTTCAATAGTTTGTCTGTTTACACTTTCCTTGATATCTATCGATTTTTGTCTATCTCTATCTTTCCCTATTAACGCTTGTTCCGTGTTCATTGAATTTCTCCTTTTTCTCTTTGTAAGCAATTTTATTTTTTCTTTATGCTTCAACTTTCTTTCTTTATTTTCTTTCCTTTTTCTTTTGTCATAATTTCCTTTTGTTTTTTTTTCCCGTGTGTGGTTCGTTTTCTTCACATATTTTGTTTAATTCGTTTCTGATTAAATTCCTCACTTTTTCCTCAGTTTTTCTTAAATTTAAGAATTGCCAGCTTTCATAAAAATAAAGTATTTTTTTAGCAAACACTTCTTGCAAACAAACCATTAGTGTACGGTGTTCAATCTCTTCTAACAAGACTAAGCTATGCAGTGTAAATAACCTTTTATTTTAGAACTCCAGCCGTAAGTTTTCAAAGACAAAGCCAAGAACAAACCATCCACAATGGTGACTAAAGCAATTACACTACGATCAACATTTACATAGAAAGTCGTCCATGTAAATGTAGAAAGAAATTATAAGAAAATTATATTGCAACGAAAATTAAACCTAAAACGATTAGCTATGATGATAACTAGGAAATATCTTACACGGAAAATAAATTTTTTCTACACTTTTACACATTGTACTTTATTCAAAATAATCATCCACAAATCTTGATTTCTTTATATACACTGAAGAGATCTGTAACTAAAAAATATATATTTAAATTGTTGTATCGTGGTAAACACAGTGAAATAACGAGTTAATTATTAATTAACCGAAGTGATACAGTCCAACAAATATTATAAGTCTCGTGCTGTGGGTATTAAGTCCGAAGTTGGTCTTACTACTGACCGAGGTCATGCAGAACTTTATTTATTCTCCGTCCCACCACCGGACAAGTACGGCCCAAGACTTTTTTTAAAGTTGGTCCGGACGCAAGGCCGCAGCCAACACGTGTCCGGCAAAATCCCAAAATATCTTTGACCCCGTCGGAACCCCCCCCAAAGAGTGCGCATCAGAGGCCAGGAAACAAACAAAAAACAATTGGTAAAACAACTGGTGAACTCAAAAGACGTCGTGTTTCTTAAGCACGAGAGATCTTGCAGAACCCTCGTGCTTCAGAAACACGACGTCTTTTATACCTTCACGATACCAGAAGTCACGTGCTACGAGCCACAATACAATATAGATATAAGCCAATGTCCATCAATCGTGCCTATTGAAGTTAAATGGATGCGTGGAGGGCTAATAGGAAAATAATAGTAATTTCCATTATTTCTAAGTTTCTCATCGTTTTGGTCTATATCTTACTGTTGTATTTCCTTGCTTTTAGAGGGAGCTGTCAGGGAGCTAAGGTAGTGTACTGGTTACCAAGCAAGATTGATAGTCATTTACAAGTGAATTTGTGTATCAATGAGTGCTTTGTAATCGGACAATTTGGTACAACTAGACAAAGGCTAGTAAATAAGTTGGTGTTTTTACATGTAATTTCGGCTAATTCTTTTACGATTTTTATCTTAAATCGTCAGTAAGTGAGATATACATTCTCCAGATTTTACACAAAGAGAAATGCTATTGTAGGATGAAGTATTCGCAACTGAGCGACTGATGTAATTGAGTGCAAGATCATAGTAAGCGAGTTCGAACTCCAGTTGCTCTAGGATTATTGTTTTCAAATAGATTCCCGGGGAAAAGGTATAAAACCCTTCATCTTTAGGAGCTATTTTTCATGGTACAACAAATGATCTTCCGCACAAATAATTTTGATATTAAATAACCCACAAAAGTAGTTATGCTATATATTAACTGTAAAAAATAATCCTTTGCAATTGCTGCAGACGAACCATTTTTTCTTAAGTGATGTAGTCCTGTGGACCCTTTCACATGGACAAGCAAAGGTAGGACAAGCTAGAAACTACATACTGCAGCACTGTGCCGATACGGAATGTAATCCTGAAGACCAGCCGGAAACAATGGAAGATAGAGAAGGGCGGCGAGAGAGGTTCAGGGATATCTGTGCTGATGGCATGACGTGATGATATATATATATATATATATATATATATATATATATATACAGGATGCCTACGGTAAGTTTCCAGACTTTTTTCGTATGGACACTTTTATATTGATAGTACAAACATGAAACACTAGTAACCCTTCGAAATAATCTCCTCCGGCTGCAATGCACTCGTTTTACCGTTCCAACAACTTCTGGAAGGCCTCATGGAAGTCCTCTTGTCTGAATGTGTCAATGATCTTCGTCACAGCCTCTTTCATGTCCTCACATGTCTCATAACGATAGCCTCTGAACTGAGGGAATAACTAAATGTCACAGGGAGCAAGATCTGGATTATAGGGAGGGTGAGGAACTGACTTGATGGCCATCTTGGTCAAATAGTCTGTGAAAAGGATGAAGTTGTTGACTGGTGTATTGTCCTGGTGGAAATGCCACTGACCTGATTTGAAGAGTGCTGGCCTTTTCCGACAGAATCTCTTCCCAAACTCCCTTAAAACTTCAACATAGTAACCCTAACCCTAACCCTTTGGCTAATCATCTCTGGTGCATTGACTTCCGTACTCCTCCCACACCTCTCATCATCCCTCACAGATACCCTGCCATCCTTGAATCTCTTATGCCACTCAAAACTGATGCTCGATTCATGCAACATGGTCGAAAAGCAATCTGAAGCATTCAATACGTTTTTGTGGCATTTTTTCCAAGTTTAAAACATAATTTTATTGCATATCGTTCTTCTAAAGTGTCAGATTGCATTTGTGAAATTCACCAGCTGTGACAATCAGGCTTTAGTAGGGTGTATTCTAATTCCTGCTACAGCTGTTTACTTGTACCAAGAATCATCAAAATGTGTTCGTCATCTCATTAGATGTATTACTATAACATACTGAATTTTCAAGAGTCTATGACAATTTTAAATGTATGTACGGAAAAAGTCTGTAAACTAATCGTATGCCCCACGTATATATATATATATATATATATATATATATATATATATAGAGAGAGAGAGAGAGAGAGAGAGAGACGTGTGTGGGGGGATGAAATATTTCGTCTTTCAATAAATATGTTGAATTTTTCCTGATGATTTGATAATAGGACGAAGTCTTTGCAGTTGTACATTTTCCATGGAATTCAATCGAGATAAAAAATTGAATGACCCAGAAGACTGTTAGCATGACGTTCTTTACTTGCTGACGCGATCGGAAATTTTTTTTACTGGGAAGTCAATACATTTAATCGGCATGGATCGTCTTTCTATTCGGATTCATATTAGTAAATCTTTATTTAACACATTTATGTATATATTTTGTTTCAAAGAAATGCCTCTCCTAACGCATCATACATTGTTCCATAAATTTCACATTGTGTAGACACCCCAGCAACTACAATTTAATGACAGGCCTTTGTTGAAGACTTGAATACTCTGGGTAATTTGCCGCTATTTTGAATCGTCTCAAAAATATTTTAATGGGATTAGGATAATTGTTTCTGCAAACGAATTTCCAATAATGCAGATGTTATATTTTGAGACAAAATTCAGAAACGAAAAAAAAAAAAAAGAAAAAAGAATAAAGTATTTTTCCAGTTATAAAAAAAAAAAATTATTCATTGAATGACCCTCGCGTATAAACTAAACAACATATAAATAGAGGAGAGAGAGAGAGAGAGAGAGAGAGAGAGAGAGAGAGAGAGAGAAAGAAAAAGGCAGAGAGAGAGAGAGAGAGAGGGGGGTAGAGATAGAAAAAGAGATAGAGAGATAGAGACAGACAGAGAAACAGACAGAGAGAGAGAGAAAATGCGAGCGCGTGAGTGTTTTCGAGAGACACAGAGACAGAGAAATATAGGGAGGCCAACGGGAACAGGCTTTAGGTTGATAGAGAGATATATAGATAGATAATAGTAGTGTAATGGTTTGCAAGGAAGACTAGCAAGCTCTCAAGAGTGAGTTCGAGTCTCACTGGGTGCCCCATTAATACAGCCTTACGCATAATCTAAGCAAAAATAAGGCTTAGTAAATTGGACACCTCCAATTGTGTAATGGTCACAGAGCTTCGTTAGCAAACCTGCAAGAATTGGCTGCCTCATTCATTTGGCCTTGTGCCACATCTAAGCAAAAAGCTTAGAAAATTACGAGATAGAGGTAAATATATACTCGTAACTGCAAAAGTGTTCTTTTTTTTCTTCTTATGTATTAATTATATAATGTCTTTTGCTGTCATTTTTTCTTATGTACGTAAAAGTCTACAATTGAAAGGTTTATTTTTTCTTAAAGTGCAATTCGGGTGGGGTGTCCTCGTGGTGTAATGATTAAAGCGATGGACTGCGGAATCGTAGTACGCAAGTTCGTACTCCAGTGGCGCTATTACGTTCACTTTCGGGCAAATACCCTTGGGAAAGGTATGAACCCCCTTATGCTCCCAGCTATGGGTTAAATAGTACTACTACTGTTCTTCTAGGAGAATGGCTTTGGCATTAAATAACTTAAAAAGAGTTGATATGCCATTAAAACAACCAAACCAAACCAAACCTTAAAGTGCAATTCGATCTCTTGCACCGAATACAATCTCATGTAATCAGGAGCACAAAACAGGCATGAATAGAGTACACAGTATCATATTGATGCCATAGTGCTTGTTCAATTACGTGACATGCTGAGCTTTATAATCAAATGGAATCAGGTCTAATGTTAATTATTGGAACGATCTTGTCAGATTACAATAGAAAAGCAAAATATTTGATGTCGATCTATCAATATTTGTATACTGGTATTTTGTAACCAACGGATTTTTTTTTCTTCTCATCGGGATGCAAAAGAATCTTTTCATGCCCATCCACCCGTATTCCCATCTACACACATGCACAATCAAATAGACTCAGACACGCACGCACGCACGCACAGTTGTGATAAAACGATAGAGCCAGTCTGTGAATGAATATATATATATATATATATATATATATATATATGGATCCATAAGCCGCGCAAAAGCAGGACGACCAGCACGAACGTACATTCAGCAGCTGTGTGAGGATACAGGTTGTTGTCCTGAAGACCTGCCTAGGGCGATGAACGATAGGGAGGATTGGCGAGAGAGGGTCAGGGATATCCGTGCTGCCAGCACGATATGATGATGATGATGATATATATATATATATATATATATATATATATATAACTATGTTACCTGTTATTTAACCAGTAATGATTTTCACTATATTCTGGTATGAAATAATAAACTAATAAACTTACCGATAACTAAACAAAATCACTGAAAATATCTGGACTAACACAAGGCGAAATCCCCAATCAGAATCAATCTCAATATATAGGCCTTCATTCTGCCCTCTTTGATCGATTGTTCTCTCGTGGGCCATTGATAAAGCATGGATGTCCCACAGGACAAATGAACGGCAAATAAACAGCTCTATTAGCCTTAGATTGGCCTAACGTCACCCATTTAGACGTGTGGGCACTGTCTCACAACGTATTTAAAGCATCTCTTTCAGGCTACTTTATTCAGGAGATAAGCCAGGGAACGTTGAAGTCAATAATTTTTCTTGTTTGCTAGGGTTTTATGGCATATCAACCATAGTAGGTTATTTAATGCTAAATCCATTTTTATAAAAGTAAATAGTTATTTCAAACATTTCAGTTTGGCATAATTACGCAGTTTAATTGTCAAAAACATTTCTATTTCAAGCAATTCAGTCAAGCATTTCTAATTCAAACATTAAGTTTAGTAAAAGTATAGGTTTTGTTTACGCATTGTTAAATGTAGAAACAGTTCTATTTCAAACGATTAAGTTTAGCATACAAAAATTGCTCCATTCCAAGTAATTCAGTTTAGCATTTGTATATAGTTTAGTGCTATTTGACCCATAGATAGAGCCCTATCAGTTTCTACTATGCCAAGCTAGAGTGAACCTGGGAGCGATGGCAGTGAAGGGATACTCTGCATTCCCCAAAGCTCCAGCATTTTTAGAACCTTACTATCAGATTGTTTAGTGTTATGTCCAGGGCACCCGTTGTTTTCTTCAGCCCCAGCCGACTGAGCAAGTTAAATAATGCCTTATTTGGCTCTTAAAAGAGAAATCCCATGAAGCAGCCGAAAAAGTGTCGCTTATAAATATATATATATATATATATATATATATATATATATATATATATCAACATGATGGTCGCTGCTAAATTTGCTGACGTGCTGTCTATTTTTCCAAATAGAATGTGTTCTCATATAAAAAATTTGAAAAGATTTCCGTGTGTGTGTATTGTTAGATAGCAGTATTTCATTCAAGCATGTCTGTTTAATTAATAAAGACACATTTTGTCTATATGATTTTATTAAGATCCTTTCAAGTTTCCTAATAAGTATCTTGGTTTCAGGTTGGAATTGGTAGATGAATATACCAAAATTGTCCCTAATACTGATGAAATAAACACTATAAAAGTGATCTTTCAAAATAATAATGTTCTCAATTTCACACAAGAAATAAATATCAATAATAAAATCCCATTTGTCGGTGTACTAATAGACTCAAACAATATAGACCGATTTATTACCTCCACGTATAAATAACCTACAAACATTAATCCCTGCGCCCTCAAAATCCAAAATGAATGCCTCTTCTGTTATAAAGGAACCATCATAAACACACTTATTTCCAGAGCTAAGCTACTGTCCTCTTCTCGAACTATCTTCCTTAAAGAAATTAAAATTATAAAATAAACCCTTATCAATGTTGTGTTTCCCAACTACAATGTTGATACCGAAATTAAACATTTCATTTATAAAAATGAACAACATAGACAATATCTTTAACCATAACCTATCATTGAACTACAAAAAACAATTCATTGTAATTATAAGATAGATAAACATATATTAAGAACCTAATCAAAAAATGTTCTCCCTACTGATTCTGCCAAAAAGGTTGGACTTATCATTTACTACAGCAAATTTAAACAATCAAACTAATTATTTCCAATAACTTGTCCCCTTCCACTGAACTTCGAATATATGTTCAAATGTCTCTTGTGAGACTGTCTCAAAAGAAAATAATGCGTACGTTGCTCTTATCACTACTGCGCTTTCTTGATGGTTTACAATGCACCTTAATGAATCTAACTCTTTTGCCTTACATCTTAAAACTCATTCTAATCCCAAATCCAAATTCGAAAATTTACTGCTGAAAACAACACAATAATAGCACAGGGAATAAATAACCTACGACTACAAATCCTAGAAGCCCTACATATAATAACAAAAAAGCTTAAAGTCAATAGAAATAATTTTGAAAATAGCGACTATGTTTTGAAATGCTTTTAGTTTTTTTTTTTTCGTTCTGTTTGATATTCCACATTTTCTTAATAATATTCTATTTCCGGTGATAGCGTTCTGTTTTTTAAGATTCATCAGCTTCTCAGTTTTATCCAACTCTGCGTTTGCGTCGTTTTGTTATGCTATAAAAACCAAAATCTTTCAAAACTTTAAAAAAATTCTCTTTACACATGCGAGCAACCCCTGATGATGACCAATGGAAGGTCCGAAAGCGCTCTGGACAATTTTGGTAAATTCAGCCATCAATTCCTACCTGAAACCAAGACACTAATCAGGAAACTTGAAAGGATCTTAATAAAATTATATGGTCAAAATGCCTTTATTATTTAATCAAACACGCTTATATATATATATATATATATATATATATATATATATATATATATATATATATATATCAGCATGTTTGATTATATATATATATATATATATTTATATATACCTTTAAGAAAAACTGAAATCCGGTCACTTTAGGATTATGAATTTATTTCTATCCTGCTATGAGTAGTGATATGATTCAATAACTTCAAATTTGACAGGACCACTTCAGATCAAAATTGATTCAATGAATACAGCTAGAATGAGCACAGGAGGGAAGGGTGTGAAGGGGTCAGAAGAGGAGTTGAAGAGTTACCGGTCAGGACCATAACAAAATAACTAGACGTAGGTTCTAATTTATTTTCTACTATAAATTAACTTACATTTTATCGTAATTCTTCAGATTTACCAATTATTTAAAGAATTACAACAATTCCTATTTACCATTAAGCAAAGACTACAGTGATACATATACGAAACTCAAAAATTATCCTTGCGTCCATTTCTTCGGCCATTTTTTCATTGAAATGTATATACGTCCGACCTCACATGGTGGGTTCCTATATTTCTTTTACACCTTTTGCCTCAATTTAATCTCATTTTTATAGTTGATTAATCATTATCTTCCATTTTCGTTTCTAGTTTAAATTTATTCCTATGTCTACATCTTGCAATTAAATCACATCTCTGATTTAATAATTTTTCTGGGTCTGGGTATAGCATAATTTGTATCTTTTCTTCTAGATGCAGGTTACGTCTACTACCAAAACATTTTGGAGTATATCGACTTTTTCAATATGCTCCATTGTATTTCAAGGGTTAAAACCTTATTTTTCAGATTCAAAAAATTCTTGGATAGGACTGTTTGGTTCTTTGAATATGCTCATGGGAGAAAGAATGATTATGATTATTGAACTTTCGCTTTCATTTCGTCGAAGAGATCCCTATAAAAGTTTTTGTTTTCTTAACGTTTTCTTTCGGGGAAATGATTACTTGGGACACTACTTTTTCCAAATTGCATAACCCATTCATAGGGCTTTTATTTCCAGTTTTACAATTACATTCGTTTTGTCTACTAGTATTATTATCGTTATCACCCTTCTTCTTCTTCTTCTTCTTCTTCTTATTATTATTATTATTATTATTATTATTATTATTTACTCATTAGAGCTTTTAACATCAGCGTTAGCCGATGGTTTTTCACTGGAGTCTGAATGACTGCAAGTCTGCTCAAGTCTCCAGGACACTTCTCAGTATTCTGGCCATTCTCAATAATATTGTCATTTGGATAGTCTCCACCCGTCTGCCAACTTCCAACTCCCCCAGTTCCTTTAGTAATCCTTTAGTTACTATTCCAGACGCCCCAATTACAACTGGTCTAATTGTCACCTGCATGTTCCCCTATTATTTGTTTTGTCATGAAATTTCCTAATTATCTCTTTATTATTGTTGATTATTTCAAATATATTTTTCGTGCGGGAGTAACTAATTTTTAACGTTTTTCCTATTAAGTATTTTATGTAGTATCTTATTTTATTTAAAGTGCTTATCTATCTATTTCAGAAAATATGTTCCTACATTTATCCTCACTAGTCTACAAAAAGGGGTTTAAACCCTATAATTTTATTTTTTCTATATTTTTTTTACTTTACTTCGTATTTTATTTTTTCTATATTTTTTTTTTTACTTTACTTCGTATTTTCTTTATTAATATACAAACTCTTTTCATCGGGTATTTTTTCTTCATGGTAGGTAAACTCTTCCCTAAATCCACTGGTCTTAAGGGCTTCCTTATATATGTTACAACTATCTTGGAATATTTTCTCGTTTGTAGATAATCTCCTTATTCTCATATTAACTGCTTTGGGGACTTGCTTAATTATGGCCTTCGGGTGATTTGAGTTCACATTAATATAGGAAGGGTACTGGACTGTTTTAAGAAAGGGTTATTATGTGTTTTCTGAGAGGTTTAGTGTCACATCCAGGAAATTTGCAATCTTAATATTTGATGATTTTTTTTTTTTGATCCTAAGAATTTAAATTCCCTAATAATCTTCTTTTGTATGCGCGAGCAATTAGGACCATCACTCTTAGGGATATATATTAATCTGTCGTTATGGTATAACGCAATATGACCTGGGCTGACTATCCTGCTAAGTGTATATAATATATATAGACGCACGAGGTCTGCTATTTGTGCAGAGTCATAACTTCCCATAGGAACATACCTACCATCTACCTCTCTTAAAGGAATTGTTGCTCTGTGATGTTATTTACATTGAGCTCTTTAATTTAATTGTCCTGACGTAATTATTCCCGTCTCAAGGTTGACTGGATTGAAGAATGCACACACACACACACACACACACATGCACACACATACACACACACACACACACACACACACACACATATATATATATATATATATATATAATGTAGTTTGATATATGCCTTGTCTTCGTCCAGAATTATTCTGGGTGCTTATATATCATTCTATATTTCAGTCATCCTCGCATATATTTAAGCACATTTATTGTATAAGTTGTTTTGCCATGTAAACGTCGTAAAGAAAAACTTAAATAAAACATATTCTTGAAATTTTGTATCAACTTTTTTATATACTTTTATGCATATATGTATTTGGACAGTTTTCCCTGAGGGAAAATACACGTATAGACATATTTATGTTCTCATGCACCCCTGTATATATTTTGTGCGTAGGCGAGAGAGATCATGAGTCTGTGTGTGAGTATACCTGATAAGCAGTGAAAGCTCTGCTGCTTGTGATTAATACGTGTCAACGATGTTTTACCTATTGCTTCTTTCTTTATAAAAACGGTGTAAGCTTAAATCTTTGTATCCTTTTATTCCTGTGTGCTTTCACCCGGTCTTCTTTTATTAAACATATTTATACACTTTGGCCAATTCATTGTTTTTTCTTCAACATCCACGTATTTGGATTATAGGTAGGAAGTAACAAACTAAGTAGGCTTGAAAGGATAGTTTAATTTTGTCCAGTGGATGAAGATGTGGCTGGATGAGACCTCTATCAGGATGTGGAAGATTGCTTTCTTCAAACGGAATACAAATGTAAAGTGGTGGCTAACTGCTATCCTCCGTAGGATATCGGCATTCGAGAGATTAGCGTTAAAACATCAGCAAATAGAAACTCCCTAAGAGCAACTCAATGAACGTTAAGATTATTTGATGTCATATCAGACTAAATAGATATAATTTGTGCATAAGCGGAAGTATACTTTTCTCATCAGGTTTAGCCTTTTGAAACAGAATGTGATAATTTCATCGGATATATATATATATATATATATATATATATATATATATATATATATATATATATATATGTACATTGTCTTGTTTGAGCTGAAGGAGTACTGTTAATTTTTTAGAGGATTAATTTATATCAATGCTTCTTAACCGGATGGGTATGCATTTATTATATAAATGTGACCGAATTTTGTTGTTTTTTAAAAGAATATATATATATATATATATATATATATATATATATATATATATATAATTTTAAAGATTCTATTAACTCACTTTCGTCTTAATCGTTGTCCTAGTTTAACTGTGAACAGGTAGGACCTAAAACGATTAGTTGGTCATTTTTATTTTTTTGACATGAATATATTTGGTCTGTTTGTAAGTTTGATATATATATAGGTATCACAGAAAGAGCCCTACATCAACTTAAAACATTTACAATCTGAAGGGATTGTGGTATTTTTTTAAAACCTGCCTTATCTCTCTCGTTATTGTACGATCACCGGGAAGAACCTTTTGCAATAACTAAAAAGCCTTGGATTTTTCAACTCTTGGATCTACACAAGAAACACTGATGTGGTTTGAGGCCTTCTCTAAATAAAGATATGGTGCAATTACAGTAACATATTTTCTCATCAGAGCTAACCTTTTAAGAAATTAACGTGAGTATCCAGCTGGTGGGTTTATATTCTCTTAAGCTCTAGTATCTGTATACCGTTACGCAGATCATACTCAAAATGGAGCGAGAATATTTCGGCTTTGGGGCTTAGGGATCGAATAGTACTAGATAATATGATCATGTCTTACCATATACATATACATAGTATAGCATGGTAAATATATACTAATTCATTTATCCCAAAGGACCTGAGCAAAAATGTACCCATCCCATTTTTAGCATGACCTCTCACCGGTATATATATATATATATATATATATATAATGATTAGTAAAGGTGTCAGTTTTACTTGAAACCATTTAAAAAGGCAAGGAATGTGGGGAATCTCTTTCATTTGTTCGAATTACGCTGTCCTTCACCATGTTATACGACCAAAGTGAAAAACGTTTCAAAAAAGGTAAATTGTTTTCGATTTTCCATAGTGCTACACTGGTGACATTTTCCAATGGGCTACACTTTTGACACTAAAAAAAAAATTATACAGACTTTGATCTTTTCGAAGGGATGTTCTGACAGAAATTCACAAGATTTCATAGAAATGGTGTTCCATGTCTTGATTGTAGAAATATATCACCGCCTAAACGTTTTCAGTTCAACGGACGCTTCTTTCCTGACATGGATTGTTACTTTATGATAAGAAATCGTCTACACCTTGCCTCTGTTTTTAGGTATATACAAAAAGTCAATCACAAGACACGGGTGTTACTAAAAACCTAGTTTCATCATAAAATCCATAAATACCATTAGCTATTATGATATACAATACCTCTATCATATTCCCTTTATCATACATCAGCTGGGAAGTATACATTGCAGAATATATCCCATGGGAAATTGGATACTCTTTACCAATAAATTGGCATTTCTACCAAGAATCAATTGCTTGTAACACTTCTCTTAGTCTAAAAACAATGTTCTGTTCCTTGATGGTTATATATATATATATATATATATATATATATATATATATATATATAATTAGAAATTTTACCTTTCGAAGTTCAAATACAGTTTAGGGGAGTTGGAAACATCGTTAGTAATTTTTCTATGTTAATCAGGGGTTTGACCTCATCTAAAATAAGGCCTTTTAACCCAGATGATCAAGCTGGTGTTAATCAATTCACAATTGGCTTCCTAACGGTGATACTCAAAAGGCTGTTCTTCTTACATCAAATTAAACTAATTGTTTTTTTTCTATATTTTTTTTGCTTGTTATTATTGCGCCGGTTTTTAGCAGCTCCTCATATTCTAATTCCAGTAGAGTCAGTGCTCTGCAAACTGCACCAATCTACTTCTATTTTCTAAATAAGGCCTTCCAGCTCTGGCATCTTCGAGGTTCCAGATATTTTCATGCACTTCATCCAGATAATCCTTCCCGGTTACAGTTAATTCCAGCCTGGTCACATGCTTGGTTACATCCAAGAAGTTAATCATGTTTGGGCGGATTGTTGTATATCTGATGTGATCAGGGAATATTAACTATCTTCCAAGATCCTCTTTGAATCGCCAGTGTAGATTTGAGCAAAGGAAACACGCACTTGTTTCTAATATCGAAATTTCTTCTTGCCGGTTTTGAAGAAATCGATGATTTTCTTCCTTGAGGGAGACGATATTGGTTGGATTTTATAACCATGACAATAACTTCCTAACCAGTCAGGAGTACCTGATCTTGGCACAAAAGAGATCAATCGTTGGTCAAATTCATAAGACAGCAACTAAGAAAATTCTGAAGTGATCTCCTTTAATGGAGGAAAGAATATTTTTTTCTACTGCATGTATTTAATGGGGGTCATTTTTTTTAAACGTTAAAATATAGAATATGCTTGATAAAAAGTGTATAATGTTAAAGAATATATGTCTTCATACTTATTATTCGGAATGCAAATCACAAACATCAAAGGACACACACACACACACACACACATATATATATATATATATATATATATATATATATATATATATATTATAACATTGTATGGTTGTCACTATCTCACTTAGTAGATTTGTGGCAGACTATACGCAGCAAACCTAAAGCCCAATGGGAGGCATTAGTGTTCAGAAAAAAAAAGCTTGCATACGTTAAAATCGCTTCCCTACACTTTAAGAGGAACCCAACCAATATCAATACTCAGAAACTTAAGAAGGCACAAAATGAATCAGCAAATATATACCTAAAAGAACAAACAGAATATATACAAAAAGGAAGAGTACTGCGAGAGCTAAACTATAAGCTGCCAGCCAAGAAGAACGAATACACCTATGGAAACAAAAGTTCAAGAAAATATCCGGAAAACCTCCGAAAGGTAAACATGAACTAATCTCAAAAATGTTTAATGGTCAACTAGACATCAAACTAGGACAGTTTACGCAAGAAGAACTCGATTCAGTACTGAGAAAAAATTTAAATAAGAAAGCTGCAGGACTTGATGAAATAACCCCAGAAGTATGGAAGACCAGGGAATTTGATAAAATACTACTCCCACATTGTAATGCAGTATATAAACAAAACACAATCAACCGATGGACAAAGGGATTCATCCTCCCTATCCCTAAGAAGAGTGACCTCGGAATAGCCAACAATGACTTAAATATGACTCTCACGCCCATTGCAACCAAGATCTACTATGCTATCCTACACAACCGCATAGAACCCAAAATTTAGAAAATAAGTAGGAAGAACCAAAATGGCTTTGAGATAAATCGATCCGTGACATTACAAATGTTGACTATCTGTCGAACCCTAGAAGGTGTACATTCCAAAAACCTTGAGTCAACAACATAATTCGTCAACTTCTCCAAGGCATTTGACTCCATACACGGAATGAACATGGAGCACATACTCTCCCCTACGGTCTCTCCCAAAGAAACCATCGCAGCTACAACGATGCGGTGTAAAAACACGAAAGTAAAAGTCCGCTTACTAGATGGGGACACTGATTACTTCAACATTGTAACAGTTGTGCTATAAGGAGATACATTAGCCCCGTACCTGTTTATCATCTGCCTAAACTACGTGCTTAGAACGTCTATAGATTTAATGAAAAAAAGTGTTTCAAGCTGTCAAAGGAAAGAAGCAGAAGATATCCCGCACGAACTATTACAGACGCAAACTACGCCGATGATATAGCCCTTTTAGCAAATACAGCCGCCAAGCCGAATCCCTGCTACACAGTCTTGAATGTGCTGCAAGTGGCATAGGCCTCTTCCTGTCAATGCAGACAGAATATATGTGCTTTAATCAAAGACGAAGTATCTCCACACTAAAGTTTTTTCCTTTGAAATTAGTGGGCAAGTTCGCCTACCTCGGTAGGTTATCGGTCATAAAGAAGTCAAAAAAGATTGATAAAATAAAATACTTTTTTTTCCCAAGCAGCGGGCGTGTCGATACTGCTATTTGGATGCACTACATGGAGGCTAACGAAACCTATGGAGATGAAGCTTGAAAGCAATTACAGAAGAATGCTGTGAGCTTTATGGATCAGGTCCTCGTGGTAACACCCCACAAAATAGCAGATGTAAGGCCACCTACCTCCCATTACAAAAACTATCCAAGTTTAACGAACCGGATGTGCGGGAATCTGGTAGGGAAGTAAGGATGAACTCGTAAGTGATATACAACTGTGGACCTTTTCACATGGACGATCAAAGGTGGGACGACCAGCTGGGACCTATATTTAATATCTCTGTGCCGATACATCATGCATCCTGAAAGACACTCCGGAAGCGATGGACGATAGAAACGGGTGGCGAGAGAGTGGCAGCATGATATTATGATGATTCTAAATATTACTAAGGTTACTTTGTATTTATGTATATGTTAATGCATTTGATTTGATATCCGGTAAAAATATTATATCATAAGTATATCACTGTCATACGCTAAAAAATCAAAATGCCTGCGTAATAGAGAAACACATGTTTAATTCAAGTATACCAACTTATGTAAGATATTATTATGTGTTTTCTCTCTCTCTCTCTCTCACACACACACACACACACTTATATATGTATATATATATACCCTTTTACATTAGCATGATGTTACATAAAGTCAAATTTAGTGGAGTTTAGCATGCTTGCATTCAGAGTTTTCGTTCTCCTCGACTATTTGCCATGCCAAGTAAGAAGGTTATAGTCAGTCCTACTGCCCTATTATTGGAGGGAGAATAATTGGTTCATACCTTTTGTAAGTGCATTATCGCTATGTAAATAAAAATAGGATTCGGGTCATCGTTTTCATCTCCAAAGACCATAATCATTTAAATACCATCAACTCATTATATATATATATATATATATATATATATATATATATATATATATAATCGTTGAAAATATGTAATTACAAGCAATTATGCCACTGGAATGTTGCCACAAAGGATCAATTTTTTATGTGGATTGATGCTGGTTTGAATTCAGAACACCTTTTCCTACACTGGTTACAAAAAAAAAGAATAGCAACGAAGTCAGTACCAACATTTAATCATAACTAGTAGGGGAATAAAAGTAATCCTTGCTTTGGGAAGGGCCTTATTGCGAAGTCAATTGCAAACAACTTCGTTTACGATGCGAATTCGTGGTGTCGATTCCATTTCTTATGTCAATACACTATCACACTCGTGCCCTTCCCATAGTGCTTAAAATTAAACGTTGATTTTATTTCTCACTTTTTACTAATTAGGTATTTGAATTAAAGTTTATTATATATATATATATATATATATATAGAGAGAGAGAGAGAGGGGGGAGGTACAGGGAGGAAAAGAGGGATAGACAAAGGAAGAAAAGGGAAGAGAGGGTAGATCTAGTGTCAAAAAGAGACCTGCTTCGTTAGTTCAAGAATAATATTTGAAATTATGACCATTGATTTGAAGGTTAATAAATTCCTTCGTCTGCCAATATTTTTCATTATCCGTTGTGTGCCTGCATCTATAAAGCTATGCAAGCAAACGAAGCCATATATAAATGTATTGACGTTGTTATTCACCTGCAATGAAATACACTGATCCACAAGTGAACTTAGTAGAAATGGGCATCATCAAATCGACAATCAAACACTGGCAAGCAAGAACATACACTCGCTCTCAGACACATTACCCTTCACATGATTACAGAGTTCTTTTGTCTTAGCAAACTCCTGCCAAATTTTCACCGTATCATTAACTAATCTTTATAATTTCATACGAATTATTGCTCAGCCAAAGGGCGTACAGATGGTGATTGGGTGCTGTTTCACGAGAGATCGAAGTCAACTGGAAAGTGCCCAAAATTTCTTGTATTTACGAGTACTATTCGCACGAACGATTTGCTTAGAATGGTAATGCTAATCATTCTGTGGCCGTGTGCATAAAATGTTGTCATGTTAGGCATAATTTTTTTATTATAAAATCGTAATAAACTAAAAAGAAGTTTAAGTATTTTGTCTCGACTAATAAAGATTAATTTTTGTAATGAAGTGAATCAGTTGTGAGTTAACCCCAGACTGTTATTTATGTTTATTTCTTTGTGATGCTGCTTTTTTTATCACCTTGTAGAATCTAATATCTGAACCTCTGTTTAGCGCGGAAATTTTCATTAAGGAATAAGACATTCGCTAATCCAGTAAGGTTTCCGTTGTAACTACGTTTCATTATGATATTGATGTTTGAAATTTAAAAGGAGCGAATTCATTTAAGTTAAATTATCTCCTTTCTATGAAAAATATGGATAAAAAATAATGAAAATTCAGTGCGAATAAAGACCCCCCACAAAATCATCATAAGATTTATAAATTGAATTGTCCCTTACTTTATTCTTTACATTGCGAAATTTTCAGTATGTTCCGTCGTAAAAATATAATATTTTGTTAATAAAGGTATTCTTTGGTAACTGCGATTAAATTCAACCATAACATTTTAGCATATTTTTTCTATAAAAAACCTGATTTCTTTTTTGTAAATCAATCTTTGATTACAAGGAAATTAAATTTTAATTCTCAGCAACTTCAATCGG
Source organism: Sepioteuthis lessoniana (assembly GCA_963585895.1). Lineage (NCBI taxonomy): Eukaryota > Metazoa > Mollusca > Cephalopoda > Myopsida > Loliginidae > Sepioteuthis > Sepioteuthis lessoniana. Next base: position 88,031,786 of record OY757906.1, on the reverse strand, counting down.
TGAACATATACTGTATCTTTAAAGAGAAGAATTTGAGAAAATTATGATATAATAGTTATCTAACAACATATAATGGACATATATATATATATATATATATATATATATATATATATATAAATATATAATAGTAAAACAAACTACCAAGACATACTTCAGAGGTTTATATATATATATATATATATAAACCTCTGAAGTATGTCTTGGTAGTTTGTTTTACTATTTTACTTATAGGAGATTTCCTATGGGGTAGTAGAATATGTGATGGACTGAAATTCATTCATGCTATTACACTCAATGGCAGACAATTTAACTTAGGAATAATAATAAAGTCTTGATCATTCAGTAATTATCATTTAAATATTACTACCGCAGTTCTTCTACAAGGATAGCTTTAATATTAGATAATCCACGATGGTTGATATGGCATTAAACAAAGAAACCAAACAAAAAATTACTTATTCAACAAATCAAGTATCATATTAAGACATCATAGAAAGATTAACCAAATTAAAGGGATGTCTGTCCATTTAAAATGAAATAAAATTCTTTAAGATAAATAAACAAATTCTTGTGGGGATTTAAAACAAAATGGTGAGTGAAATGCATTCCTTACATATTTTTTTCCTGTCATTTTAATACATCTATCTGATCTATCAATAATTGTAAAATAATAACGCGACATTACTAAGTAAAGAATACAGAAATAAAACCTCAGCAGCAGTTGCAGCATCAGTGGTAATCGTAATATTTTCTCGAGAAAATCAGATACACAGAAAATAACATACACACATATATATATATATATATATATATATATATATATATATATATATATAATACAATTAAATGGAGACTCAAACTTGGTTAAGCCGTCATAAGAAATTTATTTCGGCGGAGAATATTGTTGGTATATTCTCCGTCTCGTCAGATGACTCTTTTACATGCTCTGTCTTGTCACAGAGATGCGAACGAGGAATTACAGTTCGTATACAGAAGATAAGATAAGGTAATTAAAAAATAAAATTTAAAATCAGAAAATAAAGATAAAAAGCATAAAGTGGAAATCAAATTACAAAGTTACACATTCTTTCGTTCATAGGCGTGAGCAGAGGGTGTTAACACGTTATATGTTAGAACGATTAAGAAACAGGAGTGGAATTAATGTACTGGTCAGTCCCATCCTCAACACCCACACATATATCTGTGTGTGTGTGTGTGTTTGTGAGAGAGAGAGAGAGCGAGAGAGAGAGAGAGAGAATGCACGTATGAAACACCTTCCTTATACATTTGTATGACCGTGGAAAAAAAAGGATAAAGCGGATTGTAAGATGAGTGTTTTGCTTCTTTGTGGTTAAGTATTTTTGACAAGATGGTTTTGGAAAACTGAGATTGGCCGCCTGATTTTCACTTTACAGTTATGGCATTTCGTCACTCCATTATTTTCCCTCTCAATCCCTTTTTATCTCTTGAAATCTCCAAGTTGTCTTGCCATTCTTAACGTATTCACTGTGACTTAACATCCTTCTAGTTTTTTTCTAAAACCGTCACACATTTTTCTCCAGTCGATTTTCTCTGAGATGTTCTATGTATACTGTTTCCAAATTATTATTTGTTTATTCCTTATTTAATCTATACTTACTTGGGTAAAATTTTATATTTGCTTCTTTCTTGTATTCATTTTATTAATTTTTCGTTGATCCATATATATTTTATGTTTACTAATACACATTTTATATATTATGCTCTCTCATCCATCAATTCTCAATTTATCTCTCTCTCTCTCTGTCTTTCTTTCTCTCTGTCTCTGTGTGTCCCTCTTTCTCACACTTTCTCTCCCTCTATCTCTCTCTGTCAATATATATATATATATATATATATATATATATATATATATATATATATATGTACGTATGCGCGTGGTAGTGGATGAATAAATAATAAGAGCATGGAATGTTTAAAAATACGAAATATTTATTATATTATGAGCAGAGCAATATATATATATATATATATATATATATATATATATATATATATATATATATATATATATATATATATATTGGCGGAAGTAATAAAGGAACACCCTAATAAAAAAGTTCTTAGTGCAACATCCTATGATAGTCATCACGATCAAAAATAAATTTAGAATGACACCAAAAAAGTGATCTTTTTCTTTTTATTTTTATATAGAAATACCTTTTGGGATCTGCTCGTTGAGTTTCGATGTATTTTAAACCCAAACTCCTTATACGTCGATAGCCATTGCCATTGAGCATTCAGATGGGATAGTCTTATCCCTTGGATAATTATAATCTCTTCGAATTATTCATATATATATATATATATATATATATATATATATATATATGTATATATATATATATATATTTATATATATATATATGAAAAATCATGTTCTTTTTTTACGACTCAGGTTTCATAAAGGGTAAATTTATTAAATGAAAATATTCAAATTAAATTTCTTTTTTAAAATTTTATTTGGCAGTCTACTTCTATATTGACATTCATGAAACTCGGGTGTTAGAGAAAATTGTGATTAAAATATATATATATATATATATATATATATATATGGTTATATAAAATGTGAGTGTATAGCATTTTATAATAAAAGTTTAACCCCAGAAAGAATTTAATATTTAGAAATACGTGAATTTGATCCTAAAATATCACTTTCTGGGAAATATATAGTCAAAAACATAACCTACCATTTGACGTGATTGCAACATTCTAAGATCTTTGTCTTTGTTTTGTTTCAGTCATATCATCTTCCACTGACAAACGTATTCTACGTCCTTAATGTAAAAAAAGAAATTGTGACCTACGAATTGAACATGTATGTTTCCCAATATACAGTTCCCAAAACATGAACAATATATCTATTGGCTGATAACTTCCGTGCGACTGAAGGTGTACATGATAGAATTGGCCCCGGCTGGCACCATTGACAGTTTCTAAAGTCGACAATGATATGTCAGAGAAGGTTACCCGTTCACACGGAAACTATATTAGATAGATTTGAATATTGCACCGACTACGATTCTTGTTTCCAGAGTTACAATAATTTCACGAAACACTTTAGCTTTGTAAACCTGGGTTTATTAAGTGTCTATTTTTCTTTAGATTTAGTGATTGCAAGTTGCAATAATAAACTCCAAACGGAAACGCATTTAGTGCTACGGTTATCATCATAGGAAATCGTATTTGTAACCTCACTTGCAATTCTGGATAAGGATATTTAGCATTTCACAAGGGAAAGTCATGAATCTGTCAATTCTCCGCCTAGTAATGGGTAAATAGTAAGACCGATCCTTTTTTTTTTTTTCTATTTCTTTTTCGTCGCCTTCACTAGGCCACCAATATAGAATGAAAGCTTTGGTTTGGTTTGGTTTGGGTTCTTTGTTTAATGGCATATCAAAGCCAAATCCATTCTCCTAGAAGAACAGTAGTGGTACTATTTAACCCATAGCTAGGGGGATAAGGGGGTTCATACCTTACCTAATGGTATTTGCCCGAAATTGGATGCAATAGTACGACCGGAATTCGAACTCGCTTACTACGATTCCGCAGTCCATCGATTTAACCATTACACCACGAGGACACCCCCAAATGAAAGCTTTGAATCCAACTTTATTTCCTTTTAATATTGATTATATGTCCCATTCTATGGTTAAAGGCCTAGGTAAATATTAATAATTGTAAACGTTTCACTGCAACAGTATGCATCGTGAGTCCCTTTTTATTGAATGTTTTTTTATATCTTGAGACTGTCTATTTCTTTTGTACACTCATTGTTTTTATTTTTCATTTTTGTGTTTTCGTTCACAATTTTTTCTTTCACATATAAATTCACTTTCTTTCCCGTTTATATTTCCTATTTCTGTTTTGTTTAATGCGTAGATAAATTTTCCTTCTTTACAGATTTAAATTTCCGTATTCCCTCATCTCTCCTTGATTCTTCCAGACATTTTTCTGCTAACGGATTTTTTTAATATATTACAAGTGAAGTTTTTCTATCTATTTATTACACATCTTCCTTTCATCAAAATATTATATAGCCCTTTCAGAGTACATTTTCTCTATCTTTGACCTTCTAACGATCTATATAACATGGTCTTTATTTTGCGATTTCAGCACCCATCATTCTTCCTATTTACCTCATACCACTCCGGTATTTCTTTCTGATTACAATCTTTGTTCTTATTTTTAGTCATCTCCTGTTGTTTGCAGCGACCACATTAACATGTGCATATATTACTTTTCTTTACTGGTGACTTTTCCTTTCATTATGCGTTGCGGCCCACGAGTAATCTGAGAACAAGTTGGAACATTCAACTATTCGATTTGAGTGTTTCTCACTGACTGACTAATAAACTTATTTCGAACTCTTTAACTGATTTTCTCACCAAACTGAAGCATTTCAAAGAGAGCTGTGCTCTTAGATTGACCTCAAGTTCAATAGCTGTCGATCATACTGATTAAACTAATGTGTTTTTTCTTCAAATTTAAAGACTCGGGATTTAATTTAAATGATTCCCTGCATGTCAATAAGTGATGATGCCAATTTGAGATATAACAAAACAGTTTTGATTTAAAATCACCTTTTTAATAGTTTCTAGAAGTTTTCCTTTCTACCTTTTCCCATTTCTGATTCTCTTCTTCTTTCACTATTTGTTTTCACCGACAACTTTCTCAGGGGATAACGTAATATCTGTCATCGTAAGACATGGAATCAGCCATTCAGGTTCAAAACTTGGATGAGGCATTTTTCGTTTATATTTGTGTCAATGATCCTGGGAATGATTTTAATCCATGTGTTCACTCACTGTTATCGGTAAATAGTTGTGTAGAAACCACTCAAGGGGAAGGAAAACTCTGAATTCAAACCAGTTTCACTCCTCTTAAGATCTGACCATGTGTCACATCCTGTTCATGGGAGAGGGGTTTGGTAAATGAATGCATAGTACATATTCAACATTAATTTACTTTTCATTATTCTGCTGGTGTATCTAAGTTCTTCTTCTTCTTCTTCTTCTTCTTCTTCTTCTTCTTCTTCTTCTTCTTCTTCTTCTTCTTCTTCTTCTTGTATGTTTTCACCAATAACATATATAAAATGTATTTCGTTACGAGGGTCGGTGGAAATGTTTTTAAGTTCACCCAGGCATTAGAGACTAGCTGAACATTTTGTGCAACAACACGTTAGCAATTCTTATGAAACAAGACAAAATAATTCAGATTTTTAAAGTTTTATTACATATGTATTGTGACAACAAAATGTTCAACTATATTCTTATTGTATCAAGCTTAGAACATCATAAAGGCACTCGTTACAGTCTCCTTTTATATAAAAACAAATTATTTCATAATTCTTGTTCAACTCTATGTTTTTTCTTCATATATGTTACGTTCTTTTCGAATTATTCTCTCTTTTAAAACTATCTTCTCGTGTGTATGCTTCCGCATCTTAAATTATATATGTTATCCTTTCTTTCTTTCTTCTTTATTTCTAAGTTTTACATTTATATTTACGTCTATTTATTTTTATTTACTCATTTCATATTCATTGTTATTATTATTATTATTATTATTATTGGTACTTTTTTTTTAATTTTCTGGCAACGGACATTTCTAACACGAATTTCAACTTAACGACTTGCAGCAGAGAAAGCAGGCATTTTCCCCATTCAAGAAAAATACTTTTTACTCTTTTGCTTAGCTGTCAGTCATTTTATATCCATAAACTTATCTAACTTCTTTTTTTTTTATCACATTTTCTTACTATTTTAAAAATAAGTATTCAGGAACACCAAAAAGCTGTAACGCGTGCAGACACTTTAAATTGCGCTATGGCTGACCATGCGTGGAGTGGATGAGGAACGAGTTCACCATCATGGAAAAAAGTCAAAATAATAGATAGGGAGAAGTATTAGTGGATAAGAATGTTGAAAGTATCTGCCCGCATTCTAGGCTCAGATATCTCAATCGGCAGACCGAACACGGACATTAATAGCTTGTAGGAACCATTAAATCAGAAGAAAAGATGCTTCAAACTTGTGATTACAAAGTTCACTAAGATCAGTTTTCAAGCGCTGAAGTAAGAATGAGACACTTTGAACATTACAGATATGCTATCATTGAATGGCACCTGAAGAATAGTGCAAGATAAAAGATCGAAACGTCAAGAACATTTATGCAAAATTGATCATAATAAAAAAAGAAGAAAAAGACATGTTCACTTAGTACGTTTATTAAGTTAAAGAATAATTAAAGCAATGAAATATGTGCCAATTGGAAAGACGTAACCGTTAAACTACCAATAATCTATGTAGCAGTACATACTTGTGTGATAGAAAAATATGAAAAGGACGAAGACTGCGACGCCAAGATTAAAATACGTATATTTCTAGATAGGCTTATAGTAGCCATTGTTAAGACAACTTTATAGAGACATCCAATAAAGAAAAGCAAATCGTGCTGTTAGTACTGATTTCCATCCGCCCCAATCGTCGATCGCTCCAGGCTTAACCTCGATATAGATGTCTATAGGATAATGTCGTTTATCTCGAGCAGTGTCCATCATGCCTTTTTGTCTGACTTAGAAGGTTTGTGAGATGAGATATAAATGGTTCTACAGATGCTGTTTTATGGGATGTTATTTCAAGTATTTGTGTAAAACAGCTCCCTGTGTCCTTGTATAATTCCCATATAGATTTTTAGGCAAGTGTCTCTTCGGTGTCTAAGTAATGCAACAATTAAATATGTACCGACAGGGCCTCGGCTTAAAAGAATCCCTATTTTATTTTATCAAAGAGATCACATTTTCATATGATCGATGACTTGTTAATTGCAGTCTACAACTTTCCTATACAGATATGGATTTCGATTTTAGTAGATGAATT
>OY757906.1:87992360-88022360 GCA_963585895.1 Sepioteuthis lessoniana | reverse complement strand
AGAGAGAGAGAGAGAGGGAGACAGAAAGACAACGTGAAAGACAGACAGATGGACTGAGAAACAGAGAGAGACAGACAAAGAACACTTTCCAATAAAAGGCACACAATATAGCTATATTTTTTTTTTTAAATCATCCAAGTAATGAGACTATATTAAATTATTAAATATTTTCAGATTGATTCAAGAGAAAATGTTGACATTGTTGAGGTTTAGTTTGCACAGAATGAATCAAGTCAATATATATTCAACAGAGCAGAAAAAAAAATTGAATGATAATTAGAAACTTTTTCTAAATATGGGCATCATTAATATCATGGAATAGTGGTATAACGAGAAACCTAACGACGTTACATCTCGTTTCCTCTCTCTCTCTCTCTCTCTCTCTCTCTCCATATATATATATATATATATAATTAGTATATTTACATATGAATATATAGTATGTGTCATTAATATATGTGTGTTGGTATGTGAGTACGTAAACATAATCAAAATGCATCTAAGTCTTTTTATATATATATATATATATATATATATATACTTCACACGCACACTTGCCCAGTTTGATGGGACGGTAGAATACACAGTCAGCGCCTCTGAAGAGGGATAAGATCCTCCAACGACTTTCCTGGATATGACAGTAAACAATCTGATGGTGAGGTTCGAGTAATGCTGGAAATTTGGGGAATGCGGGGTACCCCTTAATTGCCATCGATCCCCTGTACACTCTGGCCCGGAGTTGTATCACTTGATAAGGGTCCTATCGATCGATTAATAGAGCTAAACGGTGGTTTCTTGACTTTACTGGGTTTTTTTTACTTTTAAACTTCATATTTATGCGAAACGGGATTTTTATAAATAGAATTGTTTTGACATCTAAACTGTGTACTTATGCTAAACAGAATTGTCTGAAATGAAACTATTTTGACATTAACTGTGTATTGCCCTCTAGGCTGGGGCTGTAGAATACACCAACTGCACCTACGTAAGACCCACTCCAATGAGTGTCTTGGATATGACATTAAAAAAATCTGATGGTAAGGTTCCAATGATGCTGGAGCTTTGGGGAATACGGAGCACCCCTTCATTTCCATTGCTCCCAGCTCCACTCTGGCCCGGAATGGTAGTAACTGATAGGACCCTATCTATGGGTTAAAGAAAACCAATTGTATATTTAGTGTAAACTGAATAGTTTAAATTGGAAGTATTTGACTAAACTGAATAGTTTGAAATATAAGTGTTTTTACAATAAAACTCTGTACTTACATTTAAACTGCGTGCTTATGCTAAACTGAATTGTTTGAAATGGAACTGTTTTTGACATTGAAACTGTTCTTATGCTAAACTGAATCGTTTAATATAGAACTTCTGTGTTAATACTAAACTGAATTAGTAGGATTAGAACTGTTTGAATAAATTGAATATCTTGAAACGGAAATGTTTTTCATAATTAACTTGTTTACTCATGCTAAACTGAATTGTTTGAAATAGAACTGACAATTTGTATAAAATTAATTTGGCATTAAATAACCTACAAAGTTTGATATGCCATAAAACCCAAGCAACCAACCAACTTACCACACACACACACACACACACACACACACACACACACACTTGTATATATTTGATGTACATATAAGAATTTTGAAATAAAAGAATAAATAACCATATACACATATATATGCACAAACATAAAAACCACACACTTACAGACAAATATATATATATATATATATATATATATGTATGTGTATGTTTGTGTGTGTGTGTGTGTGTGTGTGGGTGTGTGTGTATTATTCGGTCCAGTTAAACCAGAGTTGGGTGAAATGGGAGTTTGGTTTACCTCAGAAACACAAAACAGGATGGAAATAAATTTATAATCCTAAAGGAACCGTTCTTTGTTTTTTTCTTTAAAGAATATATATATATATATATATATATATATATATATATATATATATATATATATATATATTGAGTTGAAAGGGGCATATATATTGAGAGGAAAAAGCACATTTTAAGGGACAACACAAAACATATGTAGGCCGGTTATTTAAATGTTGCCGTAAATAACCTCTCTATTTTTCCCATATCGACGACTACAAGGAAATATTAAATATACATTATCTGTATCTACAGTTTTTAAATCTAATTATGTACCCAAATGTTCCTATGTATGTATGTATGTATGTATGTGTCTGTGTATGTAGCAACGAACATATAAGTATACATCCTTCCAATAATGCATTTGCATTTCTACATGTATAGATGGTCTTCTTTTATGTTCTGTTTCTTTTTATAAGTATACATGAACGTGTTCTTGTGTGAATATAATATCGATAATCTGTATACAACGAAACAAACATCACACTGGCTGTCTATATATGTAAACCGATTTATTTTCTCCGAATAAGAGATCGAACGTTTTATCGTAACTTCAAAAGACTAGCACCGACTAATTACAGGGCAACTCGAAATCAGGGGCCCCTCTCTTTCCCAGCAAGCAATCTTGGCTTGTCCTTCACTCGTTAGCCAAGTCAGATTCGACTATCAAAGCACTCATTATTAAAGGATAACTATCATATACGGTTTCTTTTTTTATTTTATTTCTGTTCCTCTTTTCTTTCTGTACTGTTGTGAACACCCGCCCAACCTCGACCTGAATGACCCTTGAACGCTCGAACTGATCACCAATCAACGGAATCACAAGTAACTCTTCCACACCAATACACACACACACATATTTGTGGATATATTCACTTACTTATTTGCGTCCAGCCATTGATTGGTACACACAATTTCAGAAGCATGCAGTTGTAAGACGAAGACATGAAGGACCATATTGCGAAATCTTCGGGGATCTTATTAAATTCAGGGACAACCACTTTACACACTCTAAATTATGATTATCAAGCCACATTGATGTATAATCGGAAGCTTACACCGTCAGAATGTTGAAACCAATGGACATAAATGCAAAAACAATATATTAACGAATGATATGTTTAAATCGGGAATACGAAAAGCCTATTCCATCTATATAAGAAATACCATTAAAATCATTAATATTTTTTATAATAATATTTATTTCAGCCGAAACTATATTTTTTTAATGTTAGATCTGCATCTTCAGACAAAGAAATAATGAGAAATTCCTAAATTGCGTACTCATGCTCAAAGGAATTGTTTGAAATGGAACTGAATTTTACATTGAAATTGTACTTAGGCCAAACTGAATTGTTTAATATAGAACTGTTTTGACATTTAACTGTGTATGAATAGAATTTGTATTTATAGTAAGTTGAAATGACTGAATCAGAACTATTTGAATAAACTGAATAGCTTGAAATAGAAATGTTTTTGACAATTAAACCGTGTACTCATGCTAAACTGTTTTTCTTAAGTAGAACTGATTATTTATATGAATATGGATTTGGCATTAAATAACGAACACAGATTGATATGCCATGAAATCCAACCAACCAACCAACAAACCAATCAACCAACCAACACAAATGCAAATTCAATAGCAAATAAACACTAATCGTAAACACTAACACAAGATTCAGCACGAGCACAGGAAGTGCTCGGTGTGTTATGAATATCGTCGTAGGAAATGGACACGGTGACGCAAAGGCCGTTTGTATTTCACAAAGTGTTGTTTTTGGAAAAGGTATGGATATAGCTATTTTCCCTCCAGCTAAAATAGTCGGCCAGAGTGGGCTCCTTCTTGGTAGGGTAACCACTCTTGGAGAACGTAGAACTTTGAATACAAATCATTTAAACTCGCATAAAAATTGACCTTGTGTCGCATCCGACTCGTGTGGCGGGGTAGGTAACTACACACACACACGCTCACACACATACACATACACGCAGAGAGAGAGAGAGAGAGAGAGAGAGAGAGAGAGAAAGAGAGAGAGAGAGTTGCCGGAAACTGCTATAATAAACCTCATTCAAATCTTGAACGAAAATGTGTACATTTATTAAAGATTTAATACCCTTGGCAAAGGTAATCCTAGTATTTGCCTTCCAGCTGCCGGTTAATTGTAAAGCTATTTATCAATAAATTGCAGCAGAAAGTTTTCTATTCAAACTTGATTAACTTCTCTTAAAATTGACTTTTTGTGACATGTCCGTGCGGAGGGGTTCATAAACACACACACACACACACACACACACACACACACACACACACACACACACACATACAGACACACACACATATATATATATATATGTATCTACGCACAATCAAAATTTTCAACTCTGATATAGGATAAAACCACAATACAAATTCACAGCTTTGACTTTCACGTTTCCAGTTTTCAGTTTAAGAAGTATCGACAGCACCGGAAACAGCCACGTGATTTTCAGTCATTACATATTCCTGTTTTTATTCCTCTTTATATTTGAAAGCATTATGATATTGTTCTCTATTCGTGTTAACTTAAAATCATCATTCTGTGAGTATGTGTGTATTCGTCTGTATGTCTGCGCTTGGCTTATATGCGCAGGGAATGTGTGTAGATTTGTCATTTTAACAATACCTCAGTATGTGTCTAACCTCCGCCTTACTGAGTAAAAAAAATAACCATAACTAGCCAGAAAAAGTTAATTAAAATAATTGTTGAAGATTTATTCACTTTTAGATAAATTAGCCTGTTATTCTAGTTTATTTACTGAATATTGTATTTATTCAACATGGTAATCGTCACCATATTTAAATCAGCATCTATTCATACGTATGCTTTAATATAATCGCTGGCACTACGCTCAACCGTCTTCTCTTTGTATACTTAGGTACATATAATTAATTGCTTTCAGTCAAACCAAGAAGAAAAAATCCTTTTGGTTTCTGAGTTATATTGAATTTGTATTCAAAGAGTTAAAAAGAAACTTGACAAAGGATTTTTTTACATATTTACTGAACTGCAGACTGGATATGTGTAATAGCCTGTATATTTCGTGGCTCTTGTTCATTGCATTTTTGTCGGGCCGAGCACATTTCATGGCGTATTTTTCACCCAACACAATCGACACGGGCAGGATGTGACACAAGGTCGAATATTGAATAGAATAAAGCTAGTTTGAATTCAGAGTTTTTCTTCTCCTTGACGGGTTACCTCACCAAGGCTAAATCATCCAGGTTGCGTGTCTGCATTTATGCGTGAGACCATATTGATATGTGCAAATGCTCGTGAAAACTACCGCTCTCTCTCTTTTTCTCTCCCCAAATTTCTGTCTTCTAATGTCTCCCTCTATCTCACTCTCTCAGGTACACACGTATTTTCCTCCTTTCTTTAAATCAGATATTTACACAAGCAGAAACAAATGCCGTTAGTGTTTCTTCAATGTGGCTGTATATTTTGATAAGTGATAGTGATAAGCTCTGTCACACCATTCTCTCTCTTTCTCTCTCCGTAAATATATATATATATATATATATATATATGTAGTGGGGTTGTGCGTGAGCGTGTGTTTGAGAGAGAGAGAGAGAGAGAGAGAGAGAGAAAGAGAGATAGAGGGAGGGGGATGAATGAACGCTTTGGAATAAACAACCCCTATACACTTTAGCAATGAAGTAATCTGAGTTTTCTGAATATGACTACATATACGCACATATACTAGCGTAGGATATCTCTTTTACCTTCACATACTCTGAAACGTATATATACGCACTTGTATCCAATATTCTATGAAAAAGATTCCGATACGATCAGGCATTCAAGAAGATGCATATGGAATCAAAGAGTTTCCTTGATAGTTTTGATGTGAAAAGAAAAACGGGCTTCAGGCTCGGTTCATTATTGACGAAGAAGGCTCCACTTTCCACAATTTTTCCCTTTTCTTTATGTTATTCAGACTTGTTTGTTTTGTTTATTTGATTTTCGGTTTTACTTCTTTATTTCTTTTATTTCAAAACTCCCTATTTTCTGATCGCATATTTATCCCATTGATTCTTTTGCACCGTTTCATTTTGTTTCCTTTGGATTTGAAAACGTTTTGTTTTTACGCCTTAATATTCCACTTAAATACCAGCGAGGCTTTTGGTGCTTTGCGTTAAAATTGCTACTGTTTTTACTCCATCTAATCGTACTCATTAAAGTTCTCTCACAAACGATTACCAATCGAGCTTCGAGTAAAAATAGTAAAATAGTCACTTTCTAGTATACTGAATTTACTTTGTCTATATTATTAATATGAGTTGTCATTATTTGTTTCCTTTTATTTTTCTGCTGTGCAGTATGATGCATAACCTGTCTCGGAATAGATTTCCTGAATGAGAAAGTATACTTTTTTAACAAATATTATGGTTGAAAAAATATATATATACATATATATATATATATATATATATATATATATATATATATATATATGTGTGTGTAAGGGGAAGGAGTATAACCCTTCCCTACACCTCGGTGTAGCAGCTATTGAAAAGGGAACCTTCGTGTCACCGTCGACAACTTTTACATATATATATATATATATATATATATATATATATATCTTGAAGAAAAAAACCAAAGACCGGTTAATTCAGGATTATAAATTAATTTCGATCCTGTATTTTCAGTTTCTAGTGTGAACCAAAAACATTTTGGTTCACACAAGAAACTGAAAATACAGGATGGAAATAAATTTTATAATCCTGAATAAACCGGTCTTTGGTTTTTTTCTTAAAGAAATATTGCTCTGTAATAAATTACATTGAGCTCTCTACCAGGAAAATTTAAATGTTCAGCTCTTGAATGATTTTCTTGTCCTGAGGGAATTACTCCAAACTCTGGTTTAATCTGACCGAATATTATATATATATATATATATATATATATATATATATATATATATATATATATATATATGCGTTATTATGCTGATTGCAATAGACCTAAGTTTGTTTTACGAAAATTTACAAATTTCATTTGTCAAAACCATGCAATTAGAAATACAATGGTTGTTTGTTCTAATGCATTTTAGCTTTGTATATATATATATATATATATATATATATATGTATATATATATATATATATTCCCAACCTCTTTGCTCACGTAGTATACAACACTGGGTATATTTTAAGCACAGTTCCGGAGTTAAGGAAGTTTGAATTCAGTGTTCTTCTCCAAGACTTATAAGCCACATTAAGGTAAAATACCCAAGATTTCACCAAGGCAAATTTCCCTAGTTTTCTCTACACATATCAGAAAATTCCTTTCCCAGGTGTTTGGCCCTATGTGAAATGCAAATGTCTTTATACAAGATTTGAACAATATAGATGTGCCTTTTCCTTCCACTTAGCCATAAGATTTACGATGCAGTTTAATATATACTGTGGAACAATAGTTACATAAAATGTGGTTGATTATTTTGCTTTTCAAGATATCTAAATCGTAATAATGATTCTTAAAGAAAGTCCAACTTGGAAATAGAGGTAAAAGGCTATCGTATAGTCGTACGCATTAGCGTGTATTGTTTATCTATATATCTTCCCTATATATATACATATATATATATATATATATATATATATATATATATATATATATATATATATATATATATATATATGTGTGTGTGTGTGTGTGTGTGTGTGTGTGTGTGTGTGTGTGTGTGTGTGTGTGTTTGATTAAATCAGACGACCTATTGGTGCCAGGTTATTCTATATTTTATCAGTTCAAACATTCGTATGTACCGTTTGATTTTTGGTTGAAATTAATTTAGGAAGGTGTTATGTTTTCCAAATACGTCTGCAGCTCGAAATATAGCCATCATTAGGGAAGCGATTAATGAAAAGAAAAACAAAATGACGACCCATATACATTCATATAAAGATAAGAGGAACAACATCTCGCCGGTGAATATGCAGAAGCATCAAACTTTATTATGTCTGATATGTATATATATATATATATATATATATAGTGTTCGTGATCATGCACGATAATATCTGTTCTTATATTCTACCGAGAAGACATGTCTCTATGTATTTTCTTTCCATCTACAGATAAAGAACAAAGCAACCTAGGTCCTTTAGCCTTTATAGGGCAACCAGTTTAGAAGGAAAACCAACTTTATTCAGCTTAACATTTGTCTTGTGTTGCATCCTTATCGTGATGGAAATATTGGTTAAACACATATCTCTTAACATTTATATTGATCCTAATATATATATATATATATATATATATGTACGCTTCCAATTAATCTGTTTGTAATATAATCGCCCAGGGATTTCATTTTATATATCTTGCCTTTAGGTTTAGTTAGGCTGAGAATCTTTCGACTCAGCACATGGGTTAGTTAGGTGCAAACTTGAGCACAGGTGTTGAAGCGCGCGCGAGGAGGATGTGTCATTCACAGATGTCAAAATAAAAGTCCCAGAGAGGAGATATGACGAGGGATGTGAATGACGTCATGCGCCGAAAGCGTGCGCGGAGGATTTGGGGAGATTTGAAAAAGTCAGTATTTGAGAACTAGACTCCGAACGGGAAGGGTCACCTTTCGGGGCTCGCTAAGGCCCGACGAATTTTTTGCTTTACGGGCGACGCACTTGATGGGGGGCAGATGGAAAAGTCATCATAGAAAGATTGTGCATCTCTCATCCTTATATCGAAACCTTTAACTCAAAGGTAATAAAAGGTTTCGTACCTGAACTAAGAAGTCGTTACGGGTTTTTCGTGTTTCGGATTCCTATGTCCTATGTATATATGTTATGAACATTCTATGTACGTTTCACATATCCGTATCATGGGTATGTTACATGTTTGCGTATGATTTCTTACAATACAGAAACATTTGGGGTGTCCTCGTGGTGTAATGTTTAAAGCGTTGGACTGCGGAATCGTAGTACGCTAGTTCGTACTCCAGTCGCGCTATTACGTTCACTTTCGGGCAAATACCTTTGGGAAAGGTATGAACCCCCTTATCCTCCCAGCTATTGGTTAAATAGTACCACTACTGTTCTAGGAGAATGGATTTGGCATTAAATAACCTAAAAAGAGTTGATATGCCATTAAAAAGAGAAACCAAACCAAACAGAAACATTTGAAGTTAATAATTATATTGAGATTACGTCATCATCATCATCATATCGTGCTGGCAGCACGGATATCCCTGACCCTCTCTCGCCACTCCTCCCTATCGTTCATCGCCCTAGGTAGGTCTTCAGGACAACAACCTGTATCCTCACATAGCTGCTGAATGTACGTTCGTGCTGGTCGTCCTGCTTTTGCGCGGCCGTGTGTGGGGATCCATAAGAGTACATCTCTTATGAGTTCATCTCTGCTTCTCCAGCAATGTCCTGCATGTCTGGTTCGCCTAACTTGAATAGATTTCGTGATAGGGGGCAGGTGGCCGTACAGTTGGTGTCTTGTGGGGTGTTGCTGCCAGGACTTGTTGAGGATTGCACGCAGCATTCTTGTGTAATTGCCATCTAGTTTCTTCTCCAGCCGTTTTGTTAGCGTCCATGTAGTGCATCCATATAGCAGTATCGATGTGACCGCTGCCTGGAAGAAACTGCGTTTCATTTTATCGGTTAGGTCTGATTTCCATATAGTCGATAGCCTATTGATAGCTGTCCATGCTTTCGTTAACCTCGTTTCGATGTCCTTTTCGGTTGATTCGACGCTGCTTCCTAGGTACGTGAATTTGTCTACTAGTTTAAGAGGGGTTCCTTCTAGAGTGGAGATGTCCCCCGTTTGGTTATAGCACATATATTCCGTTTTGTGTGCATTAACATGGAGGCCTATGCTTGCTGCTGCTCGTTCCAGGCTATGCAGAAGTGTTTCGGCTTGGTCAGGTGTATTTGCCAGTATCGCTATGTCATCGGCGTAGTCGGCGTCGGTAATCGTTGTTGCGGGATATCTTCTGCTTCTTTTCTTCGTCAGTTCGAAGCCATTCTCTTTGATTTTGTCAATCGATGTTCTAAGTACGTAGTCTAGACAAATGATAAAGAGATACGGAGCCAGCGTGTCCCCTTGTAGTACTCCTGCTACAATGTATTCTGTGTCTCCATCTGGTGATCGTACTTTTACTTTAGTGTTTCTATAGAGAATCGTTATTGCCGCTACGGTTTCTTTAGGTATGCCGTACGCTAGTAGGATTTGTTCCATCTTTCCTCTGTGAATGGAGTCGAAAGCCTTGGTAAAGTCGACAAATATTAATGTCGCTTGTAGGTTCTTTGCCCGTACACCCTCAAGGATTCTGCGGATGGTTAGTATTTGTGAGGTCGTAGATCTATTTCTTCGGAAGCCATTTTGGTTTTTTCTAAGTATGTTGTCGATTTTGGGTTCTATTCTGTTTCGTAGTAGGGCATTGTAGATTTTGGCAGCTATGGATGTAAGTGTTATGCCTCGGTAGTTTTTGGCTAATCCGAGGTCCCCCTTTTTAGGGAAGGGGAGTATGCATCCCTTCGTCCATCTATCTATCGGATTTTGATTGTATACTGCGTTGCAGTGTCGGAGCAGTATGTCGTCGAATTGTCTGGTCTTCCATACTTCCGGGGGAATTTCGTCCAGTCCTGCAGCTTTCCTATTTTTAATTTTTCTGAGAACCTAGTCGAGTTCTCCTTGTGTGAACGGTCCAAGTTTAATGTCTAATTGTTTGCTAATTATTCTGGTGATTGGTTCATGCGTTATTTTTGGTGGGTTTCCAAGTAAGTTTTCGAAGTGCTGTTTCCACAGTTTTATTCTTTCTTGTTGGTTTGCTGCTTTAAGTTTTGCTTTGGCTGTGTTCTTTCTTCTGCTCACTTCGTTTATTGTTTGCCAGGCAATTCTAGATTGTCTATCTTCTACCGAGTCTCTGATCTTATCTATCTGATTTTGAATGTATTCTGTCTGTTCCTTTATATATATGCCTGCTAATTGATATTGTGCCGTTTTTAGTTTTAAGGCATTTGTGTTTGTTGGGTTTTTTCGATAGTTTTTGGAGGCTGTTTTCACTAGTGCACGTTTTTCTCTCACCGCTAAGGTTTCCCATGGGACTCTATATTTAGTTTTAATTTTTGTTGGAATGTATTTTGCTGCTGCCTCAAGGTGTGCATTGACGAAATTTTCGTATTCGTCGTTTGGTGTACTTTTTTCCGTCTTTTCTTGTAGTGTTTCGAATCTGTTTCTTAATTCTAATACGTATTTATCTCTGACATCTTTGTTGTTTAATAGGGCCCAGTCATAGTGTTTGGTGGTTGCTGTTCGTTTGTCGTTTTTTCGTAGGCTTAACCGTATTTTCGCTGTGACTATTCGGTGATCGGTGGACACACCCTCAAAAGAGGAGTATGCCTCGCAATTCAATGCACTATTCTTCCATTTCTTGTTTATAAGGACGTAGTCTATCTGAGCTTTAGTATTGTTTGCGTACGTGTATGTCCATAGTTTGCCCTCTCTTTTTTGGTAGTTTGTATTGAGGCATGCTAATCTATTTTCTATCATGAAATCTGTTAGATGTTGCCCATTTCTATTTGACGTGTTGTGGAGGCTGTATTTGTTGTTTTCGCTTTTCCCGATTTGTGCATTCATGTCTCCGCCAATGACTAACATGTTGTGTTTCGGGATGCTACGCACTAATGAGGATAACTCATCGTAGAAGGTGACTATTTCATTTTCTTCACTAACATTGGTGGGGCTGTAGCATGAGACGATTGTTGCTCTGGGGTTTCCGTTAAATGTAGCTACCATCATTCTAGGTTGTATTTTCTCTATGCTATTAAGCGTTTTTAGTGCTTTAGGTCCTATTAGCAATCCTACCCCTCCCACTGCGGCGTTGACAGAGTTTTTCCATGCGGATACAGTGGCGAGCGACCATCCATTGCCAGTTTCGTGATATTTGATATCTTCTGTGTGCGTGTATCTGTGTTCTTGTATGCATATTATGTCTATTTTATGTTCTTCGGCCGATGCGATTAGCTCTGGGAGTTGTCCTATTCTATTTAAGGTTCTTACGTTAAATGTGGCTATTTGTAGTGTTTGCTTGCATTTTAGTAGTTTTGATTGTTTGAGCTCTGTAGCTGATTTTTCGAACACCGAGGCCAGGGCTCCAACCTCAGCAGGACGCGCCCCTTTTTTACCCGCGCGAAGAGCGATGCGGTTTGTGTAAGTGGTTTGAGTGTGGGTCATGGTTATCTTTCGATGGCTGTTTCATTCTCTTCTATAGAAGCCACTCTTATAGAGGAGCAGCAGTAGTTCCCCGATCGAACTGTCGATCCTGAGCGAAAAGTCGTCAAACTCACGTCCAGGACCCATTTGGGTATTGACTTTGGTCGTCCATTGGTTTATTCAAATACCTTAACGTACATCCTGCTGCTTCCCATGTGTACATAATAAAATAAATAAAATTAAAAAAAAAAAAATAAATAAATAAATAAATAAATAAATAAAAAAGGGGGGGGATTTGTTTTAAGTTTTAACTTAGTTAAAGTCCAACATTAAGGTACTTTCTTATGACTTTCACTAATACTGACTTATACTTTTTTGCTGTATTGGGACTTTTCCAAGGGTTTTTCATTTTTTTTTTTCCATCCTACAGTTGGGGACCTAGCCAGGCTTCAGGAATTAGAGCTCTGTGGTAGCATTAGGCGTTCTAGGCTTTTTCTTCTAAACTACTGTTAGGGCTTTCTTTACGAATTTTTAAATTATTCGATAGAAGATATTTAAAAACATTCTGCCTTGTTCGCTGACATGTGGATAGGCTTAATATCAAATTGGCTTTACAGTAGAGTAAGCGTGCCTTTACATTTAAAACGCATAGTTTAAGCATTATTTTACAAACAAAATACAGCATAACATTTTGTAAAATTCAGCATTTTAAATTGGAATTAAAGACATACTGACCAATATTGACATATTTCTTCCACTTGGCTCCTGAGTTCAAATGCTCTTCTTCGTTTGGACTTTTATTTACTACTGATATTTTAGGTAGCTTTGGGGGCGGTCTAGTGGGGTGAAGGGGACAATTCGTTTTTGTTGGTTTTTTTTTTTTTTTTTTTTTTCTTTTCTTTTTCCCTTTCTGAGGGGGGGGGGCTGTAGTAGCATTCTAGGCTTTTTCTTCTAAACTACTGTTAGGGCTTTCTTTACGAATTTTTAAATTATTCGATAGAAGATATTTAAAAACATTCTGCCTTGTTCGCTGACATGTGGATAGGCTTAATATCAAATTGGCTTTACAGTAGAGTAAGCGTGCCTTTACATTTAAAACGCATAGTTTAAGCATTATTTTACAAACAAATACAGCATAACATTTTGAGATTACGTACTTGGACTAATTATGACACTTAATATTATGCATCTTGCATGCACCCTTCTTAACAAACATTATCCTACGTTTCCACATATTGATGAAGAAACTCAATATACACATTCTTAGGTGTGTGTTGTTCACGAGAGAAAAACTATCTCAAATGCAAATTAAAACAACGAAATGATTGCATTCATTTTAGACTAATCCCTTTGATAATAATTTAGGTTAAATCAGAAGGACGTTTCGTCTTTTTACATATGTAAACCTTTCTAAGAGAATGATGACTCTGAATTTAAACCATTTATAAGACAAATGAATATCACTTCAATAGTATATATATATATATATATATATATATATATATATATATATATATATATATATATATATCGTCATGTAGTGCCGCTAGCACGTATATACCTGATCTTCTCTCACCACTTCTCCCTATCATTCATCGCCTCTGACAGGTCTTCAGGGCTACATCCCGTATCCTCACATAATATATATATATATATATATATATATATATATATATATATATATATATATATATATATATATTTAGTATTATTCGGTCCAGTGAAACCAGAGTTGGGAGTAATTGCTTCAGGGCAAGAAAATCATTCAGGAGCTGAACATTTAAATTTTCCTGGATCTGAAGAAGTCCTGTTATATTTTCCTTCGTGTTTTTGGTTCACCCCAGACACTGAAAAACAGGATGGAAATAAATGTATAATCCTAAAATAACCGGTCTTTGGTTTTTTCATTAAAGATATATATATATATATATATATATATATATATTGTCATCCACAGACAGACTTTTTCGTTCTATCAGAACTCTTCAGTGTGGCTAGTTTTGTTTCTTTGTTCAATGGTATATTTAATGCAAATGCTTTCTTCAATGGGTTATTTAATGCCAAAAGCAATCTTTCAGAAGAATGGTATATTTAATGCCAATGGTATATTTAATGCTTTGTTCAATGGATTATTTAATGCCAAAAGCAATCTTTCAGAGGAACAGTAGAGTTTTAATTATCCTATAGCGTGGGCAATAAAGGGTTTTATTTTTTCCCACCGCTTTCATCCTAAAGTAATCGTAATAGTGCGACCGGATATCAAAGTCACTTACTCTAAATCCGCAGTCCAATGCTTTCGCCATTAGGCCATGCAAACTACCTTCATATTGTTAGAATAAAGTAGACAAAACATAAACAGCACTTGATAACTTTGGTTTCTTTCCGATGTTATTGAAAAATTATATGTAAATGTAGATACAAAGTCCTTGCTAAACTTAATGAATACAAACGACTCCAACGTCTTATAAAAATCTAAATAAATAATTTGATAAATAAAAGTCAATAAAAGTAAATACTACTCCTCCTATTACTACAAATAATAATAATAATAATAATAATAATAATAATAATTGTAAATAAATAGATAAATAAAACACTAATAAATTGAATATAAATAAATGAATTAACACATTGCAAATTATTATAATTGATCGTAAAAAAAACAAGCAGTATAAACATGACCGCCTTTCTCAGAATACGGAAAAGCTACAGCACCCTTCCCATTTTAAACCCACACAAGTGCATATAAAACATACCAACTATATGGGAAACATTGCTCTGATGATTATAAATGCAAGAAACTGACAGTTATTAAGCAAAGTTGACTGTGCACGTTTACCTTAGACATATCTATATATTCGTTATCACTGATATGAACCACCCTGTATTTATAAATATAGGAATCTACATTATCATTTGATTGGAGGTGAAACGCAAGTATCTTTTTTATACTTGAACTCAGTTTTAGTACAAATATATTAATATACGCACATTGCGAACGTGTACTTTACCTGCTTATCGACCGAGACCAAATTGAATCATCGGCAGGACAATCAAATACACTTTGCACCGAAATACACGTGTCTAAATATATAACGAGCTCTATGTACATAAGAAGTTGACAAAGAAAGGCGAAAAGAATGTGATATTCACTGGGCGATATATTTTGAAGAAGAAAAAAGTAGTTAGTATTTGATTCGTCTGTCGGAATCGATTAATACCATTCTCGTTTTCTACTAGCTTTTGGCGGTTGAAAACTTCTCCCAGAAACAATAGTCGAATAATAAAGTAATTCTTTAGACTTACTGCTTTATCTCATCCCGTGGTCTGGCCTACATTGGTTCCTAATTGCTCCTATTCAACATGTATCCATGATATTTAGGCCGTGACGACAAAGGATCCAACAATGCTCAAAAAGACAATCAGGAAAATAACCGAATGAATAAAGAACACTTTATAAACACGATTTCGCTTTCTTTAAGAGAAGAGAAAATGCATGCTGTTCAGATAAATATAACGTTTAATAGTAAAATCAGATTGATCCCTATATTAAAATTAATCCTAAGTTCCAAGAGGTGTTCTAAATACTTTAATTAGTCATTTTTAATCCTAATGTTTGGGCTGGAATATTCTAAACGATTTTTTCTTTTCAATTGAACAATCCTTGTATATAGATGCTTTGGTATATATTTCCTTACCTAACTGTAAAAATAAGAAATGTCTTTTTTTTCATTATAACTGATTTAAAATTATATTTTGATATTTTAAAATTTCTTTGTGGTTTCAGAGCTTTCTTTGTTTAATGTTAGTTACATATTTCTTTGAGTTATGGATTGTATATACAAAAACCTAATCATTTTGCAGCATTACCACTTGCGCAATTATCCCACTCTGTCATATCTATATTTTTTTTCTTTCGAAATGGTTATTCTGCATTAGTTTTATATAATTGAATAATTTGTGTATACATCTGAAATGGCAAAATTTATTGTTTTTTACATACATTTTATTGACATTTAACCGGCTCATTATAAGATACGTATCAAGGGTAAAGTGGTGAAATCTAGGGAAAGCAGAAGCGCCCTCCCCTACTCTACGATGTAGTAGCAACTGAAAAAGGAGCCTTTAGGTCACCCTCGACTATAGTCGCCGACTTTTATTGATATTTTCAGTGATGTTGAAGCTTTTATCTTATACATCTGCACGTATGTATTACAGTAGAAACAACACAAAGTTGATTTTTATAGTCAATTTTAACTATCAAAATTTGGAACACTTTTGAAAAATATAAAAACCTAAAGTTGTGAATTAGGGGATTTTCCTTTTGATACAATATTATATGGACTGAATAAGTTTTCTGTGTTCAACCGTATTTAATTTGCAACTGTTTGCATCATTGTTTTAAACTGCTTTTAGAGATTTTAGAAACTGAAATGAAAGAAATTTATTTAAAATATCCCCTCTCTTTCTCTATCTATGTCTTTCTCTGTTTCTGTCTATGTCTCTCTTACTGTGTGTCTTTCTGCATCTTCCTTTGTCTTTGTCTCTGATTGATGGTCTATTCGCGTAGCTTGCTGATCATAACAACACCACACCACCAATGTTTGTTTCTCGGGAAATAATAAAACCGTTGGACGGTTCAAATCAATTATAAATATTCATGTTTTGTTGTGTGCCGCTGCTTATGCAATTACCCGTCCCCACCCGAAAGTCATCTACTCTAACCAGATGCATCCCTACTGACAACAGCATAAAATTGTCTCATCTACTGAATTTTTTCGTGGTTATTTGACTCTGAGGGTTTAGGTTTTATTGATTTTAACGGCACGTCAATCTATTTGGGGCTAATTTTATACCGAGATGTAAGGGAAGTGCATCCGTTGTATTTATATTCGTAACTACATTTTTATATAACCGGTCTATTGGCCTAGCGGTTAGAACGTCCAACCATGGAGCGAGAAACCTGGTTTCAATCCCAAGTCGAGACATACAAAAGATTAACAAATGCTACTTGATGCCTCCTTACTTAACACTCAGCCCAATAAGGTATGGATCAAGGGTAAAGGGGAGAAATCCTTGAAAAGGTGTAGGGCCCATTCCTACACCTCCGTGTAGTAGCTATTTAAAAGGGAGCCTTCGGGTTACCCTCGACTATAATCGTCAACATTTTGCTTACATTTTTATAGAGTCGTTTATAAGAGATTTTTATTATACGCAGTCAAATCCAAAACGAATAATATTCAAACAGATCCATTTGATCCAAAGGGATTATTTATTTCTTCCCAAATTTTTAGAAATGGAGCCCCATTAACATATGCAAATCATCCAGGACAACCTTTTTTGTGGGATATTTTCCCTCCTGCAGAGGATTCAACCAACCTATTGTATGCCCTGCCTACACGGCTGAAACGTTTAATTACTATCTTCTGTATTTTCAAGAAAGCTTCTGATATTTTGTTATAGATTTTGTTTATATTTTCGATCCTAAGTCATTTACATAGTTTCCAATTTACAGTAAATGGTATGTTGGAAAGAAATGAAATCTGTGATATGGGTTCAAACCTGGACGAGTCTGCATTTCACTTCGTGCTATTCCTCTTTGGAAAAACATAGATCCATCTCTTCTTTTACTAGTTAAGGTTTAATAGAAGAGCAGGCTGTGTACTTAAATTTATTTAAGCATCTCGCCAGAAGGAAAACTGAATTTTATCTCCGCTTTAAATTGACCTTGTGTCACATCATTACTGAGACGGAAGAGCTGGGTGAATGCTTGAACAGTTTCCAATGAACATATTTTTTCTTAGTGTGACGGCAAATTGACTATAAATCCCAAAACGGGACTTTATTTTCGCACGTGTGAAGACGGGGCAGGTTGGCACTTGATCCCCTACAGAAATAAGTCCTGTTCAGAGTTCTTTTCTCAGGCAGATAAGAACTGGCATATTACGTGAGGGAATAATTTAGGGCCAGACTGGCCACCGCTGGCAAAGGGGTCCAAAATTTCACACTATCACACACCCACCAGGCCGCTAAACTTCTTTCCCTTAGATAATAGAAGAATACGGGCCTATAGGTCTTAGTTGTAATAATATTAATGTTGTTGTAGTAGTCGGCAACTCCGGTTTCCCGTGTGATACTTTAAGAATTAATAGGACAGTTTTAAGCAAGATAATGTAAGGCGAATAGAAGCTGAAAGGAAAGCATGAAATAATAACATAGACCACATGGTAAAATGAAAATACATAGGTTCTTTACTACGGTTATATATATATATACGTTCAAAGTGTCAAACATATATAATAGGATAGTCCATGAATATAAATGTCTTTTCTTGGCTTTATCCTTTTTCAAATTGAGAGAGAGAGAGAGAGTGGTAAACAAAATTTGGGTGTAAAGGAAGAATGTCCCAAAGTTACTTATCTTATTTTTTTTTGACGGGGTTCCACTGGAAAATTTTTCTTCTTTCACGGGCTAATAGACTTCGTTCTGTTTTTAGTACTGGCTTGAAGGATTTTGGAGTCCTTCGTGTCTCAGTTAGTCTTTTGTCTTTAGCCCGGAGTAAAATGGCTATCGTCCGTCTGCCACGAGCGTTGCTCAAAAACTTTACTACCCCTGAGGGGAAGGGAACCCCACTTCCCTTTGGGGTCCCCGCCAATCATTTGGCTTCTTTTTTCTTTCCCCTTCCGATGTCCGGCGACCCAAGGTCACTTAGGTGCGAACATCTGCGTGACCCACATTCTCTCCTAACGGTCACTTTTTGACTGCTAGATAATGTTAGTTCAACGGGGGGAGAGTATCATTCTTACCTCTTCGTCTTCGTGAGCTATCACGTGACATTAGTCTTCTTTTTTTCTTTTCATTCGGATAGTCTTGTTGAATTTACTTAAAGTGCTTTTTTTCCGTTTATTTTCTTTCTCCAAATAAGAGATATGAACACCCTGATTTTATTCCATTATTAAACTTATTTAAGAATGCATTTGCAACTTGGAAACAATCTCTAGTGCACTGCGTTAAGTACTAAAGTGAAAGTACTGAAAAATAGAGTTATCTTTTGTATAGGAAAAAAAATGATGTGATGTTTAGATGTTAGTTGAATGTCAACCTTAGTATCCCCATTATAAATCATAGTGAAACATGCTATTTACACCAAAAACTTCAAATCTTTTTTGGAAAGGAATATTTCTGATTCATTAATTTAAACGGCATGTCAGTCAGTCTTGGTTTATGTTATGCCTAGACGTTCAGGGATCGCATTCATTCAACGTTTTCTGCGTAGTTGTTTTTTTTTATTTTTTGATGATTCTTTTGCAAACAGTTCTATTATATCAAATTTTATTATCTAACTGAAACTATTTGTAAACATACCTCTCATATAACAATTCCTAGTCAGAGTGTACCTGGGATGAATGGCTATTAATGGGTATTCTATATTTCATAGAGTTCCAGGACTGGAGTCTCACCACCAGATGCAGTATATATCTGTCAAGAAAGAATATACATATGCACGAATTGGCCCAGCAGTTGATCTCCAAAATAAAAGAGACTAAAATTCATTAAAGAAAAAATAATTACTGTATAATTCAAAATGGCCAAGTAATGAATTTTAAAATATTACATAACTACTAGACGCTTATAGTAACCTGCATTTAACAATAAATTTCAAAATATTTCATTTCAAGTGAAATACAAAAGTCAGTAATTTTAGTAACACCAATTAGAGTACAAGTAATTACGATAGTCTAATATTAAACTTTTTCAGCAATTTTTAATATTAATTTATGGCATGTAATGATTAAGAGATTTATGCATTAAATTTAGAGTCTAGACAAAATCAATCGCACGTTGAGCATAATCGGCTAGAGCTTAATTAAAAGTAATTAATATTCCCTGCCACTGTTCCTCGAACATATCATTCACTATCTTCGCAATGTGTTACTTTACGTCGTGTGGGTCAGATTACGGAATAAATAAAATGTTCCTTGTTGGTGAGAGATCAGATTACGCTGTCAAATATGAGACTGGACTCACAAATAGAAGAAAAATATGCAACGTGATATTATTATTATTATTATTATTATTATTAATCATTAGAGTTTTTCACATCAGCGTAAGCTGATGGTCTTTCACTGGAGTTTGAGTGACAGCAACTCTCCTTAATTCTCCAGGACTCTTCTCAGTATTCTGGCCATTTTCAATAATGCTATTGTTTGGATGGTCTTCACTCAGTCACCAACTTCTAAATCTTCCAGGCCCTTTAATAATCCTTTAGTTACCGTGCCAAAGGCATCAATGACAATTAGTATAATTGTCACCTTCATGTTCCATAGTTTTTTCAATTCTCTAGCAAGGTCAAGGTACTTATCCTTCTTTTCACATTCTTTCAGTTTTATTCTGTGTTCTGCCGGGAAAACAAAGTCGACAATTTTGAAGATTTTCTTTTTTTGTTGATTATTAAAAGATCTGGTCTTTGGGCCGAGATTAGGTGATCCGTTTATTATCAAAGTCCCACAGGAGTTTGTGAGTGTCATTTTCTAGGACAGGTGCTGAGTTGTGCATATACCATTTGTTGGCATGGTCATATTTAAATTTCTTGCACATCGCCAAGTAAATCACCTTGCCGACCCAGTCGTGTCTCGCCTTGTACTCCTTCTGTGCCAATTTGCTGCATTCGCTTATTATGTGACTGATGTTTTCATCTCTGTCACTGCAAAAGTCTGCACTCACTATTTTGTTGCGTCTTATCTATCCCCGCTTTGATATGATTGGTTCTTATGGTACTGCACACCAGCGTTAGCTGATGGTTTACTGCTGGATTTTAAGTGACAGCAAGCCTCCTTAAGTCTCCAACATTATTATTGTTTTTCTCTTTTGAGAGTTTTTCGCTTAAGCGTTAGCTGATGGCTTTTCACTGGAGTGACAAAAAGTCTCTTCGAGTCTCCTTGGCTATACTCAGAATTCTGATCTATCTCAAAAATGCTGTAGTTTGGATGGTTTCGACTCGTCCTCTTATTTTCAAACCATATAGTCCTTGAACCAATCGTTTTATGACTTTATCGAGCGCACCAATTACAACTGGTATCACCATCACTTTCAAATTCCAGGCAGGCATTGGACTCCATGTTAATGCACACAAAACTGAATTTATGTGCTTTAATCAGAAAGGCGACTTCTCCAGACTAGACGGAACCTCTCTGAAACTGGTTGACAAATTCACCTACCTAGGAAGCAGCGTCTCATCAACCGAAAAAGACATCGACACACGGCTAACGAAGGCATGGACAGCTATCGATAGGCTTTCTATCATATAGAAATCAAACCTGAGC
Organism: Sepioteuthis lessoniana; assembly: GCA_963585895.1. NCBI lineage: Eukaryota > Metazoa > Mollusca > Cephalopoda > Myopsida > Loliginidae > Sepioteuthis > Sepioteuthis lessoniana. The sequence continues at coordinate 88,000,938 of OY757906.1, read as the reverse complement.
AATAAAATGAAACGCAGTTTCTTCCAGGCTGCGGTTGTGTCGATACTGCTATATGGATGCACTACTTGGACGCTGACTAAACGGCTGGAGAAGAAGCTAGACGGCAATTATACAAGAATGTTGAGAGCAATATTGAACAAGTCCCGGCGGCAACACCCCACAAGGCACCAACTATATGGTCACTTACCACCTATCACGAAAACTATCCAAGCAAGACGAACCAGACATGCCGGACACTGCTGGAGAAGCAAGGACGAGCTCGTAAGTGATGTACTCCTGTGGACCCCCGCATATGGCCAATCAAAAGCAGGACGACCAGCTCGAACATACATACAGCAGCTGATGATATGGGATGTAGCATTGAAGACCAGCCAGAGGCGATGAATGATAGGGAGACGTGGAGAGAGGGAGGGTCAGGGATATCCATGCTGTCCACACGACATGATGATGATGATGAGCAAGGTTTAGATACTTATCTCTCTTTTCACTTTCTTTCAGTTTTACTCTGTGGTCAGCCAGTATGAGAAAATCAATTATTCAGCTGAATCGCTTTATCTTTTTGTGGACTGTCTTTAGGTCTGGTCGTCTGGCCGATATTTGGTGATCCGTTTGTATCTCAAAATCCCAGAGAAGTTTGTGTGTTTCATATTCCAGTACAGATTCTGGGCTGTGCATATACTATTTTTTAGTAAGTTCAAATTTCAACTTCTTGTGCAAATCCCAGTCGTGGATAGTCTTATTTTCTTTTTGTGGTAATTTACTAATTATTATCAATATTATTTCTCTTTTTCGAGTTTTTCACACCAGCGTTAGCCGATGATTTCTCATTAGAGTTTGAGTTACAGCAAGTCTCCTCAAGTCCTCAGGACTTTTCTCCGTATTCTGGCCTATCTCAACAATGCTTTAGTTTCGAGGGTTTCCACTCATCCTCTTATTTCTTAAGTACTCCAGTCCCTGTATCATTATTTTAGTGACTATGACAAGAGCTCAGATTACAATTGGTATCACCGTCACTTTCAGGGTCCATTGTTTTTTTTTGTTTTTTATTCCCTAACAAGGTTAAGGTACATATCTTTCATTTCGTTTTCTTTGAACTTTAACCTATGGTCAGCCGAGAGTGCAATGTCTACATTTCGGCAGTTTCACTGTTTTTTTGTTGATTATAACTAAATTTGGTCTTCTGGCCGCTTATTATTATGTCTTTATACTTTTTATCATATTTTTAATGATTACTTGCTCTTAGTAAGTAAAATATTGATATAAATTGAAATACGTAAGTGGAATATGGTTAGAAAAATGGAGAAAAATCACCCTCCTCCAGGAAAAAAAAAAAAAAAAATGGGAAAATAATGAGATAAATTCGGCTGCAAATATTTCTTAACACGATTTGCAACATACGTATACATAATTTGGGTGAATAAATGACCAAACAGTTATAGAAAAGAATAGCAGACAAAATCATTACACACACACACACACACACACACACACACACACACACACACACACACACACACACACACACACACAGATCCATGCGCACAGACAGACGCACACACACGCACACACACACATGCACACACTCACACGCACACACACGTACACGCACAGACATACGCACACACAGACGTACGCACGCACGCACGCACACCCATGCACGCACACACACACACACACACACACACGCACGCACGCACAGACACACGCATAGACAAACGCACACACTCATGTGCGCGCACACACACACACACACACACACACACACATATATATATATATATATATATATTTATAAAGAGATTTCAGCTCCATATGACTTGTAAGATGTGGATGACAGTTTAAAAACTATTAAAATCGATAAAATCAAAAATAAAATGCAGACATCATTCTAGCGGCACTTCAAAATCAGTTTTTGTTAAAATGAAGAGAATAAGATTTCTACAGAAAACCATCATAAAAATGGGAGGAAACAAGAACATATTGTACTCCAGGAAAAGTAAATTACACCTCGAACTTTTCTTAAATGTCTGTGAACTTTCTTTATCTCCATTGAGTCGAATACTGAGAATTAATCACAAGAGCAAAAATACTTGCGAAGTTGACGCAAAAAAAATACTTGTTCCCTTCGGCATGTCCCATACAGGGTTGCCTCAGGCGCTAAGCCATGAACTTAGCCCTGAAAAGAAGTTATATGTCGGAGGGTCATTTCCCTGGGACCGGACAGTTTCAGCTTGACTAAAACCACCCGGCACGAGCTCCATGCAGGCATGCTGCGTGGTGCAAAAGTCCCAAAACAGCAATGAAATCAACTTAATAGTTAACTTAGTATGAATTCATATTCAACAAGTGATCTCCACTGACGGATTCATGCAGCTGTAAATGCTCGTATAATGCTATTAGTGCATGCAAACGTTATATATATATATATATATATATATATATATATATATATATATATATATATATATATATATATATATACTATCTCTGTGTGCAGGTAGCTGTCTCTGTAATTTTTGCTTATATCATACCCTTTGCTTCTCTTACATCATATTGTTATACATTGCAAATGTTCTAAGAAGAAGTACTAGTAGGGCCAAATTCATTGCAGAAAATTTCTAGTTTTTGGCGGGAGATAAATTCCATCCTAAACACGCATGCACTCACATGCACGCATGCGCGCACAATATTTCTTGATGGATACATGTAGAAACGGCACTATGAGTTTCGGGTTCTCTGAAAAGTCAGGACGTAAGGCTAAGATTTTACTGTAAACGTTTGCCAGACAGCCGCTTAACATCTAAGATATATTTGCCCAGTCGGCTGGGGCTGTAGAATACACCGACTGCTTCTCGGCAGAGTGGTAAGACCCCACCCACCCACAAACGAGTGTCCTATATATGACACTAAACAATCTGAAGGCGAGGTCCCAGCAATGCAGGATCTTTGGGAATGCGGAGTACCCCTTTATTGCCATCGCTCCCAGGTCCACTCTGGCCCGGAGTGGTAGCACCTGATAGGGCCCTATCTATGGGTTAAATAGAACTAACAGCATACTAAACTAACAGCATGCTAAACTGAATTATTTGAAATAGAACTGTTTTTCGACATTAAAACTGTATGTACACTAAACTGAATTGTTACATTTATCTGGTTGAATAGTTTGAAATGGAAATGTTTTTGACAAACTGTGTACTTATGCTAAACTGAATTGTTTTCAATTGAACAGATTATTTACATAAAAATGGATTTGGCGTTAAATAACCTATAAAGGTTGATATGCCATATAACCCACCAAACCAAACCAAACTAAACCAATCCAAGATATATATAAAGTGGCCATGTTAATTCATCAAAAGCTGAGAACATAGAAAATCTCTCTCTCTCTTTCTCTCTCTCTCTATATATATATATAATAATAAAAACGTCAAGAAGACAGATTCTAATATTAAAGCGGTAAGCGATACTTTCCATCAAGTTAGAAATGGAAAATATTTCCAACTTGTAAGAGTTTTAATATGATCGTATTTTATTGTTAAGATGAAAGATTGAAGACAAATCTCGTATTAAGTTACGATGAGGAAAAAAGATATTACACCGGATATATTTTCTTTAAAATATTTGACGTTACAAAATAAAATTAATCGCTTCAAATTATATTATGACTGATCTTTTAGACATTAGTCAAATAACGAGTCACTCAGATTCTGATCATAAAAAAACTGTCAAAAAATAATTTTATCATTTTTTCATTACTGTTATTCGGTAACAATTTATGATCTTTTGGGAACAACCCGTGAATAAGGGTGTTTAAACGATTTTTGTTGTTAAATTTGCATGAGAAAAATTGCTTTCTTTGTCAGTCATTATACTTAATAATTTCCATCGATCACTTCTTACAAAATCTTTAAAATCAGAAAATACTTTTAATCAAAATTAAAATGTATTTTTTCTTGTTAAAACTTCCATCTTAAAAGAGCATTATTAACTTAAAATTAATATAGAATTTTAAAGTAATGCCGAAAGATTAAAAGAAAAAAATCATACTGAGATGTTTGTAGAAAGTTTTTTTGAAGCTTGTTATAACGCCATACACTTAAATTGAAAGTTTCTGTAATCATTTTAAAAAAGTAAAAATTAATCAACTGAATTTTAAAAACTAAAATCTAACTTTGCCCTTTTTTTTTTTTTGTATATAACAGCCTACAATGTGTTTTGTATCCTGAATAAGTTTTCTCAAATGAAATTATGTTCTTTGCATGAATTGTTCTTTCAATAGAAATACATTAAAAAATCCTGTTTACAATTTACGTGAGAGATCCAGAAAACAATATTATGAAAAAAGGGAAATACCAAATCTTAAAACCATAAACATTACGACATCCCGGGGTCCTGGTAGACAAAATAGATTAAAGAGTGTAATCTGTGATATAATTGCCTGTCTATTAAAAAAAAACAGACAGTGATATTTTATCGGTAACTTTAAAAAGTAATATTTTCAAACGAATTAAAGTGAATATAGAGATAAAAACAGTGGTATTTTAAAGGCAATGGCGATATAGACAAGGAGATTTACCTGTTGGAATTTCGGCCGCCGAAGTATCATTTCAAGATAGTGGCACAAATACCAGCAGTATCGGTCTTATGGGTTAATGCAGTAGAAATAATAAATGAATGACGTTTATATTTCATTTTAAAATATAGCTTAGTCTTTATACCACGTATTTGTTCAGTAAAGTACTTAATGCTGTGTCAGTTGTCCCAAAAACCAATTCCTACATTTCTTTGTATAGTCTAAAATCTGCGTCCAATATGCGTGAGTATCATTCAATAAGAATAATTAAAAAAATGAAAGTAAGCAAACATGAAGAAAGAAAGTAAACTAAAGTAGATCAACTACACTAAGTAGTAATTGGCAAAATTTCATTATTTTGTTTACATGTCAATTACTCTCTATTTAAATTGACATAGCATTAGCATTTTCCAACTTCTTAGTAATAACACTCAATTCAATTAAAAAAATATATTTCTGTTTTTACTTGAAAAAAATTAATCCTATTGTATATCAAGAGAAAGATGTAATTGCTCTAGAAAACGATTGAACTATATTCTAATGGCCATTTTGCAAAATCAACTATTTACAAAGAAAATCAATAATTTAAAAAAAATCACTAAAAGAGCTGTGTTGTTTCCTTCTATACTTTACTTATGAAAATATAATTTGATATCAATTAAAAAGAAAATATGAGCAACATAAAAAGAAAATTATAATGTTATCAATAATGACATCATCTTTATTTTTCAGGATTACCGAAGTGCTTCTTTGACGTCAAGTGTTTGCATCATAAGGTAAGTTTATTAACATCTATAATCCTACTTAAAAAGAACTTTTTGATGTTCATAATGACGCTACTGACTTATTGAAGAAGAATATTTTCTTCCACGAATGTAATAAGTATTACTCATTAATCTCTTTTTCGCTCTCTTTTTCTCCCTTTCTTTCTTTTACTAAATCTTACACTTTTCATTATTTCTCATAAAACGGTCCTATACAGCGTTTTCATAATCTCCCTCTCTCTCCCTCTCTTTCTCTCTCTGTCTCTCTGTCTCTCTCCCCACAAGTAATGTATCCTCTATTCACTCACTTAAATATTTCTTCTTCAGAGTTTATATTTCTTGTGTAATCGAAGAGTAACCAGGTCGCGTAAACAATCTTTCTTTCTCTCTCTCTCTCTTTCTCTCTCTCTACATCGATCTTTATATATATATATATATATATATATATATATATATATATATATATATATATATATATATATATTGAATACTTCATACCTGCAACTATTTCCGTGTGTCAGTGGCTATGTTTGTCTGTGTCTGTGTCTGAGCCTGTGTTTTCCATATAAAGACACTCAATATCAACCATAAATAACAACACTATCAATATATCTATAAAAAGTTAAATTTCGTCTAAACTGAAATTACAGAATTTTTTCATTAAGAGTTGTCTGATTGAATCGCCGCTATATCATAATGTTATATTTATTATCAAAATCTATAACATTGTATTTTGAACAAGTCCTGGAGGCAGTATCCTACAAAACAGCTGCTGTACGGTCACCTACCTCCCATCACGAAAGCTATCAAAGTTAGACGAACCAGACATGCAGGACACTGCTTGAGAAGCAGGGACAAGCTCATAAGTGATGTTCTCCTATGGACCCCCTCACAAGGCCGAGCAGAAGCAGGGTGACTAGCTCGAACCCACATACAGCAGCTCTGTGAGGATACGGAATGTAGCCATGAGGACCTGCCAGAAGCGATGAACGATAGGGAGGAGTATCGAGAGTTGGTCAGGGATATCCATGCTGGTGGCACGACAAGATGATGATGATGATGATGATGATGATGATATTAAAAAGCAATTCAGTCATATAGAGCATTCCAAAAATAAATACAGCTCATTTGATGTAATTTATATAATTAATATAATTTATATAGATGTATATCAGAGGTCGTTACGGCAAATTTAAATACAATTTATGTGTTTAATTCAAAATATAAAAAAGATATGTTAGCCTCAAAACAACAACTCAACAACAACAACAACAGTACCAGGTAACGTATAAATCGTACGCATTAATGCCAATTTAAAATAGGCAGCAAACAATTACTAATCACAGTATTTAATAATTTATTAAAAAAGGATTATAGTATATCGGTTCTGAGAGTCTACATGTACATATTTCCTATATTTTATTGATAAAAGCAGTTATTAAACAGAATGCACTAAGTACTATTTAAATTTTGTTTTCAAGATTTTATCATTTGATCATCACCGAAAACTTCATCACAGCAATAAAGGAACAGAAATAATTCATTGCAGAGCTTATCAGTGTAAACATTATGATATAAGACGGGAGACCGGGGTTCAATCGAGGTCGAGTCATACCAAAGACTCAAAATATGCTACTTGATACCGCTTTGCTTATCACTCTGCATTATTAGGTAAGGATCAAGGGTATAATGGAACAATCCATGGAATGGAGTAGCGCCCTCCCCCGGTGTAGTAACTATTGAAAAGGGAACCTTCGGGTCAACCGCGACTGTGGTCGCTAAAATAACTTACAAAGGGAAAGGAGTAGTGTCCTTCCCAACATTTCGGTGCAGTAGCTATTAAAAAGACAACGTTTGGGTAGCCATCGACTCCTACAACAAATTGGATAAGTATACCAATAGACAAGACATCATCATCATCATCATCAAGTCAATCATACCGTCCGTTCTCATCGTTCCTTGCTCGGCATTCAGGGGGTGCCTTTGTGGTGTAATGGTTAAAGCGATAGACTACGGAATCGTAGTAAGCGAGTTCGTACTCCAGTCGCGCTATTACGTTCACTTTCGCGCTATTACGTTCACTTGGGAAAGGTATGAACCCCCTTATCCTCCCAGCTATGGGTTAAATAGTACCACTACTGTTCTTCTAGGAGAATGGCTCTGGTATTAAATAACCCAACAAATGTTGATATGCCATTAAAAACAAATAAACCAAACCAAAACATCGACGGGATTCAATATCTGCTCAGAGCTGATGAATGTAATATTTAGCAAGTTGGCTATCACTAGTAATTTCATATGAAGGAGTCCAAAGAAAAACGTTTCGAATAAATTGGTCATTGATTCTCAAATGTTATCTTTCATCTCTCGTTCTACTTTCATGGATTTTTAATGAGAAGGGAGTTAAGTGGCTGTACAGCTTGTTTCCCAGGTTGCCACTCCTACGGTTCATTCACAACACGGAGCATTCTTGTGTGGTTCCCCTCTAGCTTTACCTCTCGAGATGTTTCATTAAAGTCCAAGTAGAGCGACCGTACTCTGATACTGATACGATTACTGAAACTGTAATACTTCTTTTCTGATAATTCTAAGAAGTATTTTTACATGCCCGTTGATATTTTTTCATTAATTCTTCAAAAAGGTGTAAACAAACTTATAAAAATATTCCGATAAAATCAGTATAAATAGCTAATTTTTTTTTTTTTTTCATAAAATCATATATTCGACTATGAAATATTACTATTATATATGCAGGTATTGAAAAAAAATTCAATTCCATGAAGGCATTGCCAGCAGTCTTCCTATTCGGTAAAAGGATAAAATGTAATGGAATTAAAGAAAATAGACGATTCTCATGATCTTCACAACCTGCAGCACAAATATGTGAACTAGAAATGTAATGATAGTCACCAAAAATATATTCTTCCAAAACCTCTGGCAAAAAAAAAAAAAAAAAAAAAAAAAATCAGGAGAATTTAAACTAAGAAGAACTAAGCTGACTCTGGGAATATATCCATTTTTTTTCTTTTTGCATTTTTCAAGAATGCGAAATTGATTGTGACAGAAGGAAGAAAATGGATCGCAACAGTCTTTCTTAGAATATACCTCTCTAATAAAAATAATTTAGCAGTAATAAAATGTGCCTATTTAGAACTATACTGAAGAATGATATAATGAGTTCAGAAAAATAAAAACTTAAGGAAGTATGAAAACAATTATATACAATTAAGAAAATTAGAAA
>OY757906.1:87979860-87982360 GCA_963585895.1 Sepioteuthis lessoniana | reverse complement strand
TGTTTTGTTTTGTTTTTTGTTCGGTTGACTAGAGTTGTTTGCAACATGGATTGTTCTAAGTAGGTCGTGTAAATGTTTGACGAAATTTAGTGAATATTATGGCGGATTTCACAATGATTATTTTATTATTTAGTATGTTGTCACTTTTATCGTTCTTATGATGTTATTTGATCGACAACATATGTATGTACTTGCATTTGTATTTCAGTTCGTGCGTCTCTTTGTGCTTGTGAATATCCTATATGCTCAAAAAGATTTGAGATATTTTATTGAACCGAATTTTATCAGGTGTATCCTTACATCGATGTATAGACGACAAAGGGGTCAGTAATTAAGTGTTAATACTTGCATCCCTAAACCCACCACGACTGTAGACGTTCAGCGTCGGTTCCTAGTTTTAAAAATTACGGAAAATGTAAAATCATATTTGTTATTTAACTGTTTTAGAGGCTATTAAAACATTTTATTGACAATTTGAAAAAAATGACATTATATATAAAATATAGTATTGCAATATTTCATTGGCAATAGCAATGTAGAGATGATTAATCGACTTCTATTATAAACTTCTATTTCATGGCACAGATAACCACCGATCAGGTTCAGAGGTCTGAAGAATTATAATTTACAATGATTTTGATGATTAAATTATCAGACATTTACTTCGCAACTCATATATATATATATATATATATATATATATATATATATATATATATATATATATATATATATATATATATATATATCGTGTTGGTGTGTGCCGGATTTTCTTGTCATGGTAATTTCTAACCTAATATATATATATATACGTAATAATTACTAGATACATTCATTCTAACTTATTTTATATACATATTATTAATTTTCTTTTCTTTTTCACCAATAAATGTTCATCATACCTGAGCACATATACTTGGTACTAAATTTCTTATTAATTTTCCTTTTGATGTGTATACCAATGTTCTGGTATATCACCATTTTTACATCCAATCGCATTCCTCGGGTTTTAAGCGTATTTTTTTAAATTTTTTACATCATTATTATTTTTTTAATTTTTTTTGCATTTTTAACTATATTTTTTATAACCTACGTAATGGTGACCAATATCGATGTCCTCGGTAACGTTCAACGATTTTACAGATAAACAAGCAAACAAAAAAAGAAAAACAAAAACAAAGAAAATAATAAAAAAAGCTTTTACGATGGCCAAAATAGAAATGAAAGTGAGGAGGACAAAGAAGACTAAATCCGATTGGTCGGCCTTATGGACTTATAATTCGCCGCTACTCTGTTTCTACGCGAAATCGCAGATATTTTGTTAAAAGCCAGTTTTGAGGTTTCCGACACTACTTAGACGCTATGTTACTAAGTTCACTTACATCCATAGGTAGCTCAATACACTGATAGCTTAGCACATATAAACACATATTTGCAAACGCGTACAGGACTTTGAGTATCACGACTTTTTATTATTATATACACTTGCATTTATGATCATTGCAAATTTATTGATGTCCAGGGTTCAATCTCTTGTCGAGTCATATCAAAGACTTAAAAATGGTACTTGATGCCGTCTTGAATAACATTCAGCATTATAAGGTACATGTCAAGTTTAAAGTGGAGCAATCCAAGGAAAGGAGAACAGACCTTCCCTCTACTTCAGTGTTGTAGCTAGTGAAAAGAGAGCGTTTGTGTCCCCTGCAACAACGTTCGCTAACATTTTTCAAAACGTCTTTCAAAAATACCCCTGGCCCTCTCTCGCCACTCATCCCTATTGTTCATCGTCCTAGAAGGTTCAAATACCAAGCTTAAATAGACCAGTCTGCCTGTCTGTTCATTCTTAGATTGAGGGAGAATAGTATTGTGCATACTTTTCTCTAGTTTTACGTACAATGCAAACAACCTTTTCCAAGATTTGAACTCAAGACACCATGTCCATTTCCAGTGATGAAAACCATTACAATATAAACGCCTCCGTACACATACATACACACACACACTCACGCACACTGATATGAATATTTTTATGATTATGCGTGTGTGTTTTTGCGTAAATTTACTAATTTGATAGTCAAATATTTTCCCCAAAAACAAAAGCTTTATCCAATCTCTGAGAGAAATGATAATAAGGGTAAATATTGATACACAAATAATAATAAAAAAAGGAAAGTAAGACACAATAAGAAATTGATATATTTCAAAATGCCGAAAACATATTGAAGTAGTAGTAGTAGTAGTAGTAGTAGTTGCAGCCGCAGCAAACCCAATATGAAAAAGTGTTTGATTGCCCAAACCTATAACCGATAAAATATAGATATATACATGATAAAATCAGACATATCCATTGGAAAATATGTATATATTATAGAATATGAAATATGAAAAATGGTATAAATACTAACCAGATCCAATAAGTGTTACAAAAGAAGCTACTATTCTTTGGGACTTTGTTACTAAGCTGCCCGAAAAATAAGCATCAATTGACCAGATATCGAAA
>OY757906.1:87973271-87978271 GCA_963585895.1 Sepioteuthis lessoniana | reverse complement strand
AATTTTATCAGGTGTATCCTTACATCGATGTATAGACGACAAAGGGGTCAGTAATTAAGTGTTAATACTTGCATCCCTAAACCCACCACGACTGTAGACGTTCAGCGTCGGTTCCTAGTTTTAAAAATTACGGAAAATGTAAAATCATATTTGTTATTTAACTGTTTTAGAGGCTATTAAAACATTTTATTGACAATTTGAAAAAAATGACATTATATATAAAATATAGTATTGCAATATTTCATTGGCAATAGCAATGTAGAGATGATTAATCGACTTCTATTATAAACTTCTATTTCATGGCACAGATAACCACCGATCAGGTTCAGAGGTCTGAAGAATTATAATTTACAATGATTTTGATGATTAAATTATCAGACATTTACTTCGCAACTCATATATATATATATATATATATATATATATATATATATATATATATATATATATATATATCGTGTTGGTGTGTGCCGGATTTTCTTGTCATGGTAATTTCTAACCTAATATATATATATATACGTAATAATTACTAGATACATTCATTCTAACTTATTTTATATACATATTATTAATTTTCTTTTCTTTTTCACCAATAAATGTTCATCATACCTGAGCACATATACTTGGTACTAAATTTCTTATTAATTTTCCTTTTGATGTGTATACCAATGTTCTGGTATATCACCATTTTTACATCCAATCGCATTCCTCGGGTTTTAAGCGTATTTTTTTAAATTTTTTACATCATTATTATTTTTTTAATTTTTTTTGCATTTTTAACTATATTTTTTATAACCTACGTAATGGTGACCAATATCGATGTCCTCGGTAACGTTCAACGATTTTACAGATAAACAAGCAAACAAAAAAAGAAAAACAAAAACAAAGAAAATAATAAAAAAAGCTTTTACGATGGCCAAAATAGAAATGAAAGTGAGGAGGACAAAGAAGACTAAATCCGATTGGTCGGCCTTATGGACTTATAATTCGCCGCTACTCTGTTTCTACGCGAAATCGCAGATATTTTGTTAAAAGCCAGTTTTGAGGTTTCCGACACTACTTAGACGCTATGTTAGTAAGTTCACTTACATCCATAGGTAGCTCAATACACTGATAGCTTAGCACATATAAACACATATTTGCAAACGCGTACAGGACTTTGAGTATCACGACTTTTTATTATTATATACACTTGCATTTATGATCATTGCAAATTTATTGATGTCCAGGGTTCAATCTCTTGTCGAGTCATATCAAAGACTTAAAAATGGTACTTGATGCCGTCTTGAATAACATTCAGCATTATAAGGTACATGTCAAGTTTAAAGTGGAGCAATCCAAGGAAAGGAGAACAGACCTTCCCTCTACTTCAGTGTTGTAGCTAGTGAAAAGAGAGCGTTTGTGTCCCCTGCAACAACGTTCGCTAACATTTTTCAAAACGTCTTTCAAAAATACCCCTGGCCCTCTCTCGCCACTCATCCCTATTGTTCATCGTCCTAGAAGGTTCAAATACCAAGCTTAAATAGACCAGTCTGCCTGTCTGTTCATTCTTAGATTGAGGGAGAATAGTATTGTGCATACTTTTCTCTAGTTTTACGTACAATGCAAACAACCTTTTCCAAGATTTGAACTCAAGACACCATGTCCATTTCCAGTGATGAAAACCATTACAATATAAACGCCTCCGTACACATACATACACACACACACTCACGCACACTGATATGAATATTTTTATGATTATGCGTGTGTGTTTTTGCGTAAATTTACTAATTTGATAGTCAAATATTTTCCCCAAAAACAAAAGCTTTATCCAATCTCTGAGAGAAATGATAATAAGGGTAAATATTGATACACAAATAATAATAAAAAAAGGAAAGTAAGACACAATAAGAAATTGATATATTTCAAAATGCCGAAAACATATTGAAGTAGTAGTAGTAGTAGTAGTAGTAGTAGTTGCAGCCGCAGCAAACCCAATATGAAAAAGTGTTTGATTGCCCAAACCTATAACCGATAAAATATAGATATATACATGATAAAATCAGACATATCCATTGGAAAATATGTATATATTATAGAATATGAAATATGAAAAATGGTATAAACACTAACCAGATCCAATAAGTGTTACAAAAGAAGCTACTATTCTTTGGGACTTTGTTACTAAGCTGCCCGAAAAATAAGCACCAATTGACCAGATATCGAAAGTGAGGACTATGAAAGAAAAACATACATTTGAATGTATTTGCCAATTCGCACCATTTCAGCGAAAGAATATAATAGAATAAGTAAATAAAAAGCCCTGCAAATAGAAGGCTAAAACATTTGGCATCTTAAACTACTATCATGCTTGTAAAAGTGGGAACTTTGGTTATAATGATGAAAGGGTGGGATAAAAGAATTTTCAAGATACTAGACTGTCTCATCCTATTTGAAATGCAAAAAAAAATGCACTTTGTGGAAATCTACATAGGAAATGTTAGTAGAAAAGTAATACTCAAAAGAGGATTCAAAAAGCAGAAGTGCATAAAATACAATCACTTCAAGAATGTTAGAATCCATAAATAAGGATTGATTACATAGCGTCCGAAACCAGATAAAAAATATGAACCAGAAAAAAATAATCTTCTTTCTAAAGGGGGTTAATCTTAGCAGTTCCGAGTCCACAAAAGCCCTCCGCTTTAATTAGCACAAGCCAAGATAACGACACTGAAATGCAATCTAATAGCTCAAGACTTACTGATATCTGGTAAATTTAAACACATTAGCGTAAGAGTGGATTTATACTAAGTTCAAACGAATCCAAAATAAAAGTGTGTGTATTTTTTTGTTTTCTTCTGTGACCTTTTGAAGGTTTCTATTATTAAAAGGTTCTTGGCTCCACCCGTGTCAGGAGCACAGATAATAAAAAAAACTCTGGTATAGCCACAGTATACTACTCATAAAAAATGACAAATCTAAATGTAGCTCACAGTGGGACCAAAAGAGCCACTCTGCGTGTTATGATCGGTAGGTGTTCCAAAGGATAGCCAAAATGAGGGATACGATAGGCAACTTGCGAATTTTGGCAGTTCTTTTATCTGATACACAAATGACGAACAAAGATATCACTAAAATCAGAGACTAGAGCGCAGAAAGTAGACCAAGGAAGATATCAAATTGGCTCTTTACTGTTATTTTAGGAATAATCCTAAAAAAAAAAGAGAAAGGAAAAATAGAATGATAGAGATTTGGGTAGCGGTAGCGAGATTTGAGACAATAACCCAAAGGTTCGTTGACAAGCTTAGGAAATAATAACGAAAGGCTTGTTTTCTGACCTTTAAATATGAGAAATGCACCAAGAAATATATAGAGAAATATGTCAACATACCAATACTTCAGTAACAGAAGTGATAGAAACTTCCAACCAAAGGCAAACGTTAAGTAATAACATCCAAGACACCAAACCCAAACACGGTAGAACAAACGCAAACCCTAGAAGAAAAATTGAATGAAGAGCATTTGATGAGAATTATATCTGAGAAGAAAATCCCGTTCCCTTCTCTCAGGAAACAAAATTGAAAAATAGTCCAAACAAAATCGGAAAAAAATAAACGACTTTTTACTATCCCAACGAACAGGATCAAGGAACTTAACAATCTAATCTATGGAGGCGTGAAACTAGTCTGTGAAAAAGTAGGGGTTCACCAGAAGAACAAGAACAAAATCTCTAAACCAGGATGGGAAATGAGATTGGAAACAAATCTAAGACAACAAGTAAAGTTGATAAGAGAGAAAAAGAATATAAGATGTTAAGACAAATAGGAAAAAGCAACACTACAACAAAATATACACCTCGAAGAGATAAATCAGAAGGTAATGGTGAAAGAAAGAAGACTAAAAAGATACCGAGACGCGATCAAACAATACAGACAAAACCGGACCTTCCAAAATAACGAAATTAATTTCTCTCAGCATTTGTGGAGAAAGTGCGAAGACAGTCCAGCAACCAGATGAAAAGGAGGAAAAAACATTCTGAAGCAAAGTATGGGAACGGAACGTTAATAACAAAGAAGCTGAATGGATAAACAAGATGGGAAAAGATTTGCAAAGCGTTGATTAAACCTTTAAGACGAATATACACAATGATTCACTCAAAGCAACATTCAAAAAAAGACCTAATTGGAAAAATCTTTGTCCTCGATGGCATTTATGGATTCTGGTTTTAAAAAAATATTTCCATCCATGATATAGGCTATCGAAATGAACACAAGAAACAGACATACTGGAATGGATCACCGAAGGAAAAACCTCCCAGATCCAGAGAGACACCAAAAAGCGAATGATCCAAACAATAACAGACCTAGAAGGTGCCTATCGAAAATGTGAAAAATACTAACGATTCAAATTAAAACTGAAACTAACGTTTCGTTAATAAACCGTGGACTGTACCTTAAGGAACAGAAAGGATACCGCAAGGGATCCAGAAGGACAATTGAGCCCCTATATATTGATCAACGCATCCTAAACGAGAGTAAAACGACACAGTACGATCTATGTGCTTGGATTGACAACAAAAAGGCTCATAATATGGTCCCCCTAAACTGGATAATGGACTGTCTTAAAATGCAGAAGATATTCAACGCGAAATCATAAAGCTTATTGAGAGAAACAGGGTGAACGGCAGAGTGGAATTGACGACAGGTTATGAAAGTTTAACTGGGGTTAAAATCCAGCCAGGAATATTCCAGGGACATGTGTTATCACCATTCCCGTTTGAGGTGGTGATAATGCCAATCAGTCACATACAGAGGAAATGCACTGTCGAATACAAACTTATAAAATCGTAAGAAAAGATCAATCACCGAATGCATGTAGACGACATGAAACTGTTCGTTAAAAACGAAAAAGAATCAAAAACCTTCATACAGGCAGTGGTAATATACAGTCAGGACATGGAAATGGAATTTGGCTCAGACATGACTGTGTAGGCAACGTTATCCATTGGGAATTCTGAA
>OY757906.1:87833271-87968271 GCA_963585895.1 Sepioteuthis lessoniana | reverse complement strand
AAAACTATATTTGTTGATTATTCTATCCTTGAAGAACAACAGTAGTGATTCCATTGACAACTTAGTCGGGGGTTGGGCCGATGAGAGAATTCAATGCCTCATGGTTTTAGTCCGAAAGTGAACCTGTAAGTTCAACTGTAGAACGAACGCGTTTATTTCGTTGTCGCTATCCAGCATTTGTATCATTATGCAATGTTTACTCCACCTTTATCTATTTTGATTACATCAAAATTCTTACCATAGCTCTTATTTAAATTAGTTTTTTATTAATTATAAATGAAGTGTAGTTACTCTGAAAATATTTGAAATGATTTCTAATGAAAATATCATCAATTTTGACTGAAAACTACCAAAAACCACGTTATTTTATTTATTACAAAAACAAAAATGAAATAATAATTTTATCCTTTTTAAAAAATTAAAAAAAAAGCAATTCAAATCTCAACACATGGACGGTAATTTTTGAGAATTAAAAGAATTATTGATTCTCATTAATTTTTTAAAAGTCTAGCAAATACGTCATCCTTATTAAAAAAAAATAACTCTAATTAAGTCCTTACATTTTGAAAGAGAAGTTTGATAAAGCTGCCAGAACGCTAAGGATTTTGTCATTATTCTTTCATTTAAAAATAATTTTAAAAAATATCATCCTCAACATGGTTGACATTACCCGAAATGTTAGACTTTGGAATATTATCATATGTAAATAAATACATATTCTGCATATATATATATATATATATATATATATATATATATATATATATATATATATATATATATATATATTGGGGGTGTTATAGTAATTCTCATTGAGTGTTATTTTTTTCATCAAAGACCGCGCATGTATATAAGCATAATCCATAAAAAATATTCATGATTTCAAGAGAATAATGAACTCTTAAAGAGCAAGAGAAAGTTATATGTGCGTCGGTGATATAGACTGGAACGTATATAATCTCTTAATATTAGGATTGAGTCAAATTAACATAGAGTAAGAGAATGAATTACTATCCTTGTAAGTTTGCAAAATTGCCGGCATTCTTTTTTTATAGATAATGAAACTGAGACAATAATTATTATTTTCATTCATATGAAATTTTCTGTATCATATGATTTATAGATTTAAATGACTTTTAAGTCGTTATTAAAACTACATCTATAGGGGATAAATTTTTATAGCAATGTATTTCTCTTTAAAAAATATAAACATCTTTCCTTAAAAGGTGCCACAATTTGTATGGTATTGTGTCTCAAAAAAATAAGCCTGATAAGGTCAGGAAAAGTCAACTGAAATCTATCATCTTTGAATCTAATTATGATACATATATTAACTTCTAATTTACTGGATGAGTATGGGGGAGAGTTTCCGTGGTGCAGTAACTAACGTAATTGACTGCCACATCTTAGCGAGTTCGAACTCCAGTCAAACTATTACGTTCATTTTTAAGATAATTTCTTTTGCGAAATTCATGGAATCTCTTGTCTCCTAACTATAAATTAATTGGACCACTACATTTATTCTGCAATGAGGGCTTGAAAATTGAATAAACCACGGGCGTTGATATGCCATCAAAATAAAGAAACCAAATAAAACCAAACAAAATGAGTGGCTATCAAATGAATTCACAAAATCAATCACACTTACATACATTGTATCATTTTAATAAAAAAGACATCGAAAAAAACATTGAAAACAATTTCATAATTCACTTTATGAAGGATACTATTGTTACATATTGGCCCCCGGCCGAGCTGTCAAAATAAGAAATTCACCTGTGTAAATAACAGGTGCATCCGGTCGAAGATATCGGGGGATAACCTTGACTGTGGACGGGTTGAATTGAGTGTGAATTGTGACGCTCGCAAGAAGTAGGTGGATGTCAAATTATTATATAACCCCGGTGACAAGATGTTCAGATCAGTTGGAGAGAATATCCTGGAATAAGAACCATGTCCCAGCAGAGGCTAGGCCCCCAGGCCCCCGGTTGAAAAGCCCAAGAGAACTGGAAAAAAATGCTGTTATAGCTTGAAGAGATGGGGTGGTCAACATGCTGCAGTTCTGCTCAGTCTCCAAATCACCTCTGACAGATAATGCCTTTGGAACACATTCGAATAAAGTGAGAGGTATATTTTTCTAAAGAACTGTGTCCGCTCGTCCTTATTGTGTTGAATATGTTTCTGCATGCATCTGCATGTGAGTATGTTACACTATGATTATATTATAGAAAAAAATGTAACGCGGCTTACTTATTTATTTATCAATGTATTAATCTGAACCGGTTGGCAAGATTTTAATCTGAACATTTGATCAGTGGTTTAACATGAAATGAATATTTTTAAGATGCGGTTTAAAGAGTCTAATATATATCATGTTGTTGCATCAACTTAATTAAACTATGCATATATAATATTGACTCATCGCTAATATTAAAGGGGATATCCTCGTGGTGTAATGGTTAAAGCGATGGACAGCGGAATCGTAGTAAGCGAGTTCGTACTCAAGTCGCACTATTACGTTCACTTTCGGACAAATACCCTTCAGAAAGGTATGAACCCCTTTTTCCTCCCAGCTATGGGTTAAATAGTTCTTCTGGGAGAATGGCTCAGGCATCAAATAACTTTCAAAGGTTGATATGCCATTAAATAAACAAATCAAACCTAACCGAATATTAAAGTGATGCTATCATATGCTCAGCGTTGTATTAAACGTTTTCTATATTTTTAAGATGAAGAATTATCTTTACTATAAACTGATTGAATTTTATTCTTGATCTTGTCTTCGAATTCACTATTATAAACTTTCATTCCTTGCACTAAGAAAGTTTTAGGTCGGCTTTGTGGTTGAATTCTGTAAAATTAGACCGAATCCTATATTTATTCCATAAGGATACGTGGTTGTCAATAGGCTGTCCATGGCAGATAATATTATGTATCAGTAATTATTCCTATCTGGTTAATCTCGAGCATATATTTCGTCGAGAACGTGTGACTATCCTGATAATTGTACTGATGTAAGCGTTAGGAGAATGCAAATAAACAACAACAACAACAACATTCTTAAACGTAGATTCCTGTCATTCATTTCTTGAAAGTTTGTTGGAAATGGCGTAATACAAGTGATAATAGAAGATTAATTGACACAACGACACTGATGCTTCATTATTATTACTACAAACAAATTGTTACGATTTACACGAGAGCATAAATAGAGCCCTACAGCAACTCATTCCTCAGTTAATTAACTTGGAGCACATGGAAATGAGCTCCCAAATCCTTTTGGATGGTTTCATGATAAACCGTCGTGGGAAAATTAAGTTCTGAAGCCATATCATGATTTTGGGCCCTTTTTCTTTATGATTTACAATCGTGGAAATTTGTCATTGATTGTGGACAATGTTAACCTGTTGAAATTTAATCGAACCTCTATTAAATCCCCGAATCTGTAAATAAAAAATGCAAAATATATTCTAAAATCAATGCACAGTAGACTAGATTATTTAGTAATTAAGAAAAAAATGTTATTATATTGTAAATCAAAGACAAATATATCCAAATACACAGAGAAACACATATATATATATATATATATATATATATACACACACATATATATATGTATATATATATATATATATATATATATATATATATATATATATATATATATATATTGCCATCCAGAGACAGACTGTATCGTTGCATCTCAACTCTTCAGTGTAGCTAGACACGTAGGACGCTTAAAGTTGGGATCGAGATCCGTCCAACATTACGTTAGACTTATTATCATACCACTCAGCCCGCAAGCGAATTTCGTCTGCTCGGTAATATAAGGCATGAATTAGTAGCTTTTGTTTGTTTACATTTTTGCCTTATAAGATACCAGAGTGCTCAGTTCATTCGAAGACCTTTCCATTATGCGAGTGGCAGCCGTTGATTCTTTCGCAAAGGTTCTCAACTCCCGTGGGGGAGCGTATATATATATATATATATATATATGTGTGTGTGTGTGTGTGTGTGTGTGTGTGTGTGTGTGTGTGTGTGTGTGTGAATAACGAAAGCAGGAATTCAACAAATCACCTTTCAGCTCTAGTAAAATAATAGAGTAGACAATTTTTAAACTTGCTATGGCAATGAGTTTAGAAGAAGGAAAACCGTGAATAAAAATACGTAAAAAAATCCTTGCTATCGCTTCCTGCTCCAGTTAAATGGTTAGGTAAATACATATACGTATACATAAACCTTCGATATAGCACTTCTAAGAGGATTTTACACTATTTTGCTTGAACATGCTTGTTATATACTCTGTAATTTCTGTTTGTCTACTGTCGAACTTGCTCATAATATAAGATCTTATTACAGGAAAAAATCGCAAGTTGATTTTACACTGTCTTTCAGCATCAATTTGAATCCTTTTTCTGATAAATTATGTCGATCTACAGCAGGTCTGAACTCCCCTATGAGAGTAAAAGGAGTTAATATCAACGCCAAAGACAGTTCTCTTGCTTGTCACTTATGTGACTGGGCTTGCAAGGTGGAATTTAGCCTGAGGAGTTACACATGCTCTCAAGGCTGCTTGCGCGGAATTGAGGAGATGGCCCTCTTCTGATAAATGTGCTAGTTAGTGACGTGTGTGTGTGTGTGTGTGTGTGTGTGTGTGTGTGTGTGTGTGTGTGTGTGTGTGTGTGTGTGTGTGTGTGTGTGATCCACAATTATAGATGGCGTAAACAAATATTTCTAGGTTTTATTTTTCGAAGACATGAAAATTGTACTTGAGAATTTGATTATTGAACATCCTATTGTTGGGTTATCAAAATATTTAAAGGAATTCGGAGTCTTTATTTTTTGAGTTATGTATGTATGTATGTATTGCAGCACACATGGTTTAAGTGCATCGAAAACATTGATGACAACTTTGAACGTAGAAAAGAAATGCTCGAAACAAGTGTGTGATATTTTATTTGTATAGTAATTAGCATGCCTGCAACTAAGAAGTTTTCGGTCATCGCAAACACTACAACTGTAATCACAATTGATAAAGAAACCGTGCTACATAGTCAGAAACGAGCAACTGCAGGCTTCAGCCTCAATATCAATGCACAGAATACGGATTATACGAGAAACATTAAATAATTTTCCAGACTTTTTCGTATGGGCACTTTTATTGGTACACACATGAAATTCTAGTCCACTTCCAAGTAATCTCCTCCGGCTGCAATGCACTTGTTGTACCGTTGTTCCAAAAACTTCTGGAAGGCCCCATGGAAGTCATCTTGTGTGAGCGTGTCAATGACCTTCGTCACAGCCTCTTTCATCTCCTCAATTCTCTCATAACGACAGCCTCTGAGTTTAGGGAATAATCAAAAGTTACAGGGAGCAAAGTCGGGACTATAGGGATGGGGGAGTGTCTTGATGTCCATCTTGGTCAAATAGTCTGTGACAATGATGGAGTTGTGGACTGGTGCATTGTCCTGGTGGAAATGCCACTGACCCGATTTGAAGAATGCTGGCCTCTTCCCTAGGAATCTCTTCCTGAACTCCCTTAAAACCTCAACTTAGTAACCCTAACCCTTTGGCCAATCAACTCTGGTGTATTGACTTCCTTACTCTACCCACACCTTTCATCATCCCTCACATACTGCCTGCCTCCCTTGGATATCTTATGCCACTAAAAAATTGATGCTCGATTCATGCAAGATGGTCGAAAGGCAGTCTAAAGCATTCGATACGTTTCTGTGGCATTTTTCCTAGTTTAAAACAGAGTTTTATTGCATATCTTTCTTCTAAAGTGTGCTCATGTCCAGATTGCATTTTTGAAATTCGCCAGCAGTGATAATCGGGCTTTAGTAGGGGGTATTACAAATCCTGCCGTAGCTATTCCTTTGAACCTGACATCATAAAAATTAGTCAATAATTTTATACGATAAATAGCAATAACATACTGAATTTTCAAGAGTCTTCAACAATTTTAAATGCCTGTACAAAAAAAAAAGTCTGGAAACCTACTGAATTCACCACGTATGTGCTTTAATCAAACAGGTGACATCGCCACACTGAACGGTTAGCTCTCTGAAATTAGTTGACTAGTTTACCTCCCTAGGAAGCAGTGTTTCATCAACCGGGACAGAAATCAACACGCGACTAGCAAAGGTATGGACAGCCATCAATAGGCTATTGCTCATACGGAAGTCAAATCTGACCAATAAAATGAAGCTCAGTTTCTTTCAAGCAGGGGTCATATCGATACTGTTATATGGATGCATTACATGGACGCTAACTAAACGGCTGGAGAAGAAGCTTGACGGCAACTATACAAGAAGACTGTGATAATATTGAACTAGTCCTGGAGCCAGCACCCCACAAAGCAGCAACTGAACGATATATATATATATATATATATATATATATATATATATATATATATGTGTGTGTGTGTGTGTGTGTGTGTGTGTGTTATTTATATGTGATTATATTCTAATTTGCTTGAAGGATTGTAGAAATTATTTCATTTTATTGTATTGTGTTAATTTAGAAGGCAATTGCAATGCGAAATGATAAAACTCTAATAATTATTATTTTTATAAGTGTGTTGCTCATCAGTAAATCATTTTGTGGTTATGTGTCGAATCAAGTGCAATATAATATGGAGAGTGCTCAATATCTAGGATAGAGCTCTTTGTATATATTCATTTAATTTTTTATTATATATATATATATATATATGTGTGTGTGTGTGTGTGTGTGTGTGTGTGTGTGTGTGTGTGTGTGTGTGTGTTCCTGCATTTTCTACCGGATCATTTAGTTGACAGTGTTTCACGCTCTCTGTCTCTCTCTGGATCTGAATATTGAAATATACCGAATTTGACTTTCCATAATACTTTGAATCATAAAAAAAATGTTTTAAATGATCTGTCATCGCGCAACCTTTTTATAATGTTATAACGTTTTAACAACTTACGTCAAGAGCGAGCCTTCCCCTGACATATTAGTTAATCATATTTACAAAACCCCTCCGCTCAAGGTCAATTTTTAAGCGAAGTTTAACAGGTTTGAATTCAGAGTTTTCCTTCTCCTAGACTAGTTGCCTCACCAAGGCTGAAGAACCAAGTCTGTCCTAGTATTTACCCATAGCTGGAGGGAGAATAATTGGGTATTAGTGCTATGTGAAATGCAATCAGTCTGGTCCAGGTTTGAACTCGTGTCGCCGTGTCAAATTCCTACGACGAAAACCATTACACCACGGGCACCTCTGACATATTAGTTAATGTGCTTAACTGAGGCTTCGAATAAGTGGTGGAACTCAACTCTCGCTATTATTATCACATCCAGACTAATAGTATAAGGAAACGTATGAACGTTCTTATCGCCTGCTATTGACTAAATATTATCATTGCTGTTATTTTAAAGACAGCGTTGATATTAAATAGCCCACGAAGTTTGATATAAAAAAAAACCAGACCAAATCAAACCAACTTGAATAAACTGTAGTTCCCAGTTGCATTATCTGATATCATTATAAATGCCATTGGAACACATAATTTTTTGAACTTCACTAAAAAAAAAGACTGACCTTATGTCCACAAATTGTCTAGTTTAGTTTATCCGAATGTTTTATACCCTTACCGATGTTCTAGTTAAAAATACAGATGATATACAGAGAGTTCATATTATTGGGAATATAATGTGGTTCCGAAGCCAGTAAATTTGCCTTCATAGAAAACCTATGTAAAATAGTCGATAATTTTATCCGATAAATTACACTTATAAATAGAAATGAAGATTGTATTAATGTGTATAAATACGATATAAAACATGCTAAGGAAATACAAAAAAAAAAAAAAAAGAAAAGTAAACACAAAATAAACAATGATAAAATAATTGCATCGATGCTTTTTCGGCGTGATATATGTAATTTATTTTGGCATTTTACGGTACATTGTTGTTTGTTTTTTGATTTATTCATTTTTTCTTTTTGTCCTTGAGATTTAATAAAAGTGAAGCTGAAATTATCGTTGATCTAGTTGTTAACGTCATTTTAACGAAATTAATAATATAACACGGTTCCTCTCTTATGCAGCCAAACATAAATATGCAATAATTTTTTTTTAAATTACAAAAATACCTGTTCTTAATTCTTTGTATAGTAGCCCATATAGTAAATTATATATGTATGTATAGTAGTCCATATAGAAAAATTACGTATGTATATATAGTACCCTACATTGTAAATTGAAAGGGAAATGTGGTGTTATATATATGATAATATATTACCTGAAACATTTAACAAAAGAATGGAAAATTAACTATTATTGGAAGATTTAAGTGAAATATACCATATTTGTTATTGAGTGCAGTCTCAAACAATGTTATTATTTTTATTGTCGAAACGAAGTGTTTAGGAAAATTAACGTTTATTTTGGGTTTAAGAAAATAATCGAAAATCTATCACAACTATATATGTCTCTTTATGTGTCCAGTTATTATAAATGCGTTGATATATATATATATATATATATATATATATATATATATATATATATATATATAAAACCTGTGTCTAGAAGAAAAGATACAAATTATCCTATACCCAAACACAGAAAAATTATTTAATCAGAGATATGATTTAATTGCTAGATGTAGACATAGGAATAAATTTAATCTATAGACTAACATCGTTGATAATGATTAATTAACTATAAAATAGGATTAAATTGGGATAGTTGAGGTAAAAGGAATAAAAGAAAATAGGAACCCACCATGAGATATCGGACGTATGTACATTTCAGTGTAAAGGTGGCCGAATAAATGGGCACAAGGATAAATTTTGAGTTTGAGATAAGTGTTACTGTAGTCTTTGCTTATGGTTAAGAGGAATTGTTGTAACTCCTTAAAATTTTGTTAAGTCTGAAGAATTACGTTAACATGTTTGGTAAATTTACTGTAGAAAGTGAATTGAAATGTACGTCCTGTTATTTTGTTATGATCGCGACCGATAACGAAAGAGAAAACGAAAGGGGAGGTAACTCTTCATCCCTTTTCACCATCCTCCGTCATACACTTCCCTCCTGGCCCATTCTGGGTATATTCATTATATCCATATGGATCTGAAGAAGTCCTGTTATAATTGGAGTTATTGATTCATATTAATACTAATAGCATGATGGAAATAAATTTATAACCCTAAAATTACCGGATTTTAGCTTTATTTAAAGGTATATATATATATATATATATATATATATATATATTTCACCGTATACGTACACAAGTGCAGTAAACTTAAAATTGTTTACACTTCCCACCCACCAGGTGTTTTATGATAAAATTTTGCTCAAGCATTGAGCACAGCGTTTGATTTGCCGCAATTGTGAATAGACTTGCAACAACTATTCCTTGCAAGATTAAAATAATTGTTACAATAAACTAAAGTAGAGTAAAAAAAAATTGGAAAAATAACATCCCTCTTGTAATATAAAATCCCCTTTTTTATTGGTTGATCCTGGTATGTTCTCAGATAGATAGATAGATAGATACATACATACATACATACATACATACATACAAATTGCTCTAAAAGATTCTTCATTTTACATGCAGTAACATAGACTATGTGTGAGAATTTATCATATATATATATATATATATATATATATATATATATATATATATATATATATATATATATATATATAAAGAGTCTGATAGATATTATACCTGTTGTAGACATCTGTCAAACCTTTATTTTAAGCATTCACTTTAAACAACCTTTTATTTTCTAAATTATTCCGTGAAGGATTTATGTTAACATAAATAAAACGTTTTTACTTTTCTTATCTGAGAAAAATACATCAAGCTCAGAGAAAATTACCGACACACTATGAAAGAAAGCCGCCAGTTATAACAACCTTTCCGTTATTATATTTAATGCAATAATATGCAATGAAATGGATATCCGTTTTGAGAAAAATAAACTAGTTTATTCTTTAATTTTCTTAAAAACAATTATTAATTTTTAACCTCTTCATGTATCTCGAATAGCGATGGTTTGGTCCTTTTTCACGAAAAACGTTGTTCTTCATCTGCCAGACTCTAGGCAGTCATCGCAAATCGATGGGTTTCTAAGGAATCTAAAAATTAAATATGCTTTCAATTTACAGTCTTTTAAAGCCGCGTCTCTGACTTTCATGCATATACATGCTTCCATTGTGAATTACTTAATCAGTATCAGTCCATGAAAAACCTAAATAGAAAGTGAAGTTTAAAAGTAGAAAAATATTACCACAAGTGAACAAAAATATTCAGTATGAGAGTTTAAAAATCCTATGACTAAAACAAGTTCCTAACCTTTGTGATTTGCAGCGATTCAAGAGAATGAGTTTTTAAGCTGCAATCCTTTGAGATGAGATGACGTTGTTAAAAGTGAAAAGATCAGATGAAAGAAAGGACAAGAGAAGAACAGACAAAATTAAAAGACATCAATAAACATAAAATCAAATACTTGTAAAAGAATCAAAACAAGAAACGAAGGAAAGCAAAATTTACTCACTAAAACAAGATAATAAAACAGCGTTGAAAGTAACAGCTTGATGACGACATATACAAAATGAGTAAAAATAAAATAAAAAAAAAGGTGAAGAAAAACAAAGATGTCAGACCAAACAAGGAAATGTTTTAAATTATATTAAAAGAGACAACTCAAGTATCTCTAACTTTGAGAAGAAGCTGCTGATCTTTATTGTTTTATATTTTTTGTTTCGTTTCATATGTATTTTTTCTCTCAGTTTTTCTTCTTTCTTTTTTAAAGTTAGAGGAGGTGTTAGGTGTCGCTTAAAAAGCTATAATCTTCTTTATGAATCGCGACCAGTTTAGCCTGCTGTTCACAGTGGTTCTTCCGGTCTTAGCTTTCAATTCTTGCTTTCACCAGACACTACTTAGGCATTAAACATATTAAGAGTAAAATGATTTAGTTCTTCTGAAAGTTCTTGAAGAATAAGTTGATGTATGGTGAGGGATGAAGTGGAAAAGAAGAAGAAGAAGAAGAAGAAGAAGAAGAAGAAGAAGAAGAAGAAGAAGAAGAAGAAGAAGAAGAAGAAGAAGAAATAAAATAGGATTGAGGAAATAAGAAGACAGTGAAACAGATAAAAAAAAGTAAAGGGAGAAAGAGATTGGAGAGATATAGTTTAAAAAATAAATATAATACTAGTATACCCTATCATTTTCGCATTGTTGATGCAGTCCATGATGCTGATAATGCTTCTATTAATAAAGAAGTGATGCATTGTAATCAACATTTCAGAGTTCTCATTGCCATATTGAGATTTTTAGTGTTTAAACAATGGCTATGAGACAAAAGAAATAATTCAGTTTGTAAATTGGACTGGAATTTGTTTTCTCCAATATATATGTTTCCTCTTATATAAAAAAAAAATCTTCTTCTTCTTCTTCTTCTTCTTCTTCTTCTTCTTCTTCTTCTTCTTCTTCTTCTTCTTCTTCTTCTTCTTTCAATTCTTCATACAATTCATGTCTCTTTTGACCTTTCCCTTTTCATCACTATGATTAAAATTTAAGGTTACCTTTTTACATACATAATCAGGATTTTAACAATCTGGAAAAAAAAATCATAAAGAATTGAAAAAAAAAATGTAAAGAAAATATAGTGAAATACAGAAACGAATCAAATCTGGAGCCGTTATGGATGTGACTATAAAATTAGATATCGTAGGGAAAAAAACATTACGTGTTACTTGAAATAAGCCAAGTAAAATAAAAAAAAATATTCTTATGCAGAGTAAATAATCTAATAGGGAATGTCATATCTCACGAAATATTTTATTTTAAACATAGAATTTAAATTGATTTAGAAAAGAAATGGGACCTCCATCTTTCTCGAGTGTAAGAGATGTGAACATTCCGAAGACATGTTCCACAGAGACAAATAATTGCGTAGATGCAAGGATTACATGAATGGAAGGATTGCGTAGGTGTAAGGATAGCGTAGATGTAAAGATTAAGTAGATGAAAGGATTGTGTAGATATAACAAAAGCTACACAGAAATCATTACAGACGTCAACAACACCAACAGTAACATAAGGTCAATCAGTAAAACAATTATACTAGAAAATAGAAACGGAAAGAAAAAATACTTAAAGCGACAAACTCAATAGATTGCACTGGGGAAGACCTGGATGCTGCTTCGTAAAATAGATGTCAAGAGAGAAGATGAGTATCGTTATTAGAAGCACAAAATAATGCCAAAACGTTTGTTGGATTTTTTATTTTACGCCGTATCAACACATTCTGTGTCATTCAATGACGAATAAGTCATTTTGATAATAGTTTCAAACAATTCAGTTTAGTATAAGTACAGATTTCAGTTCCCACTGTAATAATGTAAAGTTGGCGACCGTAGTCGAGGGGGATCAGAAGGCCCCGTTTTCAATACCTACAACACCGAGCTGTTGGGGGGAGCGCTACTCCTTTCCCTGGAGGACTGGGAAGTTAGCGGACGGGTAGAGACTATCCAAACGAGAGCATTGCTAAGAACGGCCAGAATCCTGAGATGATTCCAGCAGACTTGAGGGGACTTGCTGTCACTTAAACTCCAGGGAAAAACCATCACTGATGTGAAAAACTCTAAAGGAGTAAATAATAATAATAATAATAATAATAATAATAATAATAATAATAATAATAATAATAAAAGACGTATCCCTCAAATCAGGCCTAAACCTTTTGTTTATTAGCGAGAAGAAAGAACTTGCCAATTACTTGACTTCATCGTTACAACATAGAACAGAGTAAAAGCAAACAAAATAGTGAAAATACCTAAGCACTTCTAGGGGTGTAAAGGCTATGAAACTTACAGACAGATAGGGTAAAAATTATTGAAACAATATCAAAGAGCTTGAGAAAAAGAATATGGGGAATGGTGATCTGGAGAATGACTTAAAACGTCCAGATTACATTACTACTGAGATTAGTTTGAATGCCGAAAAGAATCCTGGAAAAATCAGGGGACTTGTATTCACTTTGTCTCAAATGAAAATAATCAAATTGTACTTTTATTAAAAAAAATTGCAAAGATTAAAGAGAAAATAAAGCGGTCTCATGTTGTGTAAATACAAAAATCCCTTGAAACTGTGAGAGCCTCAGAAGTATCGTGCTCTGGAGAAGGCAGTAGAGAGGTTAGAAGGCTTCTAACCATTATATATATTTATATATATATATATATATATAAAGTATGGGACCACGATTAAATAAATTAGTATTAAATCTGGAGTTTTAAATCGAAATGTTTTTAGATTTTAAAAAGTAAAAATAACAAAAATTAATTTACTATAATTCCAACCGGCAATAATTAAAAAAAAACGGAAGTGGACTAAATGAGGAGAAAACTCTTCACCCCTCTTCTATCCCCTCCCACACTTCTTTCCCGTGTCTATTCTGAGTTATTTTATCCATAATATCTGAAGAAGTCCAGTTAGTTTTTTTTTTTTTGGTGTTTTTGATTTATATCAAAACCCATAACAGGATGGAAATAAATTTATAATCCTAATTTGACCGGTTTTTGTTTTTTCTTAAAGAGAGAAGTGAGTAAATAATAATAATATTAATAATAATAATAATAATAAAAGACGTATCCCTCAAATCAGGCCTAAACCTTCTGTTTATTAGCGAGAAGAAAGAACTTGCCAATTACTTGACTTCATCGTTACAACATAGAACAGAGTAAAAGCAAACAAAATGGTGAAAATACCTAAGCACTTCTAGGGGTGTAAAGGCTGGAAAAAAGGTGCCGAGATCGAGTTACCAAAGATAAATATAGAAAAAAATCTACAAGTCTAACAAATGAGTTGAATAAGTTCAACTTTAAGCAATTTTAATTGCGTTGAGAAAAGTAAAAACTTTGAGATTTTTGAGTATGGAAAGTTGAAGAAATTAAATCGTGGTCTAAAATGTCTTGTAGGCTGTGTGACTGTTGGGCAAGCTATGCAAAATGACAAAATATGATGAATATGCTTTTAATTAATGTAGTATCTTCCTAACTCTTTCTTTTAGTTTATAACATCTTCTTCTTCTTCTTCTTCTTCTTCTTCTTCTTCTTCTTCTTCTTCTTCTTCTTCTTTCTTTCTTTCTTTCTTTCTTTCTTTCTTTCTTTTAAAATTATCACATTGCCTTACATTTTTTAATCTAAATTCCATTTCCTTTTATTTGCTCTTGAATTTCAGCATTTTCTTTCATTTTATTCCCACCATTCAAGTCTATTCTATATCATCTTTGGTTTTTGATTCACGTTTAGGTATCACTTTAATTTATTCATTCTCCATGGTTAACTTAACTTACTACTTAATGCATTTCTCCCAAGTATTTTACTTGAGACATCATTTCTCAGTTTACCTATTCTGTCTACTACCCATCATCACTGAGCAACATCCGCCGTTCTTCTCAAACATTTATTCTCTTTCTCTGTAAGCATTTTCTTTCTTCTATGCTACTCACATCGTATTTACTGCAAATAAAAAAAAAACAAAAGAGTATAAAAACGTCAGTAACACTATTAATATTTGATACTGTTGTAGTATAGTTGAAAGTTATATGCAATCCAGTTATTGTAAGGACACACACACGTACTCACACATGCACACGCGTGTGTGTGTGTGTGTGTGTGTGTGTGTGTGTGTGTGTGTGTGTGTGTGCATTTGTCTGTAAATGGAGGATATGTATCAGTTGCTTTCCTTAAAAACGTAAAATGTTTTAGTTCTTAAAAAGCTTTTAAAATGTTTAATGATGAACAAGAACCAAAGTAATATGTTTCACTTTCAATAAGCCTTCATATATATATATATATATATAGTATATATATATATATATATATATATATATATATATATATATATATATATATTTGAAGGCTTATTGATAGTGAAACGTATTACTTATATATATATATATATATATATATATATATATATATATATATATATATATATATATATGTGTATGTATGTGTGTGTGTGTGTATATATATATATTGTTTTTCGCAATTAATTTCCCTCTTATCCGTCTCTTGTTATAATATACCTAACGTTGTATTTACCATTTGCATACATGCATATACATATGAGATGACAGGTCCTTAGTAAGATCTCCATTTAAAAAACAGACCACGAACTAGAAAATATCAATACAGAAAATGGAACTTGTGAATCAGATTTGTGTTCCGATTCAGACTGCTTATATAACTTTCTTGTTAATGCACTCGCAAAAAGCGTGAAACTAACATTCCCTGCTTTCTAGTTTCAACAATTATAGTTATATATTTTTCGACGTATGAACCAATTTTAAAAAGACGGGTGTTTGCTCAAAATATTATATAATTTTCTGATAGCAAAGAAACAAAAATCACTATAATACGAACATTGATAAATCGAAATAAACCCTATGTAAACAAAATACACTCCCATTTAAAAGGTTATCCTGTTAGAGGATGAAATTGAGGCATTGGGCTGTTTGTGTTTCACTTCGATTTCTTCTCCTGGAGAAGCGCATAAATCACTCTGATCTATTTCCAGCTGTAGGTGTGTAGTAAGGTGTTGATTTCTTTGTTTAATGGCATATCAACCTCCTTGGGTTATTTAATGCCAAATCTCTCCTAGAAGAACAGCATATTTAACTCATAGCTGGAAGGATGAGGTGGATCAGACCTTTCCCAAGAGTATTTGTCCAAAAGTGAACGTAATAGCGCGACGAGAGTTTAAACTCGCTTACTGCGATTCCCCAGTCCAGTGTTTTAACCATTACACCACGAGGATTATACAAATACTAAATTGAATCGTTTTAATTTCAATGTTTGACGAAACTGAAAGCTTGAAATAGAATTTTTTTTTTCAATTAAACTGTGTACTGGTGCTAAACTGAATTGTATGACTAATTATTTCTGTAAAAATGGATTTGGCATTAAATAACGTACAGTGGTTGATATATCATAAAACCCAAACAAACAAACAAACAAATAAAGTGGATAGTTTACTCGCAAAATTATTTATATGAGATAAAACACAAATAAGAATTAATATGAGGTTTTCCTATTAGGGCTTTCGTTTTGTATATTTGCTTTTTAGTATAATTTTGATTTTAACCAGAAACAAAGTGATACGGCAACTAAAAAAAACTACTGACGCTATTTGAATTGGTATCTCTTAAGAGTGGAATGATGTCTCATTATAGCAAAATCTTATGTTTTTTTTTCATTGAATATGAAATCTGACTGAGAAATCTGTTTTATTCATTGAATATGAAATCTGACAGAGAAATCAAGCAGAAATATATCATACCAACATTAACAAGCTGATACCTAATCATATGTTTGTTAAATTAAACGATGAAAAAAGCATTTGCATAAGGTCACCTAATTTAATTTTGCCAGAAATCATTTACTAGATGTGTTCATTTTGCCGAAAAAGTGGTCAAACGTACGAGAAAATAGAAAGCAGAATTTTGTCTCATTGATCTGAGAAACATAAGAATAAATTACTCGGCATATTTCAGCGAAAAACAGGTTAGAAACACACACATAAACACACACACACATACACACACACACACACATACGTAGATATATATATATATATATATATATATATATATAGAGAGAGAGAGAGAGAGAGATAGAGAGGGGGGAGGGAGGGATTTAGGGAGAAAGAAAGAAAGAAAAAGAGAGAAGGACAAAAAAGGAGAGTCAAATTTAACTCCTCTTTTTAAAAATATCATTCTATTCATTAGTAAATAGTGACGATTGACTTATATGCCTAACTTTTAGATATTTTTTAATCGATTTTAGTCATGGAATATATAAAAAGATTTCCCCTACTACACACACAACCATATAAACACTGACACATACTTGCGATATATATATATATATATATATATATATATATCTGTGTTGATATATATGAAATATTTATCATTCTATCTATCTATCTATCTATCTATATATATATATATATATATATATATATATATATATATATGTGTGTGTGTGTGTGTGCTTATATGCGTGCGTGTGTGAGTACTGTATAATCTTGTAATAGCCAATTCCAAGAAATAATACAACGTAGAAATTATATTTTTAATATCAACAAGAATAATAATGATGTCTTGTTCAAATTGAAAATACCTGTTGTCACGTGGTCCCTCAGTTAGAGACACCACATATGAATGGATAAAATAATTATAGCAGTAATGACATTCATAGATAATAATTAAATTCTTTGCAACTATGAAGAAAAAAGAACAATCAAAACTTTTCGAATAACTACGAGACTTATTAGTGAAATAAAGAAATCAATAAGAGACTGATAAATAAACAGACAAATAGGATAATATTATTTATTAAAACATTTGTTTCTTTGTTACATCCCATCAAATTACTGACATGGTTACAGGAGAAGTAAAATCATTACTATTCCTATACTTTTGAGACGTTCAGATTCCAGAATTAATATAATACTATATATTTGGCTCTGTACTGTAGTTTAAAAACACTTTATATACCCATAAAATTTTGACAAGAGAAGTGAATATAACAAAGTAATATAGTAAAAGAAAGATGCGGAACAAAATAGGATAAAGACAAAATTAGCGTCAAAATGTACGCCGAAGGGTTTACAAAGTATTAGAAGCGGCCGTCCATTGGAGCTTGTCAGTAAATCACTTTCTATTTCGAAACACACTGCAGATAAATCCATTCAGATCAAGAGGAATTACAAATGCCATATTGGAAATATTCATTTCTACATCAATTCCATCATTTCATCTTCTTTTTTTTCTGTATTCGAAAAGTACATTGCTATTTATTTTTTTTTTGTATTTTTATTTTTTTTTTCATTTCTTGCTTTTTATTTCTTATTGCTATTTATTTTCAATTAAAAAATCACGAAAGCAAAGACAATAGATACAACGTATCTTCTTAAGTTTACACATTTTCAAGTAAATTATTTTTGTTTCTTTTACAATCACATTTTTTAATAATCTAAATGTTTTCTTGTATGAGTTAAAACAAGACACCTTTCTGTTGAGTATCAGTGATTAGAATTTAAAGAAAAATAAAGGAACATGCTTTAAGCATGAAAAGTAT
Organism: Sepioteuthis lessoniana; assembly: GCA_963585895.1. Classification (NCBI taxonomy): domain Eukaryota; kingdom Metazoa; phylum Mollusca; class Cephalopoda; order Myopsida; family Loliginidae; genus Sepioteuthis; species Sepioteuthis lessoniana. Next base: position 87,950,131 of record OY757906.1, on the reverse strand, counting down.
ACACGTAATAGATCGCAGTACGGTATACTATCTTTTTTCTAACATTCATCCACTGATGAGTACATGACATTTTTGGAGATCATTTGTGCTTGTCAAGCCTGTAACAAGGAGGTATTACACAGTATTCACGGAACGATCAGAATAAATTTCTGTCCGAGATACAATGAGAATTGCAAAACTGTTTTAAAGCCAACAGTCTGATCGCCCCGTGGATTGGAGAGGAAGTTATTTATCCGATTCCTTCGCCCTGTGCAAGATTTGACACAAGGTCAATTATTATTTGTCTTCAATTTTTAAAAAAATCTCTCTCTCTCTCTCTCTCTCTCTCTCTCTCTCTCTCTCTCTCTCTTCTCTCTCTCTCTCTCTCTCTCTCTCTCTCTCTCTCTCCAAAGTAGAAAAATAGCACAGATTGTGTTTAAGTTATTATCCAAATAGAGAAGATACGCTGCCTTGAAAAGTAGTTTTCGCAATGTCGAGCCCCCCCCCGAATCGAATGCTTCTGACTCCAACAATAGGATATGACTCAAGTTCATTTTCTTCTGCTGGATACAACTAGTTTTGATAAAAAGTTTAATTCTCATACAACGGTTGTCATACCATGGTTGACGATCTTAGTATGACCTACGATTTACTCCAGACTGGGAGGGATCATTTGGATTCATACCTTTCCCAAGTGTAATAGCACATGTAGAATACAACCTTCCCTATCTTAGATTTGAACTCGGGTCACCAAATCCATCCCCTGCGATGATAACTGTTAGGCCAAGCGTGTCTATCAAATAAATAGTGAGAGTCGGGGGTTGATTCTCCCTTATTGCCTTCCATATAAATTATGTTAGAAAAGGAATAAATGACGGCTATGATGCTGATGAAAGAGCGATTAAAAGTATTTTAAAAATTCCTGACCGATGAGACCTCTCAATCGATCATGTATCTTTTCGAGGATTGATAATCGTACAGGAAGGAACCTGCTCAAATAAGCGTGCAATAATCCATGGTTGAGCTGATCCAAAATTTACAGAGATTGAGCAGATACAGATATATTCTATCACAAGATATGATCCGATCATTAGATACTGGTCTTCTGAAGTGGACAAAAAGGACACCGCAATTTTAATGAGCAAAAAATATACGCAACTGCCGGCGCTCTAGATTTTTACAGTCGGTTATTTCTAGTTAGCCGATAAATTCATGATAGTAGGATCACACTTTGCTTTCTTGGAACTCGAACACATCCTTGCTCTGTATTCATGTTTGATGATGCCTCAAGTCATATCTGCTATGAGCCGGAACTGCAAGCTGAAAAAGTTAAAGAACCAGACATCTGTGATAAGGAGCCTGAGAGAATAGTGGTTCCTTCTGCCCGATATATCTATAACTGACGTTTTCTGCATGATATAATTCCATTTTTCTTACTTACTAAATCTGCATCATATTTTACATCACTGCGTCACATGGTCCTATGTAAAATAATTATATTCCTATTCAACGTTTTAACATCATTTTAACAAAATCGAGGTGTATATTCCCAACGATATACAATTATATAACGAAAATCCATAATCATATAACGAAAATCCATAATCATAAAAACTTTTGCTAGTCCCGAAACAACCATCCAATCTAAATAGAATCTACAAGAAAAAGTTATATTGTTTGTTTTTACTGAGTTTTACTGAAGATTTATTTTACTATGTGTTAATGGAAGAAGAAACAATTCTTAAATTGCAGAGTAACAATAATCAATTTCTAAATTTTATTGATTCATGGAATAAAAAGTGAGTATATTTTATGACTTTTGAACGCATTTCTTGTGACGTTTCTTAAGAGATTTTTTCAGAGTTATATCATATCAACATTCTTATCTCATATTTTCATAAGTGTCAAGCAGATATACTGGAATAATTAGTGGAATTCATCAGCTGTTAATACACTGGGTCAGAGTGGGCCTGGGAGTAATTGCAATGAATAAGTAGCCTACACACTGAAAAACTCCAGAAATTGATATTTTTTTGGTGAAGAGTCTTATATATATGTAGAGGATGCAGTCAGTGTATTCTAAAACCAGGTTACAGAGCGAAAATGGTTTCAAATGTACAAGTTGGAGGTTGAATTTTCTGCATGATATTGCCCATTCTAATGTTACAAGTGACACACCTCCTTGAGATTTTCCCTTGTTTTGCACAATGGAACTAAGCTCTTATGATCATGACTTTCTAATATTTCAAGATTTTGCTGAAGCACATTTCAAGATATAGCAGATTTTTTTTTAACTTGGGCAAGACTAGATAAAATGTATAATTATCTACTGGGAGCGGAAGACCTCAGGTATTCATGAAAATCAATATAATATTCTCAGCAAAAATATCTTGTTGGGAATATAAAAACAAGTAGACTTTTCATTTTCAAAACTCTGCAGGTGTTTACAAAAATGAATAATTCAACTATAATTACAATAATACATTCTCATTATATTTGTAATGATCCACAGTGAGCAGGACTTTATAACATCAATGCTGGCCATAATGAAGTTATTATTTACATAATTGTTTTAGTATTATTATTCTATTTTTTGTTATTACTGATATAAAAAAAATCACAGCAGTCCCATATATTAATAAACATTAGTTGAATGTACATATTTACCCAACCCTTCTGCCACGGGTAGCGTTCAGTTTTCAATACTGAGAGAATTCTTTTTCTCGAGAGCAAAAACACGAAGCTTTGAACTCGGCTCAACAAATCTATTTTAAACGATGAAAACCCGTTCACAATACACCTACACCCGCACGTATCTACTAAGGATTTTATCTATTTATTTAGTACAATTCCATTGGTTTAATCGCATAGAAGTAAAATTAGATTTAACATATGGCAAGTAAAATCTTTTTTCACGTTAATGTTGTTACGTACAACATATTTTTATACTAACTTTATAGTGCTTTTTTATGCAAAAAAATATGAATAATCACTCTTCCGAGTTTTCAGCTCATCATGGGTAGTAAGGCTAATCTGTATCAACTAATTCATCTCTTGAATGTACACGAATCTGTCTAAAACATTATTTTTTTTCTTTACATTTTTATTTTTTGTGCATTAGTGTTTTGTTTTACTTAAAAAAATATATATATACGATAGGAGACTTTCTGATGTTTTGAATACAAGAAAGACATTTTAACATGAAAGGAAATTATATCGACTTTTGTACAAAGACAGCGTTTCTTAATGCTTTGGTTTTTATTGTTATTTATTTTATTTTTTGCTTTTCTTAACTCAGAAATATCTTCGTTCCAGCATATATATTCTTATTTTCATACCTTCGTCTGTATTCTTTTTTAATTTTTTAAAATCTTTTTCACATTCTTATTAGAATAACTGCTTATTTCCATCATCCTTCTTCTTGTCCTCGTTTTCAGATACTTCTAGGGTGCATATTTTCTTTCTACCACACAAACTCTTCTATCACTTTTCTTTCAGTTTCTGTCCTTTCTCGTTTACGATCTTTAATAGTTCAATATTTTTACTTTCTTCTGTTTTCTATTCTCATCTTTACTATCACATCTTATTCACTTTCTTTTCCTTTCAAGCCCTTCCTCGTTATCTACTTCAATTTCGCGCCCTCAAGCAGATTAATACCGGATGGCCATTTCGGCAAAGTTCGCTTTTAATTTCAAAACAGTCCGAAAAGAAATTGATTTTGTCTACACTGCTAATTTGTTTTTCTCGTCGCTTTTTCAGATTTGTCGAGTCTTTTTTAGCTTTTTGTCATAGCTGCTGTCTGTAATTTTATCTCTGCCAAAGAAAAAGACATAGATACGATATGTCAATGTCTCCGAATGGCTCTTCCGCGTTCTATTTAACGTAGAATTTCTATACATGTCTATTTAAAATAAACAAACCAAACATTAATTCATGTGACTATTCTCATTTACATATAACACATGTATATACATGAGCGTAAATCCACGAAGTGTATATGATTTTCCTGACTGATCGAAATAAAAATACGGTATATCTTTTGGAGATTATTCTTTGCTAAGTGTCTCAGATTATGTCATTTACTGAACTATAGAAACTAATAATTCTTTACATAATGCATTCATGTGGGGAATCATGAAAAAATCACATACATGTAATTTAGGGGTATTAAAGACAGTTGAATTTTTCCTGTAATGGTTTCAAACCTCTCTCTCTCTCTCTCTCTCTCTCTCTATATATATATATATATATATATATATATATACATATATATATGTATATACTGAGGAGATTGAGGTAAGTTTAAACTGAACACATCTGACAAGGGGGGAAAATCACGTGTTTAATATTATCTCAAGACGGAATCAAAATCGCGAGTGTCTTACCCGTGAGTTTTTATTTTGTTTTATATCCTATCTCCTACTTAAAAATATATTGTCATGTTGCTCAGCACTTTAGTGAATTGAACACCGTAAAGATTTGAAAGATTAACGGACTTTTATAGTTAAATTTTGATCATAATCTTAATCACACACACACACACACACACACACACACACACACACACACACACACACACACACACACACACACATTGGCTCCATTTGAAATATATTTGGATAGTCAGCTGGAGCTTTAGGATACGCCGACTGCACTTCTGCAGGTGTGTAAGACCCCATCTACGAGTGTCCTGTATATGATACTAAACAATCTGATAGTGAGGTTCCAGTGATGCTGGAGCTTTGGGGAATGAGGAGTACTCCTTCATTGCCATCACTCCCAGTTTGTAGTTGTAACAACTGTCAGGATTCTATCTATGGGTCAAATAGAACTAAACTCCGTACTCATGCTAAACTGAATTATTTGAAATACAAATGTTTTAACATTTAACTATCTTTGAACAAAAACTATACCTATTCTATACTGGATTGTTTGAATTAGAACTGTTTGACTAAACTGAATTGGTTAAAATAGAAACGATTTGGAAAAAAATATTTACTCATACCATACTGAATGGTTTGAAATAAAACTGATTATTTGTATAAAAATGTAATTGGCATTAAATAACCTACAAATTTTGATATGCTGCAAAACCAAAACGATCAAATAAACTTAAAAATATATCAATTTTCTTTGCCAAAATTTACGAGCCAGAAAGCGACATCTGAGTAAGTGATTTCGACCTCCAGTAGCACCAGTAGGTATATTTTCGGACTAGTACATTTGGAGAATATACTTTGCCCTTATACCCCTGCTATGGGTTAAATACTACTACTACTCTCCTTTAATAAGGATGAATATGGCATTAAAAATTCAAAGGGGTCTGATATGCTGTTTAACAATGAAACCAGCATATTTTACTTTAAAGTAGGATATTAATGGCTTGTGCTAAGAGAAAAATATATACCTTTATGATCTATGAGTGAAATATCAATAAGTGACTGAGAGTTAGCGTTTTAAAAATCTCCAAACCATAGCTTGGAACGTAGATATGAAATATGTTTCTAATACACGTAAGGACACACACAGACACACAGACACACGTGTGTATATATATATATATATATATATATATATATATATATATATATATATATGTACAACACACACACACACACATATATATATATATATATATCTTACTTATATATATATATATATATATATATATATACATATATATATATATATATATATATATATACATACATATATATATATATATATATATATATATATATATATATATATATATATATATATATAAGTATGTATATGATCAAATCGTTCAGTGTTGTGAAAGAAAATTCATGACGATTTCTGATGTCTGATTTAGACCTTCAGATGACAGCGAGATCAATATTATAATAGTAGGCCTTAGCACATCACTTCCATCTGGTTAAGTATTCCTATCTTGGTGGCCCGGTCTATTTTCTTGTTTCTTGTATTCTAGAATCTTTTGGCGTGTTTGTTTGATTTCTCAGTGACAACCCTATTCGGTGATCGAAATCCGAAACCACTCTTTCTTTTTTCAATTACATTGTTTCACTTAACTAATGACACCTATTTAGAAACAATTCAATAAAGTAGTTTTAATCAAAATAATTTTTTACACTTTTATATTTCAAGTATTCTTTTTTTAATACCCATCGTTCCCAAATAATAAAAATGAAAAAAATGAATTCTTACCCAATGGATAGAACTCAGATACATACTCCCACTCCAAGTCAGAATGAAATTATAGAGTGTGGCAAGGAAGTATGGTGCACATTATGAATAGATTAAATGCAATTTAGTGTCATATTCAATGCATTCTCTCATGGACTCTCATAGCAAAGCCACCATTGTAGAAGAACAGGAGGAATTCTATTTAACTGGTTAGTGGGTTGATAAGGAAGTAAATACTTTTCTCAAATATAATTCTCAGAAAGTTTACGTAATGACGTGACTGAAGTTCGAACTCGCTTATTACATATCGCAGTTCAATATTTTCTTAATTATGTTATGTGGAAAATTCCCCTTTTTTCGAGCTCTGCATAGGATAAGGTTGACATATTCTTAGCTTCACAGATAGGTCAGTGTTTCGCATATATGTTGTATATATCTATATACTTTCTGTTGGCTGTCTCTATTGCCTTTGATAGAATTCGAACCCACAGAAGATTATTTTGAGTATCATTTTATATCTTCAGACGGGCCTCTCTATTCTGTCGCCAAGTGACAGGTTCTTTAATGATTATTCAAGAGAAGTGGGTACAACATTAACTTCCCATAACAACTGCATTTTTGGTATGTATTTGTCGCTGCCTCCCACCAGACAGAACTTGACACAAGGTCAAAAGCCCGAAGGCCGATTAAAGTAGGGATAAAGGTGAGGGAAAGTTCGGGAACGAGCCGAGACTCGAACCCTGCTGGTCTGTGCTGCTCATCGACCCACTAAGTGCAATGTGGGTCTAATGAGGCAAGCAGTTCCACGAATCCAAATTTGGATCCGGGAACGTATGCCTGGTTATGGCTTAAACTAGACAGTAAGGTCTAGTGCCATACATAGGGGACAGAGGATGCAGTTCGCACACCCGAGGGTGGTCCAACCGTAGTTGGCGGCCTTTCGGCCTCGAATCTGCCATTGGTTTCCATACCCCATCCGACACGAATGCCACACGGTCCAGGCAAAAGGCCAGGTAAGTATCAACTGCATTTTTGGCATATGTTCTTAGTTTGAACGACGATATTGGTGATAAACTTGCTGCCGTGAACATGAAGACGTTTGTAGGAGTAGCATTAATATTAGTGATCGTTCAGTCGGAGGTGATATTAGTACATGACCTAGAATTCGCTTCCATTGTTAAAATTGAAAAAAACACAATGGGTTTGTAGATTTTTCTTCATTTTTATAATCAGATAACAATGGTTATTAGAGAATTAAGTTCTGTAAACTCATTTATCAGACATGCCTCTTGTATACCAAACACCATGGCAACAGTTTACTTACTGTAGTCTCCAATGAGACTTAGTTTAATAGCAAAGAAATATAAACATTTAATTGAGACTATATGAAGGTTCCGAGGTGTAGCGGTTAGCGACATAGGAAAAGGAATCGATGACGCAAGTTCAAATACTGGACAAAGCTATCTGCATTTCACATAGTCCTGAAAAGGCATGAATCCAACTATTCTCCCCCTACCAGCTGTAAGTAAATTGTTGCGCAAAGTTGGGTCTTCAAACTTGGTATGGCAACCGGTTTCGGAAAAGGAAAGCTCTGAATTCAAACCACTTGTAGTCCGATTAACAAAATGACAATGCGTCGAATCCTCCTTTTGCAGAAGCATTTAGTATATATATATATATATATATATATATATATATATATATATATATATATATATATATATATATATATATATATATAAAGTTTGTGTTCACAGATTCTATTTAAGCAATATACTTATCTCTAGACGTATCACTATGAGTATGCTGCCTTTATACTGATGTAAACATTTCTAAATATTTTAGCTTAAAACTGATTATTTATTAAATATCTGTCTACTACTTAGGCCTTATCGTTTTCCAAATGAATAATTCAATTATGATCATTAAGTTTTTGGTAGCACATTATATTAGAGTAAAGGTGGTGAAAATGGAAAAGTCGAATGTAATGTTGAAAAAGCTAAACCTGCATATGGTTCAAGTAAGTTACAATTTCACAAATAAATCACTATTCGAAAAACAATTTACATAAATTGAATTTTCTTTTAAACCTTAGATACTAAGATTTTTATTTCTTCAAGAAAAGCATAATGATATTAAAACGAGTATTGTTAGGTATAATTTACTTAAAAAAATATAAAAATATTTAAGTAGAAATCAATAACTGTAAAGTATTTAATATATGTAACAAAAAAGATAATCACTACACTCCTTTAACCAAAATGGCAATGGTTAAAATGTTTTCTGACCATTTATATAATTGTCAATTTGTTAAAGGTGTGTTGTTATTACAATTTTAGTTCTACAGCTTAGAAATGGATTATATCGAATAATATACGTTTTATTGAATAATTTTTTTGATACTTTGATTTAAAAGTAAATATTGGTTTATGAAAAATATTTCTGTCATATATTAAAGGGCGATAAAATAATTATTTTGTGGCTAAATGAAATTAGTTCATCAAGGCAAGATGAAATTCCGCCGTGGATTGTTAATATGTCCTAGCACGAGTGTGCTTTATTGTTATTTGCTTTTGTTTGTAAATTGTGGGAAACTGCTACTCCACAAGAACTATCAGACTCCCGCCATAACATTGGCATATACATAATATGGTTATTGTTTAGATGAAAAACAGCACGCAATAGCCGGTAAAATGTAACCGAATATTTCCATTTACATCTCCTTTGAAGAGTATTTAAACATTTCTTGCTAATTATGATCGACCACAGAAGAGCATAGAATAAAACCACGAGGCCTGACGACACTAACAGTCATATGAAAAGTTCCATTCATTGTAACTGCTGAATACAAATGAAGTCAGGAAAAGATATTTAAAAAGTATATATATATATATATATATATATATATATATATATATATATATATATATATATATATATATAAATCTTTCCTTCAGGTGTACGACTGGATCCTCTAAACCATTGATTACTGCCCCATATGCAAAGTTTAATATGTTCAGAGAACTATCAATGAGCTTTGATTGAACGTGGACGTGTCCCATAATGTATTCGCCCGTCGGAATATCCTGTTAAGTAATCGAGAAATACACCATTCATGCTGTCTTTCGGGTCTACGGGGATATCTTAACTGCTTATCTCCTCAAGTAAAACGGGAATTGCTTTATTAGATTATATTAGACAAGAAAGCAGAATCGATCGCTGTTGTGAGCTGTTATCAACTACTAACTAATGTACTCCGACGTCTTTACTATTCACCACGAGTCTGTGGGGAGAATTAGATTCTTACTTTTCCCTGTCGGAGTTCGAAATCGGTTCTCCTATTTCGTTAATAGCGCCGTTAAACTTTGAGGGCACCAGCCTATATCAGATTCGATTATTTTAAAGTGAAATAAATTTCGAAACATGTCATGTTAGATTGTAATTTTCTTTTAGTCACTGCGATATGTATGACTTTAAATGTTATAAAATGTTAGAGATAAATGTTGCAGAGATAGGAGGAAAATAAACAGTTTACAAAGCAATAAAAAATTAGCTGACATAAAATGTTAAGCTTATTATTCAGTGTTTACAACTATCATCTTTTCCATGACGCTATAGGTGGGGCTTAAAATTCGCCGATTGTATATTATGAATAGTGGGAGGATCTCCCAAAATATACGTGTTCTGGGTATGTTACTAAACTGCACTCATTATTAATAAATATAGCAAACTATATATATATATATATATATATATATATATATATATATATATATATATATATATATATGTGTGTGTGTGTGTGTGTATGTATTAGCATACATATAGGGTGATTGGAGTTTGGTGACAGTCAGTTTTTCGCCTTTGAGGCCGTCTGAGAAAGTGTGTGCGTGATGCCTCAAATTTTTTAGATTCTTGTGTGGGGCCTGATCTGAAAGGTAGCTTAATCTCTTGGCGCCACAAAGGCGAAAAACTGTTAGGAGGAAGCACCGATGTCTCTTCCTGTGCAATCGTAACTTAGGTACATATGCTCTATCATTGAGAGTGACCACTTTTATTTGTGCATATAGATAACTCTTTCTCTCTTTCTCTCTTTCTATACATATATATATATATATATATATATATATATATATATATATATATATATATATATATATATATATAAATACTGTATTAAACTAACAAAGGAATTTTGTGCAGAAACGTCCACAAAATAGAACCAAAATACCAATAATTTTTTCCTGGCACTCCTGTAGAAACACACGTACATACTAAACACCAGAAAACCACAAACACTGAGACACCGAGTCGTACAGAAACACAGACAGGGAGAAAAACAGAGTTAGATAGGTATGTAGACAAATATACTAAGAGAAGATAAATTTACTTTGTAATGTAGTTTTTGTCAAACAATTTATGATAAGATGACGTTGAAATAGAAGTCTATAAAATCAATTACCGTTTAATATTTAACGAGCCAATAGAACCCATTTTTTCCTTAATTCAGAGATAACAGTTTTAGAAACCAAGTTTACAATAGGCTTATATCTTGATTCCAATAGAAACAACATTGTTAATTTTCATGAGTCCTAAAAGCTTTCTGTTTATATAATCCGTTTTATTTAAATTTGCTTGTTTCTCCCTGGTAATTCTTAATGATGTTTTTCTTTATATCTAATAAAAGAGAAAACAAAATGTGAATATTCTTTTTAAAAGTTGCATTTTCCCTTATATATCCAGCATTAATCGGTTCCCTCATGAAGCTATATTTTCCATATATACATATATATATATATATATATATATATATATATATATATGTGTGTGTGTGTGTGTGTGTGTGTGTGTAAATTGCTCCGTAAAAGTCGAATTTTACGCCTTAAAGAAATCTACAAATCCTGTGGTCAACTTATACGACATGCCTGAAATCCAAACATTTATCACAGACTAAAAAACCAGTGGAACAGTACTCCTAACAATCGAAATACACCACCAACACTAGCAAACAGCCTCAGAACATTTTCAACTTAAACTTGTCTTCAGTGGATACCTTTACCAAAAAAAAAAAAAAAAAAAAAGCCTACAAAGATTAATATATTACGTAACAGAATTATAAAGGAAATTGATTATTTTTATCAATATTATAAATCACGTCATTTCAAATCATAGATGTATTGTCAGTGAACACTAATTGGAAAGACACAGCACCAGCATAGCCAGTCAGACAATTACGGTATACGCAATTTAACGATAGTTCTTTAGATTGTGAAATCATATAAATATAATCACTGATTTTTCAAATTTGCATGTATCTTATATGGCTTATATAATTGCAATTTCATTGAAAGATTACGGGCATATAGCCCACTGTATGTTTTAAGATGACCAAAGCATCACCTATAGAAATTATACATGATTTTGAGCAAAAAATCTTGAGATCAACCGGTAATTAAGATATATTTGGACGCTGCAATTTCGGGCATATATATATATATATACATATAGTCATCCACAGACAGATCTGTTTCGTTCTATCAGAACTCATCAGTGTGGCTAGACATTAGCTCCAAGAAAAATAAGTAAAGAGGATTGGTTAATGAAATAATATATATATATATATATATATATATATATATATATATATATATTATTTCATTAACCAACCCTCTTTACTTATATTTCTTTTTTCCATTTAGTCTTTTTCTCTGATCAACATTTGCTGAGTCTGGACATTTTATGATAATCAGATTCCAGCCAATTCTCAAAGATCTTGCCGTATTTCATTCGCTGATGGAAGTTTACATTTTAGATTTATTTCTTTCATATAATTCCTCATAAATTTTTCCTTCCGCTATGGTTCCGCTGGCCGACATTGATGCCGGTGTCTGTCCAGTGTTGAATTATGATAAAGTGCTTTCCCATCACTAAAAACAATATATGTGTTTGTGTGTGTGTTTATGTTTGTGCGTTCGGGAGTGTTTGCGCCTACGATTGTGAGTGTGTGTATTCATGTCTTAAAGTGTTTTATATTCTAATATCATTCTTTCTTTCATTCGTTCTTCTTTTTATCTGTCTTTATTCGTCTATCAGCTAGAATGACAAGGTTTAAATCAACGTGCCTCTTCTCGAATTAAAAAAATATTTTCTGGTCAGGATTTGATTGTAATATTCATTACAAAATTATGTTCATCTAATTAAGTTTATTGCTAAATAATTAAGACAGATTTCTGTGTATGTATATAACTAATATGAATAAAGTTTTATTTTTGACGAAATATATTTATACCTACTGAAATAATTCTTTTCATTTATATATTCATATCAGATATACACATTTTTTTTTCTTTTTTCAAATAACCATGCTTTTTTTCAGACAACCATTTCGGAAATCTATTGTGTTAAACCTGAGTATATTATTGAAAAAACAGCATCTGTGTATATGAGCTTGCCATATGTTGCTTTTCAATATTAAAATGATCAAATGATTTTCACAGTTTTACCGCTGTAAAATCAAAACACATCGTAGCAAGCTTTCCGTTTGCTAAATAGTGTTAAATTGCTAACAATAAAGAATGAAATGATTTCCAATCGAAACTGAAATATAATTATATTGGCTTGGTATTTCCGCTAATTTTTATCTCTATCATTGTAATTTATCGAGATGATACTATTTACCCAACCCCTCCGCTCGGGCAGGATATGACACACAGTCAATTTTTAAGCGGAGTTTAACAGGTTTGAATTCAGAGTTTTCCTTCTCCTAGACTAGTTGCCTAACCAAGGCTGAAGAACCCAGTCTGTCCTACTATTTACCCATAGCTAGAGGGCGAATAATTGGATTCATACCTTCCCCAAGGGTATTAGTGCTATGTGAAATGCAGCCAGCCAGGTCTAGGATTTGAACTCGTGTCGCCGTGTCCATTTCCTACGACGATAACGACTACACCACGGGCACCTCCAAAATTTATCGAGATGATAATAAATTAAAAATACCGCGTAATTCTCCCTACCTATTTAATTATAATACACATTATGATATAAGATTTACACCCCAAATTTTCGCAGCTGCTGCCTCGCTATCAGATACTGTTTAGCATTCTACCCCGGATACCTCTTGCTGGAAGGGTGTGAATGCTCATCTCTCTGCAAGAGATACAATCAGTATATTCTAAGCCCTGCCGATATGGTGATTCCCCGTAGAAGACAAGGGTATGCAGCAGTCAAAACATCATGTATATAACAATAGAAATAATTTTGTACGTCAGAATGCTTATATAGTTAAACTGAAATTATTTGTAACGTTCCTTCAGTGCAATGATTCCCTTTTCCTATTTCACAACTTTATTTTTCCTAAAGTTTTTCTTTTACACGGTTTAATTTCATTTTTCCAAACCACCCCACCACTTTTAACAATCTATGCATAAGGTCGTTCGGCACTTATAAACATTTAGTTTGTTTCCATTTCTACAGCAATTCATTTTCATATTCTTTAATTTTGTAAGCAGAAGGCGGACTCTCTGAATAGAAAAATATCAAGTGCATAATATCGTTACGATCCTTCACCAACTGTTTACTTATTTATTCTCTAGACTAACACGTGTTCTAGCCTCTTTAACTCCATTTGTGTGCAAATATGTACACAAACCTTGTTGTATTTAGCCTGTAGAATATCTAAAATCAGTTTGAATCTGATTATTTTGTGTGTGTGTGTGTGTGTGTGTGTGTGTGTGTGTGTGTGTGAGAGAGAGAGAGAGAGAGAGAGAGAGAGAGAGAGAGAGAGAGAGAGAGAGAGCGTGTCTCTGTGCATATTGGCTCAATTTCTCTCTGAGTCACTTTAGAAGCATTTTGTCTGAAAACTCCAGTATTAACTATAGATCTTGAGCAAATGCACCGCTAAATATATGCAGCATTGTGTGAGTAGGTTTCGTGTAACAACAGCGGTCCTAAATGATATTTATATGCTAATGCATCAGTAAAGACCTTGCCTACTTTTTGTGTGTTGTGTGTTGTATGTTTTCTTCTGCAATCAAGTACAAAACATGTGTGGATCTTTGTGTTACTGAGTGCTTTATGTGACAATCGATGTTCCAGTCTTATTTAATATATTAATGGACTTGTGTATGATTACGTATGGGTGTCAGCATGTGTTTCTATGTTACTCTATGTAAAAGTGAGTAAATTCTATTCCTTTTATTATTCGATTTCTTCATTTTTTTTTTTTTTTTTTTTTTTTTGCACACGGCTATGATTGTTCAGCAAAGAGAAAGCAAATACTTAACCACCCTACTTCTCAAACAGCTGTAGTTTTTTTTTTTCTTTTCTTTTTCACATGCCTGCAACCAGCCCCAAATTGCAATTATCAGCCCTCATGTATCCGCTGCCTGCATGTAAAAGTTATAAGCGGAAGCTTTCCTTCAATTCAAAAAAAAAATCTCCCTCTGAACATGAGAGTCTATGCGCGATTTTGTCTTTTTCGTCCAGTCATTCTGTGTATTTACGTCTTAATTCTATGGTGTGTTTCATAGTGCAAATCATTCTTTGAAAAGAAGTTTTCCTGCTTCCAAATGCATATATCAGTGATTGCGACTGCGTGCCTGAAATCTACTGATTGCCGTTTATTTATGCACTGACGCTTGTTTTTCTATGCGCATGCAAGGCTATTCCATTTCGAGAGTTCTTTGTTTCTTCAGTATTCGTGTGCACGAATGGGCCCATGTCATTTCTGCTAATTGAACGATTGTTTCACGCTGTGTGAATTTATGTTAGCATAACAGTTATCTTCCTGCACATTTATACCTTAATGAATATCTTTTCTTAAACGTACAGATCAACATAGGCACTTAAACACACGCACATACTCACCTCCTATATATATATATATATGTGTGTGTGGGGGGGGGGGAAATATGAACAGTAATGTAAGTAGATAAAAACGGAATGTAACCGTGTATCAATGAATGTATGAGAATTTCATTGTTCGTTGTCTTGGAGTTTCATACGTTTTTATGGACTACATATTTTAACACTGAGAAAATTCGAGGATTGACTAAGTGTTTTCGTTATTCTGGCTTTATCTTAAATGAAAGATCCAATCGGTATTACAAAAATATCAATCTGGGATTTTCTTCGAAATTATTAATATCGGTGTAATTTATAGATGTAGTTAATCCATATTTACCAACCCCTCCGCTCGGGCAGGATATGACATAAGGTCAATTTTTTAGCAGAGTTTAACAGGTTTGAATTCAGAGTTTTTCTTCTCCTAGACTTGTTGCCTCACCAAGGCCGAAGAACCCAGTCTGTCCTACTATTTACCCATAGCTTGAGGGAGAATGAATGGATTCATACCTTTCCCAAGGGTATTAGTGCTATGTGAAATGCAATCAGTCTCGTCCAGGATTTGAACTCCTGTCCCCCGTGTCAATTTCCTACGACAATAACCATTACACCACGGGCACCTCCGTAGATGTATAGTTGTAGTTAATAGGATACCATTCAAACAGAACGGTATCATGAAAATGGATCAGGCAAATAGGAATAATCATTTTATGTTGTTTTTTTGTTATTGTTTGCTAATAAGTTCAACCATAGGTCATTATCGCGAGATTAGTTTTTGAGTAGGAAAGTTTTCTTTGAACGATTCCAAACGAGTTAAAAATTATATTATAGAAATGACTGAAAATGAACTGGTTAGGTAGCATATCTATTCTTTGAATATTTGGTTAGTCTGTTAGATAGGAAGTAATTGGGGATAAATCTGCTGCTTAGTAGGGTGATAGTTCCTGGACTTGTTCAAATTAGCCCGCGGCATCATTATGTAGTTTCCATCTAGCTTTCCTCTTGGTGTTTCGTTAAGATCCAAATGGTGAAAATATTCAGTAGTACTCACACGGGAAGAACTTGGAAAAAAATTTGATTTCTTTATGGCTAATATGCTGTCAATTATAGTGCACACTTTACCTCTATAGATGCTGGCTTTGCTTTCAGTTGATATGATTTAGTTCCCAGGTCTACTGATTGAGGCTTTTTTATTTTATGATGAGATGATTTCATCGGGAGTAAAACGCATGAAGCAAGTTTTGTCTGGATGCACACAGTTAAAATCTCTCTTGCAACCTGCAGTGCAATACTTGCTCATTCATTGTAACTCCCACAATATATATATATATATATATATATATATATATATATATATATATATATATATTCTTTAAAGAAAAAAACAAAGACCGGTTATTTTAGGATTATAAATTTATTTCCATCCTGTTTTGCGTTTCTGATGTAAACCAAAAACACGAAGGTTAACCCCTGAGATCGAATGGTCTCTTTTGAAAAAATCAAATACTTCAGAACCCTGGAATACCTATATATATATATATATATATATATATATATATATATATATATATATATATATATATATTCATCAACAAGAGTAAAGATATAAATATGAGTGAAGACGCTAATTTTTTTTGGCTAGAATGCTTAAATATGATTTTGTTTTTAATAATAAATGGTATTTTCGATAGTTTTTGAATGTTTAATTGTTTAATCTTTTTTTATGAAAAATACACTCATCCATATATATATATTACATCAGGGTTTTGTTGTCACTGTCTCACTTGGTGGGTTTGTGTAAGACCAAATGCGGTACAATATCTATGATAGAGCTATTATATAACATATTAATAAAAAATATACATTATTTATTATATATATTTAAGAGCATGATGCTTATCTGCGACTACTAGTTAAATGCCATCCGTATACAACAATCATTGGGCAGATTTTTTTTCTTTTTCTGCCAAATAATTGTTGTATAAAGACGGCATGAAACGACTAGTCATAGATAAGCACACATGGTATGAAATATACATAATAACTTATATATATATATATATATATATATATATATATATATATATATATATATATATGTGTGTGTGTGTGTGTGTGTGTGTGTGTGTCTGTGTGTGCATATACGTATATAGTTTATATATATCTATATATATATATATATATATATATATGTATATATATATATGCGGTCAAATTACCGATATTGATATATGAGCATATTTGCTACTGCAATTAATACATATATTGAAAATCTCTCAGAGTAAGATAGCCTACCAATATCAATCGAGAGGTCCAAATTTTTTGATTCAGAGGAAATAGGGAACTCTACACGAGTGAAGAGAGATAAATGCTGTTTGCGGAGAATATAATCTCTTCCGCTCTTTTTACTTGTAGACTCTAGTAGCTTTGTAAGTTTTAGACCGCCTTCAGGTTTATTAATTAATATTGCACTGACTATGGTTACCCTTAAAAATAAAATCTCGTTTGTTGAATAGTTGAGCAGTCCTTTTTTTTTTGTATCATTATCGACGGTTTTTGGTTTTTAGAATTCTCCCGCTCACCAACGATATAGATCCCAGACAAAAAAAAAAGTATTCTATCAATAGGTAATGGGAGAAGTATTTACAAATTCGAAATGAACGCAAACAGCCGGGGCCGAAATTAGATCTCATACCACCCGGTTCAAATTTCTCCCTCAATAACCGTTACATTATTCATACCTACGTTGATACATACACACACACATGAAAAACTTACTTGCTTGAAATGGCCTTTGCAGTTTTAACGTTGTGTGCTTGTAACTCCCTTGCATCCGGCCATTCATTTGACATTTAGACGAAAATGTGCATTAATATTTTTTTTTTTCACTTCGCATGTGCAAATTTACAAAAGACATTATAGAACTTCAACGAATAAAAAAAAAATAAAGATATTATTAAAAGGTTTTTAGCTCTGGAAATCCTTAGTGGAAAATCCAAACAAAAGGAATAATAACAATAATAATAATAATAATAATGATAATAATAATAATAATATTAATAATAATAATAATAATAATAACAACAATAATAATAATAATAATAATAATAATAATAATAAGAAGAAGAAGAAGAAGAAGAAGAAGAAGAAGAAGAAGAAGAAGAAGAAGAAGAAGAAGAAGAAGAAACGTCATAACTTGCTATGAAAATCGTAATTTTTTGGCTGGAATGGATTGGGCTGATCACATGAGGAAAGTGCTTTTTAAAGCCGTCAATTCTTGAAAGGTTTCTGTCACAACTAAAATGCATAACATGCATGCTGACGTGACGAAAGCATTTCTGTTATATGCATGTAAGTGCTTTGTTGCTGTACAGAAAATATCAACCGAGCGACAATATTCAAGAGTACATCCACATATGAACTCTAATGAATGGATGCTCTGATAAGTATACGTATGGAAAAGAAAATAACAAAAACTCTATCTACATTTATAGGTTTGTCACATGATTAAGTTGAGGAAAAGCTGAACAAATATCCGACTGAAGCGGTGAAGTTGGGGAATTTGCGGAGATCTAAATCCTACAAAGGAAAGAGACAAAGACTTGTCTGCTGCATTCAAGAATTCGTTTCTTTTCAACAAATTATTGATCGAAGAAAGTTCCCAATAATTATTAAAGTTATCTACGAATTAATTGTGTGAATGGTATGCGAATAAACCTACATTTATCTATTCTATATACTATAAATGGGTAGAGACTTTTTTATGAAAAGTGACTTAACAGGAGTAAAATTAACACTATGGCAAAACCCCAATACAAGTAAAAAAGCAAACGTATTGTAGGTGATTTCGTTATACTCTATCATATCACTTGTGAATGTGGCAACCATACATTTTCATATAAAAGTACAACAATGAAAAAATAATTTGTAATTTAACATGACAGCTGTTAGACTAGTACATATGAGGATCATTCAATAAAAAAGATGAATTATTTAATAAAACGACTCATATTTCATTCCGGAAAAAATACATTTTTCAATATTATCTCCAATCGTTAAAACACATTCTTCTTATAAAGAAGCAAGGTTTTGTAATATTTCACCATAGAAATATTTAGATTGAGTTATAGCTACTTCCTGACGTTTCTCTTCACATTATCTCGAAAAGTTGTTCCACGCAGAAATTCTTCGTGGGGATCCAAACAAGTGGAAATCAGTGGGTGTCAGATATAGTCAGTAACAAGGATGTGGCAGCTGTTGCCAATCAAACTGACTGATGGTTTCCATTGTTCTTGCTGCATTATGAGGCCTAGCATTGTCCTGGCGAAACTCAACAACTGACCATAGAAGAGGTAAGGTCATCATTATTTGGTGCTGCAGCCTCAGAAATTCCAGTTGTTCAGTAATTTCTTCTATAATATTTCTTCTGTCAGCAAAAATGAGCGAATTAACTGAATCCAACATTTCAGGTGTGATTGCCATTTTTAGCCTAACTGGCCTGTCTTCAGCTTGTATTCTATTTCCATCGTCTTTAAACAATTTTGCATATATTTTGAATATTTTTCACTAAAACATGCTTATTGCACATTACAGATTCTATAAATTCCTGATGGTTGGCTCTTTTCAGTCGCTAAAAATTTTATGATTGTGTTCGTTTGGTTGGTTTGGTTTTTTTGGTTTTATGGTATATCAACTTTTGTAGGTTATTTAACGCCAAATCCATTTTTATGTAAATAATCTGTTCTATTGAAAACAGTTCAGTTTAGCATAAGTACACACTTTAATTGTCAAAAACATTTCCATTTCAAACTATTCAAGCAGTTATATGTAACAATTCAGTTAAGTGTAAATACAGTTCTATTGTCGAAAAACAGTTCTATTTGAAATAATACGGTTAAGCATAAGCACGCAGTTTAAGTGTAAGTACGGTTTAATTGTCAAAAACTTTTCTATTTTAAGCTATTCACTTTACTCAGTTCATTTTAGCATAAGTATGCTGTTAGTTCTATTCAACCCATAGATAGGGCCATATCAGGTGGTACCACTCCGGGCCAGAGTGGACCTGGGAGCGATGGCAATAAAGGGGTACTCAACATTCCCCAAAGTTCCAGCATTGCTGGAACCTCACCATCAGATAGTTTAGTGTCATATCCTGGACACTCGTTTAGTGGGGGGGCTCACCCCTCTGCAGAGAAGCAGTCAGTGTATTCTACAGCCCCAGCCGACTGGGCTATGATAGTGTTGGGTATCACCTACCTTTTCAGCATAATGAGCTGTTCCATCTGCCATATTTGGCAGTTGCGGAGATCAGTCAGGGAATAAGCCTACGAGTCGGACCAGAAGAACCGTTCCTATTATTGAAGTATATCATTACTCTATCACTAATCCTATCTTCTTATTACTAACAGTATCTCACTTTTAAATACTCTTTCCTGTAAATATAACTAGTTTCCTCACATATCGTGGTTTGTCTTATTATTACTACTACTTGTGTTCACTAACCAGGACACAAAAGATAGAAATCTGCTTAAGCCTGAAACACTCAGTTTGAATTATGCAAATACAAAACACATTTGTGAATAAAGAATTGTAAACAATGGAGAGTTTACAAATCGAAAAAAATAGAAGCAATTATTTTTGCTTTTCCAGTGGCCACAAAATGAAGATCAACCATAGCAAAAAGATTGACGGATACTTTGATATAAGAAAAAGTGTTAATCTTTTGAATATGAAAGTGACAATGATCTTAATGGTATCACTGTCACTTTCATGTTCCACACAGTGTCCAACGATCTGGAAAGGAGACTGACTGCACTAGATATCAGAAGGAGAATTAAGACCATCTAAACCACAGCACTTCAAAAATCGGTTAGAATACTTAAGATATTCCTGGAGATCTCTGGAGACTTGCTCTGAATTGGAATAACTCAAAAAGATTGAAAAAAATAATAATCCTTTCACCATACAGACAAATGGTAGATACACAGTCCAGGAAATGTTCTGGAAAATTTTATATCAAATTATTTGGAATCGAAGCGGATCAGCCAATCCAGGCCAGAAGAATAGTCCTAATTTAGGTTATGAAGAAAATAACTTGGGAAATAGAAAACCTGTCATTTCAAGCAGAAGATTTACATGAAGAAAAATAGAACGAAAAGAGAGATAAATTAATGAACCTTTCCAGAGGGCTGTAAAGTGTATGAGATATCAAGTTGAAAGTTTTATGAAATATAATTGGAGCCTTCTTGAAGAATCTGTAAAATAAATGGGTGAAAAGCATATAAAAAACGAGACCATCCATACAACGACCTTTGAAAATCGGCTTTATACTAGGAATGAGCTTGGAGAGATAGTTTGATCTGCTGCCAGTCCGACATCAGTGAAGATAAGAATTTACTACTGGTGTAACATCCTATAAAAATTCCATCAAAAGAACATCATTATTGATATCGGCCAGAATACTAAAAAAGGCTAGGAGACTTGAAGAGACTTGCTGTCACTCAGACTCCAGTGGAAAACTATCAGCTAACGCTGGCATAGAAAACTCTCAAATGATTAAAATGGTAATGATAAAATACTTTGGTATTATGAGGTTCAAACGTATAAAAATCTCTTGGATTTCGAGATACAATAGGATCACCGAATCCTGGTTAGAAAAACAGAGCTTACATTCTAGAAGAAAATAACTTGCCGTCTCTTCAATTTTGCTGTTCCAATGAATCATAAAATAAGAGAAAGCAAAACCCAGGCGAATATCTAAATCTTGTCAGACATCCCAAAAACCTGTGGAACGTAAAACGGACGATGAAATCAGTTGTAATTAGAGTTCATGGCACAGTCTATAATAGCCACGAAAGGGGGGGGAACAGGAGATCAGAGGAAAGATCGAGATATTTCCAGCATTGTTATAAGAAGCAAAGATACTTAAAAGTGTACTGGGGACCTAAATATACTTACTGTTACTCAGATTTCAGTGAAAAACCACCTGTTAAATTGATGTGTAGGACTCTCAAGGAGCAATAATTTGAATATACACAATTCAGATCGTAAGTTAAAATGTTTTCAACGTTTTGGATCATTCAAAATTTATATTCATCCTCCAATACAGGAAAAAAAAATCAGATCTCATAATGAATAATAGAAAAAAAAAACACTGTGCATTTTGCTGTTTTTGCTGGCCAAATAGTTAAGATGAAAGAATATAAGCCGAAAAGATACTATGCCAGAAAAATTATAAAGGAACATGCAGTTGAAAACAGTTTATATCGTTTCGAGGGCACTAGTAATACCGCAAAAGTGCCTGACAAAACATGGAATAACTGTAAATTCGTGAAACAAACAAAATTTGATGTCAGCTATGTTAGGAACATAATAAATACTGAGTGATTTGTCATTGTAATACGAAAAATTGATGTCAGTTTGTCACTAGAAATAACCCCAAGACAACTTATATAAACATGACAACTCATGAATAATAATAATAATAATAATAATAATAATAATAATAATAATAATAATAATAATAATAATGTCGTGGGTGAAACATGATCAAATGAAAATATACCTAAATATTTATATGCGAGATATTCGATGACTATCACAAACCGGATAAGAGACAGAGAGATTTGGATCAAAGCAACAAGAAAACAGCTGACAATGTATAACATCTCCCATTGAAGACTCAACAATGACATATCTTGAAGGATTATGTAGATTCTGCTATCAAGACACCATAGAAACAATACATATCAGAATAGTCATAATGTAACTGTTGTAAAACTGACATCATGAAACAAGTAAATGAAAAGCTAAAAAAAAGACAAAACACTCATGTATATTTGTAAAAAAATATCGAAGAGCCGCAATATAAATTGCTTAAAAATAAAAAAAAAGATTTTATTAAGAAATTAGCTTCCCTATAGAGGGTGCATGTTGGGTAGGTTTCTTTGTTTAATAGCATATCAACCTTTGTAGCTTATTTAATGCCAAAGCCATTCTCCTAGAAGAACAGTAGGGGTACTATTTAATCCATAGCTGGGAGGATATGTGGGTTCATAACTTTCCAAGAGTATTTGTCCGAAAGTGAACGTAATAGCGCGACTGGAGTTCGATCACGCTTACTACGATTTCGCAGTCCATCGCTTTAACCCTTACACCACGAGAACACTCCGAAGGTGCATGTAGTAGTAGAGATATCGATAAGAAATGAGGTAGTGGGAAATTAAGTATAAAGTTTAAGCACGGTTTTTAGCATTCAGTTTGAAGGTTTATCCTTGCAAAAATAAGATTAAAATCTTTACGAACCAATAATCAAAATAACAGAAGTACCTTAGGTCACGAACAGACCGTTGAGAAATCAACAAGAAACCACTCTACTATCTCTCTCCTAAAAAGCCATACTAATGAAGAGTTTTCTTATAAACATAGTTGTAAAGAAACATGGCCCCCTAAAGACTGAATTTCATTGACACTTCCCATTCAATTACACACTGAAATTGATAGCAGAGTAAAATATTTCTATGAGATCAAATTCTTTTTTTCTCTTTCATTTTCCTCCGCGTTACTATGATTATAATTGTTTAGGTGGGATAGTTCTTGTTCGCATTTTGAACTCTCTGACAGAGATTTATCATCACTTTGAGTTTTCTCTTGGTATTTCTCATTTTCATGTCTTTGTTGTCCTCTCCAACAGTTTTTAGGGCTGTTTTGATGTAGGCTTGCTATATTTTTGAACATATATTCAAATGTTCTGGGACTGGTGAATACTTCTGCTAAGCCATTAATTTCATGTCAGTCAATCAATCGATTTAAACATCAGTTAAATCCAGCATACGAAGAGCCCTGTCTATAACATTTTTGACACTGTCTTGTTTTGGTTGTAAAAATACTCTCATCCAGCATTGATAGTCCTTTCCTATCTAGCCTAAACCATCATAGATAACGTCTGATCATTGATTTTCTCTGTAGAATATTCGGTCGGTGGGATATATATTTAACACATATATAGGTGTATAGGAAGGAAAATAAACTCTGCTAGAAAATGATAGGTATAGAGTAAAATAAATGTTTCTTTAGTGAACTGGATATTATATATATATATATATATATATATATATATATATATATATATATATATATATATATATATATTGTTTTATAAAGTATAATGTATTATTCATTTCTCAATGTTGTTTTACGCATAAGTTTTACAAATGTTAGTCTGGATAATTTTATATTGAACGATAACAATCTGATAGTAATATTTGCGTACTGCTTCTGAATTGAAAGTGTCATATATATATATATATATATATATGTGTGTGTGTGTGTGTGTGTGTGTGTGTGTGTGTGTGTGTGTGTGTGTGTATATATATATATATATATATATATATATATATTCTGAGGGACAGACGGACAGATAAACAGATGCGTTCATGGGAAAGATTTTATCAAAAGTGGGAGAAAAATGAGTTAGCTTTATAGGATGATGAGAAGTTTTACGACGATATGCTTCATATGACAGTGAAAGTCCGACTTTTACACGTCAGCCGTTGTCATTTTTAAAGTTCCTTAATTATTTCTAAACTATGCTTATTTTTCTTTAAATTATATATATATATTTATATATATATATATATATGTGTGTGTGTGTGTGTGTGTGTGTGTGTGTGTGTGTGTGTGTGTGTGTGTGTGTGCGTACACACGCATGTTTATGTGAGAAATTTCTAAACGAATAATATTAGTATGTGAAGCGAAAATAACGTTAATGTAAATCGAGTAGTAGGAACACATTGTGACGTTTTACATTAAACATTTATACGCGTGTATACACATACACACACGTACACACACGCATATATATATATATATAAATATATATATATATATATAAATAGAGAGAGAGAGAGAGAGAGAGAAAGAGAGAGAGAGAATGAGAGAGAGAGAATTATTATTAAGCTATGGAATAATTATAACAGAAATATTTCACGTCTTGCGAAAATTTTCAGACTATTAAGTTGAGTTTATGCTACGAATATCTCACTCAAAAGATATCTGCCTATTTGTCATTTAGAATTAGATATTATCGTTCTCTCATTTCTGTCAGTTCCCTATAATTTTTACATTTAATAAACCCTCCTTTATACTTTATACTTCCGGCTTAGCTTAGACCGTTTCCAGTCAACTTAATCTTTATTGCACCTTAAGATAAAATAGAATTATTCAATACATTTTATCAATTTTGAATATCTGTGTGGCAGATAACACTGCAGAAATAAAACATGTTGACTCTAGTTGGGCAAAACAGTGAACTACAAATAAAACGTATTAACAACCGATCCTTTTTTATAAGCTAACCATCAGGTTTATTGAATACACGTCTTCGAGAATAAAATGTTTTTTCTCAAATCTTTAACAGAGGAAAAAGGTACACAGTTTAAATATGAAAATTTTTTGTCGTGTGATGAAGCTAATAATTACTTTGAAAAAGCTGATCATTCAGGAAGTGTCATTGAATTCATGGCTTCAGATTTGGCTGGTTTTTATTTAAATCAGTTGCGTATTGCAACAGATAGTCATGTACATTTTCGATTACTTATAATTGAGTATTCTATAAACGTGCATACTCACAAGTCTCCCTTTGGTATTAAACTAAGATCCAACTTATTAAACGTTCGTAAATATTCAGTTTCCTTCGACAAATTTCTGTAAACAAAAAAAAAAGTCATTACCCTCTATCAGCCGGTAATTGAAGAATTTAGATATCATTAACATTATCGTAGTTTCCTAATTTTGTATCAAATTATATAGTCCCAAGGACATGATAGCCCAGGGCTAAAAAATAACCGACTTCCTCTCTGCAGAAGGGTGCGACTCCTACATCGAGTGTCCTATATATGACACTAAACAATCAGATGGTGAGGCTTCAGTAATGCAGGAGCTTTGGAGAATGCGGAGTATCACTTAATTGCCATTGCTCTCGGGTCCACTCTTAATCAGTGAGGAAGCACCCGATATGATCCCACTTATGGGTCAAGTAGAATTGAACACTGCACTGATGTCATATAGAACTGTTTCAAATAGAACTGCTTTTGACATTTAAACTGCGCTCTTATGCTGAACAGAGTTGTTTGAAATAGAACTGTTTATATGTATAAAAGTGGATTTGGCATAAAATAACCTATAATGGTTAAGATGCAATCAGATAAAACCAAACCAAACCAAACCAAACCAAACAAAAGCCAAGAATATGATCACCGAAAAAAAATAACAAAAAAAAAACAGTGGTCCAACCGCTTAAAATACTCAACAGGTATACCTTGGTACCGGACATTGGCATGATAGTTAGAGTGTTCGCTAATAGTCCGGGAGACCTGGATTCAATCCCAGGTCGTCATACCGAAGATTCAAAAAATGTTAAAAATGTTACTTCTGGCAGATAATTTAAGATACACCTAGACTTGACCATCATACTTAAAATGAAACCGTTATTTTAAGACAAAACTAATGTTATGGATTACATAAAACCAAAACACCTAAGCAAATGCTACATATAACTGCATGTAGCATTCATGAACAATGAGTACAAATTTCAGACTTAGATCTTATTAGACCACCATTATCCTATCCTTCCTATCCTATTTACCAACCCCTCTGCTCGGGCAGGATATGACACAAGGTCAATTTTTAAGCGGAGTTTAACAGGTTTTAATTCAGAGTTTTCCTTCTTCTAGACTAGTTGCCTCACCAAGGCTGAAGAGCCTAGTCTGCCCTACTATTTACCCCTAGCTGGAGGGAGAATAATTGGATTCATAGCTTTCCCAAGGGTATTAGTGCTATGTGAAATGCAATCAGTCTTTGAACTCGTGTCGCAGTGTTCATTTCCTACGACGATAACAATTACACCACAGGCACCTCCACAAAATTAGACCACTATTATAGCTGATTTATTTTATTGCCCATAACTTAGGCGGGCATTTCAATCTAAACGATGTTATTTTTCTTTCTTTGGATGCTCGTCAATGCGCATGAACGTGTTACTGATGCTTTTTTTTTATATCGATGATAGTCATATCCTTAGTCAAGCACTTCTGACTTTTTTTTGTGAATATCGAACAAAAGAGCCAATCATCAATGGAGTAATGGACACTGAAATGAAATGGAATTCAGAGAATTAAATCGAAAGAAACAAAACTGTGAATTAAAAAGGACAAACTAAAACTAAGTTGACAGATTTTTAAAATGAAAGAGAATCAGAAATTTTGGAAGAAAAAAACGTTTTTAAAAAGGAAAAATATACTGACACACAAGAAGTGCTTAGACAAATATATAAGGCCAAGTGTTTATCAAGTAAAGCAGAAATAACTTTCATATAGAAAAAAGGAATACGAAAATCGTCAAAAAACACAACTTCAAAAAATACATTGTAGAGAAAAGGAAAATACCTAAGTGCATTAACATACCTGTAGCTTATCATTAATTTTTTATAAAGACTATGCTTATTTGTCAATCCAGTTTTCGCGTTGACCACTTAGGAATAATAATAAGATAAAGTGAACCAATTATGCAATGTCACTTTCAAATGAAATTTTCCTAAATATTTCACGTCATGCTATGTAATTATTTATCCAGTAAAATTCATTCTGATATATTTCTCAAAAGACAAAACTGGCAAATAGTTTAACTGGAATGCTCTAATTTTTCAAAGAAGATAACTAAATAATTAATACTTTCATTCTTAAATAAGTAAATAAATAAGTAAAGTTAGCGACTGTGGTCGAGGGTGACCAGAAGGCTCCCTTTTAAATAGCTACAGCACCGAGGTTTAGGGGAGGGCGCTACTCCTTTCCCTTGATTGCTCCCCTTTACTCTTGATACGTACCTTATATTGCTGAGTGTTAAGCAAGAAGGTATCAAGTACAATTTTTAAACTCTTTGGTTTGTCGCAGTCTGGGATTGAGCCCAGGTTTCCCGGACCATTGGCGAACACTCTACCCACTAGGCCAATGAGCAGGTTAAATCTGTTTATTTATTCATTTCAATTACTTCTTTTTTTTAGAATTGTATATGAATGGATATTCGTAATTTCTCGGAAAATACAATATATGAATAAATATCTAAATGAAGAAAAAATGAAAAAAAGGAGAAGAAAGATTAGATTTTTAACAAATATAATTAAACATTAGACGAGTATAAATTGTACAAATATTGGGTACGAATAGATTTACCGACATTAAACATGGGTGCTGGGCAGTTTTGTATTTGAAATGACAATATTGACAAGGTTCTGAATACTAATCTCTAGGGACATTAAAAAAATACTCTCGAATCCTTCAAATCTTTAGCAGGCCGAGGAAAGTGTTATGAAAAAAAAAGAGAGGTAACAAAGTTCGCGGGAAATACAGTTTAAGTCTGGAGAGAAATAAACGTTCTATGATAGTTTTTTGAATAACAAAGAATTCAATAATGAAAATAAAAAAAATTAAATCGAAGATAAAGAGACCAAAATAGAGAAAATATTTCTTTTGAAAACGTTTTAAAAACGTAAAAGACAATGAACAAAGAAAAAAGGAAAATAAATTAAAAGAAAGAGTTTGAGGTTAACTAGGAAAAAAAGAAAGTACATTTAAAGAAAATATAAGAAAAATGTAAAAATAGAAGAGGGAAGTTAAAAAGAAAGACAAAAAGAAAGAAAGAAAGAATATGAAAAATTAGAGGCTATTTTATTGATTAAATAAATCATGGTAAATGAGGAAATGAAAGGTTTTCAGGGAAAAAAGACACACACAAAATAGTAAGGAATGCAAGTTAATAGAAGAACAAAACTTTAAAAATATAAGAAATAAAATGTAATGAAACAAAAATAATAAGAAATCTCATTTAAAAGAAAGAAAGAAAGAAAGAAAATTAACACTAAAAAATATCCCTAAAAAAAGAAAATTCTCTGTTGGTTTGGTTATTTTCTCAAGAAAGTATATCAACCTTCATGAGTTCGAATTGCTAGGAATATTAAAGGGTTCATATATTCTCCCTGATTATTATTTGTAAATTAAACGCAAAAGATCACGTGAAGTTTGAAATTGTTTTCTACGAAGTCACCGTCCAGTACGTTAGTCACAAAGACACTGGGATTACCTCTCGTGAATTTTCGAGAAGAAGTAAATAAAAGTAAATACGAGAACGAGTAACATTCAGAGAAGAAAAGAATCAAAAGAAATGAATAAGACTAAAGTAGCATAAAAGAACAAAATTAAACAAAATAAAAAGTAAGCTAAAAATTAAAAAAAAAATAAATGAAATGGAATAATACAAAGTGAAGTCATGAACTAAAGAAAGAAAGAAAGAAAGAAAGAATGAATGAATGAATCGCATAAAAGCGCAACAAAGAAATGAATGTGAATGAAAAATGAAGTGAATTTTTTTTATGATCCAAAGTAAATTTTAGAAATCCTTGTGAAAAAAGTCTAGCGAATGATTTCAAATCTAGAAGTAAGAACAAGGAAACAAATATAAAAATCAGTCGCATCCATCAAATCCCTCCTATGTGAAAAAAAAAAAAACCCAAACAAACTCAGAGATAGAAAGAATAGAGAATGGTTAAAAAGAAAGGAAGGAATGGGGAATAAAAGAGGCGGAAAGAAAGAAAAGGCGGAATTGTGGGTGTATAAAAGAGAAGAACAGAACGATTTTTCCACTATGTTGCTTGCCCTATTGTGCTACAACTTTGACGAGACGATCGTCTCCCGGCGCGTAGTGTTCAGTTCTAATCCATAGATTGCCTTCAAGCATCTTTTCTTTGGGCTGAATACCGTAGCTATTTCTGGCAACGCGACGACAGAAGCCTATTGAGTTGACATTTTACAGAAAAGACTTAAATAAATGAATAAATGTATATAAAAAAAAAACTGGCCCCAGCTGATGTTTGACGATTCTAAAGACCAAAAAAAACAAAAAACAATACGGAACCAATCAATCGAAATATCAATATGTGAAACTAAAATTTGAAAGAAAGATGTTATATATATATATATATATATATATATATATATATATATATATATATATATAGAGAGAGAGAGAGAGAGAGAGAAAGAAAGAGAGAGATACATAAATACATATAGACAGAGACAAGAAGACATCAAGGTGTCTGAGTACGCACACATGAACCTGCAAGTGGTAACATATATATATTTCGATTCATGTTATTCATACAAGTTAGCTACTGTCGTCGAGGGCAACCCGAAGGCTCCTTTTTCAATAGCTACAAACCCCAAGGTGTAGGGGAGGGCGCTACTCTTTTCCCTGGATTGCTCTACTTTACCCCTGATACGTACCTAATAATACTGAGTGTTAATCAAGGAGGTATCAAGTACAATTTAAAAAAAAAATGTCTTTGGTACGACACGATCTGAGATTGAACCCTGGTATTCTGGACCATTGCAGAACATTCTACCCAACGGGCCAATGAGCTATTTATATATTTGCATATATTTCCAAGTAAAACCACACACGCTCTCATATTCCCGGTATGAATAAAACGTTAAAATGTCAAGCTCTGAAAATTTAATTTAATATCCCTAACAATTTAACAGTATGGATTTCTTATGTAAAACATGGTTATCTGATGAGCAGAAAGAGGAAAGCTCTATTTATCGACGTTATATACATTCTTCTTCCAGTGAACATAGTGTCGGATAAATAAATATACACCTCTCGAGAGAAATGAAAACGAAACAAAAAAAAAAAGACCGGCAAAGAAATTATAAACTACCACGAGCAAGTTAAAAACCATATAAACTAAATTAAAGATGATGACAATAAATAAGAATAAATCCTTGTAAGCAGATTTATAACTATGACGCACAAATTAAAAAAAAATACAGGAAGCATATTTAAAATACAGACAATTTCAAACTACGGCAAAATATTTTTTACAATAAAATTGTAAAACAGATCAAAAACTACGATAATCATGATAAGCAAATTAAAAACAGTGTGAAGCAAATTAAAAAATATAATAAAACAATGGGAAGCAAATTATGAATACTCATGGAAATATGGAAAATCTATTGAATTGAAAATATTGAAAACAACTTTTTTAATTCAGCAAGTTAGTTTAAATATAGGAATGCAAAATGGAAATAGAGAAATTAAATGTCAAAAAACAGAAAATACTTTTTTCAAATGAATTAAATAAGGGGCAAGTATGAACTACTGAAAAACTTAATTCGGTCTCTTCTTCAATTTACGTTTATATCTAACTTGAATTATATATATATATATATATTATATATATATATATATATATATATATAAGTATTTCGTAAATTTCTTGAAGCCTTGCACAAATTACTTTATTGTATTGTATTAATTTAGAGGGCTCTTGCAATGCGAAATAATATTAATTTGTGTCTGATTAGTATCAACGTAAAAACTTCTGCGTCAGAGACTTTTTTAAAAATGAACACGGTATTGCATGTTCAAATTTTTGGGGGCGTTTACATATGGTGCCACATTTGGTGTTAGAACGCCATGTTGGATTTGTAACCATGATCCCGAAACATAGATAGACATATTCAGTTTAAGATAGAACATCCAGATCACGCTGGAGTCCTTACCATTATGACATTTTAAAATCCGAATACTATCAACAATTAAAATTTGTACTAGATTCTAGAGAAAACCCACCACCAAAAAACACTTTGCGCATTTCATATCAGCACTTACTCTCAGTGCCAGAATAAATTACATTTAAATGAAATTAAACGAATTCATTAGAGATGCAGAGAAGAAAAAGACAAAATTACACTCACTGCACACTTTATAAATACCCTCAAAAACAATAATTATCCGACTTCTATTACACGACATTTAAATAATAAGAAATCACGGAAACTACATTCACCCTCTAACACCTGTTTCCTGAAAGTACCAAATTTCAGTGAAATTATCACTAAGGAAATACGCAGGGCTATTTAAAATGAAGGGCTAGATATACAATTGACTTACTCCTGACCTTCACAAAACACCCATACCTTACGAAGAAAAACAACAAAACTATCACAACGTGTACTCTAGCCAACTACCCAATAAAAGACCCAAATATATGCACAAAACTTACACAATTAGTCGTTTAATTTGCTTAGAATGCTATGATTTCATCAGAATTATCAGAATTTAAAAAGACCTCAACACACGTCCATAAATACATAATTTAATGCAAAAAAAATGATAATTTTTCTATTAAAATAGATTCAATACTACGTAAGTTGGGTAATCTCAGAATTAAGAAGGCGTTATTAGTAGCTAATGTATACCCTCAGATTAGCAGCAGGTTAGAGATAAATACTGAACATATCATTAATTAACATGCACATTTTAAATATATATATAAGTTTTTAAAAAAATAAGATGAAAAAAAAAAGAAAAGAAATTGATTGCGTCAATTCCACATGTCTAAACACCCTTCCTGCCATAATGGGGCACCTCGGGTGGTGTAATGATTAGCAAGGTAGACTAGCAAACATACACGAGTGAGTTCGATTCTCGTTGGGTGCCCAATTCATGCAGCCTTGTGCTACATCTATGCAAAAAAGCTTAGTAAATTACCCTTCCTGGCAGAAGGCTTACCCCACATTGCGTTCTAATATCCCAAGACACACCAGGTTTAGAACGTAGAAAAATATAAACATTCAACACCGTTTTCTTTTAAAAGAATTACTCTTACGATGACGTTTTTATTTAGAAATTAATTCGACTCAAACAACTATTATTTCGCATTGCAATGCCGCTGTAAATAAATAGATTTAACATATATATATATATATATATATATATATATATATATATACTGAGTGGGTCTAAAGAAGGTACCTAATAACTTAAATAAGCTTTGATATTTGCAGTCCCTTTAATTTCTAATTTCAAATTTAGGTTAAAATAGGCAAAATTACTACCGAATATTTTATGTGTCGACTGAAATACATGGGAAAATTATTTCTGTCGACGGAACAACATTGAATAGATGATTTCTTCACGTTAGAGATAATGTCGAATATTATGAAACTTTTGAATGCTCATCCGCACCAAGAACCGATTTGTGATTAGAAAAACAAAACTAAAGATGCTAAACTAGAAAAAAAATTAAAATCACCAAGAATATTAATTAGACAATTTGAATTGCGAAAACTTTATATCATTTTATTTTGGCTTAATCTTAAGATAACTTTTATTGAAAATGTTACTTTGTAAACATTTGAACAGCTACAAGAATGTTCGATTAAATCTTTCAGATATTATTATAATCACAAAAAGCAATTGTTCTTCTACTCCCCACCTCATCATAGTTACTTCTCATTAGTCATGTATATTTTATACTTTTTATCTTTATAGATGAAATGTCACTCAGATTTAAATTCGGCTAACAGTTTCGTATTTTGGACAAATCTGTGTTTTTTATTCTTATATCAATTTGCAAAATATGTTCACGTTGACGTCGGTTCAGAGATATTTTTTAGAGACTGTATTGACTATTTCTACTCCAAATATCCATAAAGTTTGCTTGCAAATTCCAGTTATTATCTGATATGTGTTGCTCTGGAGCATTCTATATTAAGCTTTGTAAACATCATCATATAGGCACAGAATATTATAATGGTTTTGATTTTTAAATGAATCAGCTTCTTTAGGAGAAAAATTCATCGGCTTTGTATTTTTTTTATTCGATCACTGAAATAGTGATGAATTGTAATAATCAGTTTCAAGTTAAAATTTTGCATAAATGCAATTTAAACAATTTGGTTGGCAATCTCCACTAACACCTTTGAAAAAAATGCAGATTTTTATATATATATATATATATATATAGAGAGAGAGAGAGAGAGAGAGAGAGAGATATACGCTGATATAAACAGATAATATTTATCCTTTCTACTCAAAATCAAAATATAATTGCTGTTGTTACATTGAGCCAGCAGGTGGACGATACTGCTAGATTTAAATAAATTTACAAATTCATCGGTTGACCAACACTAGCATAATATATAAAAGACAAATTCTAGATAGCGTGGTGATAGACAGTCCTTTGAAATTCATGCTGGATGATCTGAAAATGTAGGGGAAGTTACTTTTTTTATTTGTATAGGTATACTGTAATATTACGGACGGGCGCTGTCGTTGGAAACGCGCGAGCGTATCGGCTGTAGTCAATCAGTGAAGGTGTGACAAGACTAGCGCGTGCGGGCAGAATGACCAGCAAATTTAGAAGCGAATCACAAGATATACCTGGTTAAAATCATCATCATCATCATCATCATCATCTCTCTCTCTCTCTCTCTCTCTCTCTCTCTCTCTCTCTCTCTCTCTCTCTCTCTCTCTCTCTCTCTCTCTCTTCAAAACTTTATCGTATTTTGGTTAATTATTGACTGAGAAATGATAAAGTAAAACTGAGTTTCCTTGCGTTGATGTCCATTGGTATTAACGCGATTGGAAAAAATCGTATATCCTTATAAATTGGTAAGACACAACAGAATAGCAACTGTAGGTTATGTGATAATAGAGAAGAAACGACTAGTCACATAATTATCGAATGCAACAAACTGGAAAAAAGATTACAAGACTTGACTGAGTGTGGAATATGATTTACTGGGAGTAGAGCAAGAAATTAAAAATTGACCAAACTGACATATGTTTTATGTACAAACTAGAATCCGTCTTGGATAATGAGACGAGCACACTTATCTGGGATTTTGAGGTATGAACAGATTACCTAACTGCAGCTTGGTGACAGACCTAGTAAGTATAAAAAAGAATAAGAACCGTTCGAATACGGAACTTTGCAGTCCCGTAAAAAGATACAAATTCTTAGATCCTACCAGAGAACTAAGAAAGCTATAGAACATGAAGTTGAAGGTGATACCAGTAGTAATTGGTTCACTTGGAATTATCTCCAAAGGATTGGTAAGTGTTGGAAATTGAAGGACGAATGGAGACCACCCAAAGTAAAGTTTTGTTGAGATAGGTCAGAATACAGAGAAGAGTTCTGGAAGCATGCGGATCCTTGCTGTCAACCAGACGCCAGTGAAAGACCATCAGCCTACACTGGTGTGGAAAGCTTTCAAAGGGGTAAAGTAATAATAAAGTAGTAAATTTGGCGACCGTAGTCGAGGGTGACCCGAAGGCTCCTTTTTCAATAGCTACTATAACAAGGTGTAGTGGTGGGCGCTACTCCTGTCCTTGGATTGCTCCAATTTACCCTTGACCCTTACCTTATAATGCTTAGTGTTAATCAAGGTAACATCAAGTACAATTTTTTGAGTCTTTCGTATGGGACTGAAATCCATGAAAATTGGATAGTTTCAGAAACTGTTCCTCCTTAGTAAGAATAATTATTAGCCTGCACAGTTTAATGGTTTCTCGTATTCTTATCTAATGCTAAACATTTACTCGTGGTATGGCTTAGTTTCTTTGTTTAATGGCATATCAACTTTCTCGGGTTATTTAATGTCAAAGTCATCGTTCTCGAAGAACAGCAGTGATGAAATTTAACCTATAGCTAGGAGGATAAACGGGGCTCATACCTTCCCAAAGAGTATTTGTTTGAAAGTGAACGTAATTGCTCGACGGGATTTCAAAGTCGCTTACAAACTACTATTTCCCAGTTGAGTGACACGCCCCACTTTGAAAATGGATTTGTTTGAGGAAGAGATAGGATTCTAACGTGTACTATCATTTGAGATCAGAGTTGACCTGGAAGTGATTGCAATGGGAGGAATTCAACATTCGTCAAAGGTTTAGATATGACAATATTTGGACGAAAGATTAAGTACAAAGCAAATAAAAAAAGATGAAATGAAATAATTAGTGAAATAAGAATTGTTTCGTTATTTTTCATTTAAATTTTTAGTACATTTTATTAATATTTACCTTTGATCCTGATTCTATTAACGTTCAAATAAATGATAAGAAATTACTGTTAGGGAAAACTGGTTGACGTTAACAATCAAATAATGCTTCGTGTTCTCCAAGCAAATTAAATTTTTATCTTTTGTTTTCGTGAAAAAAGATTATTTATACACCGGAGAAGTTTCATAATCAACTCGAAAATTGACCGAAGCAGGCCAAAAGATGAATACTAATGAAACATACGGGAATCCACGCGCATTCAGATACAGACGCAGGCATATTTAAGCATGTACGTGTGTGCTATTAATGTGCGTGTACACACACACACACACACACACACACACATATATATATATATATATATATATATATATATATATATATATATATATATTACGTTTTGGCGGTTTTACATTTTGTGCATTGAATGGTTTTCTTAATTGTGATATATAACAATTTCCTTTTGTTGTAAATATTTAAATTATGATATTTTCTTAAAAATAAAGATATTTAAATTATTCCAGGATGAACTTTACATAAAATTAATATATTCCTCGGAGGTTACTTCCAAAGGAAAGAATGTTTTTTCAAATCCATCTGAAGATTCCGTCAAGAACAGATGAAATAAATTTATAATGGTCTATATTTATTGATTTTCTTGTTTCGTATATATATATATATATATATATATATATATATATATATATATATATATATATATGTGTGTGTGTGTGTATGTGTGTGTGTGAGTGTGTGTGTGCTAGCTCATTTTTTCCTTTCGTGCATAAGTTTTTATGTGCATTGTCATTACTTTTCATCTCTATATAAGAAATTAAAACTAATTTGTTCGATAAATTTGATGGGATTTAAGAAATAGAGATGTCATTGGCACATTGTTTATTGGTTAAAAAATATAAGTGAACTGAAAAATCAAATAATTAAACAAATAGTTTTTTCCCTTTGGTTATCTAAACGTGCGTCTACCCTAATTGTTTCTATATTAATTTAGTAAAATAATAGCATAAACAACGCTAGCTAATCAAATATAACATTGTTTAGCTGAAAGTGACGATTTCAATCTATATGTAATGGAATCTGCTCAACAAAAATGCCCGTATTCTTGGCACTGCGTGTTCATCTGATATCAGTTATGAAAAACAAATGATAAAAAATGAAAAGCAAATGAAAAGAAAAACATATACAAAGAAAAAAATACGAGAAATTATTGTGGAAAAGATTCATGATCAACACCTATATTTGGGTCGGATATCTCAGAATTCGGGAGAAATCTTTATTCAACCAATTTTAGATGCGTGCTTCGCAATATGAAATAAATGATAGGAGGCTTAATTCAGATATCATTCATGGCTCACTGAAAAGGAAGGAAGAGTGTTTGAAAAGCAACGGAAAATAAGATTTAACAAATAATGACCAGGATCGTGAGAAAGGAAGTAAGTGAGAGGAGAGAACTGAAAAAAAAAAAGGAGACCGAATATATCCTTGTACCGAAAGATGAAAAAAATATGCTTTTTTACATCACGGTAAGTATTGTTAAAACAGTTTAACAAAGTCTGCAGTCGTGCCAGCAAAGAGGTCAAATCGAATATACTCTTAGAAGTAACAATTCAGTTTTATATAAGATTAGAAAAGCCCTTTGAAATATCTCTATTTAATGACTGTATACAAATTTTAAACAATAGATTTTATTCTTAAGATGACATTTGGGGTAGTTTCCGTGGTATAGTGGCTAATGAGCAAGATATCGTAGTGAGTTCAAAATTACAGTCGCGCTATTGCTTTCTCTTTCCTACTAACAACCAAGGGAAAGGTTAGTTTCCCTCCATCTACCGACTTTGAGTTACATAGTAGTAGTGGTACTACTTTTTTCAGTAAGATAATACTACTACAACTACTACGTTCAGTTACATACTTCTATATGAAGGTAAACCACGTGCAATGGTTATCGTCGTAGGAAATGGACCCAGCGACAAGAATTCATTTGCTAGACGAGGCTGATTGCATTTCACATACCACTAATACATTTGGGAAAGGTACGAATCCAATTATTCTCTCTCGAGCTATGGGTAAATAGTAGCGAAGACTGATTTCTTTAGTCTTGGTTAAACAAACGGTCTAGGAGAAGGAAAACTCTCACTTCCAACCTGGAAAACTCCGCTTGAAAATGACCTTGTGTCACACCCTGCCCGTGCAGATGGGTTGGTGGATGCATACGACTATTATTCTTCAATTAGATAACCCTTAAGTTTGATAACCCAGTAAACAACACACACACACACACACACACATATATATATATATATGTGTGTGTGTGTGTGTGTGTATAATGGTTATCGTCTTAGGAAATGGACACGACGACACGATTTCAAATCATGGACGAGACTGATTGCATTTCACATAGAACTAATACCCTTGGGAAAGGTATGAATCCAATTATTCTCCCTCCAGATATGGGCAAATAGTAGGACAGACTGGGTTCTTCAGCCTTGGTGAGGCAACTAGTGTAGGAGAAGGAAAACTCTGAATCCAAACCTGTTAAACTCCGCTTAAAAATTGACCTTGTGTCATATCCTGCCCGATTTGAGGGGTTGGTAAATATGGTATATATATATATATATATATATATATATATATATATAAATTAGATTATTGACGACTTGTTATTCGTAGGTGTACACTCTTCCAATATTCTGCAATTTTAATTCCACCAACAATTCATTTGATCCCGGAAATTTAACATATATTTGGGTTTTAAGTACATTCTTTTTTTTCTTTTCCTTTTAGTGATTTCTTCGTTTTCTTTTCAGAATACTTATTTGTTGTTCTCAGCTTGCCAGAGTTTTGGCCTTGTTCCATACTTACTGAAAACGACATGTTTTTATTCTATTTCCCTTTTGCAATGCTTCAGCGTGCT
The DNA here is from genome assembly GCA_963585895.1 of Sepioteuthis lessoniana. Taxonomy (NCBI): domain Eukaryota; kingdom Metazoa; phylum Mollusca; class Cephalopoda; order Myopsida; family Loliginidae; genus Sepioteuthis; species Sepioteuthis lessoniana. The sequence goes on along the minus strand of OY757906.1, from coordinate 87,911,310 downwards.
TTATTTCCCATATTCCAAGGTCTCTCGCACAGCCCATCTGTTCTTTACACAAAATGAATGGCGCAAAGTCAACGACACTTGCCTTTTTCCTTGGCAGAGGCGCCGACGGCCCACAGTAAACATATTTGGAATTCAGTACAGGTGGTTAACACTGAATAGACTTTCAAGAGGTAGAATTCATTGTCTGTTTGAAAGAGCTAAGAAAGATACATGAACAGAGCATTATACATTGTTCCACAGTTATATATATACTCAGGTGGTTGCGCTGCGTGTCCAATTGTATTCTCTGCGCGACCTTTCCTCTAATAAAATTGCTTTATAAAAAAGAAAAGGTATTGATCATATATACATACTCGCTGATATTTTTTACAATTCCAATATATATATCTATATGCATATATATATATATATATGTGTGTGTGTGTGTGAGAGAGCGCGCTATAGAGTAGACATGAATTCAGCGGCATTTGGTGCCTATCAGTTTCTCAACTATACGATCATTGGACCAATTTCTACCCATGCGGCGAGTGTCCTTTTATACACTATCGTACTGAGCATAATGGAAAGGGTAAGCTTGTTTGTGACGTATTCTGAGAATTGCTCTCTATATTGTGTTGTAATATCTTAATTGTTTTGGTTATTATTTTAAATGGTTTGATTATTATTATCATATTATTCCTTGCAAGTTTTTCACAGAAGCGTGAGATGAAGGTATTTCACTGGAGGCTGAATGACAGCTAGTCGCCTAAGGTCTCCAGTACTCTAGTCAGAGTTCTGTCCGACCTCAAAATGGCTGTACTTTGGATGCTTGACCTCCGATTTCCGACTCCTCCGGCCATTTTACGAAGTGTTGGGGGATCGTTCCAAGTACATCCATTACAACTGGTATCACTGTCACCTTTATTCCATAGTTTTTCTGGTTCTCTCGTAGGATCTAAGTATTTTTCGTTTTCCGAAATTTTCCCTATACGGTCGGCCGAGACGGTAAAATCCATTATTCGGCAGGTTCTCCTTTCTTTTTGTTAACTATCACTAGGTATAGTGTTCCAGAGAGGATTAGGTGATCTGCTTGTGTCTCCAAATCCCAGAAAAACCTGTGTCTCATTATCCAGGACAGATTCTGGTTTGTACATTTACCACTTGGCAGTGTGTTTAAACTTCAGTTCCTTGTTCAACTCCTAATAAATCACGTTCCCTACTCTGTCTCGTCTAGTCTAGTAATCTTTTTGTACTAGTTTTCTGCATTCGCTTATCAAATAATTAATCATTTCTAATCTATGGTCAATTAACCTACACTTGCTATTCTGTTTCGTCTTATATATATTGGTTTTTATATAGTGAGTCCTTATGGTGTTGTTTTCTGCTTTTGTAAGAAGAGATCCAGTTTCTTTTCTTAGTCTGTCACTTGAAATATCCATAAAGTTGTTATTCCACACCTTTCCATTTACCAGTTGCTGTTCTGCCTCATGCAGTGTCATTAATTTTCTTGTCATCTTGTCCATTCATCTGGGTTCTTCTCTCGTCCATTTTAATATGCTCCCGAGTATCTTACAACAAGGTCAGCCCAAATAGTAATCCCTTTGATAAGATTCCTGCTGCAGAGGTGGTCTCTGGGAGTTTTCTCGTTTGTCTGAGATACTATTTTTTTTATTTCTTCTTTCCTCTCCACGTGTTTCATGGTGTCCACTTCCAATATTCCCAAGTATTTTGTAGAAATTTTGTTAAGGAACAGGTGATCCTGTTTCACCGAACAGCAACAGCCCCTTGTGGCCACGTGGCGTCCATTATAAAAAAGAGCTCCTCTAGAGATTCTTCCTCTATTTTCCACTCCCACCGCTGCTAGCAACTGGTCCATTCGTAGCAGCCATTGACGGCAACGTATTTGGTACCTTCTTCCACCGGTCAGGAGCCAAGAGCGACGAACGCACGTGCTGAGTTAAAAGGAACAGGACACACAGACAGTTAAGCTCCGGCAGGCATTTTCTCTGCAAACCTTCACAAAACCTTACAACCTTACAACCTTCACATAACAAACCTAACCTTACTTTATCTTACACCTTTACCTTATAACTTTATCCGATAACAACTTTACAAATAAACCTTACAAAACCCTACCATCTATCGGAATCTTGAACTCTTTTGTGAACCTTTACACATTCGTTGTTTGTTCCACTTGGTGTAAATCCCTGATTATAGTTGCTGTTGTTGTATATAAATTTTGTTGCAGTAAAAGTCGTTCGTCTTCTTTTCTTCAAAAGTTGTCACCAATTCCCTCCTGCTGTTGAAGTACGGTTTATTCCTTTACAAAACGTAGAAATAAACCGGGCTTTCCGGGGCTTATAAAAATCCCCATAACTTGTAGGTTTCATTTTCTTCGTCTGTTCTAATTCTTTGTTGATTTTGTCTGTGATTCCTTCTGGGATCTGTTATTTCCCACTTTTCATAATCATCATCATCATCATATCGCGCTGGTAGCACGGATATCCCTGACCCTCTCTCGCCACTCCTCCCTAACGTTCATCGCCCTAAGTAGGTCTTCAGGACAACATCCTGTATCCTCACATAGCTGCTGAATGTCCGTTCGAGCTGGTCGTCCTGCTTTTGCGCGGCCATGTGTGGGGATCAATAAGAGTACACCTCTTATGAGTTCATCTCTGCTTCTCCAGCAGTGTCCTGCATGTCTGGTTCGTCTAACTTGGATAGTTTTCGTGATAGGGGGTAGGTGGCCGTACAGTTGGTGTCTTGTGGGGTTTTGCTGCCAGGACTTGTTCAGGATTGCACGCAGCATTCTTGTGTAATTGCCATCTAGCTTCTTCTCCAGTCGTTTTGTTAGCGTCCATGTAGTGCATCCATATAGCAGTATCGATGTGACCGCTGCCTGGAAGAAACTGCGTTTCATTTTATCGGTTAGGTCTGATTTCCATATAATCGATAGCCTATTGATAGCTGTCCATGCTTTTGTTAACCTCGTTTCGATGTCCTTTTCGGTTGATTCGACGCTGCTTCCTAGGTACGTGAATTTGTCTACTAGTTTAAGTGGGGTTCCTTCTAGAGTGGAGATGTCCCCCGTTTGGTTATAGCACATATATTCCTTTTGTGTGCATTAACATAGAGGCCTATGCTTGCTGCTGCTCGTTCCAAACTATGCAGAAGTGTTTCGGCTTGGTCAGGTGTATTTGCCAGTATCGCTATGTCATCGGCGTAGTCGGCATCGGTAATTGTTGTTGCGGGGTATCTTCTGCTTCTTTTCTTCGTCAGTTCGAAGCCATTCTCTTTGATTTTGTCGATCGATGTTCTAAGTACGTAGTCTAGACAAATGATAAAGAGGTACGGGGCCAGCGTGTCCCCTTGTAGTACTCCTGCTACAATGTCAAAGTATTCTGTGTCTCCATCCGGTGATCGTACTTTTACTTTAGTGTTTCTATAGAGAATCGTTATTGCCGCTACGGTTTCTTTAGGTATGCCGTACGCTAGTAGAATTTGTTCCATCTTTCCTTTGTGAATGGAGTCGAAAGCCTTGGTAAAGTCGACAAATATTAATGTCGCTTGTAGGTTCTTTGCCCGTACACCTTCGAGGATTCTGCGGATGGTTACTATTTGTGAGGTCCTGGATCTATTTCTTCGGAAGCCATTTTGGTTTTTTCTAAGTATGTTGTCGATTTTGGGTTCTATTCGGTTTCGTATTAAAGCGTTGTAGATTTTGGCAGCTATGGATGTAAGTGTTATGCCTCGGTAGTTTTTGGCTAATCCGAGGTTCCCCTTTTTAGGGAAGGGGAGTATGCATCCCTTCATCCATCTATCTATCGGATTTTGATTGTATACTGCGTTGCAGTGTCGGAGCAGTATGTCGTCGAATTGTCTGGTCTTCCATACTTCCCGGGGAATTTAATCCAGCCCTGCAGCTTTCCTATTTTTAATTTTTCTGAGAACCGAGTCGAATTCTTCTTGTGTGAACGGTCCTAGTTTAATGTCTAATTGGTTGCTAATTATTCTGGTGATTGGTTCATGCGTTATTTTTGGTGGGTTTCCAAGTAAATTTTCGAAGTGCTGTTTCCACAGTTTTATTCTTTCTTGTTGGTTTGCTGCTTTAAGTTTTGCTTTGGCTGTGTTCTTTCTTCTGGTCACCTCGTTTATTGTTTGCCAGGCTATTCTAGATTGTCTATCTTCCACCGAGTCTCTAATCTTATCAATCTGATTTTGAATGTATTCTGTCTGTTCCTTTATATATATGCCTGCTAATTGATATTGTGCGGTTTTTAGTTTTAAGGCATCTGTGTTTGTTGGGTTTTTTCGATAGTTTTTGGAGGCTGTTTTCACTAGTGCACGTTTTTCTCTCACCGCTAAAGTTTCCCATGGGACTCTATATTTAGTTTTAATTTTTGTTGGAATGTATTTTACTGCTGCCTCGAGGTGTGCATTGACGAAATTTTCGTATTCGTCGTTTGGTGTACTTTTTTCCGTCTTTTCTTGTAGTGTTTCGAATCTGTTTCTTAATGCTAGTACGTATTTATCTCTTATATCTTTGTTGTTTAATAGGGCCCAGTCATAGTGTTTGGTGGTCGCTGTTCGTTTGGCGTTTTTTCGTAGGCTTAACCGTATTTTCGCCGTGACTATTCGGTGATCGGTGGACACACCCTCAAAAGAGGAGTATGCCTCGCAATTCAGTGCACTATTTTTTCCATTTCTTGTTTATAAGGACGTAGTCTATCTGAGCTTTAGTATTGTTTGCGTACGTGTATGTCCATAGTTTGCCCTCTCTTTTTTGGTAGTTTGTATATAGGCATGCTAATCTATTTTCTCTCATGAAATCTGTTAGATGTTGCCCATTCCTATTTGACGTGTTGTGGCCAAATTCTATTCGTTTATCTTCCCAGTATATCCTTATTGCTTGTATTAAAATCTTTAATCCTTTTTAAACTTTTGCAAACAGTTTGTCGTCGTCCATGTACATTTGGTGGTTATTTCTTTTTGTGATTTAGTAAATTTGTAGTCCCTGTGAACTTTTTAAGAATGTGATTGAGTGGCAACATTGTTTTTAGAAACAGTAATAATAAAAGTGCATCTCCCTGAAAGGTTCCTCTGGGGATTTCTACCGCAGCTAAACTTTTTTTCTTGGGTAATTAATTCAACTTTCCATTTTTAATTTCATTCTTTCCCCTAATGTAGCCAATTTAATTTTTTTCTGGATTTATTCATATTTTAAATAAATTTCTTAATATATATTGTTTTTACTGACTTTCGCTGTCTCTCTCCCTCTTTCTCTCCTGCCTTCCCCCTATCTCTCTATCTCTCTCAGTCACACACACACAGATATATATATATATATATATATATATATATATATATATATATATATATTCGTTTATTTATGCATTCATGGCAGTAGATCTAGATGATGGATATCTTAAAACTCTACATACACCAAGTTGATTATTTCATTTTAAATTGTTCCTCTGATCATTTGGAATACTGATATCTTCTAATAGACTTCGGAACACATACTCTGATTTACATCTGCCGTCAATTGTGGAGACTGGTATTACTTTATCAGGTTGGGGAAAACTGTGCACAGAGGGGATTTTCATGGACACTCATGAATTTGACTATGAATATTACATGGCCTTGTATACAGTTTGGGTGCCTCGCTCCAATGCTAAGATTTCTACGTTGTTTGGGAAGAACTTTCGTAGTTTACGAGAGTCATTATGTAATCAACAAGCTCTCTCTCTCTGTCTCTGTCTCTCTCTTTACTGACACTTTCTCTCTCTCTATTTCTATTTTTCCTTCTCTATCTTTGTCTCTCTCTCTGTCTCTCTCTTTCTCTTTTTTTAGTTCTTAATCACATTATATTGTTGTGTTAATATGCATATTCTGTTATATCATGGTATTATGGTTTTGTATACATTTTCTTATTATTTTAATTCATATTAACAACAGCCAAGTTTAATGTACAAGGCTGATGATCAAATAAATGTAAGTATTTTAAAGCCTCGTCGATTACCGCAAAATTTCGCCAGTCTTATGTTTGCAAAATCTTCATTTAACCAAAAAGCATGAACTGATCAAAAACTTGCCGATCTATTTTTGGATGATGTTCAACGCTCTACTGAATATTGTTTCCATTTCCATTTTCATATTTTCCAGTTTTAAGGTTAATGTTCAGATATTATTTTTCAGTATCTTGGATTATTATTGAGAACATATATATATATATATAATGTTTTACTATATTCTAATTCTAAAGATATATATATATATATATATATATATATATATATATATATATATATATAAATGTATGTATGTATGCATGTATGTATATATAATGGATTTAATCTATAGATGTTAAACAAGTACGTAGCTTTGTCTTTAGTAGTAATTTTACAAAACCTTTACTTTGATGTGGCTCAAGCCATATGAATGGAGCACCTATTTAGACTCGAACTCACTCAAGAATGTTTGCTAGTCTGGCTTGCTAACCAGTACACCACCAAAAGCGTCCAACTTAGTCTTTAGTAACTCCGTAACAGAGCCATATTTTTATGGTTGGTTGGGTCGGTTTTATGACATATCCAACATAGTAGTCTATATAATGCCAATTCCTGTTAAAGCATATATTCAAAATATATCATTTCCAAACACCTATATTGTAGACAAACTCTTTTTAACTAGTCACAGGTCATTTTTTTGCGTATAGTTTAATTATTTCATGTATTTCATACACTAAAGGTTATATTTAATATTCATTATTTTTGCACGTAGTTCGAGGGTTTCATTATAATTACATCACACTAACAATTTAATTCAACATCAGTCATTTGTTTGTACACAGTTAAATGGATATAGATATATGATTTGTAAGTAAATTATTTGTCGCAAATGTTATTTTAAAAGAGAATTAGTGTTCTCATACAATTAAATATTACTATATTTCAACACAGATAAACGGTTACAAGTATTGCTATTCAACAGTAAGCATTCTATTTTTTACTAATCTCTTGTTTTCACATGGGTATGTAGTTATAAATATTGCAATTTAACACTAATAGATATATCCAAAAAATTTCTTTCAGTTGGATACTCTCAAATGGTTACAAATATTGCCATGTGATACCAAGAATTCAATTTTTGCACAGTTAAACGGTTTCAATTAACCCAGAGAGATAGTTTATTTGTACACAATAAAATTATTCCAAGTATCGTTATGTAACCCAAACAATTTGATTTAACTTCTGTCTTTTGAACAGAGTTAAATGATCAAACCGTTCTATTTGGCACTGACATCAAACTACCAATCAGCGCCAGGTTGGACCTGGGAATAATAGCAGTGAATAGATATTCTACATTCCCCAAATCTCCTGGATTGGAGCCCCGCCTGCTTATATCATGTCCAGAACAATTTTTGGAGGGGATTTCTTCCCTACAGAGACACAGTCAACATATTCTCCAGACGGAACTTACTGGGCTGGTACCACTGTCTTCATATAATAAATCTTAAATATTATATATTTTACAATTGTAACGCGTAATTTCTCCATCATATTTTTTCTTGCCCAGTCGGCCGGGGGTGAAGAATACACCAACGGCACCTCTGCAGAGGGGTAAGACCCTCCCTGTGTCCTGGATATGACTCTAAACAATCTGATGGTGAGGCTCTAGTGATATTGGGGCTTCGGCGAATGCGGGGCATACCTTTATTGACTCTGCTCCCAGGTTCACTCTGGCCCGGTGTGTTAGTACCTGATAGCTCCCTATCTATGGGTTAAATAGAACTAACGGCATATTTATGCTAAACTGAATTGTTTGACGAAACTGAATAGCTTGAAATAGAAAATTTTTAGACAATTAAACCATTCTGACATTTAAACTGCGTGCTTATGCTAAACGGGATTGTTTAAAAGAGAACTGTTTTTGACGTTGAAACTGTACTTGCACTAAACTGATTTGTTTAATATGAAACTGTTTTGACATTTAACTGTGAGTAAAGCCAATCTGAACTTATACTAAACTAAGTGAGCTGAATTAGAACTGCTTGCCTAAACTGAATAGCAAGAAATAGAAATGTTTTTCAAAATTAAACTGTACTTACATTTAAACAGCGTACTTATCCTAAACTGAATTGTTTGAAATAGAACTATTTTCATAAAGATCAATTTGGCGTAGATTAACCTTCAAAGGTTAATATGTCATAAAACCCACCCAACCCACCAACCAACCATTTTTTCCCCTTTTTAGCCTATGAAATATAATTTCTAAGTGTTACACGTATTAAAAATGTATACACTCATAGATTCTGTTGATACTCTTGTCTCTTGATTACCTCTTAATTACATCCATTATGTACAACATTATTTACAATCTCGAGGCGAATTCGACTTCTAATCTTTGATCACTAAAACTGATGAAATCTTGCGCTGTCTCACGAGATAGATTTAGAAAATAAATTTTAGCTTAGCAGCGTTCATTAAAAAATTACTAATAATTTCTTAACATCAACCAGAGAGAAAAATTCAATTCTTGGTCACCTTTAATATTATCCGTTCAGCTGAATTAACATAGCTTATTATAAATACGTTTAGATATGCGTGATTCGTAAATAGAACATAAATTTCGTGTCAAATTCCAAGAAATTCAGCCAGAAAGATTGAAGTTTATACAGGTTTTTAGAGATTAACTTTTACCGGGCTTATTGAGGAGAAAAATAATCAGGGTAAAATCTGTGGTAGATAAACCATCCACCACTGTAATAAAATTAGTCGAGTCGGTATTCCAACGTTTCCTACCCTAAACTGAACTGAGAGAAAACTCAAATGCTGTGGTAAATAGGAGAGTTTCACCATTATATATGTACATATACCTAACGTTATCAGTATTTATTCCCTTTGTAAATTGACTCAAAATTATGGAGTTTAGTTTCATCCTCGGTAATTTATCAGAATAGCGCATGTGCGAGAGCAATAATTCATAGTAAGGAGTCTAATATTCATGCTTTATTTCCTCCTGAAGCAATCTAACAATCTACAACAACGGAATATATGCAAATTTGAGTTATTATGCTTGGTGTGTAAAATATATTTTCTCTGATTTTTTTAATATTCATTTGTAATCATGCACAGGACTAATTCATGTGCTACAAATGAATCATATATATATATATATATATATATATATATATATATATATATATATATATATGTAAACAAAATTTTTGAGACTTTTCCATCACTATTCCATGGCATAAAACACACCGTTACCACACAATGAGAAAAATGATAGCTTGTTGTGCTGTCGGCAACAAACACAACTATCATTGCAACGAAGTTCTGTCCGGCATATCTTTTGAAAGCAATTCCAGAAAATTGATGGCAGGCTGTATACCAGCTTGCAAATTACTATTCTGCCGGCCATTTGTTACTCAGTTCGGCAAATTCAGCTGCAATTAACGAGGAAGTGGGTAGATTACATAATTACTACCTTGTGGTGTTTTACGGCGTTTGTCCTAAAGTAGCTCTGGTTTGTTTGTGGGGAATCAAGTAGCTGCTCCATGCCGATTGTAATGACGGAAATGAACGACTAGGCAAAAAAAAAAAAAAAGAAAGAAAAGTCACTTGTAGTAGAAAAAAAACTCCTCTGAAACAGACGAGTGATTTTACAACGAATACGAGATGCAATGTGAATACGATGATTCAAGATATATAAGTCAGAGTAACACACATGCACGCTTGCACACATACACATACACACACACTATATATATATATATATATATATATATATATATATATATATGTGTGTGTGTGTGTGTGGAAATCGTAGTAAAATGGTTGTTGTTAAAAATGAACACGGTGACCCAAGATCAAATTCCGAACGAAGCTGTTCACACTTCACTTAGCGCCAATCAAAATTAGGAAAGGCATGCATCCAACATTTCGCCCTCCATCTATGGGCAAATAGTAGATCAGATATGACTCTAGCGGTAAATGTTATAAGGAAAGGTAAACCCTAAATTCATGTCTCCGAAACACCACTAAAATTGACCTTGAGCCACATCCTGCACATAGGAGTGTTGTTGGCCAATACACATACGAACCTCCTATTTGTCTCTTTCTCCCTCTCTCTCACTCTCTGTATATATATATATATGTATGTGTGTGTGTGTGTGTGTGTGTTTGTGTGTGTGTGTCTGTCTGTTTGTCTGTGTATGTGTGTGTATGTGTGTGTGTGTGTACGTGTATAGTAACGGCGTTGACTGAAATATAACGATAAATCCATTTTTATTCCGTATATAACTTACAGTGCATACACATTAATTGCAATATCTCATTGCAATTCAAGTTAAAAAATATTATTTGAAAGAGGATAAAACACTTGACACATAATTTTAAGTTTTGGAGTTCCAGATGACAGTATTTTCAACCGGTCAGACTCTTTTGTATCTTCTTAAATATATATATATATATATATATATATATATATATATATATATATATATATATATATATATATATACACCTGCGGACAGTGTGATGGACTTAAGTTTATAACGAGTCTTCTCAAATGTTTTTAAATACTCTTGGCCATTTTGAAGGAATACAAATTAAAAACTCTCCGAAAATTTAGCTTCGACATTTATTTTTAGAAAAAAAATGGAAGCGAATAGCTGTAGTATCGAAAAAAAACATCCGGTAAAAATATTAATATAGATAAAAAATAAGAAATTCAAATGTATACCTTCGACGTGTTCCTCAAAGACCATGGTTAAATTAATTTTCTCAATATATATAATTATTTTTTCATATATATATATATATATATATATATATATATATATGTAGAAAGTGAAAGAGAGAGAGTGCATGTACAATTAAAAATTAATGCTAGCTGTGACTATTTACAAACAATTATTTTCCTGCCTTCCTAATTTAACATTTTTCCCCATTTTAATTAATAACTTCCCTATTTCTCATTATTTTTCAGAGTTATGTACATTTCATAAAGAATCGATTGTCTTAATTTCTTTTTTTTCATTTAAATTTTTAGCCTTTTAATATCTTTTGAAAATCCTGTAATCATTTTTCTAAAAGCCATATCATCTGTTAAAACATTTTCATTCGAGTTTTCTTTTTACTTCCTTTTTTCTTTGTTTTTTTTTTTTTTTTTTTTCTATAACTCTTCTTTGTTGTTTGATCTGTGTTAAATAAATTACGGATAACAAATGCCCAGTCCGGCCTGATAATTAATAGAAAATCAATTTAAAAAAAAAAATCAACAAAAGAAAAAAATATAAATAAAAGACATGACTTGTTATTTAATGAGTTCCTGAGCGGGAGTTGTTAAGAGCATGTGGTGAATATATATTTTTTTATACGGATTAGGACAATCATCTCACTGCGTGTGTATAGTTTATTGTATATGGATCTATATTTTAAGTTAAATAGCACTTTATATATATGCTTGTTCATCTAATATATTTGTCTATCTTTATTCCTCTTGGTTCATTACTTCATTCTACATTTTTCTGTACATGTGTGTAGATAAATCTCTCATTCCCACTTCCTCGTATGAATGATAGTTTTCATTAAAATTGTCAAGTAGGATGAATATGCATATTTATTGGCAAATATTTGGTTTATAGAGTTGTTCTATTTGTAAGTTTCCAGTAAATATATGTGTCATAAGTTATAGTGTACCTGAGTACCTTTGCAGCATTATGCCTTTATAAGAATGAAAAAAAGAATTGGTAAAAAAGCAAGTACGAATGATTTTCATTATTTGGACATACTGCGCACTAGATGTACTTTAGATATACCATGCATGTATTGTGATTATGTCTTTTGAATTTAATTTAAATTCAATTGCCAAATGTTGAGCCTTAGATTAAAAGTATTTTCCAAATAGAGATATGACATTTATTAAAATCAGATGCAGATATGGTGCGGATGAAATGCTAGCTTCAGTGCTTAAATCTTCTTTTTTTTTCTTCTTTCGTTTTACCATATTTCTTTATATTGTCTCTCTCTATATATCCTAGTTTCTCATTTCACCTGCCTTTCTTGGCTTTTCACTCTCTATTTGTCTGCCATTATATATATATATATATATATATATATATATATATATATATATATATATATATATAGTGCAATTTGATGGCCACTCAAACTTATTAAGTCGTCATTATGAATTATAAATTATAAATATTATTTTGGCGTCGAATATTTCTATACTCTCTATCTCATCAGATGACTTAATATATATATATATATATATATATATATATATATATATATATAGTTTAACATTATAGACATTTCTGTCTACATATGTGTTCGTTTATAGTTTTGAGTTGCCATATCAATCTTATGATATCGGCGGGAATTAGTTGATAAACTTTCCATGATTAGTTGTTTCCCACGTATTTTCGGCCTAACCTGGGTCAATCATCAGATGCAGATGTATAGCGAAAGTGATGTAAGTTTTGTATATTCATTACTACTTTGTAAGCATTAGCGTTTACACTGGTGCACTGTATAGCGTTTATATTTTTAAATGTGTTTCTATAAATACCGTCAGAATATATATGCAATTATAACATTTTCTTGGACACACACACACACACACACACACACACACACACACACACACACACACACACACACACACACACACACACACACACACACACACACTGTCCGTCTGCGTGGGTGAGCATGTCTGTGTGTTCAAAGTGTGGTCTTAATTTCAGGCCCGCATCATTCATCTGCAAGCGTGTGTCTATATCTGGTTAGGCACACACTCAACTCTCTCTCTCTCTCTCTCTCCCTCTCTCTCTCTCTCTCTATATATATATATATATATATATATATATATATATATTGTGTCAGAAATTGAAAGCTCACTGACTGGTGCGAACGTACACTTATATATATATATATATATATATATATATATATATATATATATATATATATATATATATTTCATGTCCCAGTGCTTCTGAGGAATACATGAGGATTTCCCTCCTTTATGATAATTTTTCGACTTTTGATTATACAGCATGTTATCAATGTGTATTTGGGCTGATATTAAAGATCATTTCTATCTTTTTTTTATTTTCTCCTATAATCAAAAAGGAGTCAACCAAGTTCACCTTTATAACACTTCTCGATTGTGCAGTCTTCAATTAGTCGAAAATACTGTTGCTTTTAGTCAGTTAAAACGTGAATCGTCATGTGAAACCCGAGTATATAAGTTATTTCCAATTGATGAACTTGTTTTCATAAAAAAAAAATGAATTGATATTCATGCTTTATTTTTTTTTATAAAAAAATGAAAGAATTTTTGTTCAATGCAATCGATGTCAAATAAAAAAAAATCCAGTTTCAATATATTTTAAACAACAATTTTGGCCTAAAATCAGGATGATCCATATACATCACTCTCCTTATGTATATGTGGTTTGATGTTATTGTTTAATGGCATATCAACCTCCATGGGTTATTTAATACCGAAGCCGTTCTAGTAAAATAACAGCAGGGATTATATATAACTCATAGCTCTATAGATAATTGGTTTCATAAATTCCCCTAGGGTACTAATCCGAAAATGATGGTAATAGCGTGACTGGAGCTCGAACTCGCTTACTTCGAGGCAGAAGTCAAGCACCTTAACCATTAACCCAAAATACCTCTTCACATCTTTCAGAATTGAGACCGATCCGGTGGGAGGCTAAAATACACAAAGAAAGTGAATTATTTGTGTCCGAATTTTTCCTTTACTGGGACTTCATTGTCATCATCATCTCGTCTATGTCTCCGGCAACTTCATGGAGATTAAGCAATGCGATCACATGTACTCTCTAAGGAGAGATTCTCTTGCTGATATCTTTGCAGTGAAAGTGATCCTCACAATGTATCCTACGAATGTGACATACCATAGATAATACCCCACTTAGTACAAATTTATGTTGACATTAAACTGGATAGATAGCGGGGACAATGATTTTCGAAGTCGATTTTTTTTTTCTTTTCATTTATTTTTCAGACGAAGGCTTCAAAAATCCGATTCAGTTTTTAATAACTCTTATAGTCCTTACATCAAAGTCATACTTCAAGGCCAAGATTTATCGGTCTTCCTTTCAGAAGATATGTTTGAAATGCCATTTTAGCTTTGATATTTTCTGGACGAACATTAAAGCCAAGTCATTAAACAAAGTCGAATCTTTTTATGACGTGGACATTAAAAATTATATTTACCAGAATTTTTTACAACAGATTTTGAGTTTGATAAATATATGCCTTAACAATAAAGACATAGTTTAGACTTGTCATTAAGATGTCTGAATAAAAGACCGCCTATATATATATATATATATATATATATATATATATATATAGTGGGGAATTCAGCCATCAGCAAGGTGAACTTTTCATGAATTACACATCTTTAAATTACATGGATAAAACCATGCAATTATTGGGAATACATATATATATATATATATATATATATATATATATATATATGTGTGTGTGTGTGTGTGTGTGTGTGTGTGTCCGTGGTTGTGTAGGTGCGTGATTATGTTCGTGTAACTTTATATATATATATATATATATATATATATATAGTTAAATGTGTGTGCGTGTGTTTAGAATTATATGTTGCATACGTATGCTTGTAGAGAACATGTTTATAATCATTCCTTCTTTTAAACAAAGTGTCATAAACAAATTGCTGGTCTTGATGCCAAAAACTACAAATACTAGGCTGTAGACTAACTCAATTATACACTGATATCGTCGGTCTTATAGGCAACAAAATCTTTCGCTCTCTCCCCATCTGCCTCTGTCAGTTGTCAACATCGGCCATCGCTCTAGGAAAGTCCTCCAGACTACACACAGTGTCCGCATAGAGCTGAGGTAAGTAAGTTCTTGCTGGTAAGCCAAAATAGCGCATCTCTATGTAGGGTTTAATCGAAGAAAGTCACTCATCAGTGCGTCCTTACTTCCCCAGTAGTGTCCTAAATATCTTGTTCGCCTTACTTCAGTGTTTTCTTGGGATAGGACATAAGTGGCCGTAGAACATCTCTTTTGTAGGTTGTTGTTCTCAGATTTTTTTAAAAACAGCCTGAAGCATCATCGTGTAGTTATCATCTAGCTTTTCTTCTTGTATTGGGTTGGCGTAAATTTGGTGCATCTATACGATAGTATTGAAACAGCCACGTCTTGGAGGAAATCCTGTGTTTTCTTATCAGATTGATAAGAATTCTATATTAGCGAAAACCTATTGATTTCAGCCCACATCTTAGTTTTGCGTATGTTAACATCACTTTCAGTAGATGAGATATTGCTGCCGATATATAGGAACTTGCCTACTAATTTTAAATGCCTCCCACTTTTAATGGAGATGGCGCTTTCTCGTTTAAAAGACATGTATTTTGTTTTATTTACGATCACGTGAAGACCAAAGCCTCCTGCTGATTTTTCTTGGCAAAACAATAGGGATAGAGCCTGGACAGGAGTAATTGCTTGAAGGGCTTGATTATATCCCTATTCTGTGTCTCTTAGAGTTTCTTCAGGATGTTGACTGTTTCCTACTAAACCCATTTTCATTCATTTGATCTATCGACGTTCGAAGAACATAGTCGAGGCACATTATAAACAAATATAGTGTTATTGCATGTCTTTTGAAAATTTCAACAACAATTTTAAATATATATATATATATATATATATATATAATGTTTCATATTTGTTGAAAAAAAGCGGTAGTTTTTCACATCTTTTCTCTCGATATTATTAGCTTTCTCTTGTTAGATTATTATTGGGATATGATTACTATTTTTATTCATTTCAGCAAATATAGCGATATCTTGCCTTGGACGATGGAGCAGAAGATCTTTTGTGTTAAGAAATATAACGAAACAAAATCTTTCTAGATTGTTCTAACAAGATGCAGAAGTTCAGTTCCAACATACTTCCAAAGAGGATTCAGATTTTTACGATAGTCTTGTACTTTGAAGCTTACAACCTATATTAGATCAGAGGGCAACGAAATTCGGCCTTTAATAGCATCTAATCCTCCAGAAGGTTGGTGCACGCGTTATCAACAGCATTTCCTGCGACACTCAATTGTGCCTTCAATTGATTGGGAGATATCTGAAGCAAGTACTCTGCATCACCTCTTGACATTTTTTTATTCCTGTTTGTGATAAAATGGTTGCAGATCCTAAAATGGTACTTTTTTGGCCTTTTAATAAATGCTATTTTCATTACTTTATAAATTGCCTTCTTTGATATCTATCTATGTATTTATCTATCTATTTATCATTATATATATATATATATATATATTATGTGTGTGTGTGTGTGTGTGTGTAGATAGTTAGTTAGATAGATCGATAAACAAATGCTTTAGTAAACAATACTTATGTGATTGTTTATCAAGCACATTTTTAAATCTTGGGTCATCATTAGAATACTCAAATGTTATTTCATATCTGGTAACATTTCAGGATTAAAAGTTTGATAAATTTCAAGGAATTGGCTTCATTAATCGATGAAGCTTGACCGTTAATTCAACTTCTCAAACTTTATTTTTTACCCTTGTTTAAATGTTTAGGAGGCACTCTTTGTCTAACAGTTATGGTCATAGAAAGCAGACTCGGCTTCCTGAGTTCAACTTCGAAATGAGACTTCTTTTAATTCATGTAGCACTAATACCATAGTAAAAGCTACGAATACAACTATTTCTTCGCTTCTATAATAAGTAGTCACAATGGGCGGGTTAATATCGATATGGGAACATTTCAAGGAAAAGTGAATTAATACTATATGAGTAGAGCCATCATGTGCAAAACCATATATATATATATATATATATATATATATGTGTGTGTGTGTGTGTATATATATATATAATTTTATATGAGGAATTTTTAAAAATTTCTTATCTTTTTATTTTCTCATGGATGTTTTTAAATTGGAAGATGAGTCAATATACGGAAATGTTTTTTTTTAACAAGTAAATATCTTTAATATGGAATTTAATGACTATCAGTGCATGTTTGTGGATGAAAATGTGTTGTCTTCTGGTGATTTGACATAGATAGATAGATAGATATGTGTGTGTATGTGTGTGTGTGTGTATGCGAGAGAGAGAGAGAGAGAGAGAGAGAGAGAGAGTTCACTGTTATTGAAATAGAAATTAGACACTTATATCTACAGTTTCTACGGTTTGTTCCTTTTAATGAAGATTTATTCTTAACCTGGAAACTTACTAGATTTACCTCAAACGGACAATCTTATGTCAGTGATATCATCTGCTATGGTTAATCATAAGCCCTTAGATTTTTACCTCATTTTTTACTTACTTAGAGTCAAAAACAATATTTCATTATTCATTCCATTCCTTCAGATATAGATAGAGATAGATAGATAGATAGATAGATTGTTTGGACCATTCATTTTCTTTATCTGTAATTTTCCTAGTTCAAGTTGTTATCTACTGCTTGTTGACATTCAGAGTTCTTCAGCAGAAACATCTCTCTCAGAAAGTGAAAAACAGGATTTCTACATGACTTCCTTCATTCTTAGCTCAGGTAAATTGCCTCCTGAATCAAACAACACGAACAAAAACATTCCAAGAAGAATTGAAAATAGAGGATAATGAAATGAGACCAAGATTTACAGTATTTATTACGACATTCGCCGTTTTGATATAAGGCAAACGTCAGCAAGATAACCTTTTACTGATTACTACTGCTGCCACTTTGATTCTCACTGTGTGCCATCTGAGCAGGGCCTTGTAACAAATTAAATTTGGCTTACTAGATAATTGTCTGGGGTAAACTTGCGTTCTGTGGGAATTAGATATTGATTATATAACAACGTTGTTCAGTCAACAAAATATTTCTTTCTATTAACTTATACTGCGTTTTAAGTTCTTTTACTCGTTTATAATTTAAGGAAATGTAATTGAATGCACCGAAATTGTAACATTTTTGTTAAATTGTCTCAAAGAATTAACAAATACACGGAACTTGACTCTTTATATCAGGAATATAAGGTAAACTCTCATCGAAATTATATTGAATGAATTCGACTGAATCATTTTTGAAAATGCGATTCAACTTTGAAGCAACTTGAATCAACGATTTTACAAACATAAATTCTCGATTATTTTACTGGGAACATATACATTTTTACTGTAGTTTAATTTTCACGATGGTAGATCGATCATCAGGCACGTGAAAAAGAGCATCTTGAAATTGACAATTGTTGCAGGGAGAGATTGTTATAATTCTTGATTTTAAATGTCTTTTAAAAAGGATTTTTTGCAAAGCAATTTCATCCATGGTCTATAATGTAATGTACATTACACACACACACACATATATATATATATATATATATATATATGTGTGTGTGTGTGTGTGTGTGTGTGTGTGTGTGCGAAATCTAAGCCATCAATTTTAATCGGAATATTATAGGAACATGATCTACTAAATGCATATTTTAGAATAATTTTAGCATTGAACATTATTTAATGCTGCTTACCAAATCTATGTGCCTGTGATGGTCTGCGTTACGGATAATTAATAGCAGAACATATCACGAATCAAAACATATTGTTTCTTTATTTGCTATATTCTTTAAATTAATTATATGAAATGCGGAAACATTTGTAAAATAAATCCAATCACAGCATCTACGAAATTGTTTGTCTCTTAACCACAAAGACTAGGGTATATAATTATCCAGGCGGCATTTTTCTTCTAATAGCTAAGGAAAAGTGAAAAGAAAGAAATAAGAAAAAGGAAATGCTTCAACCATCGGTTTTTATATAAGGATATTATTATAGGTTCCTGAAACATAACTCTAACTTTACTTGTCATCTAGGATAATAGGATAAAATATGCAACCACCTAAACATTTTGTCCAAAATTATTAAATTTTTCTCAGGTTCCAAGTTAAACAGTTGATGTAGGCAGGATTCGTCCTTCACCACACTTTTATTGGGACTGTTTTGTGAGAAGTGTTGGTGTGTCTGAACTTGGTAAGTTGAAAAATTAAGAAATTAATTAGTAAGATGTATTTCTCAGCGAAATTTATGTGGGAGGAGGATAGAAATAGAAAGAAGTAACTCTCACAAGCTTTGAATTAAATTATACGTATACTTATATCTTATAATACAAACGGATCATCTAATCCAGGGAAGGAATCTAGAACTCGTACAAATTAACCGGAAAAAAAAAGGCAACTTACCCTCTAGTGGATGTTACCATTCGAGCGGAGGAAAGAAGGAAAATTGAAGAAAGTGAAAAAAAAAAAAAAATTAGATAAATTGCCAGAAAATGAAAAAAAAAACCCTCTGAAATATGAATGTGACGGTGATACTTAGTATAGTTTGGGTTTTATGGCATATCAAAATTTGTGGGTTATTTAATGCCAAATCTATTTTGATGCCAACAAACAGTTCTATTTTAAACAAATAAGTTTAGCATAAGTACACAGTTTAACCGTTTAAAACATTTCTATTTAAAGCTATTCAGTTTAGTCAAACAGCTATGATTCAAACAATTCAGTTTAGTATAAGTATATTTTTCCACACACAGATATCAAAACAGCTCTATTTCAAACAATTCAGTTTAGCGTCGTAAAGTTTCAATGTCAAATACAGTTCTACCTCAAGCAATTCACTTTAACATAAGTACAAATTTAGTTATCTTTGTCCCATAAATAGAACCTTATCAGGCCAGAGTAGACCTGTGAGTGATGCCAATGAAGGGGCACTCTGCATTTGTGGGTTATTTAATAATGGTCTTTCACTGGAGTTTGAAGAAATTAATTAGTAATTAGTTTAAGTAATTAGTTTAAGCATTACTGAAACCTCACCATCAGATTGTTTAGTGTCATATACAGGAGGCTAGTAGCGGGAGTCTTACCCCGCTACAGCCTCAGTCGACTGGGAAAACAACATTGTTGAGATCGACCTGAATACATGAAGAATCCTGGAAACCTAATGTGACATACGGTCATTCAGATTCCAGTAAAAACCTATTAGCTAACGCTGATATGAAAAACTCCCGAGGAATAATAATAATAATAATAATAATAATAATAATAATAATAATAATAATAATAATAATAATAATCCCGGCTAACCACAGAATAAAACTGAAAGAATGTGAGAAGAATGATAAGTACCTCGACCTTGCAAGAGAATTGAAAAAACTATGGAACATGAAGTTAACAGTTATACCAATTGTAATTGTTGCGTTTGGAACTGTAACTAAAGGCTTACTAAAGGGACTGAAGGGCATGGAGGTTGGGGGACGAGTGGAGACCATCCAAACTATTACATTATTGAGAATAGCCAGAATACTGAGAAGAGTTCTGGAGACTTGAGGAGACTTGCTGTCATTCAAACTCCAGTGAAAGACCATCAGCTAATGCTGATATGAAAAACTCCAATGAGTAAAGGATTAATAAAAGTTAAATTTGGCCATACGAACAAATGGTATATGCATAACCCAGCATCTGTCCTGGAGAATGATACATATTGACTCCTTTGGGATTTTGACATAGAAACTGGTCACCTAATCTCGGCCACAAGACCATATACCAATAATAATAATAAAGAGAAAAAGAGAACTTGCAAAACTGTAAACTTTGCTATCCCTGCTAACCACATAATACAATTGTAAGAAAAGGAAAAGAAGGATAAGAACCTGGACCCTGGTAAGAAATTGAAAAAAACGTATGGAACATGAAAATGATAATTATACCAATTGCGATTGGTGCTTTAGGTACAGTCACCAAAAGATATTAAAGAGACGGGA
Source organism: Sepioteuthis lessoniana (assembly GCA_963585895.1). Lineage (NCBI taxonomy): Eukaryota > Metazoa > Mollusca > Cephalopoda > Myopsida > Loliginidae > Sepioteuthis > Sepioteuthis lessoniana. The sequence continues at coordinate 87,890,468 of OY757906.1, read as the reverse complement.
GGACTTGTAAATAAGAAGAGGAGTGGGGACTATCCAAACTACTTCATTATTGAGAACGGCCAGAATACTGAGAAGAGTCCTAAAGACTTAAGGAGACTTGCTGTCGCTAAAACTTCAGTGAAAGACCATCAGCTAACGCTGGTGTGAAAAACTCTCAAGGAGCAAACAATAATAAATAATTTATATTTGTGATTACTGAGTTAAATAGTGGTTCTTAGAATCATTGGTTTGTTTAATAGATTGAACACTTGACCAGACGTAAGTGTTGTATACAAGTGACATGAAATAGTCTAAATGGTTGGGAAAATATGTTACATTTAGAAAAAATGACATCACAATCTCTGTTAATAATCATAACTCACCGACATTTTTTTCAAGTTAGACATATTCTTCTTTTCCAATGCGTCGTTTACAGTAGACAGTAACTGATTTTACCATTGCGCTATCAGCTGCCCGTAAGTTCTGATAAATTAACCGGGTTACATTCAATCCACAATTTTTTCCTCGGGATGTTTTTATTAGTTTAGAATGATAAAAATGGCCATGGATCTATAAGCGATTTTCTTTATTTAGTATTGTCATAATGATTGCGTACTTTACTTAACTTTCTGTGTTTTCCACTTGTTAAACATCATACAACGTCTTAATGAATATATGTTTTTAGCTGTCCGATTCCTTTGTATATAGACTGGAATTATCATATGACATATTAGGTTTCATATTATACAGAGGGCAAGTTCAAAATATCTTAGGACATCGAGAAAGTAAATAAGTTTAAAACATATCATATCGATTTGAGGTTTATTATTATCAATCATTAAAATTTGTTGGAAAAGAAAGTTTTCCCGTAATTCATTACTTGATTAAAAAATGCTGACTTAATAATTGGAATATTTAAAAGCAATTATCTTTAACATATATAAAATACATTTCCTTTTTTTTTATATGAAAATGTTAAAATTATTAGAAAAGTGCAATTACAATACATTAAGAAATTCATAATTAAGAAAGAAAAAAAATAACAACAATGACACTTTCTAAATATGCAAAAGATAATTACTAGTATTTGCTGAGGTCAGCTTAATGTAGCACTGGGTCAGTGCACCATAGCACTTTAATAGAAAGGAATTTTTAAGCGTAGTTCACGAGATGAGTTTACTTATCCTCATTACATTTCAGCAAATAAATGGGTCAGTGCTAACATAATCAATAAAATTGTTTTTTTTACTTTTGGTGAGAATATCCGATGGAAAAAGGACTAGGGAAAGAACATTGCATGGACAGATGTGGGAGTGAATTAAAAAAACTATTTGTCAACTGAAGCCGAAATAATGTGAACTGAAATTGTTAAAGGAAGTAACTTTTAAAATGTTTATGATGCAAAATTTGACTTGATGAAGCATGTTATTAACATGTAAGTCATCATATGCTTTCATGCGTGAACGCGCACGCGCGCAGACACACACACGCACACATACATACATATATATATATATATATATATATATATATATATATATATATATATATATATTACATTTATTTATTTAATTCCATGTAATTTAGACTGAAACCCCTCGTTTTAATGGAGTTTTTTTTTTACAAAACAACAATCATCAGGCAGTTAACAAAATTATTCGAGAATCGAAAAATGGAAAAACTCCATGAAACCCTGGAATCACAATCTAAATTACATGGAATTGAATATATAAATTTAATATATATTTATTTATCATTAATGCATAATATCTCCATCGTACATATTGAACACACTCCATAATATATTGCCCTTGGCTCGACACAAACCCACAAAATGATTCAGTGACAACCAACACTGTTATTATATATATATATATATATATATATATATATATATATATATATATATATATATATATATATCAGACATGCAGGACACTGCTGGAGAAGCAGGGACGAGCTCATATGTGATGTACTCCTATGGACCCCCACATATGGCCGGGCAAAAGCAGGACGGCCAGCACGAACATACATTCAGCAGCTATGTCAGAATACGGGATGTAGCCCTGCCCGAGGGAATGAACGATAGGGAAAAGTGGCGAGAGAGGGTCAGGGATATCCGTGCTAGTGGCACGACATGATGATGATGATGATACATACCTATATATATATATATATATATATATATATATATATATATATATATATATATATATATATATATATATATAGTCTTGATACTATTTAACTCATCTTCTAGAGAAGCTCGACTTACACATTAATAAATGCAGAAGATAGATCAACAGATAGGTGACAGCAAAATAGCAGCAATGCGTTAAAAGATAGGGAGTATGAATTATAATATTCGATTATTTTTACTCTAAACTACCATGAACTGGAATGACAGAAGAATCATTTAAGTCTCAAACTGTTTATAAGTAACTAAAGTTATTTTTGATCTCATAGTTTTATTGACAAAGAGTCATTGCGTACGCATCTAATTCATTAATGATTGTATTTATTTTTAGAATGTTATGCATCAGATTCGTTGAGAGACCGAAAGATTACTTCTGCGCCAGTATTTAAACTAAAATCACAGATATGAACACAGACAAAACATTATGAATGTTTTAATGTTTTGTATGGTATCCTGAAATAAAATAGATGCAAAAAAATATGCATACACAGAAATCTAAAATATTTGATAACAACTAATCACGTAAACACGTAAATGGATATATGTCAATATATTTATCAAATAGCGATTATCTTTGATGGGTAGTCACTGAAAATATTATATATATAGTATCGACTAGCCTGACTAATAGAGAGAATATATATATATATATATATATATATATATATATATATATATATATATATATATATATAGCTTATGCACCAGTTCATTTTAAAATTTTACAAGCATATGGAAGCACGCATTACAAATTATAGCAACATGAATGAAGTTATATGATTTTTCTAATTTACAACATGTTGTGATATTGAAAAAGTTCATTTTCCTCGTAAACTCCATTGGTTCAAAATGAAGTTGAAAAAATATCTCAGTAACGATAGTATTTTCATAGTATTTTTGTATCAAAGCATTAGCTATCGTTACAGCGGAAACAGTCTTGAGAAAAAAAGAATTAGAAAGAGGAAGGGGTGAATATCTTATTCATTTATTTATTTATTTTTGCTGTCTCCAGACCTTCGTTTATTGGTGTTTTCGTCCTCTCATATTTCATTGAGTAAAAATAGAAATGGGGATAGAACGGAATGGATTAAAATAGATCTGAACGTTTTGGTTAAAACTCACAATATATTGTAAAATAATGACGATTGGAATTTGATGCCAATGGTTTTATTTTTTTTTTAAATCCATACATTAAGACTAATAGAATAAAAATGTTTGGCGCTATAATTACATTGCATTTTGCTTGATAGCATAAAATATTGCGTGGTATCATATATACCAACCCCTCCGCTCGGGCAAGATATGACACAAGGTCAATTTTTAAGCGGAGTTTAACAGGTTTGAATTCAGAGTTTTCCTTCTCCTAGACTAGTTGCCTCACCAAGGCTGAAGAACACAGTCTGTCCTACTATTTACCCATAGCTGGTATTATAGGCAAAGTTGAATCAGCATTTCACCCAAATGATTGTTCGTAATTTTATGTGTTCATATCAGAATTATATAAGAATTAGATATACAGCATTCATATGAAAAAAGAATAATTCCTGGGCGGAAATTAAACTTGTATCCCTTACATAGTCTGATTTCGTGGTTAAAGGTGAACATTAAAAGGTGGGTTAAAAATGACGTTGAAATACATAGATGCATAAACATGTCGTTACTACTATGCATTAAGTCGGACCTAACTGATAAAATGAAACGCAGTTTCTTCCAGGCAGCGGTTGTGTCGATACTGCTATATGGATGCACCAAATGGACGCTTACGAAGCGGCTGGAGAGGAGGCTGGACGGAAATTATACAAGAATGTTGAGAGCAGTATTAAACAAGTCCTGGCGACAACACCCCACGAGACTCCAACTATACGGACACTTGCCCCCCATCACAAAAACTATACAAGTTCGACGAACCAGACACGCAGGACACTGCTGGAGAAGCAAGGACGAGCTCATAAGCGATATACTCCTGTGGACCCCCACACATGGATGTGCAAGAGTGGGACGACCAGCACGAACTTACATACAGCAGCTATGTGAGGACACGGGATGTAACCCTGAAGACCTGCCGGAGGCGATGAATGATAGGGAGAAGTGGCGAGAGACGGTCAGGGATATCCGCGCAGGCGGCGCGACATGATGATGATGATGACTACTATGCAACCGAAGGCAATACAAATAGATGCCTCTTAAGTAATATACATATATTCCTAAATTCCTTTTCTTATCTTGTACGGCTCTTATCTATTTTCTTTCAACTGGATTCTTTTATTATTAAATCTAATGCTTTTAGATTAGCAATCGTCATTGATATTCACGATTCTATTCATCTGACCTTATTGATATGCTGATTCTATGATTGTTAAATAAGCCGATTGAAAAGAAACTAATAAGAAAGCCATCAACAGAAATCAATAGAAATTAAATGAAATTAATACAATTTAATTGATAAAATAACATTGAGGAAAACGATAAAATATGTAGATTATTTTCTAATTGTAAATCATATATGTATTCAAATATTAAACTGAGTGAAATTCTTAATCACTGGATTCGCGAGACTCTAAAAAGCTTCAGAATAAAAGTTCATTTTACCGATGGGCAGGGAGAAAAGATATGGATTCATGGCTTTCCTAGTAGCTTTAGCGTGGATTGAAATACAAACAGCTCCCTTTAGGAATGAACTTGGGTCACCGATTCCAATTCCTATGTCCATAATCTTTGCACTAAACGCGTCTCAGTTTTGTCATTGTAAGACAAAGTGAAGATCATTCTAACATTTCAAGTAAAAAAGTTAAAAAGAGATTTATCTAATTTTCGAACTTTAAGAATTTTAACCGAATTTTACCAACCAAAACATTGATTTGACGTTTTAGCTGAATTCGGTATATTGGAAACAGCTTATTATCCCCAAATAAGTACATAAATAAAAGAAATAACCTCATATTTACAATTCAGCATACCCGAAATTATCTCCCTTGAAAAATCGTATCATGATATAGATTTTCGGTTCGAATCCCATATTAAGTTCAGCCCAATAAAATGTAATCAAAAATTGAACAAAATATTTATTTATTTTCAGTGATTGAGTTGTTTTCATATCAAATAGTATTGGGTTATTTTATACCTAGAGAAAAGGGAATGGTGTTCACTGCGGGGTCAAAACCAAATTTTTGTGCAGTTGTTTTATCAAGATTATTTTGTAGATGGTTGATATGTGATATCCTCTCGTATACGAATATTTTTTAAAGAGATTTATTACAGCCATAGTTGGGTCCATAACCGGTATCACCAAGGTTTCCTGAGTGGACCTGGGAATAATGATTATGCAATGGTACTCCGTATTTCACTGATATCCACGGCTGGAGCTTACCATCAGATACAGTGTATTGTCATTTTCAGAACACCTTTTTTTATGGAGAGTCAAAATAGGAGATGCAGTCAGTGTATTCTAACTCAGATCGAGAGAGTACTTAATAAATTTTAAGCGTTTTCATCGGTATTGGGCAAACAAAAGCCTTAAAATCATGGTTTGTTTGTGATGTGTTACACTAAAAATGGACAGACATCAGCTAATTATTAACGAGATTAATGTAACAGTGGAATTCAAGAATAGAACAGTATAAGAATGTATAGACAATTTAAGTGTAACATATCGAAAAATAATTGTCTGCCAGCCTACTTTAAAAATATCACAATCTAGCTACTGCCTTTAAACATGGCAGCTTCTAGATAGATTGATATAAATAGCTAGATGGGAATAGACAAAGAACTGATAGTTTTTTTTTAGATAAAAAAATAACCTCTTTATTTATGCACACCAAACTTATACAAAAAGGTGTATGAAAACAAAACGAAGAAAATACTTAGACAAAAAGATTGATTTAGTAATTATATTACAGAGAAGCTTGTATGTGTTTATCTCAGAGTGTCTCAAAGCAAGTATATGAGTGTATGAGAAAGAAACACAGAGAGAGAGAGAGAGAGAGAGAGAGAGAGAGAGAGAGAGAGAGAAATAGAGACGTATAATATGTTAGAACGTCAGTCTGTGTTTGGCTTTTGGCTTCAAGAAATGATTGGAGTTCGTCGAGGTCGAAAGATTAAGCAACAAAGATGAAGAATATTAGTCTAAAGAATTAATTAGTCGCAATGGCACCTCAACCCATAAATAATGAAACGGCTTAATGACATTCCATTGCTTGGCTTCCATATTCAATAGAAAGAGACCAATCCTTTCATCTTTCTTACCAGTTTTACTCGTCCTAAGTTTAAGCAACACATTCGAAATACTGCAGCATAACTGCACGATAATCAAAGTTTCAGCTCGATATGTAATTAGTAGGATGTATTTCTTAAATTTTCTAAATCAAACGCAGTTAAACCACACATGCGACACAGGAGTCATTTAAAAAGGACGGGGATTTTGCCTTGATAGTTTACAATGTGAAGGACTGTTCAATACTGGCCTTTTTTTCAAAGGAAATACATAGTTTTCTATCATCTAGAATATTCGAATTATTGCCTTAATATTCCTAGTTACACTCACATCATTTCGGATACTAAACCCTTTAGACTTCTTCAGATGATCCATATCGGATATTGTACGAGGATCATTAAATACGTTTCCTGACTTTTTTTTTTTTGTTTGGACACTTTTATTAATAGTACACTCGTGAAACTCTAGTCCTTTTCGAAGTAATCTCCTCCAGCTGCAACGCACTTCTTGTTCCGTTCCAACAAATTCTGGAAGGACCCATGGAAGTCCTCTTGTGTGAGCGTGTCAATGACCTTCGTCACAGCCTCTTTCATCTGCTCAATTGTCTCATAACGACAGACTCAGAGCTTAGGGAATAACCAAAAGTCACAGGGAGCAACCTCTGGACTATAGGGAGGCTGAGGAACTGTCTTGATACCCATCTTGGTCAAATAGTCTGTGACAAGAATGGAGTTGTGGACTGGTGCATTGTCCTGGTGGAAATGCCACTGACCCGATTTACAGAGTGCTGGCCTCTTCCTGAGCTCCCTTAAAACCTTAACATAGTAACCGTAACCCTAACCTTTTGGCCAAACAACTCTGGTGTATTGACTTCCTTACTTCTCACACTCCTCTCATCTTCCATCACAGACTCCCTGCCTTTCTTGAATCTCTTATGCCACTAAAAACCTGATGCTCTATTCATGCAAGATGCTCCAAAAGCAGTCTGAAGCATTCCACGCGTTTCTGTGGCATTTTTTCCAAGTTTAAAACATAATTTATTTCATATCATTCTTCCAAAGTGTCTCTACGACAAGATTGCATTTTGAAATTCACCAGCTGTGACAATCAGGCTTTAATAGGGTGTATTCCAATTCCCTCTGTAGCTGTTCATTTGAATCTGAAATAATGAAAATTAATCAGTCATCTCATAAGATGTATAGCAATAACATACTGAATTTTCAATAGTCTAGAACAATTAAATGTCTGTACAAAATAGTCTGGAAACCTATTGAATACCCCACGTAAGTGATAAGAAATTATCGAGCTTTATCTCATTAATGTAGATAAAAAAATGAATAGTGATGGTTCATTTAGCGTTTAACAAGACTCTCAACCTAATCTTCTATATTGACTGCTACGCCCAAAACGGAGAATCAGTGTTTCCATTACATGAATTATCGTTTCAAATCAGGCTTCTTGTGTCAAACACTCGTTTATCTATTCGTAAAAAGACTTCTTTTGCGAAAACTTGCTCTTCATACTCATCATATATTCTTCTAGAAAAGTCACATGGTTTACAGTTATATGACTGATATCTGTCCAATCATTTACTTATGTGATTCTGTCTGAAAAAAAAGGCATAAGCAACATGAATCCATATTTGCTCCTTGCAGAAGTACACTTGCAACAACAAAGGTCACAGTTTGAAATGAGCTAAGTATTTATATCGTGGCACACACACACACACACACACACACACACACACACACACACATATATATATATATATATATATACGTGTGTATATGGTTATATGCATACACACACATGTATACATTCGTACACAATTCACACACAGTTGCGTGCGGGCACCCCCCCTCTCTTTCTTTCTCTCTGTATATATATATATATATATATATATATATATATATATATATATATATATATATGTATGTGTGTATGTGTGTGTGTGTGTGTGTGTGCTGATTGTTAATTTTCCAATATAGAGTATAACCGCAGGAAAATTTTACTTTAAAAATTTGATAAATTATTGGATGTTTACTTCTGTAGAGTTAGTATGGATTTAGATTCGCTCGTTGCATTCACGTTTTCCGTTTTGCCTTTATGCCGATTAAACAATGCTGTTTTCATCCTAACATTAGGCACTTGGGGCCCAATAATATATTGCATTTTAGATCAATTGTTCGGACTGTCAATAACCTAAAATTGATCACTGAAAATTATGTCGAACTTTTTCTCTCAAAACAAATGGGTCATTAGTATTCGAACAATAGAATTGAAAAATTAAAAACACACACAAAACAAAACAGAAAAGCATCTCAGCACCTGTTGTTCTGAACAATATCTGATAAAGTTCCTAATCATGGGTGATATACTTCTGCCATTCTCCAGCAGTGTCCTGCGGACGAACTCATAAGAGATGTACTCTTATGGACCCCCACACATGGCCGTGCAAAAGCAGGACGACCAGCACGAACATACATTCAGCAGCTATGTGAGGATACGGGATGTTGTCCTGAAGACCTACCTAGGGCGATGAACGATAGGAAGGAGTGGCGAGAGAGGGTCAGGGATATCCGTGCTACCAGAGCGATATGATGATGATGATGATGATGACTTCTGCCCTCTATGCTTATTTTCCTATGAAAACGTTTGTTAGTTTCTCTGGTTCAATGATATATCAACCATTGCCGTTTATTCAATATTAAATCCCGTTCGTATATATATATATATATATATATATATATATATATATATATATATATATATATATATATATACTCTTTAAGAAAAACAACAATCCGGTCACATTAGGATTATAAATTTATTTCCATCCTGTTTCAAAAACACGAAAAAAATTTAACAGGACTTCTTCAGATCCTGTGGATAAAAAAAAAACTATATATATATATATATATATATATATTGTAAATGAAAAATTTATTGGTACTTTTTCTTTCAATGAGACTAATTCATTTGTCTCCAAACAGTTTAATGCTTTTCGGTATTGTTATCAAAAAGTTATAGTTTTCTTTACGCATAAGGACATGATTTCGTGTATACCTGTTTAAGATTAATAATTCAATCAAATATCAAACCTATTTTACGCAAAGTTAGATGGTTTTAATATTTCTAAGTAACGCTATAAGTTGTATTTGCACACAGTTTAACTGTGTCTAGTATTGCTATTTAACACTAACGTTTCTATGTAGAATTTGAGATAATTCCGACCAAGGATTGAACAGCTCTTTTTGATGCCAAGATGAGACCTAACAAGTACTTCTATCCCGGGTTACAGAAGAGGTATTCCATATTTTCCAAACTCCAAGAATAGAACCTCATTATTTAAGCAGTGACGTGTCCAAGCTTAACAATGATTTCTACAAAATTCCCTTAGCATTCAAAAGATTCATTATTGATACCGAAGAGCACAATATTGCCAAAATGGCATACATGGAAATGATACTTTATAAATATTCAGTTATTCGATTTAGATCACTATTTGGGTATTCATTGAAAAGTTATACGGATTTCTTAAAAGTCTAATAGAGACTATATATATATATATATATATATATATACATATATATATATATGGGTGTATGTGTGTGCGTGATTACGTGTGTGTTTATACGTATATATATATATATATATATATATATATATATATATATATATATATATATATATATATATATATATATCACGCACATATACAAACACACACACAGACATACATATATAGGCTTGTGTGTGTGTCTTCTTCCCAGTAGAATCTGACGCTGTCAACTCATTTTTTCAATTTTAACATAATTGAACTAACGATTCATTATTGATCTTTGTATACCAACTTCACAGAAATCTCACGTAAAATTTCTCATCCTGTCGCTTCATATCATCGTCTAGTCAGTTAATTAGCATTTTACATAACTGAAATAAAGCTTCATTGTTGGACTTAGTCATTGTGAATACAACAATAGATAAAAGAACAAGACTATTTCGATCAGTAACTTCCACAAGTTGATGGGAATCCAAATCTGGAGATATCATGAAATATTGGTGAGATGAAAATGCTTTTTAACCCGAAACTATTCTCGATCTCAGAGCCGTCATCTGATGAGGATATGTGTAATTTGTTGGGATGTATATATATATATATATATATATATATATATATATATATATATATAAATCAAGTGAAAGAAAAAGTATTGACCTGGCTTTAATGTTTTTTTCATAGGTAGGCAGAGACTCCTTTTAAAATCCCCCCGAAAAAAATGTTTAGAATGTTGAAAGAATTATACGTATAAATTTATATATTACTATTCAAAAATGCACCCGTATATAAGTTCAAATGCTTCCTGATTCCACGTGAAATTTGAAATATACGATTCGTTTAAAAAGACTGCTACGAATTTTGCTAGAGAGAAAATTGTTATCATCCTGAAAAATTATATATATATATATATATATATATACTCAAATCTGAATATATTATGAAAGATGCGACTCATGATTTGTGAAAAATCTAATGTTTTGTAATGCTGAAATATGTTATACGCACAAATCAGAATCAGTCCAAGAAAACGAAATGAATCAATTACTCAGGAGGCTTGCGATGCAACGTACTACAAAGGCAAAAGAACAAAAGAAACCCCAAAAAATAAAAAAATAAAAACAGAAAAGAACCCCCCCTTTCTATAGTTTTTCGTGCCAGCAGAGCATAGGAGACTATTATGGTTTTGTAGAAGGATATAATCACGGCAAAGCGATTTCAAATCCCTGACAATGGGGATTGCATTTTACGGAGTGCTAATCCTTTTGAAAAAGGTATGAACCCTACGATCCTCCTACCAGCTATGATGGCATAGACTGACTTCGTTATTCTTGGTATGACAACTTGTCTAGGTGAAGAAATCTTTTGATTTAATCCAGTTAAACAACATTACAAATAACCTTGAATCACATACTACTCCTGTGGTGCGAGTGTTTATATACAAAGAGAAGAATAATAAAAGTAAGGGAATATATAGACAAATATATGGTCATTGCCATTCAGCTAAAATGATAGAGAACATACAGGAAACGATGATACCAATTGTAGATGGAGTTCATCTAATGGCTTTCAATGGCCTGGAAATGGTTCAAGAGAAATTTGAGATTACAGGGAGAATGGAGACCGTCCTGGCAACAGAACTATTAAAATCATCTAGATTACATAGAAAAGTGCGGGTGACCTTAACAAATATTCAGTCACTCAAACTTTAAAGTGAAAAACTACCAGGTAAACTTGTGGAAAATGTTAAAATAATAATAATAATAATATACCTTGGCTGTATCCCTTATTAAATATTCGTGACCCTCTTTGAGGTGGACTAGAGATAAACTTAAACAAATGGACCAAAGAACAAGAAAACTAATGACCATACATAAGACATTACATCCCAAAGACAACGTTGACAGACTATGTATCAAGAAAGAAGGAAGGAAGAGGATTTTCCCGCAGTGAAGATCGTGTTGATGCATCGATAAAACGACTCAAATACTACAAAGAAAAACGCAAATATGGACTGATTACAGCCACCAGAAACGATACTGACAACATGATGGACAACAGAATGACAATAACTTGGAAACAAAAATGGGAATACATACAATTCTATGGGCGTTTTAAATGGCTAATAAACAACATTTCACACGAGAAAACCTGGACGTGGCTAAGAAAAGAAAACTTTAAGAGAGAAAGAGAATATCTCCTAATAGCTTCACAAAACAACGCCATAAGAACTAATAATATCAAAGCAAGAATAGATAAAATCCAACAAAATAGTAATGTAGGTTATTTGGTGATAGAAACGAAACCATCAATCACATAATAAACGAATGCAGCAAATTAGCACATAAGGAGTATATGACTAGACACGACTGGGTAGGCAAGGGGATTCACTAGGAAATGTGTAAGAAACGTAAATTTGACCATACTACCAAATGGTATGTGCAAAGCATATGACAGAGAAAATGACACCCATAAACTCCTATGGGATTTTGAAATACAGACGGATCACCGATTCCCGGCCAGAAAAACAGACTTTATGAATGACATCAACAAAAAAAAATGAATTTGCAAAACTGTCGACTTTTTTGTCCCGGCAAACCATAGAATAAAACTGAAGGAATGTGAAAAGAAGGAAAAGAACCTTGACTTTGCTAGGGAATTGAAAAAACTATGGAACATGAACGTGACGATTATACCAATCGTTATTGGTATATTCGGTACAGGAGCGAAAATATTATTGAAGGGACTGGCGGATTTGGAGGTTGGAGGACGAGTGGAGACCATCCAAACTACAGCATTGTTGAGAACTGTTAGAATACTGAGAAGGAGCCGTGAGACTTGAGGAAACTTGCTGTCACTCAAACTCTTAAGAAAGACCATCGCCTAAAACTGAAGTGAAAAATTGTAGTGAGTGAATAATAATAAAATTGCCTAATAAAGTAAAGTTGATGACCGTAGTCGAGGGAGACCTGAAGGCTCCCTTTTCAATAGCTACAACACCGAGGTGTAGGGAAGGGCGCTTCTTCTTTCCCTCGATTGCTCCGCTTTACCCTCGATAATACCCTATATTGCTGAGAGTTAAGCAAGGAGGTATCAAGTACCATTTTAAAAGTTTTTTGTATGACGCGATCTGGGATTGAACCCAGGTCTCCCGGATCTTTGGGGAACACTCTACCCTCAGGCCAATAATGATAATAGAAGAGGAGAAAAGTCGATAGAACAGGATGGGGAAGATGGTCCATTGGGAACTGTGCAAAGAATAACATTTAACCATACGAACAAATGGTACGTACACAAACCAGAATCTGTCCTGGAAAATGAGACGCACAAACTCCTCTGGTATTTTGAGATATAATCCGATCACTTAATCTTAGCTAGACGAACAGACCTTATAATAATCAGTAAAAAAAAGAAGTTGCAGAATTGTGGACTTTTCAGTTTCCACTGAGTAAAACTGAAAGAAAGCGAAATAGAACATAAGTACCTCTACCTCTCTAGGGAATTGTAAAAAAACAAACTGTGTAATATGAAAGTGACTGTTATACCAATTGTAATTGGTGCTATGGGTACAGTTACCAAAGGATTTGATAAAGGGTTTGAGGACTGGAAAATAGGTGGACGAGTGGAGACCATCAAACCGACAGTATTGCTGAGATCGGCTAGAACACTGAGAAAACTTGAAGTCATTCAAACTACAGTAAAAGACCATCAGGTAACGCTGATGTGAAAAACTCTCGAAGAGTAAAGTAATAATAATAATGATAATAAGTAAAGTTGGCAACCGCAGTCATGGGCGACCCGAAGGCTGTCTTTTCAGGATCTACTTCACTGAGGTCTAAGGGAGTGTGTAACTTCTTTCCCTTGGTTGCTAAAATTTACCATTGATCCTTGTCTTATAATGATGAATTGTAAGCAAAGAGGAATAAAGTACCATTTTTTGAGTCTTTGGTATGACACAACCTGGGAGGTTCCTGTGGTGTAATGGCTATCGTCGTAGGAAATGGACACGGCGAGACGAGTTCAAATCCTCGACGAGACTGATTGCATTTCACATAGCACTAATACCCTTGGAAAAGGTATGAATCCAATTATTCTCCCTTCAGCTATGAAAAAATAGTAGGGCAGACTAGGTTCTTCAGCCTAGGTTAGGCAACTCGTCTAGGAGAATGAAAACTCTGAATTTAAACCAGTTAAACTGCGCTTAAAAAATTGACCTTGCGTCATATCCTGCCCGAGCGGAGGGGTTGGTAAATATGATGACACAACTTGGGATTGAACCCCGGTCTCGCGGGCCATCAGCAGGCACGCTACGAACTAAATAATAATAATAAACATTGTAATAACAAGAATGATTTAGTAATAAATGTGGAACAGTATATTGTGAACTAGAGGATAGAAAAAATGAAAAAAAAAAAAATTCTACATCACTATGGGTAATACGAGTACAGCTAAAAAAGACTATCTATTTTGAAAGAAAATTACTAAATCGATAAATCATTCCCAATTTTTCTCCTAAGTGGTTTCAGCTATATATTCGACCAACTATTTCATACGAAATTAAAGAACGACAACGCTGTATCTATAATGGAAAAGACATCATCCAAATCTTCAATTTCATTGTACACTAGTTGTGTTCATCTTGCATCATTTTACAGCTATTTTCTTTTGTCAAATAAATGAATGTTGGAAATCAATAAACTGAATAAATTGTCCGCAAAAATGATTATTTTACTTGGCTTGAAATCTCGGCGTAGCAAGAAAAAATGTATTTTCTATTTTAGTAAATATTAAAAGGGAACGAGTCAGTTTACAGATGAAACGTGGGGAGAGAACTGGTCTTCAATGACGTGGATTGTATAGTAAGGACAATTACTCAATCTGACTGATTATTGTTGTTCTCTAACTGATTAAGCTCGATGTATCATTCAGATTAGTGTTTGGAAATTTTTCTATATTCTCAATTGAATTCTTTCTGGTCGAAACGTGGTTCCATTGTAATGATTTTTTTACCATGATGAGTAAAACAACAAACAATAAAAAAAATAACAACACGCAATAATGGTCCAAGGGTGATAAACCTGGGATAACACCTTACATTCACGCTAACAATAAATGATCAGTGAAGTCGAAATGATAAATTTAAAGCAGGGTACCTGACACAACTGAATATAAATACACACACACACACACATATATATATATATATATATGTATATATATATTTTTTTAAATGTAGGACTTAATGATATATTATAATTATCTCGACAAGAAATAATTCTAATATCATTAATGTAATGGTTATCGTCGTAGGAAATGGACACGGTGACACGAGTTCAATTCCTAGACGAGACTGATTGCATTTCACATAGCACTAATACCCTTAGGAAAGGTACGAATCTAATTATTCTCCCTCCAGCTATGGGAAAATAGTAGGAAAGACTGGGTTCTTCAGCCTTGGTGAGGCAACTTGTCTAGGAGAAGGAAAACTTTGAATTCAAACATGTTAAAGTCTGCTTAAAAATTGACCTTGTGTCATATCCTGCCAGAGCTGAGGGGTTGGGTAAATAGGATTAATTCCTCCATTTAAATAAATATAATATAATTTCTTGCCCATAAGGTAATGTTATGAGGACTTATAACTCCGACTTTGGAAGACGTAGCCCTGGAGGTGACCCTGTCCTCTGTAGGGAATACGTACCTTCAAAGACACATTAGACACATTGTCACCATGACTATTTAATTCGACATCTCCTGTGTGACATGAACCGTTAGCCTAGTTGTAGGGTTTCTCTATTTTCTCAATTTTGCAAAATAAAACCGATAGCCAACGTTAAAAAGTCACACAATATGTCCTTTAGCCTCACCAAATTAACTCTCAAATTAAAAAATAACATCCAAAATAAAATTTAAAAAAATACATCTAACAGACAAAGTTTTAGAAATTAAGAAAATAAAAAAAAGTAATTCAAAACAAATTATCACGATTCCCTCTCTCCTCTTCCAAATATTCGTTGTTGCCAATAAAAAATTATTAATATTCTAATGTAGACCACTCCTGAAAAATATCAATCTGATTTTCAAACTATTCCTCCCTCTCTTTATTTTTCTCTCTCAATATATATATATATATATATATATATACATTTTTATCCAACTCATGCAGAAAAAACGCTAACGGAAGCCCACAAATACACTAAGACACACACACACACACACACACACACACACACACACACACACACACACACATATATATATATATATATATATATATATATATAATTGATTAGTTATTTCAAATATTTATATCCAGGCAAAGTTCTATAATCAGGCAAAGTAAAGCAATATCAACATTGCCATAAAAATGTTAGAAACATTATCATTGGTATTCGGTTGACGATCGACAACTACTGAAACATATCAATCTGATGTACATTCTTTATCTTTCTCACTGTTGCACACACACACACACACACACATATATATATATATATATATATATATATATATATATATATATATATATATAAATATATATTCTTGAAAAATAAATTTATCACTGCTATAAGTTGGAAAGTAAATCAGACATTAATAAAATTATTCACTTTCTGCATCTGGCATTCTAATAACTGTAGACCACTGCTTTAATATATCAATCTTACTTAAAAAAAAATCACCCACTCTTTTTTTTCTCTCTCTTACTCTCACACACACATTCATACAATCTGTCTCTCACAAACTATCTCTCAAACACACACACTCTTTCTCTCTCTCACACACTCACAATTTCTTTCTAACACACAATCTCTCTCAAACATATGCTTGTACGCGCATTGATATGGAGACACAGATACAGGAATATATTTAAATTATTAAACTCAAAGAAAGTTTTTATATCCTTCCAATTACAGAATATAAGACCAATCGTTAGATTAAATGGTAGACAGAAATTATCCCTTGGAAAGACAAAATGTGTCTTAACATTAAAGAGATGCTTCTTGTGCTTCAGAAGTTTCTAAAAAAAATGAAAACTGAATCTCACTGAAGACATTATCAAACATTGCGAGTTGACGATAGATAAACTGGAAGTGTAAATTCCAGCAGGATTACACCAAGATTTCTTTCCAAATGCCACGTGTCTCCAGAGTGCTGTATAGTTGACCGACTAGATGTTATACGTGCGCAAATCCGGACCACCTTACAATCCATCTCGATCAACGTGACACCGTTTGCAGAAGCGTACGATAATTTACGCTGACACCTGCCTGTAGAAAAGTCGCCATTTGTTCCCCTTGCCTGGTTTCAAGACGTAAGCCTAAGCCACCTGTCACAGATTTTCCGACCCAAGAAACGATATCACGCTCATAAGCAGAACACCACTAAAAACAACACCTACACACGCGTTTACATGAAGACAAAGCGAAAAATGTTATATTCGTATTATAACCTGATCAAAACTGAAGGAGTTCTACAAGAAATAACTGCCTCTTAGATTCTATCAACCTATCAATCTATCTCTCTATCTGTCTATCTATCGTCATAATGCTTGGAAATAATGTCAAACCGTCGCCATATGTTTTACTGCAGAAATACACCAAAAATATACGTGAAAATAAGCAGTTCCAAATGAAATTTTAAAATTAATGATATTTTCTCTGATCACTATTCTAAGTAAAAATCATTTTAATCACAGAACTTTTATATCTACTAGGAAACAGCGTGGCATTTAATTACAACCCTAATATCTACTTAAATATCAACAAGCACCAATATTATCTTAGAATTTTGTTAAAATGAAACCCAAAATTTTCAGAGGCCATCGAGAATAACACTAAACTATCATCACGCGCTTAGCGTACCCGTTATCGACGTGGGAAATAAAATCGTGGAGCCGAGTTCAAATCCTAGACGAGATCGTTTCATTTCATCTCAGACTAATGCATATTAGAAAGGCATGATCCCTTATGTTCTCACTTCCTCTAGAGAAAAATAGTTGACCAGACCGGATTCTTTAGCCTCAAAACAACTTTAATCCGCTTAAATATTGATCTAATGCAATATTTTACTTGAGTAGAAGGATTATCGTAAATAAATATTAACATGTTTGTAATTCTCTAATGGCATATCAAACTTTTTGGGTTATTTAATAAAAAAATTTACGTTTCTTGAAGGACGGTATTGATACTATTTCAGTTGCAGCTGGGAGAATTAGGGGATCCATAACTTTCCCACTGATTTTTATCAGAAAGTGAGGGTAATGGCAAAGCTGGAGTTCAAACTGGCTCACTTCGTTTCCATAGGCCAGCTCTTTCACCATTACCCCACGAGAACACCCCAATACTAAAATGATCATCATATATGTCGTTTCAATTTACCATTGCTTGATCGTATACCACATAGAAAATATCTTGTTCGTCGCAATGTAGCACGTTGCCTCTTCAGTCATTTGGAAAATTTCTGTAGCATAGGACCAAAATACGTTGTGTCTGAAAAAAGAAGTTTGCAGAAAAGAAACACTCAAAACTTAAATTTTAAGGAACAAAGTAGTTGTTGCTTTTATTCTGGGGGATTACAGCGGGTTGTTGTTAAAAACGTTTGTTCAAAAGCGTTCTTCCTCCCTACTCTTCTTGGCGATGACGGCGGCGTTGTTCGTTGGCTTGTTGATACTTTCATATCAGTCGAAATGCTGACAAGCTGGATATGACATGGGTCAGGGCGTCATGGACCTCTGTTGAACCTGTTTAAAAACTTGCCTTGAACTGCCAAAATCTCACTACTTGGTTTCCTTATATAGTGATTTGAGGGATCAATTCAAAGGTTCAATGATCACCAGTGAAAACACTAGTGTAGCACGTGAAAGTTAATACTTGATTATATTAAAATCACGCTTCAACTCTACAGGTCACTCTGCCTCCACGAGCGAGGTTCGTGACGTTTTTGATCGTCAGACCCATCTACCCAATGGCCGATGACAGCTGATGAGCTCGCGCGTTCTCCAACCCTAAGACCGCCGCAACTCAACAACGGCGCCCGTCCGTAATATTACATTTCCACTGAGTGCTCTCACGCTAGGTTTCCGTGTAATAGTCAAAAATCCATGTCTCATTACCAGGGAAGATTCTACGAAGACAGTTTATTTCACTGTGAAGACTCTCAATGATCCCCTGACGTACCGGGAGGAGATGTCTCTATTAGATTATCATTCACTAGTCTTGGTAGCAATTTGGTACAGACTTTCCGATTGTCCTAATCTTCGCTGATACTCTTGCGAAATATGTCATTTTCATATCCAGCTGATTTGTGATCAATTAAACAGTTAACCGATTATCACCACTCACTAACTGCTTATCCGCTCGATCTTGGCATAAGTACTGCTGTTTGAAGGCCTCCCACTTCTGGAGTCATCCTTAACTAACAAACACCCTTTTGTGAACTTCTTAGACAATTTAAGAAAATGTGTACGGAAAATAGTGTTATTTTCGATATCTTGCTGAAATATTTCAAACGCTTTAGGTTTATTCTTTGATCAGTTTTTATCGTTCGTTCCTCACCGCTAATAGCTGAACGACCTGGAAAAAAAACGTAATAAAAAGCATGTTAAAAACACAATGATAGCAAAAAGCTAACTTTAAATAATCCCGATGTTAGATGATAACACAATCAACTTATTCCTCTTTTGCCCATTGCTCAAGCAGAATTCCAGTCCCGGTACTTTTCAGACGGACCTCGTCTAATTAGTTAAAATCTGTCATATTCAGGATGCATTCGCTTTCTTACTGATATGGACCTGTCGTAAACGGAGTTTTACCCGAAGAACTTAACATTTAACAGACTAGATCTTGATATTTAACATTTGCATTAATGTTACTATGAGATGGGAAAGAGAGACAATAAAGTATTCGAAAAAATTAGACGAGACAGAAGATAGATAATGATAGAATTTCTAACAGGAACATTAATAACTGCGATGCTATCTCAGACATCTTAAAATCTTCACCTACGTCAATACATGAATTCGTCTCTCTCGAGGTTCATAATTGATTGCAATGATACATATAATTGAAATTCTGAGATGAATAATTGTCATTTCTTACTGACATCAGCTTTTGTTATTTCTATGCTTTTCTGGTTTGTAACGCATACGAAAAGTTGGAACTTAAGCCTCTCTTATATGTTGAGTATACGTTATTTTCAGAAAATATTTTTTTCATTTAGGCTATATGCTAAAAAAAATATCAGTTTTTAAAAATTGATTCATAGCAGTGATTTCAGCGTCTAGTTTTCAAAATGAAACACCGAGAATTTGCCTATTCAACACACACACGCATACACACACACACACACACACACACATATATATATATATAGATAGATAGATAGATAGATAGATAGATAGAGTAAATGAAAAAGGGAGGGAGGTTTTATTCAGTTTCAATAGTAACTTATTTATACTTCAAAAATATCGTTTGCCTTGTCGGCTGGGGCAGTAGAACACAAAAAGAACACCTCTGCAGAGGTGTAACCCCTCCCCACAACGTGGTGTCCTAGATATGACACAAAACAATTAGAGGGTGAGGATCCAGTAATGCTAGAGCTTTGGGGAATGCGGAGTACTCCTTCATTGCCATCGCTCCCAAGTTCACTATGGCCTGAAGTGGCAGCACCTGGTAGGGTCCCATCTATGCGTTAAATAGAACTAAACTACGTATTTATGCTGAAATGAATTGTTTGAAATGGAACTATTTTTGACATTGAAACTGTACATACGATAAACTGAATTGTTTAATATGAAACTTTTTGACATTTAACTGTGTGTAAAGAAAATGCATACTCATAGTAAAATGAATAGGTGGAATTAGAACTTTTTGACTAAACTGAATTGCTTGAAATAGAAATGTTTTTACAAACTATGTACTTATACTAAACTGAATTGTTTAAAATACAACTGTTCAATTGTAAAAAAAAACGGATTTAGCATTAAATAACCTACAATGGTTGATGTGCTATAAAACTAAACCAGCCAACCAAACAACCAATCAAACATATTGTGATATTACTCTTTACTTTGTGCTTTGTTCACTTGAAATGTTTTACGGAATTAAAACGTTTTTAGCGTTGAATTGTATATATATATATATATATCATATTGAAGACACCTTTGCAGTTTTACCATTTTCAAGCAATGCTGATCTTTAAAATCTGTTTTGCTACTTTCTTCTAAATGTCAGAAAAACCGGAGTTCAATTTGAAATATAGGTATGACGAGAAATATTCAAGGGGAATTTTTCGAGCAAGGACTGTGTTTGTATTATTGCCTCATCTTGCCTGAGACTTTTAATGCATCAAATTATTGGCCTTTGAAAATCAGGGTCGATGGCATACGCTTTATAAAAGATATGTCTCATTTAAATCCAAATTCTTTATGTTTGTTAGAATTTGGCTTTTAAAATCATTCTGTAATTCTCAAGTCAATTAACCATTCTATATTGTACTTTTTCATCCATTCACTCATTAGGATTGTTATATTTTTCCACCTGATAGTTTTCAGGTTTAGAGAAATCAGGTTTGTGTTTCACACACACACCCACACCCACACACACAAACAAACAAACATATATGCACATATATATATATATATATATATATATATATACATATATATACATATATATTTGTCATATGGTGTTTGTATATATACTGTAGTCGTATGGTATATATATATATATATGCACACATATATATATATATATATATATACATATATATATATACATATATTTGTATATATTTGTCATATGGTGTGTATATATATATATATATATATATATATATATATATATATATACATATATATATATACAGTAGTCATATTGTATATATATATATATATATATATATATATATATATATATAGATACCATATGACTACTCGATATAAAGAACATTAAAACCAGCTTTCATGACCACTTCCAGTGTATTAAGCCTCTTCTGGTAGACGTCTATTTTTTTTCTTTTACGTGTACCTATCAGCCTGAGAATAATATTGTAATTGTAGAGATATTGCCAAGAGTTATACATAAAATCCTAATAGCCATGGTCTAATCTTATGTTCGAACATTAAGGTATTTTTGATCGGCTATTTCCAATAGCCTTCCACCTCGACCGAGGCATTAATCAGTTCGATAGCCTGAGTTTATGAATATCGACTTATAAAGGTCAATATGCCACTTTCGACAAGATCGCGGATACTGGTTTCCCTCGGTTAATATTCACCCTGCATAAGACAAGAACAGACATAGGCTTTCAATACTGTCAGCAAAGCTATATCTGTGTCTCAAGGCATATATAATCACAGTGATGGAAACGACTATGAGCTAAATTACAGAAGTCACCAGTTGTATGTAAACATAATAGGGCAATCGAAAATTTTAGAATATTGCATATATATTGAGATTTAGAGAAAAGTATAATACGGATACAATCAACTACAACCCATTCAATTTGTATCTCCTGTTTGTGTGGCTGCCTGTATATTTGTATGCTTCACTATCCCCATATATATATATATATATATATATATATATATATATATATATATATATATATATATATATATATATATATATATATATATATATGTCGTATTGACGAAACATTTGCAGTTTTTACTATTTTCAAGGAATGCTAATCATTAAAATCTGTTTTGCTACTTTCTTCTAAATGACATAAAAACCGGAGTTTAATTTAAAATAAAGGTATATATATATATATATATATATATATATATATATATATATATATATATATATATAATCCAAAGAGGAAATCTAAGTTGTAGGAGTATCCTGTATAAGAACCCAGTACTAACGGCTATTAATGTAAATTTAATTTTGGGAGTAACAATACATGAACACTTAACGTGTAGAGCTAGAAAATATTTTATATAATGAGAAAAGACAAAATTCACTTTCTCGGTATCGTTATACGTGGTGCATTCAATAATTTTCCAGACATTTTTTTACATGCATTTAGAATTGTCGTAGACACTTGAAGAGGCAGAATGTTATGGCTATATATCTTATGAGATGACTGGCCAATTTTATGATTTCAGGTTCAAATGAATAACTACAGCAGCAATTGGAATACACCCTACTACAACCTGATTGTCACAGCTGGCGAGTTTCAAAAATGAAATCTGAACGTTAGGACACTTTAGAAGAACGATATGCAATAGAATTCTATTTTAAATTTGGATAAAATACCACAGAAACGTATAGAAAGCTTCAGACTGTTTTAGAGCAACTTGCATGAATAGAGCATCAGTTTTTGAGGGGCATAAGAGATCCAAGCAAGGCAGGCAGTCTGTGAGGGATGATGTGGGATGTGGGAGGAGTAGGGAAGTCAATACACCAGAGAAGATTGGTCAAAGGGTTAGGGTTACTAAGTTGAGGTTTTAAGGGAGTTCAGGAAGAGAATCCGTCGGAACAGGCCAGCACTCTTCAAATAGGGTCAGTGGTATTTCCTGCAGGACAATGCACCAGTCCATTACTTCATCCTTGTTAAAGAATATTTGAAGATGGGCATCAAGAGAGTTCTGAACCCTCCCTATAGTCCAGACGTTACTCCCTGTGACTTTTTCTAATTCCCTAAGCTCAGAGGCTGTCGTTATGAGACAATTTAGGAGATGGGAGAGGCTGGGACGTAGGTCATTGACACGCTCATGCTAGAGGACTTCCATGGGGCCTTCCAGAGGTTGTTGTAACGGTATAACAAGTGCATTGCTGCCGGAGGAGATTACTTCGATGGGGACTAGAGTTTCAACTGTGTACTCTTAATAAAAATGTGCCCATACAAAAAAAAGTCTGGAAACTTATCTAATGATCCTCGTAGATTTATTTTAGGATTCTACAAATTCTATTAAGTTTAATTTATAATCTTTATAAAAACCATCTTCAGATGATAACATCTAATCATGATTTTGGATATCTCATCTGAAGATGTTTATTTTATAAAACATATAATTTAAACTAATTAGAATTTGCAGTAGCCTGAAATAGATTTATAATGATAGCAAGATAGTGATTTTTTCCTTTGTCTTTATATATATATATATATATATATATATATATATATAGTAATCCACAGAAAGACTGTTGTATCACAACTCATCAATGAGGATAGACATACGAGATGCTTAAAACTGGAGTCGAAACTTGGCTGACTTTACGCCAGCTAGATTTATGACTATTTATCTACCTTAAAACTTAACGAAAGTGAAGGGATTTTATCGCATAGGTATCACTCAGGTTACCCTCGATTAGAGGACGCCTACCTTACTTACTTTACATATATGCACATAAAAGGCCACCGATGGCACAGGCCGCTAGAAGACCTTTTGCATTACACGAGCTATAACCGGTAATTCCTATGTGAGAGTTCTCTATCCCCAGGGGGGAGTATATATATACCTTTTTTCTTAAGATCATTTTACAAGCTCCTTTGACAAAATTGCCATTTTTTCTATTTTCTAATACATTCAATAATTTCATAGCTTTTTTCACCTTGTCGGCATGTTTTAGAATATACTGACTGTATATCCATAGCAGAGGTGTAGGATCTTCTCTAAAAATGGGATTTACGGCATGGAACTAAACTATTTCTGATGTTGAGCTTCCAGTCCTTGAGATCTGCGTAGAGATGCTTATCCCTTCGTGGCCATTACTCAGAGATCCATGGAGTGATTTTAACTACTATCATTCTATCTATGAGTCAAATAGCTCTTTTTAAAAATTATTCTAATTTGATCGGATCATGTATCCGTGGTATAGTGACTTCGAGTATCTTGGAGGTATAAAAGTCGTCGTGTTTATTATGTACGTTGGTATTGAAAGATCTCGGTCAGTAGTAAGACCAACTTCGGAGGTAACACACACGGCGGCAGACTTAAAATATTTGTTGAACTGTACCTCTTCAGTTAATAAATAATTGACTCTATTTCACAGGGTATCTCTTCCTTACCACAATGCAACAGTATAGAAAAAAATCAAAGATAACTTTAAAGATATAGCAACACAAAAATGCAAATATAAAGGTACAATGGACACGTTTCCTTAACATCCAGACACATATTCGAATGCCGCCAAATCAATTAACCAATATATAAATAAATCTTCTCTTTCAGCATCAATGCCTGTCTGTTTCCCAGTTTTCATGTCTCTCTGCTATATATATATATATATATATATATATATATATATGTCTGTGTGTGTCAGTGTGTTTATTTCTTTTATCATTTCACATTGCTCTTAGATCTAGTTTTCATTTCCCATCGGTTTTTTTTACATACGTTTATGAATTTTCATTATATTCTTCCTCATGCCATTGTATTTATTTCCTCTTCTTCCTATTGTTTGATTTGGTTTGCTTTTACCTCATATCAACCTTTGTTGGTTATTTAATACCAAATCCTGTTTTACTTATATATTGTCTTTCTTATGCAATTGATTTTCAAGATTCTTCAAGCATTCGTTAAACCCAATACAATTTACTTGTTTCATTACCGTATTTCATGATGTATAAGGTCCCAAATTTTGCTTTTAAAAAATACTTCTTCGTTTTTTATATGCAAAACTGAAATCCTTAGGTCTTGTAATGTTTACTGAGACACCGCAGACGTCTTGTATTTTAAGCAGCTAACCCCTTGCTTCTTTAATAATGAATGTAAGTGAATGATGGTTTCGATACCATGTAAGACGAAAATTATCACTTCGTTCATTTATGTTGTTTTTCTTTTATTTGCTGTTTGCTTTTTTTAATCTTTCAGTTTTTTTCCTTTTAAGTATTGATTCTTTCTTCCTTTCATATTATACAATTCTTTTTCACACACATATACGTTGTCCCTTTCATTTCTCCCCTTGTTTTCCTCCTGTTTATCACATGAATCTATTATCATGTAAATTTAGTTCAGGCTAAACTGTTACATTTTTTATGACGTAGTTATTTTTATTTGTTTATCGCCATTTCAGAGAGTTAGCTGATGTAGTCATCAAAATGAAACACTCCCTCTTCTTCCTCTACCCCTCTGCGTGTCTAGGAATACGTTGTACTGAAGATACTTACATATATACATGTAACCTATAGCAGTACCTTCTTTGGAATAACAATGATTTGCAGGAAACATATTTTCTCTTTGGACCGAAGATGTACTGAGATTCGGCATTTTATAAATATTTCAACATTTGTCTTCACACATAAAATCACTCTTATAGTGTTTTTCCCTTGCTTGATCTTGTTAATGTCTCCAGGAAAGTTGTATTAATATAGTCTGTGCTTTCGGGTTTGTGTGTGTGTGTGTGTGTGTGTGTGTGTGACTTATGTAGAAGTACAGATTAATTTATTGTGGTTTCAACTAAATTTTGCACGGTAACCCCGCCATACAAACTAGTTATTCTACAACTTAATGAGTCATAAACAAAGTGTAGATGTTTCTGAATGTGTTTATATATATATATATATATATATATATATATATATATATATATATATATATATATATATATATATATATATAACCTAAGAGAAGGACAGTCAGGCAGATCTATGTATCTATCTATATATATATATATATATATATATTGTATATAACGCACATAACCCATATTTCAGTATGTATGTACGTACATGTATATATATATATATATATATATGAGGGGCAAACGATAAGTTTCCAGACTTTGTTCGTATGGGCACTTTTATTAATAGTACATACATTAAACTCTAGTCCCCTTTCGAAAATAATCTCCTCCGCCTGCAATACACTTGTTGTACCGTTCCAAAAACTTCCGGAAGGACCCATGGAAGTCCTCTTGTGTGAGCGTGTCAACGACCTTCGTCACAGACTCTTTCATCTCCTCAATAGTCTCATAACGACAGCCTCTGAGCTTAGGGAATAAGCAAAAGTCACAGGTAGCAACGTCTGGACTATAGGGAGGGTTCGGAACAGTCTTGATGCCCATCTTAGTCAAATAGCCAGTGACAGGGATTGTGGACTGGTGCATTTTCCTGGTGGAAATGCCATTGACCCGAATTGAAGAATGCTGGCCTCTTCTGACAGAATCTCTTCCTAAACTCCCTTTAAACCTCAACATAGTAACTCTAGCACTAACCCTAACCCTTTGGCCAGTAAAATCTGGTATATTGACTTCCTTACTCCTCCCATACCTCTCATCATCCCTCACTGACTGCCTGCCTTCCTTAAATCTCTTATGCTACTCAAAAACTGATGCTCGATTCATGCAAGGTGCTCCAAAAGCAGTCTTAAACATTCCATACGTTTCTGTGACATTTTTTCGAGTTTAGAATATAATTTTATTTCATTTCTTCTAAGGTGTCCTCAGGTCCAGACTGCATTTTTAAAATTCACTAGGTGTGACAATCATACTTTAGTAAGGTATATTCCAATTACTGCTGTAGCTATTCATTTGAACCTGAAATCATAAATATTGGTCAGTCATCTCATAAGATATGTAGCAAAAACATACTGACTTTTCAAGAGTCTACGATAATTTTAATTTCCTGTAGAAAAAGAGTCTGGAAACTTATCGTTTGATCCTCGTATATATGTATATATGTATATGGAGTCTTTCTGTCTGTCTATCTTCCTGTATGTCTGTGTGTTTAGAGAAAGAGGGTGTGTGTGTGTGTGTGCGAAAATGGAGAGAAGCAAAAATAGGAAGGGACGCTCACACATTCACACCTATTTGTATATATAGACAGGGAGAAGGAAGACGGAAAGACAAGTATATATATATATATATATATATATATATATATATATATATATATATGTAAGTGTGCGTGTGTCTCATCACCTATATATAAATATTTCTTTACCAATTATTTGTAATATATATATATATATATATATATATATATATATATATATATATATATATATATATATATATATAAAGCTAAGATAACAGGAGCTGAAATTTCTGCAATCGAAAAAGATATTACACAATTTAACAGCATTGAAACTTTAACCAAATATATAAATACATGGCTTTCTAAGTATAAATACATCTCTTATGTTTACAAATATACAATTTTAGTTTTGTTACAGGGTTGTGGCAATTTTGTTATACTTTCACTCAGACAGCCGATTGATGTCATTAAAAGCTTCACTTCTAACAAGACCTGCCCATATAGGATTCAACTTTATATGACAAACGATTCTATTCTAAATACTGAAAACAATGAAAATGTTGGTATATATTTCGTAAAGAAGATGCCCACTCTATTCATATTTACCAAACCCTCCGCTCGGGCAGGATATGTCACAAGGTCAATTTTTAAGCAGTGTTTAACAGGTTTGGATTCAGAGTTTTCCTTCTCCTAGAATAGTTGCCTCAGCAAGGCTGAAGAACCCAGTCTTTCCTACTATTTACCCATAGCTGGATGGAGAATCATTGGTATCATACCTTTTCCAAGGGAATCAGTACTATGTGAAATGCAATCAGCTTCGTTCAGGATTTGAACTCGCATAGCCATGTCCATTTCTAACGACGATAACCATTACACCAGAGGGACCTTCAAAGATGTCAACTCAATCGATGATTATTGTAATGCTTAGAGCAACAACGAATAAGAACTCCACTTCTGATGTAGTCTCTGAAATGTTTCCTTCGGTTATCGTTCGATCTCATAAAAGAGGTTAAATAAAAAATTATTTTTCATTACCAGAAAATTCAGAAGCCATTAACCCTATAAAATATAAATTGGACTTTGTCTTTTTAATATACTTGATTGATTCGAAATCGACTTTTTGGTTTTTAATTTTTTTTTTTCAGTTAACAATGGAACTATATTGGAAGCAATTTATAAAAAAAATCATCTGTCAAAAACAACTACATACATACATACTTACATAAAAGCACTTTTCGATGGGCGTCGGCTGAACAGTAATTGTTGTGTGGAATAGTTATGTTGAATTCAAATTCCGGACAAGATTGGAAGTGATTCTCTTCGCAATACCACCCTGGGAAAAGGCATGACTCAATCTTTTATTTCCTGGTTCAGGATTGGTCCAGGGTCAGGTTTTGGTGAAGGAAATCTCAGACTTCAAAGAAATTGATCTCTCCTTAACAATGAACTTGTATCGCATCTTGTCTGTGGTTGAAGAACTGGGTAAATACAAACACAAACACATACGTACATACCCACACAGATTCATATATACAGATAATATATATATATATATATATATATATATATATATATATTTATCTATTTACCAACCCCTCAGCACAGGCACGATATGACATAAGGTCTAATTTTAAGTGAAGTTTATCAGGTTTGATTTCAGAGTTTTCCTTTTCGTAGACCGGTTGCCTCACCAAAGCTGAAAAACCCAGTCTGCCCTACAATTTACCCATAGCCGGAGGGAGAATAATTGGATTCATACCTTTTCCAAGGGTATTAGTGCTATGTGAAATACAATCAGTCACGTCCAGGATTTGAATTCGTGTTGCCGTGTCCATTTCCTACGACGATAACCATTACACTATATATATATATATATATATATATATATATGTGTGTGTGTGTGCGTGTGTGTGTGTGAATACATATACATCTAATTCGATATCTAACTTCCATACTTTTTAGGAACTGCTACACTGCAAATTTAGTCATCAGTTGTTGTAAGTGTAAACACCCGAATGAATGTATTTCTCAGTTATTTTTTCCTCTATGTACCAATATATATAAACATTTGTATTCGATTGAGATATAATACTAATCATTGTAGGATATGTTTACAGTAATCTGAGTTCGAACCTCGAATAACGCTGTTTGCATTTTACTTAACATTAATAAGAAAAAAGTAAAGTGGACGACCTTAGTCGAATGTGACCCAAAGTATCCATTTTCAATAGCTACGACACCGAGGTATAGGGTAGGGCGCAACTCCTATCCCTGGATTGGTTCACTTTACCCTTAATCCCTACCTTATAATGCTGAGTGTTAAGCAAGGCGCTATCAAGTATCATTTTTTTGAGTTTTTGGTATGACTCAACCAGGGATTGAACCCAGATCTGCCGGACCATTGGCGATATTTATACTCATTAGGTCAATGTCGCTAATGAACTCTAGCAATTATTAAACAGTTGGGTAGACTGGGATCTCTATTTTGATATTGCGACCACTCTGGGAAAAGGAAATCCTTATTCCAATCAGTTAAATTCTGCTAAACGATAGACTTTGTGGCGCATTTTGCTCATATGGAGAAGTTACTATATGTACAGACATATGTTCACGTATATATCTTTATGGTGGTGATTGAGAGAGAAAGCATAAGGGTTTACGAGTGCGTACGTTTGCCTGTGTATGTGAACTATATATATATATAATGAGAGAGAGAGAGAGAGAGACAGAGAGGGAAGGAGAGAGAGAGAGTGAGAGTGAGAGAGACAGCTTGTGTAAGTGTTATAGACATTTCTGAGCTTTGTATTTAAGTGTATTCCTGAACATACTTTTTGTTTATGTTCTGTGCAATATACTTATTGAACGTGGTCTACATTGACAGAGGCAGCAAATATTTTGTGCTGTGATTGGCTCGGACAATCGACCCGTGTACACTTGTCATTACGTGGCCAGAACTCAACACATATTCAAGAATTTTACTGATTGCTGGCTTTAAGATGCAAACACAAGTAACCGGTGCAAATTAGGCATAGTTGGGCGAAGTGCCCTAATTCATAGACTGTCTGCCAAAAGTGAACAACGGCTGGGACAGTCACTGTACGATTTAATAAATAAAAATGGTAAGAGGATATGACAAATAGAATTCCTTCCAAATCTCTTCATTAAGAATATATATATTCGAATCTGATTATCATATTTACCCAACCCCTCCGCTCGGGCAGGATATGACACAAGGTCAATCTTTTTAAGCGGAGTATAAAAGGTTTGAATTCAGAGTTTTCCTTCTCCTAGACTAGTTGCCTAACCAAGGCTGAAGAATCCAGTCTGCCCTATTATTTACCCATAGCTGGAGGGAGAATAATTGGATTCATACCTTTCCCAAGTGTATTAGTGCTATGTGAAATGCAATCAGTCTCGTGTCGCCGTGCCCATTTCCTGCGACGATAACCATTACCCCACGGGCACCTCCTAATCTCATAACAATATTTTTTCTAACGTATCTATCTAAGCTATTTCTTGTCAAAATAGCTTAAAATATGTTGGCTGTACTCTTTAAAAGGGTGTAAGAAATACCAAAAAAGAAGTAAGCATGATATAAAATGAAGAGCATCTGGGGGTGAAGTTCACATTCCGAAGATTGGAGCAATGTGGGGTACTCCTTTATTTGATATGACTCCCAGGTAGAATTTTATTCGGCGTTGTAGTAGCTATTATTGTCTTATTGTCAAATGAATCTGATTTAAATTGATTTTTATTCCATAATACCATGTGCAAGTAAAACTAAAAACGAACACTAAAAAAAAAAAAAAAATTATGAAAGTAAAACGAATGTAATTTTTGATTTGTCAAGCAATTAAATTCAAACCCTTTTTTTCAATAGCAGCTTTATTTCAAGCTACAACTTTAATTTTCAGTCATTACATAACCCCAAAAAATCAATGAAATAAAGATATATATATATATATATATATATATATATATATATATATATATATATATATATATATATATATAATAAGGGGAGAAAATCCAAGGGGTCGGCGTATACAATTTCGGTGTTTAATGTCAACAACTTATAATTAATTTGGGATGAAAAAAAACAAAAAAAATCCAAAACATCAGAACTCAACGTGCAGATCCCCCAAATTTTTTTTACTTAAAAAATATTTTTTAGGAATGGTGTCATTATAATCTATTTCTGGTCGTGATGACCATCATCAGATGTTGGACGAAAAATATATTTGGGTGTTCTTATCTTATATAAGAAAAACAGATTCGAGTAACATCTGATGATGATCATCTGTAGAAATAAATGTATAATGTCAACAAAGATGGTATATATATATATATATATATATATATATATATATATATATATATATATATATATATATATATTCTGAGGGACAGACGGACAGATAAACAGATGACTTCATGGGAATGATGTTATCAAAGGGAAAGAAAAGTGAGTTTGCTTATTAGAATGATTAGAAGTTTTACGACGATATGCTTCATATGACAGTGAAAGTTCGATTTTTACACGTCAGCTGTTGTCATTTTTAAAGTTCCTTAATTATTTCTAAACTTTTCTTATTTTTCATTATTTTTTATATATCTAATGTTCTGCTTGCTATGTCCCATTCCAGTGCTACTAGCTCGTCGAAGTTAAACTTACATGAATGTGTCGATAAAAAAGTTGAATGATCAAAATAAAATATATCCATTAATGAATCATTAAAATATTTCACCAGGAACATTATCAGTAGCGTAGTTTTGAGCAGAAAGCAACAGAAATTGATCTCTAAGTAAACTCAAATAGATATTCTAATCAACTTGTTACCATGCCCTGTATGACTGCAAGCCTTTGAATTTGGTAACCAGTTCATAAATTTCAGTACTAATATCTCATGTACTGCACACAGAATAAAATCACACACACACACACACACACACACACACATATATATATATATATATACATATAAATATATATATGTGTGTCTGTGTTTGTGTCTGTGTACGTGTGTGTGTGATTTTAGTCTGTTAAATCTATTCTAGAATCTATATCCGAATAGTAATACCTATCTGTTCATCTCTTTCTTATGAATCTATTCTATGATAAAAATTTTTAGGGACTTAATGTCATCCTCCCCAGCTGCTCAATCATCATATGCATAAAGTATGGATAGCTGCAGCTAAGTTTGCTCTCATGGAAAGCTGATATTTTTGATAGCATTAACAATGGTAATCTTTAAGAGTGTGTAGCTGAGTAGGAGTTGCAGTAAAAAAAGAGAGCTGTACGTCTAATTACCTACCATCTTGAAACAATCCAAGAAATCCGGAGAAAGCATATTGGGATTGGCTGAAGAATTAAGGACGAAGACATAAGCCATGTTCTCATATAGACTCCTACACATGGACACACGAGAGTTGGCAAACTACCAAATACTTAAAGTCATCTTTGCAAACACTTTCAATACGACTTACTCAGAGCGATGGCTGATAAATACAGACGTTGAGAGAGAAAGCTAGACAGACAGACAGGCGTTGAGAGAGAGAGAGAGAGAGAGAGAGAGAGAGTGAGAGAGAGAGAGAGAGAATGGTATCAGTGTAGTTGACATGCTTTGATTATATGGATTATTACATTTAACCAAACTATAGCCCAAATAAAAATTAGGGCTGATTAACAATGAATGCCGACTGATATTTAATCAGTTCAAAACTGGCCGTGCCATCATCCAAAACTTATGCGTTCGATTCATCATCAGAAGCTTTTTATTTTATCATTCATCTGCTTAGTTGATAGTCGTAAAATAAAGTTTAAGATAAACAAAGGCACAATGATATACCATTGAAAGCAACAACAAGTATACGATGATAAGAAAAGCTTTTCTTTAAATGAATAAACTAGATTAACCTTATACAAGTTTGATGATTATTGAATTACTGTTCTGTAAATCATGTTATTCTATAGATCTCCTTTTTTTTTGTTTGCATTGTGATGCAAAATGTTTTATCCTAACATATCAGGGTATCTTTATCAGGAAAAAAACCCCACATACTTTGGCAGAGTGT
Source organism: Sepioteuthis lessoniana (assembly GCA_963585895.1). Classification (NCBI taxonomy): domain Eukaryota; kingdom Metazoa; phylum Mollusca; class Cephalopoda; order Myopsida; family Loliginidae; genus Sepioteuthis; species Sepioteuthis lessoniana. The sequence continues at coordinate 87,856,742 of OY757906.1, read as the reverse complement.
ATAATTGCAAAACAATGCACCAACGAATATGCGGAAAACTGCCACTTTTAAATTACATCAGTACTGAGAGATGTATGCATAAATATATGGAAAGAATGGATCGATAAGCTCGCACCCTAACGAGAAAGTTTTGATCAGTCAAGTTCAAAATGGTGGAGTTGATCACACACACACACACACACACACACACACACACACACATATATATATATATATATATATATATACACACACACACACATATATACACACACACACACACACACACACACACATATATATATATATATATATACACATATATATATATATATATATATATATATATATATAAATTCTAAGTCATGAAGTTAACATGTTAGAAGCACAGAACGATTATACAATCCTTGACAATCATATCCACGTTAATCTAGTTTATTAAAAACATTCCATATGATATAATAAAAAATGTAATTATCTCATCACTATTCTTTTCTTGCTCATGCATGAATTTCTTCTACATGAATAACCACAGCAACACACACAAACCGACACACACAAACCGACACACACACAAACCGACACACATATAAATGTATACATTCGTGTGTGTGTGTGTGTATTAAATCAGTGTACGTGCGTTCGCGTATTTGGGTGTTTGATTTTATAATGAAAGAAACAAAAAAAGGTGGATAATATGAATGAATTGTGGTTTTATATATATATATATATATATATATATATAAGGTAAAATATAGAAATAATCAAATTGAATTTGAACTGGGAATAATTCAATTTGAGACCTTGTTAATCATCTGTAATCTACCAGATGCACACTTATAAATATAAATGAGTATTCTTAACAATCCACACGAGTGCTCAATGTATGATAATCTAAAAAATTTATACAGACCATACAATGACATACACCAGGTTTTGACACAAATTTCTTATCCAAGTCTGCATACTTCCTTTCCATTACCCAATACGCTTTACTAGTTTTTTTTTTTTTTCTGAACGAGGATGGGCCAAGAGTATAGATAAAAAATAGAAAAAAAATATCTCTATTGAGTGAAAGCTATCTGATGAAGCCAGTCTCATATACTGAGGTGGTAGCTGAAATAAATTCATAATAGTCAATTAAAGGTTTTTTATTTATCTCAACTATATATATATATATATATATATATACATATATATATATATTGTCATCCACAGACAAGATGTTTTGTTGAACCATTTTACGTCAATGTGGTTAGACATGTGGGATACTCGTGCTGATATATATATATATATATATATATATATATATATATATATATATATATATATAACAAATCAACCCGCCATGATCAGTCTTCAAAGCAGGGACTGTTTCTCTAGTAGTGTTTAATATACTCGAATTTTTAATTTAGAGATTTCCATCCACTCGACAAGTTGCACTAACAAAGTTAAGCGTTCGCTACTTTTTACCAAAAGCTTGAATGAATATAATTCGATTAGTACATTTCCCATTGCTATTAGCTATATGTGAAATGCAAACAACCTCGCCGAGTTATATATATATATATATAGAGAGAGAGAGAGAGGGAGTGAGAGAAACAGAGAGAGAGAGAGAGTGTGTGTGTGTGTGTGAGAGAGAGAGAGAGATTTGGAAAAAGAAAATGACTGGTTGAGAAAAAATGCCAAAATCGAATTTGTCACAATACTGACTTCGTTGAAAAAACCGAAGGAAAGGGGATTAATCTCAATACAATGGCTATTGAAAAATCGTTTACCGGAAGAATAGGGTTGGTTTAAGCAACTGAATAAATAACAGAATATACAAATCAGCTTTCAACGGAAAGGATCTTCAGGAGAACTCTTTCAGAAAATATTGCAACTATTGATGCAAGTATATATATATATATATATATATATATATATAAAAGACCACATTTAAAATTAGCATCCAGAGGAAACAAACCACATGAATAGATTAAGAAGCCATTTATTTTTTAGCCTATATCGGGTTAATATATCAGATCTTTGATTCAATAAATCATAAATATCGGGGGATTTTGCAGAAGCCATCTTCTCATTTATAGGGACAAGGCAACATTCATCAATCACCATGTATTTCTGATTCATTTTACAATGAGTCTACAGATTACTTGAATTTAAGGTCTAATACACGTCTAGAGTGATGTACTATGCACGTATAATAAAACCATTTTTAAAAGTATTTTTGGCAGAAATCAAATACCATTTTTCATTATTCCCATCAGTGTTTATCCTAGTCTTATAAAGCATACATTCACTTTAGCATATACCAACACAGGAAAACTCGTTAATTTCTAATGACTTCCTGTATATATGTATACGTTTTTATCAATATTTACAAACAAGGTTTTCCTGAAGATCATTTTCGATTAAACCTGTGAGGGAAGTATATATATATATATATATATATCCGAGATGCATACGATAAGTTTCCAGACGTTTTTTTTACAGGCATTTAGAATTGTCGTAGACTCTTGAATTTTCAGTATGTTATTGCGATACATCTTATGAGATGACTGACCGATTTTTATGATTTCAGTTTCAAATCAACAGCTACTGTACGAATTGGAATACACCATACTAAAGCCTGATTCTCACAGCTGGTGAATTTCAAAAATGCAATCTGACACATTACAAGAACGATATGCAATAACATTCTGTTTTAAACTTGGAAAAAATGTCACAGAAACGTATGGAATGCTTTAGAATGCTTTTGGAGCATCTTGCATGAATCGAGCACCAGTTTTTGAGTGGCATAAGAGATTCAAGAAAAACAGGGAGACTTTGAGGAATGATGAGAGGTATGGGAGGAGTTGGGAAGTCAATACACCAGAGTTGATCGGCCAAAGAGTTAGGGTTAGGGTCACTATGTGGAAGTTTTAAGGGAGTTCAGTCAGAGGTTCCGTCGGAAGAGGCCAGCACTCGTCAAATCGGGTCAGTGGCATTCCCAGCTGGACAATGCACCAGTCCACATCTCCATCCTTATCACAGACTATTTGACCAAGATGGGCATCAAGACAGTTCCTTGGCCTCCCTATAGTCCAGACGTTGCTCCCTGTGACTTTTTGATATTCCCTAAGTTCAGAGGCTGTCGTTACGAGACAATTGAGGAGATGAAAGAAGCTGTGACAAAGGTCATTGACACGCTCAACCAAGAGGACGTCCATGGGGCCTTCCAGATGTTTCCAAAGAAAGGAAGAGAGAGAAAAAGTGAGATAGATCCCCATAAGAGGCTTACTCCTGACAGATAATATTGCTGCTGCATCTGTGCAAACATTTATGCTATGACCTTTTTGTAGGTTGTCTCTCCCTTTCACAAGTTTTAAATCTTATACTAAGCTTTTTTCATGTTTGTACTTGGAGGACACAATTTTCTATCTGCTGAAATTGTTCATCTTCCAGTTGAATGGTAAAACTCTTCTATATTGCTTTATTCTTTCACACAGTAACTTGACCTTTTTCTATTCCTAAGATTACTTATATTATCAGATAAATAATGTTAAAAAATATAGTAAAATTAAGTAAGTTATGTTTTTAATACGTGTTGGCATTTCCTGGGCCGGTATCTATCTATCTATCTATCTATATATATATATATATATATATATATATATATATATATATATATATATATAGTTGATTGAAATATTGGTGTAATAATCGGATACGCTCAGACATAATTGAAGTCAGAAAACTTGACAGGCTTTAAACAGTAAATAAGCTAATAGAACATTCGGCTGAAGGATATGACCTTGTTAAAAACAAAAACAAAAAAGCGATTTTTAGACACATGATTTAAAAATATAAACACAATGAGATGGAAATGAAACCAACATAAAGTTATCAACAAGCAGAAGGAAAAACATCAAGGATGTAAACAACCAAATTCGTGTTCCCATATGCTGGTTTCACATGGATTTGCGCAGGCAATGTTCCGTAAAACTTCTCAATATTTTGAGTGAATACTTTTTATCGGTAGGACAAAAGTATATATATATATATATATATATATATATATATATATATATATATATATATATATATATAGTTGTGGCTTTTTTTTTCTACTTTTAATTGTGGCTTTTATCTTTATTTATTTATTTATTTTTGTTATCGTAATTTAATTAACCAACATTATCCTCCAATCATCAATATTTTGTTTTCGATTATCGTTACCTGTTTTAATTATGTCTGCCATTTTATCAACGATAGTAATATTATCCTATTAATCTTACTGAACACATGATGGTGGACATATTTTGTCATACATATTTTCCCCCTCTTGAATCATTGGAAAGAAAATTACGAAATCTTCACTTCAGTACTTTATAACTCAACTTAAAACGCAAAACTGATTCAGAAAAGTTGTCATTTTAGAGGATATCAGCTATTTTTTCTGATATCGAGTTTTTTTTCCACGCTGTCAACATTTTCGAGCGCAGAATCTATGATATTTATATCTGGGAATTTTGATTTTCAATATAAGTGAATAACGTCATAATATACATGTATCTCCATAAAGATTCAAATTTCCTTAAAAAAATTTCATTTTCCTGAAAATTCTCAACAAGAATAGTATTTTACGGCCACCAACCTCCCATCTCAAAAATCATGAAAGTAATACGAACAACACTTGTGAGACACTGCTGGAGAAGAAAGGCGCCTCTGGTGGTGAAATGGTTAGCAAGCTGGACTAGCAAACCTACACGAGTGAGTTCGAGTCTCATTGGGTGCCCCTTTCATATGGCTTTGTGCCACATCAAAGCAAAAAACTTAGTAAATTACCACTGCTGGAGAAGTAAGGACGAACACATATGAGACATTCTCTTATAAACACCACGACAGGTTCGTGCCAGTGTTGGCCGACGAGAAACGACTTACATAAATCAGCTCTGTGTGGAGAGTGAAAGAAGTCATGATGACCTTAAAAAAGAAATCGTGAGAAATGAAAATCCATGAAATAATTGATACTCTCCAGACCATAACACTGCTGAGATCGGCAAGAATACTTAAACGAGTTATAGAGAACTTGGTCACTTGCTGACAGTCAAAACAAATAATTTACTTTACTGCCCCGGCTGACCACAGAATAAGACTGAAATAATGTGAAAAAAAGGATAAGTACCTCAAACAAAAATGGAAAAAATAATTATAATAAGGAACGTTACCGCGAAAACCGATAATTACAGAATCCAGCAACAGCGCTTATAATATAAGGATAAACAGAAAACATCAGTAAGGATATTTCAAAGGATAGACTGAGGGACTCCCTCAAGGGAAGACCTGAATATGACTAAGAAAGAGAATAATTAAGTGGAAACTGAGTCTCTTTTAACGACAGCTCAAAATAACACCATAAAAACCAATTATGTTAAAGCTAAAATCAATAATACGCAAAAGAATAACAGGTAGAAGTCATGTGGTTACAAAGACGAAACGGTTAATCACATAACAAGTGAATATTGCAAACTAGCGCAACAGGAGTATATGATACAACAGGGTGGGTATGGTGATCCATAAAAAATTGTGCAAGAAATATAAATTCATCAATACTAGGAAATGGTTTGGAGTCCGTCGAATAAAATCTGGAATTTTGAGATAGAGTAGTATCTTTTAATACCGACTAGAAAAAAAACAGACTTAGTAATGCTTAACAAAAACATTGCCGCATTGTAGACTTTTCCATCGTCGTGGAACAATGTGTGGAAATTGGAGAAAGCCAAAATAGAGACAGGTATCTTGACCTTGCCAAAGAACAAACTAGGGGATTACGAAGCTACCAATTATAATTAGTGCGCTTGGAACATCCTGCATAGGATTTAAAAGGCGGTTGGAAGATTTGGAAATCGGGGACGAATCGAGACCATTGAGAATGCAGCTTTGTTGCGATCGGTCAGAATTTTTAGAAGAGTCATGAAGACCTAATGAGACTTGCTATCACTTAAGTTAAATGTCATCAGCTTACACTGGTGTGAAAAAAAGACTGATTATAGAAACCAGGAACAATACTGACAACAAGAAAACCAAAAGAACGACAATCACGAGCAAACAAAAATGGAAAAAAACAATTTTATGGGTGTTTTAAACGGTTAATAAGCAACTTGTCACATGAGAAAACCTAGACGTAGCTAAGAAGAGGAAACCTTAAGAGAGAAACTGAATCTCTTCTAATAGCAGCACAAAAGAACGCCATAAAAACCAAACTTATGAAAATGGGAATATATAAGAAGCAGCAAATTAGCAAATGTAGATATGCGGTGATGGAGATACATGAATGAATGTAGCAAATTGACACGGAAGGAGTATAAGCCTAGACACAAATAGGTGAGCAACAGGATCCACTAAGAAACGTGCAAGAAATCTGAATTTGACCGTACGAAGAAAAGGTACATGCACAGACACGCGTCTATCCTGGAGAATGAGACATAAACTCTTATGGTATTTTGACGTACAAATGGATCACCAAATCTCGGCCAGACGACCAGTCCTTATGATAATCAACAAAAAAGAGAAAAAATTGTAAACTTTGCAGTTCTAGCCGACAACAAAATAAAATCTAAAGAAAACGAAAATAATGATAAATACCTGGACATTGCTAGGTAATTGAAAAAACTGAGGAACATGAAAGTGGCAATTATGCCAAATGTGATTGGTGCTTTTGGTACAGTCCCAATAAGATTTTTAAAGGGAATGTAGAACTTGGAAATAAGAAGACTACTGGAGACCATCCAAACTACTATATTGTTAAAAAAAGGGTCAGAATATTGAGAAGATTCCAGGAGACTTGCGGAGACTTGCTATCACTCAAACTCATGAGAAAGACCATTAGTTAACTCTGATGTTAAAAACTCTGAAGAAATAATAATAATAATAATAATGATAATAATAATAATAATAAAATGACTCGCATAAACTCCTATCGGACTTTAATATACAAACGGATCACCTAATCCCGTCCAGAAGACCACACTTCATAATAATCAACAAAAAAAGAGAATCTGCAAAATTGTCGACTTTGCTGTCCCGGCAGACTACAAGATAAATCTGAAGGAAAGTGAAAAGAAGGATAAGTACCTCGACCTTGCTTGAGAATTGAAAAAGCTGTGGAACATGACAATTGTGATTGCTGCTTTTGGCACAATAACTAAAGCATTTTTAAAAGGTCTGGAGGACTTGGAAGTTGGCGGACAGGTAGAGACTATCCAAACGACAGCATTGCTAAGAACAGCCAGAATCGTGAGAGGAGTCCTGGAGACTTGAGGAGACTTGCTGTCACTCAAACTCCAGTGAAAAACCATCAGCTAACACTGATGTGAAAAACTCTAATGGAGTAAATAATAATAATAATAACTTGTTTCCAATAAGAGCTATAGTAATAGATAAATAATCAAGATAATGATTAAGAAACCGATGAATATGCATAAGGTATAGGAGAGATGGCATTGAGTATATATTTCAAGAAAAGAAGAAGGAAGATGACTCGTCAGCTTCGAGCTTTTCGATGATGCATCAATACAAGAGATCTGGAAAACATAAAAAAACAAACACAAATAACGTCTCATTACAGCAACCAATAACAGCAAAGGTACATAAAAACAAAAAAGTAGAAAACAGAAATGTGAAAGAAAAGAATTTAAAAAACAACTGAAAAAAAAATAAGGAACATGAGGCTGATGTGAAAAACTCTCAAAAAGTAAATACTACTACTACTACTACTACTACTACTACTACTAATAATAATAATAATAATAATAATAATAATAATAATAAAGTGGAGTTTGTTATTCCGCCTCTCTCTGCTGACCCTAGAGTAAAATTGAAAGAAAATGAAATGAAGGATAAATATTTCGACAATGCTCGGGAAATCAAAAAGCTAGCGAATATGAAATTGACGTTTATACCAATTGTAATTGGTGCTCTTGGCTCAGTCACTAAAGGATTATCAAAGGGACAGGAGGACTTAGAAATAAGAGGATGAGTGGAGACCATCTAAACTAGAGAATTATTGAGATCGGCCACAATACTGAGAAGAGTCTTAGAGACTTGAGGAGACTTGAATTGTCTCTACTCGTTTACTTATTTCCATATGTGCCAGTCCCTTTAATAATCCTTTGGTGACTGTACCAAGAGCTCCAATCCCAATTGGCGAAATTGCCACTTTTATGATCCAGAGATTTTTCAATTCCTTACCAAGGTCGAGGTACTTATCCTTCTTTTCATTTTCTATGTGGTCACCCAGGACGGCAAAATACACAATTCTGCAACTTATTTTTTGTTGATTATTATAAGGTCTGGTCACTTGGGCGACTATCTTATTATTTTTATTATTATTGTTTTTTTGGGTTTTTTTTACTCCTTGAGAGTTTTTCACATCAGCGTTAGCTGATGGTCTTTCGTTGAAGTTTAAGAGACTGCAAGTCTACTCAAGTCTCCAGGACTCAGTAAAGTCCACAATTTTGCAAATTCTCTTTTTTGTTGTTGATAACTACAGGGTCTTGTCTTCTAGCCGAGATTAGCTGATCTGTTTGTATGTCCATGTCCCATAGGCGTTTATTTGTGTCATTCTTTGGGAATGATGCTGGGTTTGCATATATCATTTGTTCGTATGGTCATATCTAAACTTGTTCCACTTCTCCCAGTGGATCACCTTGTCCACACAGTCATGTCTAGTTTTATATTCCTACTGTGCTTATTATGTGATTGATGGTTTCGTCTGTATCACCACATAACTACATTTGCTATTTTGTTGGGCCTTATCTATTCTCTCTTTGATTTGATTGGTTCTTATGGCGTTATTTTGTGCTGCTATTAGGTTAGATTCTGTTTCCCTTTTAAAGTTTCCTTTCGTTAGCCATGTCCAGGTTTCTCGTGTGAGATGTTGTTTATAAATCGTTCAAAGTGCCCATAGAGTTGTTTTTATTTCCGTTTTTGTTCCCTAGTTATTGTCATTCTCTTGTCCATCGTGTTGTCAGTATCGTTTTGGATGACTCGAATCGGTTCTTCTTCCTGCTTTCTATGTAGTTCTCGAGTTGGTGTATCAATACGTAAACACTACCTTCATTGCTGGCAAATCTTCATTCTCCCTTCATTCTTGATAGATATCGTCTGTCAACGTCGTCTATGGGATGTAATGCCTGATGCATGGTCATTAGTTTTTTATGTTCTTTGCTCCACTTGATTAAGTTCATCTCTTGTCCACTTCAAAAAGTGTCGCAAATATCTATCGAGGGTTACAGCCCAGTTACTTATTCCTTTGATAAGGTTTCTGCTGCTGGATAGTTTTATCTCGAGTAGATTTCTTGTTCTCCAGAGATATTGTTTTTGAATTTTGTCTTTCATGTGATGCCCAAGTATGAGTATGTTTCCTTTTGTCCGATCATTCTAATCTTGTCTTGATTTTTTAGTTCCATTCCCTCAGTCAGATGTCGTTTGCAACTTTTCATTAGTAGCATGGCACATTTTTCTATGCCAACTTCCATTCCTATGCCCTGACTGTATATTCTAACTGCGTGTATTAGTGTTTCCAGTTCGTGTTTATTTTTTGCAAATCATCATCATGAAGTGTGGCTGGCATTCTTGTATAATTGCCGTCGAGCTTCTTCTCCAACCTTTTAGTCAGCGTCCAAGTATCGACACGATCACAGCCTGGAAGAAACTGCGTTTCATTTTATCGGTCAGGTTTGATTTCCATATGATCGAAAGCCTATCCCACACTTTTTGCAAATACTTTGATGTCAACCATGTACATAAGATGATTGATCTTTTCTTGCGATCTGCTAAGTGTTTATCCGGCTGTGCATTTTCTGACAATGTGGTTATTATTTACTCACTGGAGTTTTTTTTAAATCAGCGTTACCTGATGGTCTTTCACTAAAGTTTGAGTGACAGCAAGTCTTTCTAAGTTTCCAGGACTCTTCTCAGTATTCTGGCCGTTCTCAATAATGTAGTAGCTTGGATAGTCTCCAACTTCCAAGTCCTCCAGTTCCTTTAGTAATCGTTTAGTTACTGTACTAAATGCACCGATTACAATAGATATAATTGTCACCTGCATCTTCCAATTTTTTAAAAAATTCCCTTGCAAACTGAAGGTACTTATCCTTCTTTTCACATTCTTTCAGTCATTGTTATTATTATTTACTCCTTTAGAGTTTTTCACATCAGTGTTAGCTGATTGTTTTTCACTGGAGTTTGAGTGACAGCAAGTTTTCTTCAAGTCTCCAGGACTCCTCTCAAGATTCTGGCCGTTCACAGCAATGCTGTCATTTGGATAGTCTCTACTCATCCGCTGACTTCCAAGTCCTCCAGGTTTTTTTTAATACCTATAGTTTTTGTGCCAAAAGCACCAATCACAATTGACACAATCGTCACTTTCATGTTTCAAAGCTTTTTCAATTCTCTAGCGAGGTTGAGTTACTTCTTTCTTTTCACATTCCTTCAGATTTATTCTGTAGTCCGTCGGGACAGCAAAGTCGACAATTTTGCAGATTCTCTTTTTTTTTTTTTTTTGTTGATTATTATGAGGTCTGGTCTTCTGGCCGAGATTAGGTGATCCGTTTGTATGTTAAAGTCCCATAGGAGTTTATGCGTGTCATTTTCTAGGACAGGTGTTAGGTTGTGCATATACCATTTGTTAGTATGGTCAAATTTAAATTTCTTGCACGTTTCCCAGTGGATCACCTTGCTGACCCAGTCGAGTCTCGCCTTATACTCCTTCAGTGCTAATTTGCTGCATTCGCTTATCGTACGATTGATCGTTTCGTCTCTGTCACAGCATTGTCTATATATACTGTTTTGTTGCATCTTACCTATTCTCACTTTGATATGATTGTTTCAAACATTCATTTAATGTAACGATTTTCAAATGAATGTATCGAAATGAATTGGTGACTCAACACTCTCTTGTTCTAAAAGTAAAGCCTAAGCACCAGATCTTTTCATATTCAAAAACTTAATTTTGGCGGTGCTCTTACCCTTCAACAGAGAATCAGTTGATATTGTTGGCCCTATCGACAGAGCAATTATATATCACCACAGAGTAAAGAATGTGACGGCTCATAGACCTAAGGACCCAAATGAAACATTCAGAAATTAAACTCGTTAATATATGTTATGTATGGAAGTATGTTTGTGAGATTATAGTAACAGTTATAAAGACGTTCGTAGATATACTCATGAAATCTTATAGAAACATATATATATATATATATATATATATATATATATATATATATATATATATATACATCCACATGAATGTGAGCAAGCATATGCATAATTCGATGCATGTATTTCCTAATTATAATTTTCACCCATTTTTCACATGCTTGTCAATTACACAGTATTAAAGCAGTTTTATTAAAGGGACGTTACTCTTATCGAATCCGTTCGATTTATTTCAGCACTGACTTGAGTGAATTTGATATTGCTTCTCTTAATTAATGTTTCATTATTTATCGATTGAATAAGTCATCAGAATTCATCCAGGTATAATTTCAATAGGTCATTGGGGCATGTTACAAGCATTTTCAATCGGAATATGGTACAGTAGTTTATACTTCTGACACATTTCATTTTCCTTGTCAGAAATGATTAATTAGACAATTTCTTAGCCGTCATAACTCTTGAAAGATTTTTGGTTCTTTACATATTTCACATTTATTCGAATCGAATGGTTCTTTCTATAATATAAATTTAGAAAAAAATGACGATTATGCCCGATGATACACTGAGAATTACTGAAAATAGTTCTGGTTCAATCTTTTAGAAATGCTAGTGATACCAGTCACAATCGGAATATTTGAAACAAACCCGAATATTAGTTGTCAAAATTTCCGAGACGAAGCTTGTTGATTTTTATCATTAAGGGTTTTTGGACTATTGTCTTCCGAAACATTGTGGAAATGATAATAAAGATTAAGACAATAATCCGAAAACCCTTAATGATAAAAAAAAATCAAATTTTTTTATATGGAAAAGTGATATTTAGTAAGCTTTAGAGCTTCCTGGCCATAACACTCCACTGATCAGCTAGAATACTGAGAAGTGTTTAACCAAACGAAGGAAATTTTCCTTGTCGCAAACTGCAAGGAAGACTCACAACTAGTACTGGTTGGTTGGTTGGTTGGATTTTATAGCATAATCAACTTTTGAAGGTTATTTAATGCCGATCGGGTAGGGTAATGGTTAGCAATCTTAACTAGCAAACCTGCAAGAGTGAGTTCGAGTCTCATTGGGTGTCCCATTCATTCCGCCTTGTGCCGCTTCGAAGCAAAGAGCCTCGTTAATTACATCTGTTTTATTTTAAACAATTCAGTGTAGCGTGAGTACAACGTTTAACTGTGAAAATCATTTCTATTTCAAACTATTCAATTAAGTCAAACATTTCTAATCCAACTTATTCAGTTTAGCATAAATAACGCGGTTTACTTCTATTTAACCTATAGATAGGACACCATTAGGTGCTACCACTCCGAACAAGAGTGGACCTGGAAGCGATGGCAATGAAGGGGTGCTCCGCATTCTCAAAAGCACCAGAATCACTGAAACGGTGCCATTAGACTGTGTAGTGTCATGTCCAGGAGAATCGTTGGGGATGGGGGGTACTCTTCTGCAGAGGTGCAGTCGATGTATGCTAAAGCCCCTGTAGACTGGGCAATACAGAGTCAAATGTAATAAACAGTTTTATTTCCGATAACTCAGTTTAGCTTAAGCACGCAGTGTATATTTCAAAGCAGTTCTATTTTGAGCAATTCAGTTTAGCATAAGTACGATGTATAAATGTCAAAACAGTTCTATTCTAAAAAAAATCAGTTTATACGCAGTTTAAATGCAAAAACAGTAAACTCTCGAAACCACGGTTTAGTCCTATTTAGTCAATAGATAAGACACTTATCAGGCGTTACCACTCCAGGCCATAGTGGACCTGAGAGCGATAGCAATAAAAGGGTACTCCGCATTCCTTAAAGTTCCAACATAACTGGAAACTCAACATCAGGTTGCTTAGTGTCATATACAGGACACTCGTTGCGAGAGTCTTACCCCTTTGCACGGAAACAGCTGGAATATTCTACAGACCAAACACACTGGGCAAAACTCGTTCTGGTGAAAAACTCCTCCAGATTAGTATTAATAAAATCACATATATGTAAAGTAACGTTAGCGACCGCAGTCGAGCGTAACACGATGGTTCCCTTTTCAATAGTATCTACACCAAGCTATAGGGAAGGGTGCTACTCCATTCCCTGGATTATTCCACTTTACCCTTGATTCATACCTTATAAGGCTGAAAGTTAAGCAAAGCCACATCAAGTACCACATTTTGAGTCTTCGGTATGATTCGACCTGGGATTAAACCCCGGTCTCTTTCTCTCTTTCTCTCTCTCTCTCTTTCCCTCTATCTCTCTCTCCCTCTCACTATATATATATATATATATATGGCTCTATACGGTGAGTTTTGACGTATTCCTAAACTTAAATTAATTATGCGTCGATAGCTGTTGGCATTGAGCACTCAAATTGAATGCTCCTGCTCCCAGGATTTTCACCTAAGATTATATATATATATAACTGTGCCACGTGAGCAGGAAGTGACACAAGATCAATATTTAAGCTAAAAACTCATGCCCGTATCTTCATAATTTGTGAACGATTTTATATATATATATATATATGGTGTGATTTTTTAAGCCATCGTCTTTATTACGTAAAAATCAAAATAACACTGACATAATTTATCAGATATATTAAACTTACATGAACATATTTTGAAGAACAAAAGATTAAATGAATTCAAAAAATTGCCATTTGCTTCAACCACAGCTTTTTGTCAACTTTGAAATATCCTACAAGTATATCCGACAGTATCATCCTTTAAGTTTGGAGATGTTGCCATTAATCTTGACTTTGGTAAATCTTTAATATTGTTCGGAATTTTGTTGATTTCTTGTTCAATATAACCCAACATATAATAATATCGAGGATTGTTATCTGAGGAGTGAGGTAACGAGATATTACTCGTGGTTATGTCACATAGATTTTCTCACTGCGAAGACTGGTTTCTTCTGCTTGAGTTGCATTGCACAGAATCCTGTTGCCAGAAGTAAGGTCTTCCAGCAGCCGTCCTCTGGATCTAGGCACCCACTAGCTCCTCCAGTCACTTCTTGTAAGTCTCCAGGATAAGTCTGATGTTATTTGGGAAGATGAATGGAGCTGTAACGTCACCCTTGTTAGTGACCAACCTGAACCCCGTCGTTTGGACGGCGAGTTTGGTTTTCATCAATGTGAATAAGAATCTATACTCAGAGTGACACCCAAACACACTTAAATTGTCGTGTTGGCATTTCCGGTGAAAATGCGAAGTAGTACAGATATGCCTTTTCTAAATTTTTAGAGAAAGTGACTTCGTTATGATGTTGCTCTCCTCATTGTGGCGAAATGACTTTAGTTTGCTGCATGTAGACAAAACCTGTAAACAACTTAAACGAACGCGCGAAATTAATGATTTAAATTCTGACATTATACCCATAGAATCCGGTATATATAAGAGGAACAATACTTGCAAATCAAATATCAATATGTTTGTAATTACCTATAATTTTATTCCATGTCTAACAGTTTTCGACAATTTTGAATTAGATCATAGGAGAAAAGTTTTTTAAAACATGTTTTCTACTAAAAAGAAAGTTTAATGGGAAATGATAATTGAGAAAAGGGTGTAAATGCCCTTTCTCATTTTATGGTTTCACCACTGCTTCTTTTCTCTTTGGGTACTTTGATATAGATATTTTCCAGCAGGTTGGGTTGGAGGTTATTTTCACTCATAATAAGCGATGAGAAAAGTTGCATTGCCAATGTTTTAAATAGTTACATTTTTGGTGTGCTGCAGAGTGGACGTTTACTTTTGAGTATAACGTTTTAGAATCCCCTTTGCAGGGGATTTGTTATTTTCTGTTAAAATGAAGGTATTGCGCAAAATCGGAGAAATTTGCAAAAAATGAGTTGGACTTATATGCTCTTCGTAATACCTTTTGAGGAAATAATTACATGTTGCGATTCTTGTCGTTTCCTGTACTGTTCGATGCGTACATAACAAAAGATAATAAGCATAAAATGAACACGATTCCCTTACCTCTTGGCATGAAATAAATCCTGACTGGTGTATGTGTCTGTGTATGTGATAGATGAATAGATAGATTGATAGATAGATAGAGTCCTTTTCCATGATTTATTGACAAATTTAATGATATTTTTTTAGGGAAACTATAATTGATAATGAATTATTTTTAGTTCTATTTTGTTTCCCTATATTAAAAACTATGTTTATTTTTCTCTTTTATAATCTATTAATGTTTATCTTCTCTTTTACCTAATAGATATAAACAATTTTTTTTCATTTATTCTAACGATTATTTCTTTATCATTTTCTCTCAGTATTTTCTCTTTTTTTTATTAATTCAAAAATTCATGAAATTTTTGTTTGTTGTCTTTGTTCTTTAATTTTCTATTTTGTGATTCTTGATTACTTCAGAATATCATTATGTTCTTTTAAATTTTACATCTGTCATACTTTCCATACTAATTTACACGAAAGACTCCGAAATATCTAGCAATTACTTAGTTTAATAACTTGCACTATTTACTCATGAGTGCACATGAAAAAAAAAACGTTATCAGCTAGGGAAATAAAAGATTTGAATAGGCATAAGATTCAACAGAAGAAAATAAGGGCTTCTGTATTTTCTAAAAAGTCACTTATAGTTCAAAAGAGAATACCTCGTGACATTTCTTTGATATCTAAAGCATGCATCTTAATCAATGTTAGCTTATATTTTAACATATTTTGATTGGTATAATTATGAAAAAAAAAAAAAAAAAAAAAGCAAAGGAAAGAAACCAAAAAAACAAACAAACAAAAACTGTCACATGTAGTTACTGTTGTAGGTTTTTTTTTTCTACTTTTAAATAGTTTTTCCCCATTTATTTAGCCTATCAATAGCTTTCATTATTTTCATCTTTTGCTCTTCTTTTTACCCGACTAATTTTGATCGCGCTGTTATCTCTCTGTCTCTTTTCTTGTCTTTCCCGCTTTCTTTCGTAACCAAAACACTTTTTTCTCACCTTGCTTTTACGTTTACTCCAAGTTCTTCTCCACTTCCTGCCTTATTCTTTCTTTGTTAAGTGACCGACGGCAAGTTATCTTAACAGTAAACATGTTGACTTCAATGCTCTTTGAACTTTTCACAAAACAAATATTCAAAATATAAAAAAAGAAACTTTTCACAACTATTTAAAAACTATTTTTTTTAACTTTCTTGGTTACATTTTTATACCTTTGGGTGTTTATTTATCTATTTTACTTTAATTTTTTTAAAACTTTTGCAAAAGGTTTTATTTACTTTCTCGCTTTTTGACGTGTCGATGCGTCCAAACGTGTGTGCATATTTGTTCGTTCTTTCACTATGCGTGTAAATATATTCATGGGTATACGCATTTTGCATGGAACATTTGAAGTCTGAAAATATATGATATCCATCTACAGTTGAAAATTTACAATGATTAAATGGTTAAGATTATCTATGTCAGAAAAATCCATTTTGGAACGATCCTAGACTGTAAACAGGTCTTTTGTGATGTAATTTCGACGAGTAACTGTATATTTAGTTATAAGAAGGGGATAATGTTTATCAGGAGAGTAAATAAAATTTGCAGATTGGGTTCAAACTTTGTTTGCGTTTACTTCGTCCTAATGGGTTTCGGAGAGCATCGACACACTTCCTTTAGAACCTATGGATAAAATATCAATGTTAACAGGGCTTCTTAACGATGGTTCCAGCAAGTAGACAAGAAGAGAAAAAAAAACATTTTTAAACCTTCAAGAAGTAACGTAAAACCAGTCTGCTCTTTCACGCAAAAATACTCATAGGAATAGGATTACGAAGTAAAAAATATGAAAAGACATCCTCACTCAGATCCTGATAAAATATTCCACTTTCGATTACATAAGTACATTGTTGCATTATACATTCTGTTTTCTAAAAATACCAATGTGATTTATATTTGTTGGATGTAGGAATGTTACGCTGTCATTTCAGAGTATTTCCATGTTAAGGGAAATTCTAACTGCTGCAATATATTGCCCTAGACAAAAACCCAGAGAAATCATACGCAAATTGTAAAGAACTAAGTGTATAATTTAAAGATAAATTTATTGAATTTATAAAAAGAAAAAGTTTAATATGTATGTTGGTCATTGAAAAGTTTATAAGGCTCGCCCTTAAAGAAGCTTATAGCTGAATATATTTTTCAGCAACACGATATAATTTCGGATTCAAGTTTTAAAGAAGTAAATATTTTTAGCTTTATATGAAGTGATTATGTATTGGCTAAATATTCAGCTCGGCTCTTCTATCCGAATGATACTAACAAATTTTTGATGACAGTCTTGGATATATATATATATATACACACACACACACACACACACATATATATATATATATATATATATATATATATATATATATATATATAACAATACAACCTAGGAAGATGTTAGCTACGTTTAATGGCAACCCCAGAGAAAATATCATCTCCTGCTACAGCCCCACCAATGTTAGTGAAGAAACTGAACCAGCTGCCTTCTACGATGAGCTATCCTCTCTATTGTGTAGCATACCGAGACACAACGTTCTCGTCATTGGCGAAGATATGACTGCTCAAATCAGGTAAAACGGAAACAACAAATACAGCCTTCAGAACACATCAAATAGTAATGGACAACATCTAACAGAATTCATGATGGAATATAGATTAACATGCCTCAATACAATCTATCAAAAAAAGGAGGGAAAATTATGGACCTACAAATACGCAAACAGTAGTAAAGCACAGATATACTACATCTTTATAAAGGATAAATGGAAAAATAGCGAGATGAATTGTAAGGCATACACCTCTTTCGAGGCTGTGTCCTCCGATCACCAAATAGTCACAGCAAAGCTACGACTAAGCCTACGAAAAAACGCCACACGAACAGCGACCACCATACACTATGACTGGGCCCCACTTAACAACAGAGATATTACTGATAAATATGTATTAGAATTGAGAAACAGATTCGAGACATTACAAGGGAAGACAGAAAAATGTACCCCAAATGACGAATATGAGAATTTCGTCAACGCGCACCTAGAGACGGGAGCGAAGTGTATTCCAACAAAACCTAGAACTAAATATAGAGTCCCATGGGGAACGTTAGCGGCTAGAGAAAAGGGTGCACATGTGAAAACTGCCTCCAAAAGCTATAGGAAAACCCAACAAATAGAAATGCCATAAAACTAAAAAAGGCACAATATCAATTAACAGATATATCTAAAAGAACAGACAGAATACATACAAAATAAGATAGATAAGATTAGAGGCTCAGTAGAAGATAGGCAATCTAAAATAGCCTGGCAAACAATAAACGGCGTGAGTAAAAGGAAGAGCACAACCAAAACAAAATTGAAAGCTGCAAACCAACAGAAAAGAATAAAACTGTGGAAACAGCACTTCGAAAACCTACAAGGAAACCCACCGAAAGTAACACATGAACCAATCACCACAATAATTAGTAAGCAATTGGACATTAAACTAGGACCGTTCACACAAGAAGAACTCGACTCTGTTCTTAAAATTTTAAAAATAGGAAAGCTGCAGGGCTTGACGAGATTCCCCCAGAAGTATGGAAAACCAGACAATTCGACGACAAACTGCTCCGACACTGCAACGCAGTCTAAAATCATTATCCGATAGATAGATGGATGAAGGGCTGCATCCTCTCCTTCCCTAAAAAAGGCTTACCTGGGATTAGCCAAGAACTACCGAGGTATAACACTTACATCCATTGCAGCCATAATTTACAATGCCCTTACACAAAACCGCATAAAACCCAAAATCGAAAACATCCTGAGGAAAAACCGAAATGGCTTCCGAAGAAATAGATCCACGACCTCACAAATATTAACCATCCGTAGAATCCTTGAAGGCCTACGGGTAAAAAACCTACAGGCGACGTTACTATTTGTCGACTTTACCAAGACTTTCGATTCCATTCACAGAGGGAAGATGGAACAAATCCTACTAGCATACGGCCTTCCAAAAGAAACCGAAGCAGCAATAATGATTCTTTATAGAAACACCAAAGTGAAAGTAAGTTCACCAGATGGAGACAGAATACATAGACATTGTAGCAGGAGTACTATAAGGGGACACATAAGCCCCATATCTCTAAATCATCTGCCCCGCAAAAACAATTACCGATGCCGACTACGCCAATGACATAGCTTTACTAGCAAATACACCCAGCAAAGCTGAAACACTACTGCATAGTTTGAAACAAGCTGCCGCACACATTGGCCTCCATGGCAATGCACACAAAACTGAATATATGTGCTTTAATCAAGCAGGCGACATTTCCACACTAGACAGAACCTCTCTGAAACTGGTTGACAAATTCACCTACCTAGGAAGCAGAGTCTCATCAACTGAAAAAGACATCAACACACGGCAAATGAAGGCATGGACGGCTATCGATAAGCTATCGGTCCTATGGAAATCAGACCTGACCGATAAAATGAAACTCAGTTTCTTCCAAGCTGCGGTCGTGTCGATACTGCTGTGTGGATGCACCACCTGGACGCTAACAAAACGGCTCGAAAAGAAGCTAGACGGCAATTACACAAGGATGTTGCGACCAATATTAAACAAGTCTTGGCGGCAACACCCCACAAAACACCAACTATACGGCCACCTGCCTCCTATCACGAAAATTATCCAAGTTAGACGAACCAGGCACGCAGGACACTGCTGGAGGAGCAGAGACGAGCTCATAAGTGACGTATTCCTATGGACCCCCACTTATGGCCGAGCAAAAGCAGAACGACCAGGTCGAACATACATACAGCAGCTATGTGAGGATACGGGATGTAGCCCTGAAGACCTGCCAGAAGCGATGAACAATAGGGAAACGTGGCGAGAGAGGGTTAGGGATATCCGTGCTTGCGGCACGACATGATGATGATGATGATGATAATATATATATATATATATATATATATATATATATATATATATATATTGTTAAATACAGTGTACTTATGGTGATCACATAGCAGCAGCCACCTGACACAATAGGGAAGTAGTAGTGGGAGGTTGCTGACCTGAAATTCAAGGAGTAAAAAGAATGGAACCCCTTTTGGAAAGAGGCGGTGTAGCTTGAAATGGGGAAGAAAATGCAGGACCACGTGTTAGAAAATTTACTTCAGAGAAGAGGCCTGATAGAAATATCGAGTTCACACGTTAACTATTTCTCCTAGGATTTGATTTTTCCTAAGGATGTTGTCGATTTTGGGTTCTATGCGGTTTCGTAGTAGGGTATTGTAAATTTTAGCTGCTATCGAAGTAAGTGTTATATCTCGGTAATTCTTGGTTAATCGCAGGTCACCGTTTTTTAGGGAAGGGGCGGATGCATCCCCTCATCCAGACAATTTAACGACATACTTCTCCGACAATGTAACGCTGTCTATAATCAAAATCAGATAGACCCTTATGAGATAATCCAGGTAAATAGGACGAATTATATTTTTTTTATTTAGATATGTGCTTCAAGGCCGACTCGTCCGTGACAATGAAGACTAAGATATCGAGAATATCGTCAGGAATTGAAAGAAGAGAGGTAACAATATATATATATATATATATATATATATATATATATATATATATAGAGAGAGAGAGAGAGAGAGAGAGAGAGAGAGTGAGAGAGAGAGAGAAAGATAGAAAGATAGAAATAGTTCGGCATTTGATTGGTATAATTTTTAAAAACAACTATACTGTTTTATGTAATTATTGTACCAAGTTTTCTTGAACATTTATTTTATTACAATGATCAGTATATATTTATTGCTACATGCAAATAACAATCTAATGAAATATATGACATTCCCAGGAGAATCCTATAATACATTGACGATATAAGAAAAAAAATCAGGACAGAAATCGGATTGTGTTTTTCTATTGGGATAGCGTTCTTATAATAAATTTATAATTCCATAAGATACAACGTGTACGTAGGAAGGACAGGGACAGTGCTAATTTTGTTTTAAATATCTCTTAGTATCACAAAGTCATCCAATATTAATTTCATTCGGAGAAGAAATTTAATAAAAAAACTGTACGTACGTTGGTTGAATCGGCATTTTAGATGCGCGTGTTCTTTAACTCTCTGTTACAAATTGAAAGATAGTTTTGAAAATCAGAGAGAAAGAGAGAGAGAGAGAGAAGAAGAAGAAGAAGAAGAAGAAGAAGAAGAAGAAGAAGAAGAAGAAGAAGAAGAAGAAGAAGAAGATATCAGCTAAGATATACATTGTTTTAAATTTAAAATGTACAGTTGAAATAAACACAAACATTCATGCATGTAATTATGATTACATAGATATTCTGTTGAGACGTGTAGCCAGATATGAGTTTATATTGAACTGATGCATATCTGATGGTACGAGTTAATTAAGAATGGACCCAATTATTGCATATTTATGAATATAGGTGAATATGGGGTTGCATGTCTTAATTGATAATTCAACAGTGCTCTTGTTCTTGCAGCATTATATCCACAATATGTGGAGTAGGTGAATACTAAATATATATCATTAATCACTTGCATATTTACAAGTCAATTCCTAATTCATATATATATATATATATATATATATATATATATATATATATATATATATATATATACATATATATATGTATATATATATGTATATATATATATATATATATATATATATATATATATATATATATATATATATATATATATATATTTAAACAGAAAGAAAGAGAGGGGGTGCGAGTGAAGAAAAGGTAGATATATAGATAAAGTGTGTGTGTGTGTGAGTGTGTGTGTGTCAGAGATAGAGAGAGAGTTAGAGAGAGAGAGAGAGAGAGAGAGAGAGATGAATTCTCTGTTTTAGATTTTTTTTTGTATTCTTTTGGGGTTTTCGCTGTGTTTGTACGTTCGTTGAGTTACTGAGGCCGAAAAAAATACTTGGAACTGGATAACGAGCATGATTAGATGAATATTTTCCTTATTCTTTATTTGTCCTTGTTGGAACCAGTTCATGTGGAAACTTTCCATAGGTATTAGGTTATTGTTGTAAGAAAATGTTTTTGCATATCATTTTTTTTTAAATTAAAAAATTAATTTGTTAAAAATTAGAGAAGCAAAATTTGGTGGTAAAGTTACAACTCCATTCCATAAAAGGAAAATATTTTTTTGTTATTCAAGTAATTTCAACTGAGTATTGCATGAGTTTGTTGCTCGTAGACAGCTAAAATAATCTCCTAAGTATGTATATATATATATATATATATATATATATATATATATGATTATGTTGTCATGATAGATTGTAGGGTGGATTTAAAGTTAAATGTATTAATTAAATCTAATACTGTTGACTTTAAATCACCTCCAGATTGTCAGTTACAACTATACTCCGTCCACAATCTTATTTCTCCTCACATGATTTTTAATAGAAAAACTGAAAAAAAATTTATTAGAAAAACTGAAAAAAATAGAAAAAATCTGTGTCTGAAGAAGTGAGAGATAAAATAAATTCGAACGAAATATCACCCATCTACAATTGAGTTAAGTATTTTGAATTATCCAACTTTGCTCATATTTCTAACATATATGATTATGTGTCACTTTATATGTATCTTTGTGTGCACATGAGTGGGTTTATCATTTTCTCTGAGTTAATGTGGTATATATGCACATAGCAAACGAGATATTCCCTACTGTGTACAGTTGAAGCAATATTTGAATGCATAGTATAATTGAAAATAAAAAAGAAAAAATTATCCTAAATTGCCTTTTTTTTATATAGTCATATGAATTAACACTGAACTGGGAGAAATTGTGTGCTTTATAGAGACTTAATCCTTTATTTAAATGTGTCTACCTGCAGAATTCTTTTCCAAATGAACATGTTCTTTTTTTTTTAAATATATATTGTTAATATATCTAACGAAATACTACACATTTCTTATTTCATATATATTTTGAAGCAGATTTCGATCAAAAGTCAATAAAAATTCATCTTCTCTATTGAAGTTCAGGAGTTGAAAAATCACATTTAAAAAAAAAAATTATATGAAGACGATTACGCATATATATATATATATATATATATATATATATATATATATATATATATATATATATATATATATATATATATAACTATTTTTGCGAATTATTATATATTATCAAATTATACTTCATACATTAATTGCGCCTTCTCCACGTAATAGAACGTAGTCTATCTCAGTGGCCTCGAAAAATAGAATTACTTCTTTTTTTCTTTTCTATGCCATATTAACTTTTGTAAGTTATTTAA